>CM055067.1:14619759-14956796 GCA_029204045.2 Tillandsia leiboldiana | reverse complement strand
CGGTTAGCACATGAGTTTACGAACTGTCCTTGCAACGTGTATAGTAGTCCGTGTTGAAAAGAGTATTTTCTGCCAGGAAAATAGAGTACAAAATTGCTAGTAAGCATTTGCAGCTTTTTGAATCTTCACGGAGGTTAGTTCCCTCATGTGGTAACCTGGAGAACATCGCAGATTTCTTTCGCCGGCACCTGGCCGAGACGCGAGAGAATTCAGTTTGAGATAAGGCATTAAAATAGCATTGAATTCCTTGCCATTGTAAGAAGATGAATCTAAATCTTCCTTGGTCCATTTGACCTAGGTTTGATGGTGCGAAATCAGAATAATTTCAGTTGGATTAGGACCATCCTAATTCAATTGATTGCCACACCGTTCCGATGGAATTAAAAAGGCTTTCATCCGTACCTCCATACGCATAATGTTCCATCAAAGAAAGGGGGGTAGTTGATGTTTCCACCTTCAAATTGTTTACAACCCTATTCCCGCTCTGATACCACTTGTTGGGTTATATGTAATAATGGATCTAAATAGGGAAAAAAAACACCTAGAGGGGGGTGAATAGGTTTAAACATAAACACTAAAAATCGTTGCGATAAAAACCCAATGCGGAAATATAAAATAAACACGCAAGATTTTTACGTGGAAAACTCCAAAACCGAGTAAAAAAAGGTAAAAAAACACGGGACCGCAACACGGTAAAATCCACTAGAAAAAACACGTACAAGGTGATATACGTACACACAGACGACTCAACCTTTTCCATAACGTCCTAGAGGATCTTCTCGCTCGCTCCGCACGCTTCTCGAATCCACGATCTGCGTCCAACGCCGAATCCACGGCGTCCAACGTCGAGTCCACGACGTCGACCGAATCCACGGTCTTCACCCTATAGCACGCTTCGAATCCACGAAGTTACTCGCTCCGAATCCACGAGAGCGGTTGAACCTTGAATCCACAAGGCCACGCGAATCCACGCGCCGATTTTGGGGTAAATCGTTGTTTTTGGGTGGTGATGATCCGCCGAATACTTAGATCAAAGATAGATCGGAAATACCATCTAAGTATTCATTAGTTGATTCAAACAAGATGTGAGTATGAAAAACCTAGAATCAAACTAATCAATATAGATGAAGAAACATAGAGTAATCTCTAATGATTCCTTTCTTCTCTATATGTGGATCTAGAGCCGTATAAGATGATATTGAAAATGACGGCCTAGTGGATTATGTTTATTAACCCTAGAAAAAGAATCATAGGGGTATTTATAGGTTAGAAACCCTAGGAAGGAGATAAGGATCAAAAACTCCATTTCTGGAAATTTTACGACGGCGATCCGGATCGGATTAGCTGTGATCCGGATCGTCGTAAGAGTCAGGCAATTCCAGAAAAACGAAGGTTCGGGATCCGGATCGAAGTGTGATCCGGATCGTTCATACAGTTCACCAAACATCAACGTTCGGGATCCGGATTGCGAAGCTGATCCGGATCGTTCAAGGAACAATGGTAAACTCAATGTTCGGGATCCGAATCAAGGGAAGCTACGATCCGGATTGAACTGGTGTATGAACGAACCACCTTCGGGATCCGGATTGAACAATCTGATCCGGATCCTGAACAAGTCTCATGTTCAGTTCTTGATTTTTATGCAATAAGAAATTCTTCCAAGTGTTTCTACACTACAAGAAGTATTCGGATCACCAAAAATATTTAGTTAAACTTACCTGATCCTTTTGAATTCTTCTTTCTTGAGATTGAGGTATATGATCCAAACTTCATTCATCTTCAATCTTCAAGACTTAACACTTTCACGAAATGCGCCAAAACAAAATCCTTAACATCTTCTGCGGGAGTTGCAGGGCCGTCTCGGGCAGACCGAGGTAAGAAGATCGCTGATTAGATAGTTCATCTACCCCGACTTCGAGCTTAGTCGTGTATCAGTTGGACCTCTTTCTTTTCTCAGACAGTTGTAGTTATTTTGGGCCTGGCTCTTGCCAACTGTTTGTACTTATTTGGTGAGCTGGGAGAGACACTTGTATTTTGAGAGTTTTTATTATGCTTTTACTTTCCAGCTGTAGTCTGAGATGTAGTAGTTTTATTTTAGCTCTGTTTATTGCTCCTTTATCAATATCTTTTATATCTGAGCACGTTACCAGCGCTTCGTGTACACGGGAAATTCTGTGTGCACGGCGGATCTGTGGACGGGCCCGGGTTCTGGTTTACACCCGGGGCGTGACACACACTAAAAGGAAACTCGACCACTCGGCCCACTATCCGGGCGAGGATAACACTCTGTCCAGGAATAGAATAAGAAGTGTGGATGTCTAAAGTATAAATAAACCTAGCCCAAGTGAGGGTTTTCTACTGGTCTGGTTACACATGCAACATATGACGGGGTGCTAGGTCAAGTTCCAATAATAGCAATTAATTTAACTAAAGCAGGATAAGGGAACATGAATCAACAGGATATCAACAATAACACAGCAAAGATGGCATCACTCTCTCTAACATGCAAGCTAATCTATCTCATAGCATGTATGTTCCCTATATAATAGAATTAGTAGATAGTCCATTATTTTTGGAGGCGAAGAAACCCACCTGGAAAATGCGCGCTCCACAACAGAAAAACCTCCTCTCTGCCCAACTCTTCGCAAGATACCCAAAATCTGCGAATTACAGCAAAAAGTACCACACACGGCATCAAGATTGCAGTTCCAAAAAAAATAGTAATGCTGTTTGCTACAACCAGCACAGAAATCGAGGAATTTCACCTCTGTCCAGTCCTCAGAAAAATCCCAAAAAATCACCACTGCGATCCTCACGACGAGTAGCCCCAAATTGAGTATCAATCTGACACCTGTAGGCGAAGATAAAAATAGAACATCGCGGTATGTTAACTCCCTCATAATCTCAAGCCTGCAGCATAACAGTCCCAAAGAAGCTTAATTATCACCTGCGAGATAAATTAGAAAAATTCCGATAAAAATACGATGGCGATCCGCGCGAAGCGTAGATATCAATCGAGTCCTTAAACGTAGAATTACGATTCTCGAGTGCAGAGATAAAAATCCATCAACCCTCCGCTGTCTAGAAATTCACCAGCAAAAAAGGAGTTTAAAGATGCCTCGTAAACCGTGCCAAAAACTCAGAAAAAAGCAAGATGATCAACACGGAAATCGAATGCGTACCTCTCGTGATCACGCTGCCGCAAAAATCTGCTCAAAATACTATCGGAGTAATCCAAGGTGCCTCTCTGACCGAAAAGTGACGGTGGAAGCCAAAATCCAAGAAACGCCGCAGTGCGCCGCGTCGCAGAAAGCGCGGATGTCGATGCCTCCAAAAAATCTGAAAATCCCTCAGTAGATGGAGCACAAGATGGAGAGCAACTTCCCTTCAAGGCTCTGTTGAAGGAGAGCTCGGGAAAGGGCCCGAAATCGCAGCCCAAAGGAGGTTTATATAGCCCAAACCAAACAAATCAGATAATTCCCTCCAAGTCCCCATATTCGGGCGCCCGAATCTTTCGGGCTGCTACAGTGCCGCGAAAACGTACCCCAAAGCATCTAAAGCCCGAATCAACCCTAGAGCGCCACGCGTCCCCGAACAGCAAACATCATAATCCGCCAATCCCTGTGTGCCACGTGGCACGCCGCACAGCGCATAGCGGCGCCAACCGCTGCGGTCTCGCCACGTGACGCCGACCGCGCCTGCCCGGCGCACGACGCCCCGGCTGACCCGGGTGTACGGCTACCTGCCCGTCGTACGGCCACCTGCCCACCGTCGTCGCGTGGACCGCGCGCACGTGAGCCGGCCTATCTGGAGTCGCCACGTGTACCGCTCCGGTGCACCATACACCCCGCGCACTCCCGTGGACCGCGCCTGCTGCTCCAGCCAACCGGGAGGCGCCACGTGTCCAAGTTCCCGGTGCACGCCTCCGCTGTGGACCGAGCGGCTGCGCCTCAGCCCGCCGCCGCGCTCCGCCGCCTGCCGCCGCCGCCGGCGCAACTTTGGCCACCGGAACAGTGCTCCAACGCCTCGAAATCTGTATTTTGGCGACCGGGCTCTAAAAAATACAAGTAAATAGTCCATTTTCATCATTTTCGCGTGCTGAATCCAAATTCGATGTCCGTTTAGCCAAATTTCACTTCCAAAATTTGCCAAAAATTCTCAAAAAAGCAAACTTGATCCGTTTTTCGTGCCGGGTCCAAATCTGGGGTTCGATTTGCACGCAATCATCTCCAACACACATCATAGGTCTCCAAAAGTCACTAAACACACTGCAAGCTCTCTACGGAGGTCCGGGTCATCACATCCTCCCCCACTAAAAGAAAGTTTCGTCCTCGAAACTAAAACGCACCACAACCAAACAAGAAAGGTAAAGGCCCCACCACCAGGAAAGTCGTCAACCCCAACTCTCTATTTAGAAAATAACTGAAATTAACGAAAAGTCCGAAAATTTCGAAAGACCAGTGCCTTCGCCCCAATCAAACAAGAACAGGTTCGGGCACTGTCTCAATTTCTGGAGTAGCCTTTCGAAGTTTTCGTCCTGTTCGTAAATTTCAGCACAAAGGCGAGAAAAAGGGAGAGAAGTGTTGAAGTCGTTCCTGCTGTGGCTACAAAAACGGAAGCTACGATCTAACCGTGACCCCTAGGGACACAATGTCACGCCCCGGGGTCGAACTGCGACCCGGGCTTTCCAACAGATCCGCCGTCTGTGCGGAAACTGCCGCACAGACGAAGTGTCTACCCTGCAAAAGATCTATAGCTAAACATGTATCAGAGCTGAAAAAGAACTAATAGCTACAGAAATTAAAACATTGAACATCTGAATAAAAACAAATCCTCAATACAAGTCTCTCAACTAAAAAATAAATACAACCTCACAGATCTCTCAGAATGTCCAGTACAAAAGTGGAAATATAAAATATACCGGGCACATCTACCTCAGACTCTAAAAGCTGGTAAGGAACTAATCGGCCACGTCCTCACCTCCATCTGCTGTCTTCGCGCGATCCAAGCCGGAACAGCTACCTCAAACCTGTCACCGCAGCGGGTGTGAGATCTGCTTGTCACGCCCCGAGTTCAAAAACCAGTGTATAAATTTTTTTTTTTTTTTAATCAGAGTTGCAAAACATCCAGGGCAATGACAGACCGCCACATATATAGAAGAGTCCCAATCCCCTATGGAATTGAGCCTTTTCTATATATGCACGGCTAGCTTGGCAACAAAATCAAAGTACTAACTACGTACTACAAACAACAGTAACAAGTAAACTTTACAACTATTTTTACAAATATACAACTGAAGCACAATTTCCTTTCTCTCAAACACCTATTACATAACTTTTCGGCTGTCCAGGGTCAACCTCTATATCGATACTCGCCAATTCGTCCCGACATCCCAACACCCGCTCGACCTGAAAACAGTCACCCGAGGGTGTGAGACACACCGGAGTGTATCCCAGTGGGCACAACGAGCCGAGAAATAGCAGATCGTACCTACTGGTATACAATACTAGCGGATAGTAAAGATCACATTAGGTAAGCATTTATGAAGCGAATGAATAACCAACAGGAATTAGTATAATCTTGACAGGAATATAATGAACCAAGCATGCTGAATAATTGTATAGGCAGGTATCAAACAAATGAATATCTTCAAACCGAAATCAGGAATCATGAGATATGACAAAAGCAGGCTAAACAGGCAACATATGCAATAGGTACTGATCATGCTAGAATATGGAAGTATAAAAGCTATGCATCAATCATAAGAATATCAAGTTCCCAATCAATGCCACTATTGGTCACGAAGACCTCAGGCTCATGCCACTATCTGGCACCTATCGGGCTGACATAACCCCGCACCCACAAGTGCTATCAGAGGGCTCACGGGCCTTTCTCTAGACCACTTTACCGGTAAAGAACACTGTGACGGTGGCCAAACCGTCAGTGTACGTGAAGTACAGCGGTGCGTGGCGATCATAATGCTATGCTCAAGCTCGCGGTCCACTGACCGGGTAATCGGCAACAAGCCGGGAAATCCCCACTGGGATGCAATAACAAAGTCAACTGAATCTCAACTCTCATGCAGGAATAATCAACTAAATCTCAACTCTTATGCAAGATCAAAGACAAATCTCAACTCAACATAAGATCAACAGCAAATCTCAACTCAATCATACAGACCAACCAAACATACAAAACTAAACACATATTTTTGAGAAAACTATTTTGAAAACAGGTTTTAGGCCCAAACTTCGAAGAGCAATGCCTTTGTCCTATCAAACAAGAACAGACTCAGGCGACCCTACGTCGTTCAGTAAAACATTTAGTTGATTAAAATTATGTGTTCAGCAGTGTAATATTTGATCAACAGGAAAGCAAGCTCAATCATAATGCAAATGCTCAAACTCACGGTCCACTGACCGGGTTGTAATGTTGTCACGCCACGGGGGTTTATTTTAGCGGAAACGATTCACAAAAGTCAAGCATTTGACGTATAAATTTTTTTTTGATAAAGGAGAACCCCTCTTCCCCGGCGCGTGCCCAGACCCGCCACACATACAGGATCACTCTGTAAACGGACAGAGCCTCCCCTGTATATGCCCGGCGTGGAGCTCAGTACATATTCCAAACATACACATCCATTCAATCACAACAATTATTCATATACCACCAGCATTCTAATTCACTTAAAAACGCATGGCCGATCAATTTGGAAAGGATAAATCCACAGTTTTAAAGGAGCGCCTACCCGGCGCTTTCGTTTTGAAAGCGAGTTTCGAAATCAGCATAAAACCACAAGGTTTTAAAAACGGTGCCTACCCGACATCCAAGTTTTGAAATCCATTTCGCAATCCATAAATCCACAGAGTTTTGAAACCAGTGCCCACACGACACTTAGATTTTAAAAACGGTTTTCGCAATCCTTTCTTTGGTTTTTGCCCTTTTTCATTTCAAATGGCCAACATAAATAAAAGGAAGAGTAACGCATAAGAGGATAATTAAATGCAACCCGTACCGACATCCACGCCGACCCCACGAGGGTATCGAGAACCTCTCACATAACTACAATGTAATGAAATGCAAGAATGAAAGAAGAAATACAGTCCAGGGTCCCCAGCGACCGAGCTGCTCCTGTCCCGTCCTCACCACCGCCTACATCTCCCCCCGTCTGAACCCTGTCACGAAGTGGGAAGTCAGTGACGCAAAAATAGTAGAGCAGGAGAATATAATAAAACAAACCATGAAGACAACCGGAGCAACCACCCCCTCAAGGAGGAAAGGCAACCTGTACACCTGTATCCTGTAATACCCGGACACGTCGGACAACTAAACCGACGGCCCATACCGTACCTGCAGAAACCTGACCACGTCGGACAACTAAACCGACGGGTCGCATCGCTTGCACCTCGGCGCCTCAAACCCCACAACTAATAAGGGGCCCCACTACGTCACCTCGTGGGTATACACGGGTCATAGACCACTTTTCCGGAAAAGCGCACCCTTTGCGGTGGCCAAACCGCGGGTGCGCGTGTTGCAGCCTCGAGCCAAGTAACCATAACCACCATCATGTCAGCATCAAAATACATATAACAAGAGTAACGCGGCGAAGTGTATAATCAAAAGCAAAACCGTAGCATATGCGATCAAAAGTAACCCGCTATCATGTATAATCAAAATCAAGGTAATAATACGTGCACTCGAAGGTAGCCCGCCAACATATAGTTATCAAAAGGAGAACGATTGTCGGAGACCGACGCTAAACACTATGAAGAACCCACTAACATGCATAAGCTATCACCCATCACTATTTAACCCCAGTACACTTAGAATAGACTCCGTCCAACATGATAGAGTTAGATGCTAGGACAAAGGAAATGAAACCCACCCCAATGCGAAGGAGAAGACGTGCGGAACTCCAACTAAAACGCCCTCGCTGTGTGACCAGTGGGTGTGAAGACCCTGTTGATGACAGCTATCATGTCCCATTTACAATTTGATCCCTAACAATTTCTTAAATTGCATAAAACCTAACATTATTGCTCGTTTTGACTTGTTCTTGAAATCCAGGGGTCCAAAAGCTGCGCCGTAAATTTCAGCGCGTCCATTACGACAAGACCCAGGCCGTGCTCACATGAATTGGGCCGAGACCAGGCCCATTTACAAGTTGGCCCATAAACATTAGGGTTCCAAATAGCAACAATGCTAACAGTTAACATCTACTTGATCAAATCCAGAGCTTAAAGGAGCATGGTGTACTCGAGACTTAGTAGAGTTGAGGGCTCACCTCAGGCTTGCCGGAGCTTGGCCGGAACAGTAGCCGGAGCAGCACCAACTTAATGTCCAAGCTCGGGTTGGGGTACTCTTGGATCAACCTTGCTCAGACCTGTGGGGTTGGCCGGAGTCCGGAGCGCCGGAGATGGCCGGAGGAGAAGATCGTGGCCAAGCTCGGGTGCAACTGGACGATTTTACGGTGCCGGGGATCGCCGGCCAGGCGCGGCGGCGAAGCTCGGTTGTAGCTCCAAAACCCGTTAATGGCGGATCCCGGCCAACTCGCTCCGGGCCGTAGCAACTTGGACCAAAAGGTTCTTCTGGGTGCCCCGGTGCTTTCTAGGTGGTTGGCCGGCGTCGGGGTCGAGCGGCGGCGCCGGTTGAGGGGAATCCGGCGAAGTGCACACACAGCCGGTTCTAGGGCATGTTGGATCTCCGCCGATCCTCGTCCGATCCACACCAGTCTTCGGGAGCAGCTCGCAGTCACCCAGAGGGGCAAGATCCACGGTCTTGATCTGGATTTAATTGATCGGATGAGGCTCGTGGTGATTCTCGGCTGAAACAAGGAATTCCAACAAAGCTTGCTCCCGCCGGCGGCCGGGACGACGGCCGTGGCTCGGGCTTCACCGGAGTTTGGAAGGGAGATGGTGCCTCCCGCGGCGGCGCAGGGCGGCGGTCGACGTCGGATCACCCAGGGCTCGGCTGCGGCTTCACCGAGGAGTCCTCAGGTACAGACTTGATCCAGTTGAGCCCCTCCCAACACCCTCCTCACCAAGACACCCGCGAACAAGGTGATCTTTGAGGTTTTCTTCTCCGGCGACGTGGTGGCGGCCGGTGTGGGGAAACTCCAGGGAGCGCGGCAGAGGAGAGGAGGTTTGTTGTGTTACGGCATTTTGGTATTGGCATATTTCGTGAGTCAAGTCAGTGAGTTGAGTCGGAGTCTTAAAGGGATCAAATTGCCAATCAGCAATCAAAGACTTAGAAAAGACTCAACAAGAGCTCAAGTTGACACTCAGTATCTTGAGTCTTGAAGATTGAAGTTGAAGAATTGTGGATCAGTTACATCAATCTCAAGAAGAAAGTATTCAAGAGGATTAGGTATGTTTAACTAAATAATTGTGGTGATCCGTATACTTTCTTATAGTGTAGAAACACTTGGATGAACTTTTATTGTCATAATAATCAAAAACTCGTGTTCGGACATGTTCAGGATCCGGATCAGAGCCAACGATCCGGATCCCGAAGGTTGTTGCTTCATACAAGACTTCGATCCGGATCCATGCAATTTCCGATCCGGATCCCGAATGTTAAGTTTTCTGATTTGTATGAACGATCCGGATCGGGCAATGCGATCCGGATCCCGAACCCTTGGTTTTCTGGAATCGTCATTCTCGTTACGACGATCCGGATCGCAGTAAATCCGATCCGGATCGCCGTCCTGAAAATTTCCAGATAAGGTATGTTTTTGATTCTTATCTCTTTCCAAAGATTTCTAAACTATAAATAGACATTTAGGGTTTCTCAAGAACGTGGGTTCTCTACCGATTAAGTTATAAAACACTTGAGAGCAACCCTAGAGGCTAGGTTTTCATTGTTCTTCTTAATAGCCTCTTTTAGGTCAATTCGACGGTTCTTTCAAGAACATATCTTTCGTCGAATTGATCTAATCTTTGCTTAGAGATTTCTTCTACGGTTCTTCATTGATAATCTAAGCAAAGGATCACCATCGAAGTCAATATTCTTACCGACTGAGTTTGCGTCGTGGATTCGACGTGGCATCGTGGATTCGGTGTGCTAAAGGCGTTTCGTGGATTCGAAGCGTGCGTTCGTGGATTCGAACGTGAGTAGTGGACGGGCAAAACGGTGGAGCGCGAGGTCCAAGAAATTGAAGGAGGGGTTAAATCCGTGGAGACGGTAATCACCTTGTTATTCTTCTTTTCTTAGGGATTGTTATTGCGCGGATATCCAACCGGTCAGCGCAAGGTCCGAAGAAGCTGAAGGAGGGGTTGAGTCCGTGGAGTCGGTAATCACCTTGTTATTCTTCTATTCTTAGTGGATTGTTATTGCGTGTTGGTCCCGTGGTTTTTCTCCTGGATTGGAGTTTCCACGTAAATCTCGGTGTGCTGTTTTTATTTTCCGCATTGGTTTTTATTTTGCACTGAGATTGAGTTTTTAAGTATTACACCTATTCACCCCCCCCTCTAGGTGTTTGATAGTACCTATTTAGATCCATTGGGATTAATAACTCTACAATTGGTATCAGAGCGGGTTTTAGGTTTATCTATCATGATGGGTGAAAGTGGTAATATTTATAGACCTTCTCTTTTTGATGGGACTAATTATGCTTATTGGAAAGTGCGGATGAGGGCTTTTCTCATCGCAATTGATGAGCGGGTATGGCAATCCGTGGAATATGGTTGGGTGCATCCTGTTGACGAAGTAGGAAATTCTACTACCCCAAAACCTCGCTCTAGATGGTCCAAAGAGGAATTTGAAAGATCTTCTTACAATGGGAAAGGTATGAACGCTTTATTTAATTCTCTTTCCTCGACTGAGTTCACAAGAATTTCCGCGTGTGAAACCGCGAAGGAAATTTGGGATATTCTCAAAATTACACATGAGGGTACTAATCTTGTAAAAATTCAAAAGCTCCAGATGCTTACAAGTCAATTTGACTCTATTCATATGGAAGAGCATGAATTGTTTACAGATTATTACACTAGACTTCAAGATGTAATAAATACATGTGCTAATTTAGGAGAAAAGATCCCGGAGTCGAAAATTGTAAGAAAGATACTTCGGACTCTTCCGGAACGGTTTAGGGCAAAGGTTACCGCCATTGAAACCGTTAGTCATCCGGATGAGATGAGTATAGAGGAATTAGTAGGTGCTTTGCAAACTTATGAAATGACTTTTCCTACTAATCAAGTTTCTTCCAAGTCTTCTTCTAAGCTTACAGGTATTGCATTCAAATCAACAAAGGAAGAAGATAGCGAATCAAGTTCCGACGATGAAATCTCTTTTGCCGATTTTGAAGAACAATTGGCGCGGATCGTAAAGAAATTTCGTCGGAAGTTTTGGAAGAATCGAACCGATGGATCTTCATCCATGAAACTATCTAAAGGATCATCGGGTTCTAAATCCTCTAATCTCAAAAGCTTTGCAAAACCCTCTAAAGAAAAAGAGAAAGATGATTTCGAAGGGGAAATCCAATGCTATCGATGCAAAGGCTACGGCCATTTTTCAACGGATTGTCCTTCTCCGAAATCATATAAAAAGAGGGCTTTGCAAGCAAAAACTTGGGACGATTCTACTTCTAATGAATCGACCTCAAGTAAAGAGGGAAAAGTTGTTGCCTCTCATGCCTCTCATATTCCCTCTTCTAATAATTGTTTATCATCTTTAGTCACTGACTCTACTCCTTTGATTTTGTATGAAACATCAACAACCGGCGGAGAGTCATCAAGTGAGGGGGAGTCGGACGAGGAAGAACTCGTTGAGGCATATCAACAACTTCTTGCGGAATCTAAGAAGATGGCCAAACATATCAAGAAGTTGAGAAAGCAACGACTTGAAGGTCAAGACGACAATCATGCTTTAAAGATAAAACTTCATGATCTCGAGGAGGAACAAGGACGTTTATTGGATAACAATAAAATCCTCCAAGAAAAGCTAAACCAATCGGAGACAAACGCTAAATCATATACGGACAAGATTGGTTTTCTAGAAAAACAGTTTGAGGAGATTCATGTCACCAACCAAGCTTTGACCAAGCAAGTTCATGAACTTAAATCCGACATACAAAGGCTTTCAACTGGTTCCAAGAAACTTGATTGTATGTCCGGATTAGGTCAATCAAGCAAGGTTGGTTTGGGATTTAAAAAGAACCAAACTGTGAAGGCTTCAAGTTCCACAACTAAATTGAAAGGAAGAACTTGTCACCTATGTGGACTTGAAGGACATTTGGTGAAGGATTGCCCGAAAAAGAGAAAGAAGAATTCTTCGGCAACTTCATCTACGGAGCGAACTCAACGGAATCAAAAGACACATCAAGTCAAAGGAGTTCACTCAACCCACCAAAGGTCCGAGCCACAACATCAATCATACAAGTGGATCATTGCGAGGCAAAGACCTAAGGTGGACCAACAGTCAAAGCGGACAACCCCCGGCCACAACGAATCAAGACAACCCAAAATCCAGCGATTTTGGATTCGGAAAGGTGATATCTTTCCTTGTCTTAAGTTCTAAATAGCTTATGACTGTATGTAATGCTTTGATTGGTTTTCCCTTCATATCTTTCTTAATCTTTGCATTACATGTTTTTCAATGCTCTTCGTTTTTATACTTTGTTTTTGAACAAAAGGGTTTTTACTGAACAAGTGCATTGAATAAAAAGGGCTTCATTTTTATTCACTCCAAATTAATTTTATTTGGATTATCAACTTTACTCCTTAATCATAATCTTGAAGATACTTCATTATAGGAGTTTTTGATATTATAAGCATCAAATTTTAGAAATCATGTGTGATCTTTAGATGCTTAATCTATCTCGGTTGTGTGAATTCATTGTGATAAACGTGAGACAACCGATTGATTAAAATTTGGGATTTAATTCTTTCACGTAAGAGATTGTATTCTTACAAGGGTAAATAAATGTTTTTTAAAAGATGTGGAAAGAGTTACATCCGAAAGGAGTGTGAAAACTACCACCACATGTAGGAAAGAGCTGCCACCCCGGTCGTCCGGTTTGTGTGTGAAGCTACCACATGTTATGGATGCTTGATAGTATTTTATGAGAAAATCTTTAGTTGAAGCATTTGGAGATTTATATGCAAAGCTCTTATATTTTGAATAATCTCCTGGTTGGTATAAGGTGGGATAGTTGAAAGATGCTCAAAGAGCCTCCCTTAGGTATTTTAGTGCTTATCTCAAATTTGAAAGGGTAAGAAATCAAATTGATGTCATTTGGAAATCTCTGTAAGTCATCTTTGTACATCCGTTACATCTTGATAGACTTTGGATCTCAAGATTATTTTTGATGACTTGTGTTTGATGAATATAACATGAAAAACGGTTTATAATGTTTTATCTTTGTTTTTCATGATTTAGGAGTAAATCTTTTTAATCTTGTGAAATTAATTGGATTGAATGACATCTTGTTAATTCATTGGTTAAAGCACTTAAATTGTTTTCTTGATGGAATACAAATCGGTATTTGAAAAGATTGTAAAATTTGGATTTGTTTCAAGGAATTATTAGTTTTTTTTTTGCCTTCTGGTACCGGTACGCAATCTGCATTTTTGTTAAATACCAGAACTGAGCTTTTATCTCTCTTTCTCTATGAACTAATATTGTTAGTGATTTCCTTTTGTCTAGTATGTTCACTGTTTGACAATTTGTGACAAAAAGGGGGAGAAGAGAGAAATAGGGGAGAAGAGATCATCGAGATAGGGGGAGAACGGAAAATGATGATCGTATCACAAAGAGGGAGAACATGGAGAACATGTTAGAGATGCTCAAGATAGGGGGAAACAAAGAAAAAATTGAAAGAGCAGAAAAACAAAAGAACCAAAAGGAAGACGGATCAAATGTAGGATTTTAATTTCTAACAACTAACGTTTGATTTTGTTTGGAGTTTTGTTTTGCAGGAATTACATCACTTTAAGACTCCAAGTCCTAAGTCATAGAGTATGTTCTAGGACTGTTTGGTTCAAATGTAATTTTGTATTTATTGGATCTTTCACGCAAAGAAAATCAATGTTTTGGTGATGACATTGAGTTTCGATTTTTTGGTTTAAGATGAGTGACTTGAGCGCTTTTATGTATTTTTGGGTTTTGTCACGAAATTGCCAAAGGGGGAGATTGTTACGGCATTTTGGTATTGGCATATTTCGTGAGTCAAGTCAGTGAGTTGAGTCGGAGTCTTAAAGGGATCAAATTGCCAATCAGCAATCAAAGACTTAGAAAAGACTCAACAAGAGCTCAAGTTGACACTCAGTATCTTGAGTCTTGAAGATTGAAGTTGAAGAATTGTGGATCAGTTACATCAATCTCAAGAAGAAAGTATTCAAGAGGATCAGGTATGTTTAACTAAATAATTGTGGTGATCCGTATACTTTCTTATAGTGTAGAAACACTTGGATGAACTTTTATTGTCATAATAATCAAAAACTCGTGTTCGGACATGTTCAGGATCCGGATCAGAGCCAACGATCCGGATCCCGAAGGTTGTTGCTTCATACAAGACTTCGATCCGGATCCATGCAATTTCCGATCCGGATCCCGAATGTTAAGTTTTCTGATTTGTATGAACGATCCGGATCGGGCAATGCGATCCGGATCCCGAACCCTTGGTTTTCTGGAATCGTCATTCTCGTTACGACGATCCGGATCGCAGTAAATCCGATCCGGATCGCCGTCCTGAAAATTTCCAGATAAGGTATGTTTTTGATTCTTATCTCTTTCCAAAGGTTTCTAAACTATAAATAGACATTTAGGGTTTCTCAAGAACGTGGGTTCTCTACCGATTAAGTTATAAAACACTTGAGAGCAACCCTAGAGGCTAGGTTTTCATTGTTCTTCTTAATAGCCTCTTTTAGGTCAATTCGACGGTTCTTTCAAGAACATATCTTTCGTCGAATTGATCTAATCTTTGCTTAGAGATTTCTTCTACGGTTCTTCATTGATAATCTAAGCAAAGGATCACCATCGAAGTCAATATTCTTATCGACTGAGTTTGCGTCGTGGATTCGACGTGGCATCGTGGATTCGGTGTGCTAAAGGCGTTTCGTGGATTCGAAGCGTGCGTTCGTGGATTCGAACGTGAGCAGTGGACGGGCAAAACGGTGGAGCGCGAGGTCCAAGAAATTGAAGGAGGGGTTAAATCCGTGGAGACGGTAATCACCTTGTTATTCTTCTTTTCTTAGGGATTGTTATTGCGCGGATATCCAACCGGTCAGCGCAAGGTCCGAAGAAGCTGAAGGAGGGGTTGAGTCCGTGGAGTCGGTAATCACCTTGTTATTCTTCTATTCTTAGTGGATTGTTATTGCGTGTTGGTCCCGTGGTTTTTCTCCTGGATTGGAGTTTCCACGTAAATCTCGGTGTGCTGTTTTTATTTTCCGCATTGGTTTTTATTTTGCACTGAGATTGAGTTTTTAAGTATTACACCTATTCACCCCCCCCTCTAGGTGTTTGATAGTACCTATTTAGATCCCTTGGGATTAATAACTCTACATGTTGAGGGTTGCGGCTAGGGCTACAGGGTTTAGGTTTCGTGTGCAGGGAACCCTAGCTCGGTTATACACCTATATATATAGGGTTTGGCAATCTTGCAATTAAGCCCTTCTAGCTTTGCTATTTGCTGTTGGGTCCTCCACAGTAGCTTTCCCTTGCACTTAAGTCCTTCTCCAAGAACAGGCACGCAATTCGAGGCGACTTCACTAGGGTTTCATGTGCAATTGTCACCTTTTTTGCCTTGTTTCACGCTTTTCGAGGCGATCCGGTCGTCGAAACGGAAAATGGACTGCGCCACGGCGTCCAGCTCGACGAGACCTATCAGGTAGCGATTTCTGATTTTCGAGAAACTGTCCGGATAAAATCTCGGTCCATAAAGTACTGTTCCGGAATACAGTTTTTCGCTCTTTTTGAGACTCTAGGGTCGTCAAACAGAGATTCCGTCAGCGCCATTGCGTCCCGAACGTCGAAACCGTTCGAAACGCCTACCTGAAGTGCTATGATCGGTTTCCAGCCAGCGAATTAGTCAACGTTGTGTCCGTCGGGGTTCCGAAACCTAGGGTTACTCTTCACCTACAGTAACAACTTAATTTACACTGTGCACAGAGCACTGTTACACTGGTCGCGGTTATTTGCTCGCTTCTTCATCGATTTCTGGAAGATCCGACCGTCGGATCGAAAAGTGCTGAATATGAATCTCGTTCAGTTCGATGAGACGATCGCAACGGTCAATTCGGATTTTCCAAGATCACGTCCGGATTGGAAATTAGCCTTTTTGCCTCGTAAACCGTGCAACTTGCACACTGGCGATTGACCATATAGGCCAACAGGGGTCTTTTGAATTCAAAACCAGATCAAAATTCACTTTTAGACCATTTATTAAGAATAAAATATTTCGAGTTTCTACAAATGTACCAGATTTATGGTATATAAATAATAAAAATAAAAATGATATGAAATACTATTTTTATTAAATTCAGAGAAAAGCGAGTTGTAGTTGAGAATTTGAAGTTTCAAATTCTAAAGCTTAAGTTCGCCGATTTCTGCGAAGTGGCGAAACTCAGCAAAAATACTTATAACACATTTCAAATGTAATTACAAGTGCGTTGGAAGCATTTCAAATCGACGCAAAAGCCGTTGAGTCAAAAAGTGAGTTATGGTTGAGAGTTGAAGCATCAAATTTGCAAAGTTTAAGTTCTTGTTTGCCGATTTCGCAAAATGTCGAAATGCGGCGAAAAGACTCGTAACGTATTTTAAATATGATTATAGTCGAGTTCGGTGCGTTTCGGACCGACGCGAAGGGCATCGGGTCGAAAAGTGAGTTGAAGCCCCAGAGACTTAGCAAAATTCAGAAATTCTGAATTCTGTGATCGCGTAGCTTTTTCGGAGCCCTGTTTCGAAGACTTAGAGTAATCAAAAAATTCAAAAGAAATCGTGGAGTGTCTCAGAAAAGTTTCCTGATTAAAAGGGGTGAAATGCCGAGGTGAGCAATCGGAGGAAAATAGGAGAACGAAGAGAAGAAAAATGCTTCGTGAATTCTGAAACTGCAGTTTTTGACAGTGCAGTTGATTGCGAAGCTTTTTCGGGGCTCTCTTTCGAGGGCTTAGAGCAGCCCAAAAATTTAAAAGAAATCGTGGAGAGTTTAAGAAAAATTTGTAGAATAAAGGGGAGAAGAAAAATTACGATTTCGATTTCCCAGTTGACGGCAAAACACAGAGGAAAGGGGATATCCGAATTTGCTCACTGCAGGTGCAAAACTGCATAATTGAGGGCAGTTTTGGGAATTAAATTCTAAGTTGGGGCATTTTAGTAAATTCACACTTTCCCCCAACCACCACTGCTGGAGCATTTAATTCTCTCTTTCTTTCTCTCTCTCCCTCTTGGAAAGCCCACACCTCTCTCTCTCTCTTTCGTTCTCTGTTGAAGCAGGGAGAAAGAAAGGAGAAGAAGAAAGGAGGAGGAAAGAAGAAGAAGAAGAAGAAGAAGAAGAAGAAAGGAGGAGGAAAGAAGAAGGCTATCTCTCTCTTTCTCTCTTGATTCCTTCATAAAGGTGCTCTCCCTCTCTCCCTATTTTTTTTCCTCTATTTCACAAGGGAAGAAGGAAAAATATATATATATATATATATATATATATATATATATATATATATATATATATATATATATATATATATATATATATATATATATATATTTGGAGAGTGGGGGGGGGGGGAGCTGCTGCTGCCTTGGAGGCAGCAGCAGCTGCGAAATGCAGCTGCTCAGCTGCTGCTGCTGCTAAGCAGCAGCAGCTGAGCAACAATGCTGCGCAGGCAGCATTGGCAGCTGCGAAATGCAGCTGCTCAGCTGCTGCTGCTGCTAAGCAGCAGCAGCTGAGCAACAATGCTGTGCAGGCAGCATTGGCAGCTGCCTTGGCAGCTGCAATGTGCAGCTGCCAATGCAGCTGCCTTGGCTGCAGCTGCTGCTAGGCAGCAGCAGCTGGCAGCAGCTAAGGCAGCAGCAGCAGCTGCCTTAGCTGCAGCTGCCTTGGCTGCAGCTGCTGCTGCAGCTAGGCAGCAGCTAAGGCAGCAGCAGCAGCTGCCTTAGCTGCAGCTGCCTTGGCTGCAGCTGCTGCTGCCTTAGCTGCTGCAGCTAGGCAGCAGCTAAGGCAGCAGCAGCAGCAGCAACAATTGCTGCTGCAGCAGCAGGATTGTACACAAAAAAAAAAAAAAAAAAAAAAAAAAAGAAGAAGAAAAAGAAGGAAGAAAGCAAAAAGGGAAAAATTGAAAGAAAAAGAAAAGAAGGAAAAAATTTCTTCTTTCTTCTTGTTCTTTCAATATGCGAAATCGGTAAATTGGGGGAATCGCTCAAATTGAGTTCTCTCAAATTTTTAAATGTGAATTATGGATTTTGCCAATGTGCGAAATCGGTGAATTGGGGGAATCACTTAAATTGAGTTTCTCTTCAATTTTTGAATGCAAATTCTTGATTTTGCCAATGTGCGAAATCGGTAATTGTGGGAATTGCTCAAATTGAGTTTTTTCCCAAATTTTTCGAGCGTTTTGGCCCATGGCCAAAGAGAGCAAATTTCTCTTTGGCAACATGTCAAGGGGGGATTGTTCTTCTCCCATTTTTGTAAGCCAATCCAAAAATAGCTTTTTTGTGAGAAAGTGATCAAATAGGGATTTTTCCCTTTTAGTGGTCAAAGAGGCTAAGTTTTATCGTTTTATTGGAATTAGTGAGTTATATAAAGCGATTGCTTCATGATTTTTCTTTCCTTACAATTTAGGGAAAACCTCGGAGATCAAAAGAGCGAAATTCGTCTCTTTCAAGAACAGGGGAAAACATTGAGGTGGGGGATTCTGCCGAAATTGGGTGACCTCTCCCCTTGCTCCTTTGCTTTTCGATCCAGAAGCATGATAGTAGCCTGTTAGAGGCGTTAGGGAATCATGATAATAGTGGCATGCGTAGGAGATAAATATTATTTTATGATGAATATGTAAATAATTGCATGTGTAGATGTAATCAAGGGCTTTTTTTGAAATTGACCCTATAAAAATTTAAATTTTTGAAAATGGCCCTGCAAAATTTGTATTTGCAAAAATAGCCCTCTTCCTGCCACGTCAGCATGCCACATCAGCCGGGGCCGCCACGTCCGCCCGCCAAGTAAAGAAGGCGCTGAAGCGGTCAGCGCCTTTAACATTAAGTTAAAAACGCCGAATGGCTCAGCGTCTTTAACATTAAGTTAAAGGCGCTGAATGGCTCAGCGTCTTTAACATTAAGTTAAAGGCGCTGAATGGCTCAGCGTCTTTACTGTTTTGCACTGAAGGCGCTGACTGGCTCAGCGCCTTCAGTGTAAATCACTAAAGACGCTTACCCACTCAGCGCCTTCACAGAGAAGTCATTTTTCGCTTATACTGAGGACTTAGGCATTTTGCGTCCTCAGTATAAGCGAAAAATGACTTCTCTGTGAAGGCGCTGAGTGGGTAAGCGTCTTTAGTGATTTACAGTGAAGGCGCTGAGCCAGTCAGCGCCTTCAGTGCAAAACAGTAAAGACGCTGAGCCATTCAGCGCCTTTAACTTAATGTTAAAGGCGCTGAGCCAGTCAGCGCCTTCTTTACTTGACAAACAGACGTGGCAGCCCCCGCTGACGTGGCGCGCTGACGTGGCAGGAAGAGGGCCATTTTTGCAAATACAAATTTTGCAGGGCCATTTTCAAAAATTCAAATTTTTATAGGGTCAATTTCAAAAAAAGCCCTGTAATCAATTGTTGTGATCATGTTAGGGTGTAACCCTAGGAATCATGTGAAAGCATAAGGAAAAGGAAATGCATGTTGGTAGTAAGACTTAGGAGAAAACCTAGATTTAGGTTTAACGAGTGGCATGATGACCTAGGAGATACGCCTAGGTGGACGAGTGACATTAACTTAGGGAATAATCTAAGGTTAAGAATAGAGGTGTTAAACATAGAGTCAGAGAACTCTAGGTTAAACAAGTTATGGAACTTAGGTAAAGGAACCTAAGATGAACTAATAGGGTTAAACTCTAGTGATGAAATAGAGTTAGTGCAACCCTAGGTTAAACATGGAACAGGAAAATAGAGTTAGTAAAACTCTAGGATTCAGTGAGAAATCAGGAAACAGGGGGATTAGATTCTCAAGTTAAAGAATTAAATAATGTAACCCCAGAAAGTCATAGGACGTCTGGGTAAATGGATCAATTAGTTTAACTTCTATCTGAGTTAAATAAAAGTGAATGGAAATAGAGTTAATAAGCTCTAAGTTAGATAAAACTGAAAGTAACTAGTGTCCTAGTGACATAGTGCAGTGATATAGTGCAACCTTAAGGGTAATTGAAGCTTAGGGTTGTGAATTGAGAACAAGTAAGGAAAGTGTAAAAGTGGCTAGGAAACTAAAGATATTGCCAAGTGGCAAAATAAGTGGAAATGGAAATGAACAAGTTGTTCAAACTTAAATTGGTGTTAGAGACACCAAAATTATCCTAGGATAAAGAACTTAGGATAAAAGAAATAAAGCTTAAATGAAAGCCAAAAGTGGCTAATGAGCAAGACAAGCAAATTGCTCGAGAGAGAGCTAAAAGTGGTTAATAAGTAAGACAAGCAAATCGCTTGAAATAAACGAGAAAAGTAAAAGAGAAGCATTGAGGCATGAATGTTAACGGGAGGGTTGAGCATATGTCACTCCCGGGGAGATGAGTGTCAAGGTGCCTTAAACTCATCTGAACCTAAAGTGGAAAGAAAATGGTTAAAGAAAGAGAATGATTAATGAAAGGTAAAAAGGATAAGATAAACTACATTGGGCCGAGCACTACGGGAGGCGATGCTACAACCTGTTCTTGTTTGATTGGGGTTGTAGGCATCCGTCTTTTGGAACCCTCGGACCCTGTAAAGGAAAAGCCTAAATGGCCATTGGGAGGGTTGAGCATATGTCACTCCCAAGTGAATTAAAGTGTTAAAGCTAAGTTGCCAACGGAAGGGTTGAGCATATGTCACTCCCGGGGGGAGTGTGTGAGCAAGACTCAGCTTCCCAAGTAAAGGCAAAACAAAGAGCTAAAGGCAAAAGAAAAGATAAAGATAAAACGGGCGGACCTACGGTGAGAAACGCGGCCCATGTTGGAGCAGTTGGCAGTGCCCCTCTCCCGGGTAGAGACCCGTTCGGGACGTTTCTTCCGTAGGACGGGGTAACACTCGCGGGTGTTATCGGCAACCTTAGAAATCTTATCTTATGGTAGCAGGACTACCGGGCTGGGGCCCGTTGGATAAGAAATTTCTGAGGGTTAACTTGAACTAAAGCACCAGAATTTAAAGAATAAGAGAATTTGAGTGGCCAAGATGGCCGGGTTAGTTTGACCTTATATATAGCGGCATAGTGGCCGAGTTGGTGCTTAGTAGCCTGATATGACTAAACAGAGTAGTGCTGGGTTGATGACTATATAGAGATAGTGATATATTATTTTGCATAGCTGCATTTTGATATCGAGGATTTTAGTTCCTAGCACTATTATTATTGCTTCCATTGGACCAAGTGGTGTAGGACACTCTTTCTCGGTGGTTGAACCCACTGGGAACTATGTCGTAGTTCTCACACCCCTTGGGTGACTCCCCCCCCCCCCACAGGTTCAAGTATGGATGCAGCGATCGCGACGGTTCAGAGGCAGACGGCGAGGTATACGACAGGGGCAAGGGCCCCGCAGCATAGAGACCTAGAGGGTCTAGCAGAGGTATCCCATTTATATATTTCTTGAGTAAACCTTGTATGGTGAGGAATTTATGTAAAAGAATTGTAATAATTTTATATTGCAAGTTCAGAAATGTAAAGTGTAATAAAGTAATGCATGGTTCACTCTTGTATGCTTTCATTTCCGCATTAACTGTCGTTATTGAATGAAAGTTTTAAATTTGTAGTGATTTTTAGTACTCTGATATTGAGCTTCCGCATACACTTGTTGTGTTATTATGGATGTTACCGTTCCTTTCGGGTAGGAAAAGGTCTTGCCCGATTGGCGGGTCTGTTGGCGTGCCCGAACTGTCCAAATTGGTGGTCTCGGGGCGTGACAGATTAGAGTAATCGGCAATAAGCCGGGAAATCCCCACTGGGATGCAATCAACTATTTATCATGGATCAGATATAATCAGGAAGTACTGATAATCAGGTATATGACCTAGCAAGTGACCAATCAGGCATGGCAATGTCCAGAGTAATGATATGAATACTGGAAGCACTATGTAAAGCAACAGATAACTGATAAAAGTTATAACTCAGGCATGAAGCAGTATAAACTGAATCAAAAGGAAGGCAGGCTCAAAGTAATAGTTAAGCTACCAAAAACAGGGGTCCAACCAATACCGTACACAGAGGGCCGAAATGATAAAGCCCGGACCGAAGATAAACCCACCTGTCAAATCGCAAGCGACTAGACTGAATCGACTGTACGCTCAGAACCAGATACAAACTGGATAGACCTGAATCAAACATATTGATCAGGGATCAACTTTAACTCTAACTTATTTCAAGTCAATCTTAAACCCTTTAATTACTTAACCTCAGTGTTTGACAACCACACTTAGACCAACATAATCTTTTTCGTTTAATCTTTGGTAAAATTACCAAATTGCCCCTCCGGGAATTCCCTTTTTGAATTTCCGAAAATACTCGGGCTTAATCTTGCCGCTGGCTCAACCAGATTCTACTGGGACTCAACATTCGGCTGGTGAAACCGCCGCAATTTCTCAAATTGCGCGATTGCCACCCGGATACCGTTAAATCGACGATTTTGCCGATTCTCGAACTGTTATCCGATTTCCGCTCAACGAGAGCCGTTGGAATCACAACAAAAAGCTTAGGAATCTATTATACACTGTACTAAACAGTACACGAAGTCATTTTTGCATTTAGACCCCTAGGGTTCCGAAAATCGCATATTTAGTGTCTTTTTAGCACTGTTTTCGCTCGCACTTTCAACTGGAAATTCATTTTCACGAGCCGTCACTTCCAGCAGGTGACATTTAACTCACTGAACACCGTGCTCACACATTTGTGGCAGCACGCAACCCGAGGAAAACTTCGAGTCATAAAATACTCCTCTAACCTAGCCAAAATACAATTTTTGTTTCTTCAACTCGTCAGAACGATTTTCTAACGCGAGCATCGTGTCCAGTGACCCCAAATTAGCCAGGAGCTCACTGTTATGGTTTTTCAAACAGTCCAGAATAAAACTAGGGCCAAACATTTAACATAGAGCTTGTATACACTAAAACTCAATTTGCACTGTGCCAAATAAAATTCTGTGTATACCCTATACTCAAAATAGCTCAAGAACACTGGGGCTTGCCCTATTGCAGCCCAGCAACTGCTGGTTCAACCAGAACCAACATCCTTGCTCTCACAAAGGTTCACAATGCTCATTTCACAATTCCACACAGATCCTGTTTGATCTGAAGTGAGCATCAAGCTCAGGGAATGAAATGAAGCAAGTTTCATATTTACATCGAAAGCTAAATCCAGAGTTTTCTTCTCTGTGGCATTTTCACAAACACCTTAGGGGCACACTATAAGCAAACGCACACAAGCCAACATGTGAGTTGGTTCTCTGCAACCACAGCACCTTAAGCCTTCCAACTTGGATAGAGTTGATCTACTGGGCCACATGAAGCTTCCCGAGCAGACCTTCCCGGCCGGGGATGGCCGGAACGCCGGCGGCCGCATTTGGATCCCATCTCGGTTCATCCATGGCATCATGACTTTCATGATGCATGGAAGCCATGCAACAGCATGGTTTCACTCCCCTTGGTCCCAGCAACATCTCTGGGCATGTGGCCGGCGGCGGGGAAGCTCGCCGGCGACGGAGCAAGAAGCTCGGCCGAATGCACAAAACCCGAATTTTAGGGTTTCGATCTGCGAGATGGATACTCAACCAAACTCCACCAAATTTGGAGGAGATGGTCCTTACTTCCTACAGATTTTTCCCATGATTTTATTTTTCAATTTGGTTCAGTGGTTGCCGAGTTCTCTCGAGGCGGAGCTAGGTTAGGTTTCCGGCCAACTATATCTCCCGCCGGCCATGCAACGAGCATGGAAAGCTCAGGCTTGGCAGGGAGCATTACAAAGACTTAACTAACCTACTGCTAAGGGTCTTGGGCTAAATCATTCATTGGTTAAGTGCACTCACCTTTGCCGAACTCGAGGAAGATAGGAAGAAGCCGGGTTCCCTCTTCTTCTTCCTCTCGCGACTTCGGCTAACTCCAGCAGAGTCCTCAATCACCAGGAAAACCTCAGAGCACTCCAACTTCACCTTGGAAGAGCTTTGGTCCCAACCTTTCTTTTCTCTCTCTCTCTCGGGTTATCTCACTTGGGCTTGTGTCCTCGGCCACCCCAGTGTACAGGCAATGGTATGGGGAAATCAGAGGAGTTTTGTGATGCCTTAACATCTCTCAGGCCCCTCGTGCACTGAGCCAAGGAACCCAAAAGCCACTTCACACTTAATGCATTGATTCCTTTGCAAATAACCCTAAACTTAGTTCACACTCAACCTCAATCTCTAGAATCTTCACAGGAGATGCAAAAATACATCCAACACCCCATAGTTTAATTCCCTAAATGTTTGATACACAAAACATATAGGTTTTATAGAAAAATATTGATTTTTCGGTACTTTTCACGCAATTCGAGAAAATCCGCTCAGCGAATTGGGAAACAGACTTTGCCACGACGTCCGGCTCGTCGAGACCTGTCAGTTAGCGTATTTGTTTGTTTAATTTGGCGCTCGGATAAAATCTCGGGTCAACTAGTTCTTGTATGTCGCATATCGACGCACGCACTTCGATGCACCCGGGTCGCCAAACGCGAAATCCGTCAGTGCCATTGCGCTCAGAACGTCGAAATCAGCTAGGTTCGACTACTCATACCACTATATTAGGAGTCCGGATGGTAAATTGGCAAACGTCGATCAATGGGATATTTAAAATAGAGAGTTACTATTCATCCATAAGTTGTGGGACCCGCCCACTTCTTTACTAATTTCCGGAAGATCCGACCGTCGGATCGTCGACAAGTGAATATGAAACTTTCATGTTTCGTCGAAACGATCGCAATGGTGCTCTCGGATTTTCGAGATCAGGCCCCGATCAAAAGTCGATATTTCTGGGCCACTATTGATCCACTAAGTTCTAAATCTTGCTAAAATTAATAATTAAATAAATTCCAAAAGTATTTTATAGTCTTTAAATTTTTAGAGTACTACACTACTGCAGAAGGCAGATCTCAGTGGCTACCGTCCCAATATCCACGGTATGCCCACTAAGTCTACTGGAGGCAAAACAGGTAGGTATGCAGATAGATAGATAAAAGGAAAGCAGGAAAGGAACTACAGCTAATAAGTAACAACATCATGCTCAAGAAACTCTACTCTGACCCTGCTATGCATACACTCTCACTACTAAAAATATGCCTCAAGTACCATGCTCAAAAGGAAATCTCATCTATTAACATGCTATGCAATCACTCTCTCAATATCACCCAATCTCAATGACTGCCTCATAGGGTCCAGTCAAGCCTGCGCCAAACCTACTGCCACCTCATCCTCACTGGGACGGGACTTACGTAGGGCGTCCCACACGGACTATCACAAGCGAACTCTAGTGTATCAACTAGTCGCATACATCGAAGCCTCGTCAGGCTCGGTATCATCATCGCACCCGGGGCGTAGCTCGAGGGGAGGGACCCCACCGAACTCAAGTATCAAATCTGTCTCACTGTCTCAATATGCGGCACATGTAGGCTATAATCCACGATCAAACAGATCGGCATCTCAAAGCTCGAAAGCACAACTCAGTCGGAAAAAAAACCTCGACTCAAACAGGAAAAGCCCAAATCCTCACATGATCTGTCGGAGAACCCTCAACGACTCAATCTGATAATGCACAACCCATGGCTAAGTCGGGAAACCTCCACGACTCGATCTGCCAGAACCCTAAACTCTCAAGCTAAGTCGGAGATCCACCTCAACGACTAAATCAGAAAAACACAATCTAGAACAATCTCCCCAAACCCCACAAGGAAGCTCAACTCACATGACACTAGCACTCAACACATATGCTCTAAAAATTCACTCGGCCCCCGGCACGAGTATACAAGCACCCTGAACCTATGCCATATCTTTGGCAACTCGTAATTTAAAAACCACCTTTGAAAACATTGATTTTCCTTAAAACGGGTTTCTTAATTTTTAAAACGGTTCGGGTGCAATTACGATGCAAACAAAACATGAAACCTAGTGTCATATAATATCAAGAGTCTACTAAAAATAATCCGGGATTCCAATAAATTTTACAGAAAAATCCAGGCAACTATCAGATTTAATTACAGGAAAAAATAACAATTTTGGAGAAATTCCAACCCACCTGGAACGCTTTCTGCAGGAAATCGCTGAAGTCGGTGAAGTGCGGCTAGCTCACAAACGCAGATCTGCTGAAGTTGCTTCAACGGCGCGCGGCTGCTCCTACCTCTGGAGTCTAAAGCCCACTCCAAGTCCGCCACATCACCATAGGCACACATAAAACACCCCCTCTCATAAACACCAAAAACATAAGTCCATAGCACACTTCCTGCTCACCCACAGCCAACAAGCAGCACAAAATAAGGCTCAAGCACACCACACACCATCACCAAGGTCTCCAGCCTACTACAGGTCCAACATCAACTGCTCACATAACAAAATTATATAATTCAATTACACCCCACAAGCTCCCACAAAACACGCTACACATCTACAGCATCACTAAAATACTTGCTCTCATAAACATCAAAATAATTAAGTCCAGCACCTTCAAACATAACCAAGAAACAATTGCCCAGATCCACAGCTCAAACACAATTCACACACATACAACTCTGTAGCTCCAACAAAAAAAACCCAACAGCACACTCAATCACATCCCCCCTGCACACACCTCCAATTCACAGCACCATACACCAAACCTCCTTCATTTCCTTCAACAACTGCCCAAAAGGAAAAACACATATTCACAAATACCTGCAGCACAACCCAACTCAAAAAAATTCCAAAATTCCGCAAAACTCCGAAGCAGGAAAAATAAATCAGCAGTTTACATCAGATGGTGTTCCATGTGGCGACACCGTCGGCCCTGCCTGCTCGCGCGGCACCGAGCTCGCCGCGCGCACCGAGCTGCTGCATCAAAACCAGGGGGAAAAAGACAGAAAACCGTTAAAATGCGAAAACCCAAAACTCTCAGGGCAAAAGACCAGCCCTCGCTCGATCGCCGACCACGCGCAGCAGCCGCACGCGCTGCCACCATTGGCCGCGCTACCCTGCTGTTGCCGCTGGCCGCGCTGCAGCAGCTGCCGCGCGGCGCCTGGGCCCGCCGCGCGCTGCCCTGGCGCGTGCGGCGCGGCACCAGGTGCCAGCCGTGCGGCACAAGGGACTGCCGCTGCCTCCTGCGCGGCTCCCTGGGCCCGCTGCGCGGCGCGTAGGCCCGCCGCGCGGCGGCCCAGCCCGCTACGCGCGGCCCCCGCGCGCGCTCGATGTGCGCCCGCGCGCGCAGCTGCGCGCCTGCGCGCGGCCTGCGCAGCGCCCGCTGCGCGCGCCCGCCAGCTCCCCTGCTGCTTGCTGCTTGCCAGCAAAGGTCAACAGGCCCACCGACATCAACACCTACTCCTCCAAGACCCAACCAACACAAACCAAACAGGAAATCCGAAAAACCCAGTTCAAGCTCTCACTCCAAAAAAAAAACTGCAACCTACCTTACTTGACGCCCGACGCACGCGCGCTCCGCTCGGCTCCCCTTGGCTCATAGCAGCAGGTCCAGACAACACTCCTCTCATTCCATCTTTTCTTCTTCACTCTCTTCTTCATCCACCCTCCTCTTTCTCCTCATTCTTTTCTTTCCTCTGTTTTCCCTTTCAAAGCTCTGTTTCATTGAAGGAGAAGGTGATGTGGCGTATTAATTAAGGTGGCTTCAGAGTGGGAGGTAGTAGGTGAAGGAATTAAATAGGTCTCCAAATCAACAAAATATCTCAAACCCCCTTAAAAACCCTCTCTGCTTCATAACAGACATCAATCACATATTAATTAAATTAAATAAATACTCTAATTTATGCTAACTCTAAGTCACTTTTTACTTTCGGGGTCTCCGCACCGGCTCCAAACCTCCCGAACTCCGCTGTAATCTGAAAATACACATGTCCCCAGCTTTTTCTCCTCAAAAAGCTCAACCGTTGAGTCGAGGTGCTCAATCCAAAAATCGGCTCCAAAATTGTCAGTTCCGACTCACTTTTCGCCTTCGGGTCCTCCGCGTCAGTACGGAACCTCCCGAATTCTGCTGTAAACATAAAATACGACTGTTCCAAGTGTTTCCCAAATTTTCTGCACACCACGGTGGAGTCGGTGCTTCCCAAACCAGTCCTCTATCGGCGCCCAAAGCTCGGAAAACTCCGAATCGAGCGGGGGCTTCCGCGTAGATCCGAATCAACTCGAACTCAACTAAAGACACATAAGGAACATGCTCGAGGCGATCTCTCCGCACCGTGCCATCTTGCGAGGTCGGTGCGCCATCCGAAGTTCCGGTATTCTACACACAACCTCTTGTAGTAATCTAGAAAATTTAAAGACTTTAAATTTACTTTGGGAATTATTTAATTAATAATTTTTGGCAAAATAGGGACTTAGTGGATCAATAGTGACCCAGAAATATCGACTTTTGATCGGGGCCTGATCTCGAAAATCCGAGAGCACCATTGCGATCGTCTCGTCGAAACATGAAAGTTTCATATTCACTTGTCGACGATCTGACGGTCGGATCTTCCGCAAAACAGCGAAGAAGAACGGGTCCCACAACTTAAGTTGTGAATAGTAACCTTGTATTTTTAATCCCCTTTCGACCACTATCGGCCGTTCCACTGTCCAGAATTTGAAGATAGGGGTATGAGTAATGAAACCTAACTATTTTCGACGTTCTGAGCGCAATGGCACTGACGGTTTTCGCGTTTGGCGATCTGAGTGCATCGAAGTGCGTGCGTCGGATTGCGACCTACAAGAACTAGTTGGCCCGAGATTTTATCCGAGCGCCAAATTAATCAAATAGATATGCTACTTGACAGGTCTCGACGAGCCGGACGTCGTGGCGAAGTCGGTTTCGCAATTCGCTAAGCGGATTTTCTCGAATTGCGTGAAAAGTATCGAAAAATTAATATTTTCTTAAAGAATCTAAATATTTTATGTATCAAAGTTAATGAGGTTAATTCCTTAAGGTTCTGGGTGCATTTTGCACCTTCGGTGAAGATTCCAGAGCATATGGTTTTGAGTGTGAACCGGGTTTGGGTTATTTTGCAAAGGAATCTTGCATTAAATGTTGAAGTGCCTCTTGGTCTGCCCGTGGGGGAAACACGAGGGGTTTGGGATTGAATCCAAAGCATCACTTGGGTCCTCTGAGTTTCCAGATTAATCCCCTAAGTGCCGGTGGCTGTGGGACACAAACTGTAGGGCCCCTAAACTCCTTACAGCTTTTTCCCATGAATCCACTGTGCAAACACCTGTTGATGGTGTATCTGGCCCATGGTGCATCAAAGGGATGCCACAGATGGACCCTGTGAGCTTTGGTTGGCTGTTTTGGCCTTCGGCTGCTTTTGCCGAATTTTAGAAGAGGAATTTGGCCAAATAGAGGGTGGATTTGGATTCAGTGCGGAAAAACGCTTGAAAATGACTTTTTGTTTGCTAAATTCTGAGTCCGGATGCCCAAAAACGGACTTCCGGAAGTTTTACTGGATTTTTGGTGCATGGGGGAGCCGTGGACCGGCGGGGATGCCACATGGCAGGCTCGGATTGGCCGGCGCACGCGGCTGGGTCCACGGAAGGTCTGGGCTGTGACCGGGGTGCACCGCGGGGCGCGTGGACCGGCGGGTGTCCACGTGGCAGCGCCTGATTGGGCGGCCCACGCGCGCTTGGTCCACGGGCGAGCGCGGGGAGGCGTGGACCGGGGGCGCGCCACGTGGCAGCACCCGGTTGGCGGGCGCATGTGCGCGCGGTCCACGCAGCGCGCGGGGCAGGTCGCGGGCAGGTGGCCGTACGCGGGGCAGGTACGGCGACGTGGGCAGCGCCACGTGGCGCCCGCTGATTCGCGGGCGCCACCTACCGCGTTGACGCGGGCGGGGGACACGTGGCGCACTCCGCGGCAGCTTGCATGGCTGCCGCCTGTTCGGGCGACACGTGGCGGGCGCCGGGGCGGGCCGGACGAAGCCAGGATCCCGTCCGACGGAGCATTTTGGGCTGGGCCGCACTGTGCGCGCCCGAAAGTTCTGGGCCGGGCCGCACTGTGTGCGCCCGAAAACTTTCGGGCGCCCGAAAGTTGGGACCTGATGGGTATTTTCTCAAAAGATTTCTTCAGCCTATAAATAGCCAGCCCGAGCCCTCTTTGCTGCCTTTTTTCTCTCTGTCTGTGCAAGATCTCCCCGAGCTTCCTCTTGGTGAAATTTTTCCCTCTTAATCCTTGATCTTCCTGCCAAGTTCTAGGATTTTAGGAGGCACGAATCCCGAGGTTCCCCATTTTACGGCGCGGCGCGACGTTGCTTTCTAGTGTTCTTCTTCGGCGCAGCGACAGTGTTTTGGCTCCCCTGGACTACCCCGAGCTCACTTTTCTGTGATTCTTGCGCCGGCAGACTCCTAAGAGGTAGGACTTCATCTTTTGTTTTGGTCGCGCTTTCTCGTTCCGAGGTTTTGGCACGGATCCCGAGGCAAACAGTGACCCCTTTTTCTGTGTGGACTTCCTTGACAGCAGCGGGGTATTTTGACCATATCTTCGCGCACGAGCATCAGACGGAAACGAGCTTATACAACTTTTTCATCTACGGATCGCAAGGAACACGCTCGTATTTTTATTGGATTTTTGTGAGATTTATTTCGAGGTGAAATTACTGTTTTCTCAGTGAACAGTGCACAGTTTTTAGCACAGATTTTTGTATGAGTGTACCCCCTTGCCGAATTTTTATCTTGACTTACCGAACTCGGATTTGGGCGTGCAAGGTACCGTTGCGAAGCTATCGACGCGAGGATCGCTGTGGTATTTTTCTTGGAATTTTCTGGGCACTTTATGCAGGTGATAATTTAACAGTTGTGAATCCGAGGTTGTAGATGGTTATAAGAGCAATAATTGGGAGCCTAAGTGTAATTAGTGAGCTTTGTATTGTACCAGGAATATTACGGGTGTGCTAAAATTGTGGGAGCAAGGATTTGGAGTTTTGGTATTTTCTTGCTGTACGGATCCGGACAGTTAGCACTTCAGGTGGGTGGTTGTTGTACTCCTCTCCTTTGGTATGCCCACTAGGAACATCAGAGTGTTCCCTCATTTTTGAGGCCCAAAGTATTATTAGTAACCTTGCATGCTCTAGGGAATTAATTATTGGTTGATTGATCTTTGATAAATTGTTATTTGATCCATGTGGAAATTGTTGGACTGCATGTTTAGGGTTAAAATAATAGTTGAGGATATTAAAATTGCTAAATATTCTATGAGACTGTCACTTTAGCTTATGTCACTCTGAACTGATTACTCTTGGAAAATGGACAACATATTGAGACAATGCATGATTAAACGGGTCACTTAAATATTGACATCTTTTATTGCTACACTATCTTTTGGGACTTGACTTAGGAGAAACCATGCATTTATTCTTTTCTTCTCCTATTATCGATAGACTTGCGGCATAGTCGCTCAGGTTCGAGCGTGTGTTGGACAGTGTAGCCAGGTATTGGGGATTTGGGACAGGTTGGGCTTTTGGCAGGGTGTTGCGGCGACCACGGATCTTGGGTGGTTGACCGGGTTGTTACTGTTGCATCAGATTGGGGGTTTTGGGGATCGAGCTTTCTTTAGTGGATGGAGTTTTCCACTTTGATCATAGTCATGATCCAGTCCTGCTATTATGAGACAGTGGTTACAGAGATGCTTGTTACAGTGATTTCCTTACTCGTGTGGGTCGCTCCCCTCGAGTGCCACTCCGGAGTGTGCGACCGGACGGATCGAGGCCGGTCTGTTATTACTTTAGAGCTTGATCGGACGGGCCGAGGCCGATCTGTTACTTACGTTGGGGACATGACCGTATCAGGCAGTAGTCGGTCAGTATCCCCACAGATGAGATTAGCAGGCAGTGCCAGTGTCCACTGGCGTTAGATTGGGTCATTTTGACAGGCTTCTTGATACTGATGCATACTTTTCCATACTTATTGGTTTACCATGTAGAGGCATATTAGGGGTAGCACTTCATCAGTTGTCATTCATAGCTTCACCCCCCCCCTTTCTCTTCTTCCCCTTTTGCCTCTGATTACCTGGTGGGCATATTTGAGCTGAGGCTTTACCCACTAGGGGAGGCTACTGTTTATAGTAGTACTTACCCCCCCCATTGTCTTTTCTTGTTTCTTTCTTCCCCTTTGTTTTGCAGAGTCCTCTGTGGGAGTTGCTGGGCCGGCAGCAACTGATCGGGGCAAGCGCATCGCGGACTAGATAGAGAGCCTCCCGAGGGTTGTAGCTGGAGCTTTTGGGTACCTGGTCTTCTCAGACAGCTTTTGTTTATTTCTTTTTGGGTCTGGCTTTTGCCAGCTGTTTGTATTTAGTGGTGAGCTGGGAGAGACATCTGTATTTTATTCCGCTGTTGTACTCTTTTACTTCCAGCTTCTGTCTGAGATACAGTAGTTTTAGTTTAGCTCTGATTATTATGCTTTTTTTTTATTATTTCTTATCTGAGCAAGTTACCGACGCTTCGTGTATGTGGGAAATACCGCATGCACGGCGGATCTGTAGATGGGCCCGGGTTCTGGTTTACACCCGGGGCGTGACAGATTAAGTTGGTATCGGAGCTTAGGGATAGGTCAGTTGGGACTTAGGAAACCCTAGGCTTTTGGACAGACCCTAGGATGATAGGGCGTGAGTGGCGTAACATTTTTGCGAAAGTCGGTGATTTTATAGTTGACTCTTCCTGTGAGTGAAGAGAGATCGACATAGCCTATCTCTGTTTGACCATTATGTTGGCTGCAGACAACATAAGGTGACAGAAATAGGAGGATGTCTTTTGACTTTCGCCAGATTGGGTCGTGTGGGGTTTTGTTGCTGATGATTGGTTTCTTGTGGCAGGATGCCTCCTCGACGTCGGATTCCCACTCGGGGTGTCCCTTCACCCCCTGTTGAGCCAGAGCAGCCTACCCCCCCCGAGCTTACTGAGTTGCGGGCCTTGGTGGCCCAGTTGGCGGAGGGTCAGCGCCGCCAGGAGCAGAGGATTGAGCAGCTGCTTGCTCAGAGGGAGGCACCACCCCCAGCTGTTCCTGAGGCCCCTGTGCCTCTTGTTGTACCTTTTGTGCCGACGGCACCATCTTCTTGTAGCGGGGCTCCTGGAGCTATTCAGCCTTTGACTGCGGAGGAGGAGCGGGATTTTGCTGACAAACTCGCTGCGTTTGTTAAGCGGGGACCACCTAGATTCTCGGGGCGGGATGCTCAGCCCCGGGCTGTTGGGAGATGGCTTTCTGCGATGGAGAAGCTTTTTCGGGACTTCTTCATTGACCCGAGGTATCGAGTGCACATGGCGGTGCACTGTTTGGATGGAGATGCTGATTTTTGGTGGCAGCGAGTTGAGCCACTGGAGTTCCGGATCACTCGGCAGTTGCCTTGGGAGGAGTTCAAACGGATGGTATTGGACACCTATTTTTCTACCAGTGTGAAGAAGAAGTTGGAGGACGACTTGAAGAATCTGCAGCAGGGCGATCGACCGGCCCATGTCTATTTCCAGGAGTTCATGGAGTTGCTGAACTGTGTGCCCTTCGTCGCTCGTGACGGTCCACACCAGGTTGAGTTGTTCGAGGGAGGCCTCCGTCCAGAGATTTTCACGCTTGTGCATGCACAGAGATTTCAGACTCTAGAGGCAGCCGCAGAGCACGCACAGTGGGTGGAGAGAGGCGATCAGCAGGTGGCCAGACGGAGGGCCGCGGTCGCGCAGGGTTCCGACAGGAAGCGACCAGCCCCAGAGGACGGGGGACAGGCCAGCTCTTGGAGACCGCCACGGCCGCCGCAGTCCCAGTCTTACGGCCGTGGGCGATCTGATAGGAGAGGTCCTGGTGGACCCCAGAGACCGCAGCAGCATCAGCAGCAGCACCAGCAGCAGAGATCGCAGCAGAGGCAGCAGAGATCTCAGCAGCAGTCCTCGAGGCAGCAGCAGTCGAGGCATATCCGGCCATCTGATAGGTGTGTTTTCTGCAGGGGGCAGCACCCGTCAGATACATGTGATCAGAGATGGGGTCGATGCTTTCGTTGTGGACAGCCGGGGCATGTGCGAGCTACTTGCCCCCTTGCTACTTCTTCGGCACCTTCTTCGGCGTCGGCTCCATATCCCCCTCAGCAGCAGCAGCCATCAGCTCAGCGGCCTTATGCTCCAGCGAGCAGGCCGTCCACCTCCCATCTTTCAGATTCTCGACCTCCAGCACCGAGCGGGCGGGTGTATGCCGCCCAATTAGCAGATTCCGCAGCGGCAGACCAGGTGGTGGCAGGTATTACTCTACTTTTTGGTATTCGGGCTCGCTCTTTATTCGACACTGGAGCATCTCATTCTTTCATTAGTCGAGCATTTGCATCCCTGCATGGTCTAGAGGTAGAGTCATTGTCTTGTGCATTAGAGGTGCGGGTTCCTGATCACGTTTTGCATGTCGAGGAGCGTTGTTTGGCATGCCCGGTGCAGTTGGGGCCTTGGATTTTGCCTGCAGACTTACTTGTCTTGCAGCAGCTCCATGATTTTGACTTGGTGTTGGGGATGGATTGGCTATCTCGGTACTCCGCCACTATCGACTGCAGAGAGAGGACGGTGACTCTTCGCGAGCCAGGACAGGAGGAGTTCATCTTCAGAGGCTGCCAGAGCACGCTGTTCGCAGCGACCATTTCCTCGGCGAGAGCTAGGAGGATGATGAGTAGAGGTTGCACTGCCTTTTTGGCCACCGTGGTGGAGGTGCCTACGGCGGCACTGGGACTCGAGGATATCCCTATCGTCCGAGAGTTCCCCGATGTGTTTCCACCTGAGTTGACGACGATGCCGCCGGAGAGGGAGATTGAGTTTGTGATTGATGTAGTCCCTGGGACTGCACCAATCTCAAAGGCACCCTATAGGATGGCGCCAGCTGAGTTGAGGGAGTTGAAAGCCCAGCTTCAGGATCTTTTGGATAGGGGCTTCATTAGACCCAGTGTTTCTCCGTGGGGAGCGCCTGTGTTGTTTGTTAAGAAGAAGGATGGATCACTGCGGTTGTGCGTGGATTATAGGGAATTGAACAAAGTGACCATCCGGAACAAGTATCCCCTCCCCCGGATAGATGATTTGTTTGATCAGTTACAGGGAGCATCCGTGTTCTCGAAGATTGATCTACAGTCCGGCTACCACCAGCTTAGGGTGAGGGCCGAGGACATCTCCAAGACGGCTTTCAGATCGCGGTACGGGCATTATGAGTTTACTGTGATGCCTTTTGGGTTGACTAATGCCCCTGCCGCATTCATGGACTTGATGAACAGGATTTTTCAGCCGTTTTTGGATCGGTTTGTGGTGGTGTTCATAGATGATATTCTGATCTACTCCCGGAGTGATCTGGAGCACGAGGAGCACTTGAGGACCGTGCTACAGCTTCTGCGAGAGAAAAAGTTGTATGCTAAGTTCAAAAAGTGCGAGTTTTGGCTCCGGGAGGTTGCCTTTCTGGGTCATGTGGTTTCAGCTGCTGGAGTGGCGGTGGATCCGGCCAAGGTGGATGCTATTAGAGATTGGCCGAGGCCGACAACTATCACCGAGGTGCGGAGCTTTCTTGGATTGGCGGGCTACTATCGGCGCTTTGTGGAAGGCTTTGCGAAGCTTTCCTCTCCCCTCACTCGTCTGACCAGAAAAGGGGTTAAGTTTGTTTGGAGCGAGATTTGCCAGAGCTGTTTTGAGGAGCTGAAGCAGAGGTTGATGACCGCTCCAATCCTTGCCCTCCCAGTTATGGGGGAGGGATTTGTGATCTACAGTGATGCCTCACATAGTGGTCTGGGGTGTGTGTTGATGCAGCATGGTAGGGTAATTGCCTATGCATCGCGGCAATTGAAGGACTATGAGAAAAATTACCCTACTCATGATCTGGAGTTGGCAGCGGTGGTGTTTGCTCTGAAGCTGTGGCGGCATTATTTGTATGGAGAGCATTGCGAGATATATACTGATCACAAGAGCTTGAAGTATCTGTTCACCCAAAAGGAGCTGAATTTGAGGCAACGCCGGTGGTTGGAGTTGTTAAAGGATTACGATCTGAGTATCCTTTACCATCCCGGCAAGGCTAATGTCGTGGCAGATGCTTTGAGTAGGAGGACGAGTCTGAGCTTATTGATCTCGCAGCAGGCGCCATTGGTCGAGCAGATGAGGCAGTTACAGTTGGAGGTAGTATCCCCTGGGGTCTCTGCTAGACTCATGTCTATGGTCTTGCAGCCCACTCTGTTGGAGAGGATCAGGGACGCTCAGAGTGAGGACCCCCACTTGATGAGGATCAGGACGCAGCTTCAGGCGGATCAGACAGGGGATTTTTCTGTGGATAGCTCGGGAGTACTGCGGTACAGGGACCGAGTGTGTGTGCCTATGGATCAGGAGATTAGAGATCAGATTTTGAGAGAGGCCCATTTTACACCTTATACCATCCATCCTGGAGGTACTAAGATGTATAAGGACCTCAAGGCACAGTTTTGGTGGCCCGGGATGAAGCGGGACATTGGGAGATTCGTAGCTCATTGTTTAACTTGCCAGCAAGTGAAAGCAGAGCATCGCGTTCCTGCTGGTAAGTTGCAGAGTCTTCCAATTCCCGAGTGGAAATGGGACCACGTCACTATGGATTTCGTCACTGGATTGCCGAGGGCGCAGAGCGGGGCTGATGCGATCTGGGTTATTGTGGACAGACTCACCAAGTCGGCGCACTTCTTACCGGTTCAGATGACTTGGTCACTGGAGCGTTTGGCACAGTTATATCTGGATGAGATAGTGAGGCTTCACGGTATCCCTGCTTCGATTGTGTCAGATCGTGACCCGAGGTTCGTATCACGCTTTTGGGGGAGTTTGCATTCAGCATTGGGGACTCAGCTCAGGTTTAGCACCGCTTTCCACCCACAGACCGATGGACAGTCAGAACGCACCATACAGACCCTCGAGGATATGTTGAGAGCGTGCGTTATGGATTTTGGAGGAGGGTGGTACCGGCACTTGTCGTTGGTTGAGTTCGCGTACAACAACAGCTATCAGGCGAGCATCCAGATGGCTCCGTTTGAAGCGTTGTATGGACGCAAGTGTCGGTCTCCCTTATATTGGAGTGACGTGGGTGAGAGAAGGACTTTGGGACCGGATTTACTTCTGGAGGCAGAGGAAAAAGTCAGGATTATTCGCCGGCATCTTGAAACAGCCCAGAGTCGTCAGAAGAGCTACGCCGATACTCGACGGCGAGACCTGGAGTTTCAGGTTGGTGATCATGTCTTCTTGAAGGTCTCGCCCTCGAAAGGGGTCCGGAGATTTGGAGTACGGGGAAAGCTCAGTCCCCGCTTTATTGGACCCTTTGAGGTACTAGACAGAGTTGGTCCTGTGGCATACAGAGTTGCCTTACCCCCGCGCCTGGCCGGAGTTCATGATGTCTTTCATGTCTCAGCTCTGAGGAGATATGTTTTTGACCCGTCGCACGTGATTGACTTCACTTCGTTGGAGATCGGCGAGGACTTGGTCTACGAGGAGCGCCCGTTGCGGATTCTTGCTCGTGAGGTGAGGGAATTGCGCAACCGGGCCATTCCTTATGTGAAGATCTTGTGGAGCAATCATGAGGAGCGAGAGGCTACTTGGGAGCTGGAGACAGTGATGAGGGATGCCTACCCTTTCTTATTCGAGGCTTCTATTTGAGGTACGTCTGTTCTGTTTTCTTTGTTTCGGGGACGAAACTTTTTTTAGTGGGGGAGAATGTAGGGGCCCTAAACTCCTTACAGCTTTTTCCCATGAATCCACTGTGCAAACACCTGTTGATGGTGTATCTGGCCCATGGTGCATCAAAGGGATGCCACAGATGGACCCTGTGAGCTTTGGTTGGCTGTTTTGGCCTTCGGCTGCTTTTACCGAATTTTAGAAGAGGAATTTGGCCAAATAGAGGGTGGATTTGGATTCAGTGCGGAAAAACGCTTGAAAACGACTTTTTGTTTGCTAAATTCTGAGTCCGGATGCCCAAAAACGGACTTCCGGAAGTTTTACTGGATTTTTGGTGCATGGGGGAGCCGTGGACCGGCGGGGATGCCACGTGGCAGGCTCGGATTGGCCGGCGCACGCGGCTGGGTCCACGGAAGGTCTGGGCTGTGACCGGGGTGCACCGCGGGGCGCGTGGACCGGCGGGTGTCCACGTGGCAGCGCCTGATTGGGCGGCCCACGCGCGCTTGGTCCACGGGCGAGCGCGGGGAGGCGTGGACCGGGGGCGCGCCACGTGGCAGCACCCGGTTGGCGGGCGCATGTGCGCGCGGTCCACGCAGCGCGCGGGGCAGGTCGCGGGCAGGTGGCCGTACGCGGGGCAGGTACGGCGACGTGGGCAGCGCCACGTGGCGCCCGCTGATTCGCGGGCGCCACCTACCGCGTTGACGCGGGCGGGGGACACGTGGCGCACTCCGCGGCAGCTTGCATGGCTGCCGCCTGTTCGGGCGACACGTGGCGGGCGCCGGGGCGGGTCGGACGAAGCCAGGATCCCGTCCGACGGAGCATTTTGGGCTGGGCCGCACTGTGCGCGCCCGAAAGTTCTGGGCCGGGCCGCACTGTGTGCGCCCGAAAACTTTCGGGCGCCCGAAAGTTGGGACCTGATGGGTATTTTCTCAAAAGATTTCTTCAGCCTATAAATAGCCAGCCCGAGCCCTCTTTGCTGCCTTTTTTCTCTCTGTCTGTGCAAGATCTCCCCGAGCTTCCTCTTGGTGAAATTTTTCCCTCTTAATCCTTGATCTTCCTGCCAAGTTCTAGGATTTTAGGAGGCACGAATCCCGAGGTTCCCCATTTTACGGCGCGGCGCGACGTTGCTTTCTAGTGTTCTTCTTCGGCGCAGCGACAGTGTTTTGGCTCCCCTGGACTACCCCGAGCTCACTTTTCTGTGATTCTTGCGCTGGCAGACTCCTAAGAGGTAGGACTTCATCTTTTGTTTTGGTCGCGCTTTCTCGTTCCGAGGTTTTGGCACGGATCCCGAGGCAAACAGTGACCCCTTTTTCTGTGTGGACTTCCTTGACAGCAGCGGGGTATTTTGACCATATCTTCGCGCACGAGCATCAGACGGAAACGAGCTTATACAACTTTTTCATCTACGGATCGCAAGGAACACGCTCGTATTTTTATTGGATTTTTGTGAGATTTATTTCGAGGTGAAATTACTGTTTTCTCAGTGAACAGTGCACAGTTTTTAGCACAGATTTTTGTATGAGTGTACCCCCTTGCCGAATTTTTATCTTGACTTACCGAACTCGGATTTGGGCGTGCAAGGTACCGTTGCGAAGCTATCGACGCGAGGATCGCTGTGGTATTTTTCTTGGAATTTTCTGGGCACTTTCTGCAGGTGATAATTTAACAGTTGTGAATCCGAGGTTGTAGATGGTTATAAGAGCAATAATTGGGAGCCTAAGTGTAATTAGTGAGCTTTGTATTGTACCAGGAATATTACGGGTGTGCTAAAATTGTGGGAGCAAGGATTTGGAGTTTTGGTATTTTCTTGCTGTACGGATCCGGACAGTTAGCACTTCAGGTGGGTGGTTGTTGTACTCCTCTCCTTTGGTATGCCCACTAGGAACATCAGAGTGTTCCCTCATTTTTGAGGCCCAAAGTATTATTAGTAACCTTGCATGCTCTAGGGAATTAATTATTGGTTGATTGATCTTTGATAAATTGTTATTTGATCCATGTGGAAATTGTTGGACTGCATGTTTAGGGTTAAAATAATAGTTGAGGATATTAAAATTGCTAAATATTCTATGAGACTGTCACTTTAGCTTATGTCACTCTGAACTGATTACTCTTGGAAAATGGACAACATATTGAGACAATGCATGATTAAACGGGTCACTTAAATATTGACATCTTTTATTGCTACACTATCTTTTGGGACCTGACTTAGGAGAAACCATGCATTTATTCTTTTCTTCTCCTATTATCGATAGACTTGCGGCATAGTCGCTCAGGTTCGAGCGTGTGTTGGACAGTGTAGCCAGGTATTGGGGATTTGGGACAGGTTGGGCTTTTGGCAGGGTGTTGCGGCGACCACGGATCTTGGGTGGTTGACCGGGTTGTTACTGTTGCATCAGATTGGGGGTTTTGGGGATCGAGCTTTCTTTAGTGGATGGAGTTTTCCACTTTGATCATAGTCATGATCCAGTCCTGCTATTATGAGACAGTGGTTACAGAGATGCTTGTTACAGTGATTTCCTTACTCGTGTGGGTCGCTCCCCTCGAGTGCCACTCCGGAGTGTGCGACCGGACGGATCGAGGCCGGTCTGTTATTATTTTAGAGCTTGATCGGACGGGCCGAGGCCGATCTGTTACTTACGTTGGGGACATGACCGTATCAGGCAGTAGTCGGTCAGTATCCCCACAGATGAGATTAGCAGGCAGTGCCAGTGTCCACTGGCGTTAGATTGGGTCATTTTGACAGGCTTCTTGATACTGATGCATACTTTTCCATACTTATTGGTTTACCATGTAGAGGCATATTAGGGGTAGCACTTCATCAGTTGTCATTCATAGCTTCACCCCCCCCCCTTTCTCTTCTTCCCCTTTTGCCTCTGATTACCTGGTGGGCATATTTGAGCTGAGGCTTTACCCACTAGGGGAGGCTACTGTTTATAGTAGTACTTACCCCCCCATTGTCTTTTCTTGTTTCTTTCTTCCCCTTTGTTTTGCAGAGTCCTCTGTGGGAGTTGCTGGGCCGGCAGCAACTGATCGGGGCAAGCGCATCGCGGACTAGATAGAGAGCCTCCCGAGGGTTGTAGCTGGAGCTTTTGGGTACCTGGTCTTCTCAGACAGCTTTTGTTTATTTCTTTTTGGGTCTGGCTTTTGCCAGCTGTTTGTATTTAGTGGTGAGCTGGGAGAGACATCTGTATTTTATTCCGCTGTTGTACTCTTTTACTTCCAGCTTCTGTCTGAGATACAGTAGTTTTAGTTTAGCTCTGATTATTATGCTTTTTTTTTATTATTTCTTTTCTGAGCAGGTTACCGACGCTTCGTGTATGTGGGAAATACCGCATGCACGGCGGATCTGTAGACGGGCCCGGGTTCTGGTTTACACCCGGGGCGTGACACAAACCCTTTGAGTGTTAACCCGAGATAGTGAGAGGAAGAAGAAGGTTGGATCAAACCTTCCCAAAGTTGGAGTTGAAGTTCTCTGGGTTGTTCCCTGGTGACTGAGGACTCTGCTGGAGCTTGCTGTGGCCGCACGAAGGAGGAGGAAGAGAACCGGCTTCTTCCATCTTCTACAACTCCAGCCAAGGTGAGGCTATTAAACCATCGGTTGTTTGAACCCAAGACCACTAGCAGTAGGTTAGTTAAGTCCTAAGGATGCTTCGTGCAAAGCCCGAGCTTCCCATGCACGCTGGTTGCCCGGTGGGAGCAAACCCTCGCCGGAAACCTAGGGAAGCTCCGCCTCGGCCAAACTGTTCAACCAGTGGATCAAAATTAACAAAGGTTGGTGGAAAAATACTGTAGGAGATGAGGATCAACCCCACCAAATTTGGTGAAGTTTGATCAAGTGTGGAAGTCGCAGATCAAAACCCTAATTTTTGGGTATTTTGCACTTGGCCGAGCACTTTGCTCCGGCGCAGGCGAGCCTCTCCACCGCCGGCCACTTGCCCAGAACACTTGCTGGGACCTAGAGGAGTGTCCCCATGCATTTGCATGGCACCCATGCGGCACCAAATTGGTGCGGCCATGGTTGACCCGAAATTGCACCATGTTGCGGCCGCCGGCGCTCCGGCCATCTTTGGCCGGGGTGAGATGGTCGGGAAGCTTCATGTGGCCTAGTAGATCAACTCCATCCATGTTGGAAGTCTCCAAAATGCCCCGTTAAAAATCCGCCATTAACGGTGAAGAAGCTCGAAATGGAGCCTACTCCGCCGCCGTCGCCGACGTGCCTCGTCGCCGGGCACGGGTCCAGGCAAGCTTACTTTGAGTTTTGGGGAAGGTTTGGTTAAGTGGTTGAGCTCCAGAGTCACTGGTTGAGTGGTCACGGTTTTCAAGGTGAAGAACATCTTCTTCAACCTCGGGCTATGGCTAACCGAGGGTGCAAAGTGAAAATTTAAATGCTGGGAATGTTGCCTGTGCTCTGTAGAGCAATTACCTTCAAGTTTCACCAGATTTGGTCCAGTAATTGCTGAGAACCAAAGCTGGGAATAGCTTGGGTACTTGTATGTTAAGTGTGCATGCCAGGTGTTTGTTATAATGCCACAGTGAAAATTTATTTGGATTTAGGCTTCGATGTAAATATGAAAGTTACTCAGAAATGTCCCTTGTGCTTGATGCTCACTTCAGATCAAATTAGATCTGTGTGGACTGCTGTATGGAGCATTGTGCTTGATGTTAGAGAGCTAAGGCTTGGATCTCTTTGATCCAGCCAGTTCTGGGCTGCCCAAAGGTGAGCCTGGGTGTTCTTGAGTTCCCAGAAGACTTCTGCTCCAATTTATTCCATGGTTGCATTGTTGGTTTAAAAGATTTGGTTAAACAAGCTCTAAAGTGAATGTTTTGGACCTAGGTTTGTTCTAGGCTGTTTGAAAAGTCGCGACAGTGAGTTCTTGACTAATTTGGGGTCACTGAACGCGATGCTCGCGTTTAATTTGAGTTTCGATGAGCCAGAGAAATAAAATTTGCATTAAGTCTATGTTAGTAAGGTATTTTATGGCCCGAAGTTTTCCTCGGGTCCCGTGTTGCCGTAAATTGGTGAGCACGGTGTTCAGCAAGTTAAAAGTCACCTGCTCGAAGTGATGGCTCGTTAAAATGAGTTTCCAGTAGAAAGAACGAGCGAAAACAGTGCTAAAAAGTGTTAAGTTGACTTGAAATAAGTTAGAGTTAAAATCGATCCCTGATCAAAATGTTTGATTCAGGTCTGTCCGGTTTGCATCTGGTTCTGAGCGTACAGTTGATTCAGTCTAGTCGCCTGCGATTTGACAGGTGGGTTATCTTCGGTCCGGGCTTTATCAGTTCGGCCCTCGGTGTACGGTATTGGTTGGACTCCTGTTTTTGGTAACCTAGTTTATCTTGAGCCTGTCTGCCTTTGGTTGCAATATATATTACTGTTAGTTGCTTTGACTGATTGGCCATTTCGTAGTTGCACTCCTATGCTTGATTATTATATTGATCTACCAATGCTTGAGCCTGCCCTTCCTTTGATTCAGTTATTTGCTACGTTATACCTGCTTTATGCCTGATTATGATCTGCTTTAGTGATCTTTACCATATCTGCTGATTAGTTGTTTCCAGCGGTTATATTATTGCTCTACATATTGCCATGCCTGTTTGGTCATCTGATAGTTGAGCTTGCTTCCTTGTTGTTCGCCTGTTATGCTGCTAAATACATGATCTTCTAAAAGAAATATTTTTACCAAGCCTTGTAGGGTAGCCTGAGTCTGTTCTTGTTTGATAGGGCAAGGGCAACGCTCTACGAGGTTTGGGACCCAAAAACCTATTGTTTTCAAAGGTTTTCTTAAAAACATGTGTTTAGTTGCATAAGGGGTTAGTCTGCCTGATTGGTTGTTAGATGTTGAGCTATGCCTGTTATCAGTCCTATTCTGCCTTACATGATTATTCATTGTGCCTCTGGTATTTATATCTTATCTTGGAACATTTCCATGTTGGATTGGTGAGCTTGCTTGTTCTGCTGATCAAGTAATACACTGCTGAACGCATAGATTTAATCAACTAATGTTTTTACCGAGCTTCGTAGGGTCGCCGGAGTCTGTTCTTGTTTGATAGGACAAAGGCATTGCTCTGCGAGGTTGGACCTAAAACCCAAGCTTCGTAGTGTCGCCTGAGTCTGTTCTTGTTTGATAGGACGAGGGCAACGCTCTTCGAGGTTTGGATTTTTCAAAATAGTTTTTTTTAAAAAAATATGTGTTTAGTTTTGTATCATTTGGTTGGTTTGTGTGATTGAGTTGAGTTTATCTGTGAGCTTATGTTGAGTTGAGATTTGCCTTGGTCTTGCATGAGAGTTGAGATTCAGTTGATCTTGTCATTGCATCCCAGTGGGGATTTCCCCGGCTTGTAGCCGATTACCCGGTCAGTGGACCGCCAGTTTGAGCATTTGCATATGATTCGCCCGCACCGTTGTTCTTCACGTACACTAGCGGGCTGATCCCCCGTAGCGGTGTACTTTACCGGTAAAGTGGTTAGCTGTGGCAACCCGTGACCCTTGTGAAGGGAATGTCAACCAGGTTGGTGCTAGGTTGGGCTGTCACGCCCCGGGTGTAAACCAGAACCCGGGCCCGTCTACAGATCCGCCGTGCACACGGTATTTCCCGCGTACACGAAGCGCCAAACCTGCTCAGATATAAGAGATAACAATAAAAGAGCAATAAAAACAGAGCTAAACTAAAACTAATACATCTCAGACTGAAGCTGGAAATAAAATACAATACATCTGTATAAATGATACATCTGTCTCTCCCAGCTCACAAAAATAAATACAACCTGCTGGCAAAAGCCAGTCCCAAATGTAAAAGTACAACCGTCTGAGGAATCCTGGGTACACCAACAGTCCAGCTAACTCGCTCATCCTGCCTCGAGATCTATCTACTCAGCCGTCCTCTCTCCTCGACCCGCCGCTGAAAGCCCAGCAGCACCCGCAGAAGACACTGCAAAACAAGGGAGAAGAAAAAGAAGAAAGAAGAATGGGGGTGAGAACTACTAGTGAACCAGTAGCCTCCCCTAGTGGGTAAAACCTCAAACTCTGACACACCCACTAGGTCTACCAGAGGCAAAAAGGAAAGAAGAGTGGTAAGAAATGAAACCGCTGCAAAAGGGAAATCTACCACTACTATGCCTCTAAAAACACAGTCCTAGACTGGAATAACCGTATGCAACAATAACCAACCGTCCCAGATGAACCCAATCTGTACCGCCCTCATCATCGGGCAAAGAAGCCGCGCCGATGTGATAGCAAACCTCCTGCTGCCGCCCTCATCATCGGGCAAATAAGCCGCGCCGATGTGATAGCAAAACTGTCCATAACTGTCTGGCCCCGGCCTCCGGAGGGGAACTCGAGGGGAGCGACCCACACGAGGAAAGCATCACCGGGCAATAACTGCGCCGGTGTGATAAGTAACAAAAGCAGGATTGGATCACAACTATAAAGCCCCAGTGGAACACAACCCTCCACTAAAAGAACACTGATTCCCAATCGGATGCAAAAGTAACCATCCGGTCAATCGCCCAATATCCGCGATTGCCGGAATACCCCACAATCCACGACCAGGTCTAACAACCGACCTCCGGTCAACCGCCCAATATCCGCGGTCGCCGTAATATCCCACAATCACAATCATGTCCCACATCCGACATCTGGTCAACCGCCTACTATCCGCGGTTGCCACAAAACCCTCTAGTCCATAATCATGCCCTATCACCGATGTCCTATAACCGACATCCGGTCAACCGCCCAATATCCGCGGTCGCCGCCAAAACCCATGATCCATAATCCAGGCCCCGGCTACACTATCCCAACCCCTGCTCGAACCCGAGCAACAAATACCACCTGACTAACGAAAGGAGAAAAGAAACAAACAAGGTTTCTCCTAAGTCAAGTTCCAGCATGAAAGTGTAGCAATAAGAGATGGCCTATCTAGATGTCCAAACAAGCATGCAAGTGTTCTCAAGGAAATAAAGGAAACGGTGTCCAATAGTGGTTCCACATGTGTAACAATTAAAGACTCCGCATAGATATAACCATCATGCTAAAACATTATCCAACCACACATGTCTATAACCCATGTTCCAAATTAAAGCATCACTATCCACCTATGCATGTCATAAAATCCTCAATTAGTATCAACCACTAACAGGATAATCATATAGTCCAAAATAAACATTCCACTCCACATGCAAGGTTAAACGCTAACATTCCATCCATACAAACATGTATAAGTCCCAACCACTATCAGGTATCCACAATAGCATTTTCCATATGATAGGCTCACAATTTATATCACTTAAACATGCATGTCCAAATAAAGGGACCACTCTAATATTCCTAGTGAGCATGTCAAAATAGAGGTAAACAACAACCACCCACCTCGATCGCTAATTCCAAGTCCAAAAACTGCTCTCGCCCAAACCGATAAGCCACCGCGATCGCTGTACAAAATTCCCAAAAGAACATACATAATTAACATACAATGCTCACACAAATCTGCCCCAAACACAACAGTCCACAGTTTTCCTGTTTTTACCTGCGAGAAGTGCCCGGAAAATTCCAATAAAAATACTGTCACGATCCTCGCGACGAACCCGTCGAAACGACTACCTGCACACTCAAATCCGAGTTTCCTACACTGAGAAACAAATCCGACAAGGGAACCACCCCGAAATAAACTGCTCTCAAAAACTAAACCACAAGGTTATGTAAACAGGGATATTCACCTTCGGGGCAAAATTCAGAAAATTCCAAGAAAATTTGGGGATATTCCTCGTGATGTGTAGATACAAAACGCCTATTGAATCGCCCCAATCCGATGCCTGTGCGCGAAGATATCGCCAAAATACCGCACCGCTGTCCCAAAACTCCACCCCAGAAAATGAGGTCACAAGATGGTCCGAAAAACCCATGAAAAGCTCGGAATGGGAAAAACCAGTAACATGGGAAACGTAGCCCTACCTGTCGTGAAGCCAACGACGCAAGAATCATAGAAAAAGGTGCTCGGGGTAAGCCGGGGGAGTCCTCGCACCAAAACGCGACGAAGAAGACCACAAACGAACGAGCGTCGCGCCGCGCCGTAAAAATGGAAACCTCGGGATGTGTGCCGCTAAAAAATCTGGAAATCTGCAGATGGAATCGCCACAGGGAGAGGAGGATTTCTTGTGAAGGTGGCACTGTGAAAATTCGCGCAGAAAAGAAGTTCTTCAGTGCTGAACTCGGCTTTTTATATGCTGGGAGAAACAATTCAGATAATTCCCATTCTGTCCTATTTTCCGGGCGCTCCCGATTTCGGGCGGCTACAGTGTTGGGCCCGGCCCAACACTGTGCGCGCCCGAAATCGCCTCGGGCCTCCACGTCGCCCCCGAACAGGCAACAGCCCTTCCGGCCGCACGCGTAGCGCCGCGTGGCCCGCCTGGTCAACGCGGGTGGGTGGCGCCCGCGAATCACAGGGCGCCACCTGGCCCGCACTAACACCCCCCGACCAACCCTGGCGCGCCGCCTGGCGCACCCTGCCGCGCACTGTTCCGAGGCACCCCGCGCTCCGTGGTCCCAGCCTGCATGAGCCCGCCAACCAAAATCCGCCACGTGTCCCGCCGGTCCACCGTGCGCCCCGCGCTCTCCGTAGACCGCGCCCAGCGGACCGGCCCACTCCCGAGCCGCCACGCGTCCAGCCCCCGGTGCACGCCTGCCGCGTGGACCGGGCGGCCCGCGCCTCTGCCCGCCGCGCTGCCCGCGGCTGCTCCGCCGCTGCCCGCCGCCGCCGCCGCTGCCCGCCGATGCCGGAAACACTGTTCCGGCATGAACAGTGACCGGTTGTCCAAAACATCAAGTAGGTAGTCCATTTTGACCGTTTTCGCGCGCTGAATCCGAATTTGATGTCCATTTTGCCAAATTCCAACTCCAAAATTTGCCGAAGGCATCCAGAAAGGTAATCTTTGGTCCAAACTTCGCGCTGAGTCCATTTTTAATATCCGCTTTGCGCGAAACCACTTCTAACGATCCGACGGAGTCCATTGATCACCCACGTGATCCAGTAAGCCCGAAGTCCGCCACAACTGTCCAATTGGTGCACAAACACCTCCAACACACAATACAAGCTCCCCAGATGTCACCAATGACTCTACCACCGCTCTGTAGAGATCCAGGTCATCACATGGGCAGCCTTGCCTGAGGTCTTGTGGAGGCCAATATGGTAGCTTGTGATTGGGTCTTTGTGTTTTCATTTATTTGATGCATGTGTTGTTAAGTTACTTTAACATACTTCCTTGATTCTTTGATCTGGCTTCTAGCTATCTACCTGTATATGATTCTTTGTGATGCCTTTGATTATAGTTTCATTGTTATCTTGCTGATTGTCCTACTCGATGCGTTGATTATCCTGATACATGTTTGTCCTATTTTAAATTCTGCTAAAAGTATCTCCTATGCGTGTACCCAGATTATAAGTTTTGCTTTCTTTACAGCACCAGTTATATATCTGCATATCCTAACTGTGATTATATATCTGTTGATCTTCATGATTGCCTATCTGATTATTCTAACCCCTGATTATTACTATCCTCTAGTATTGTATACCAGTAGGTACGATCTGCTATTTCTCGGCTCGTCGTGCCCACTGGGATACACTCCGGTGTATCTCACACCCTCGGGTGACTGTTTTTCAGGCCGAGCGGGTGCTGGGATGTCGGGACGTGTTGGTGAGATTCCGTGATAGAGGTTGACCTTGGACAGCCGTGTATTTTAGAAATAGTTAATTCATGTTGTATTCAGACGTATTTAATGTAAAGTTATGATAAAGATATTTGTATTATTATTTGTAGTACGTAGTTAGTACTCTGATGATTGTTGCCAAGATAGCCGTGCATATATAGAAAAGGATCAATTCCATAGGGGATTGGGACTCTTCTATATATGTGGCGGTCTGTCATTGCCCTGGCTGTTTTTGCAACTCTGATTTAAAAAAAAAAAAAAATTTATACACTAGTTTTTGAACTCGGGGCATGACAGATTAGATGGTATCAGAGCAATAGGAATACGATGCCTAGGTTTGGATAGGAACGAACCCTAGGATGACTGGTGTCTACGAGAGAACGGTGGGTAGTGTTCTAAGTCTTGTAGTTTGAAACAGAAGTTGTGGGTCGGGTAAACTGAAATCCATCCATGGTATTGCAGTAGTGGCTCGCACTAGGCGTGGTGTTGGTGGCAGGCGTGGAACTGGCATTAGTCGAGGGGGCTGCCCGATGGTAATCCTGATTTGGGTTGAATTCACATTTTTGCCTATGCGTCGGATTTAATAAGGAGTTGGAAAACGTTGAAATATGATTTCAGTTTCTTGTGAATAGACAAAGTGGCATTCCTGACCACGTGATGGTAGTGACCTTTGGTAGAGGGTGTATCATCGGCATAGAGACTGTGAAGGAAGGTATGTGATGTACCTTCAGATGTGAGTTGTGTCTCCAACTAGTTGTTGGCGATAGATCTGTGGTATTTCGCTTTTCTTTTGGTAAGCACGTTGGCTGCAGACAACGTACTGTCGAAAGAACTGAGGAAATACTTTGCTCTGTAATGGGGAGTATCAGATTGGGTCTAAATGAGTAGCCTGAGAGTTGTCGACATTTTGTGACTGATTGTCACTACTGCGACCCTGTTAGAGGCTTAATAGTGGATTAGTTAAGTTTAAGTTTCAGGGACGAAACTTCTTAGAAGTTGTGGGTAATGTAGTAATCTAGAAAATTTAAAGACTTTAAATTTACTTTGGGAATTATTTAATTAATAATTTTTGGCAAAATAGGGACTTAGTGGATCAATAGTGGCCCAGAAATATCGACTTTTGATCGAGGCCTGATCTCGAAAATCCGAGAGCACCATTGCGATCGTCTCGTCGAACCATGAAAGTTTCATATTCACTTGTCGACGATCTGACGGTCGGATCTTCCGCAAAACAGCGAAGAAGAACGGGTCCCACAACTTAAGTTGTGAATAGTAACCTTGTATTTTTAATCCCCTTTCGACCACTATCGGCCGTTCCACTGTCCAGAATTTGAAGATAGGGGTATGAGTTGATGGGTTATATGTAATATAGATCTAAATAGGGGAAGAAACACCTAGAGGGGGGTGAATAGGTGTAAACGTATAAACACTCAAAAATCGTTGCGATAAAAAACCCAATGCGGAAATAAAAATAACACGCAAGATTTTTACGTGGAAAAACTCCAAACCGGAGTAAAAAACCACGGGACCGATAACACGGCGGAATCCACTAGAATTAAAACACGTACAAGGTGATTTACCGTACACACTTACGACTCAACCTTTTCCATACGCTCCTAGAGGATCTTCTCCGCTCGCTCCACGACGCTTCTCGAATCCACGATCTGCGCCCAACGCCGAATCCACGGCGTCCAACGTCGAATCCACGACGTCTGACCGAATCCACGGTCTTCACCCAGTAGCAGCCTTCGAATCCACGAACGTGCCTCGCTCCGAATCCACGAGAGCGGTTGAACCTTGAATCCACAAGGACACGCGAATCCACGCGCCGATTTTGGGGTAAATCGTTGTTTTTGGGTGGTGATGATCCGCCGAATACTTAGATCAAAGATAGATAGGAAATACCATCTAAGTATTCATTAGTTTGATTCAACTCAAGATGTGAGTATGAAAACCTAGAATCAAACTAATCAATATAGATGAAGAAACATAGAGTATTATCTAATGATTTCCTTTCTTCTCTATATGTGGATCTTAGGCCATATCTAAGATTATATTTTATTATGACGGCTATTTTCCTTAACCCTAGAAAAAGAGTCATAGGGTATATTTATAGGTTAGTAACCCTAGGAAGGAGATAAGAATAAAAAACCTAACATTTCTGAAATTTTTACGGACGGCGATCCGGATCGGATTTGGGCGATCCGGATTGCAGTAGCAAGAAAGATGGTTTCCAGAAAAACAATCGTTCGGGATCCGGATCGGAATGCCTGATCCGGATCGTTCATACAATTCAGAAAACTCAACGTTCGGGATCCGGATCGTGAGATGCTGCGATCCGGATTGAAGTAATGTATGAAACAACAACCTTCGGGATCCGGATCGCTGGCTCTGATCCGGATCCTGAACATGTCCGAACACCAGTTTTTGATTTTTATGCAGTTAAAAATTCTTCCAGGTGTTTCTACACTACAAGAAGTATTCGGATCACCAATAATCTTTAGTTAAACATACCTGATCCTTTTGAATTCTTCTTTCTTGAGATTGAGTTAAATGATCCAACCTTCTTCACCTTCAATCTTCAAGACTTGAACCTTTCACGAAACTACTCAAACTCAAGTTCCGTAACAATCTCCCCCTTTGGCGGTTTCGTGACAAAACACAGATCCACTAAAGAAAATTCAAAAAGATATTTTTGTTGCTATCACCATACAACAAAAATTTACAATGGAGATCCAAAAATTTAAAAACATGAGATATAAACTCCTAAAACAGACTCTAGACTTAGACATATGTACTCTCTGCACAAAGAAATCATTCTTGACAAAAAGAGATCGTTAGATACCTCAAGAATATTTAGCATTCAAAACCTAACAGAGATAGAGTTTATGCTCACCATGACATTGAGTAATACAGATATGTAATAAGATCACAATCAAACATTGACATATCTTCTAAGCAATAAAATTCCAAATGTCATAACTTTGCTTTGTTAGTAATCAAACAACTTGTTAGTAATAATACATGTCCAAATAGTTAGTCGAATAGTTAGTAGGAACATGCAACAAATCACAAGATAAAAACCAAAGTTGTGATACTTACCCTTCACCAAAGTCAAAGTTGAAGTGATACTTACCTTGATGTTCACACATTCACATCATCATTGTTCAAGTAGGAACATGAAACAAATCACAAGATAAAAACCAAAGTTGTGATACTTACCCTTCACCAAAGTCAAAGTTGAAGTGATTGTAGAGTTATGAATCCCAAAGGATCTAAATAGGTACTATCAAACAACTAGAGGGGGGGTGAATAGGTGTAATACTTATAAAACCAAATCTCAGTGCAAAATAAAAACCAATGCGGAAAATAAAAACAACACACCGAGATTTACGTGGAAACTCCAATCCAGGAGAAAAACCACGGGACCAACACGCAATAACAATCAGCTAAGAATAGAAGAATAACAAGGTGATTACCAACTCCACGGACTCAAACCCCTCCTTCAGCTTCTTCGGACCTTGCGCTGACCGGTTGGATATCCGCGCAATAACAATCCCTAAGAAAAGAAGAATAACAAGGTGATTACTGTCTCCACGGATTTAACCCCTCCTTCAATTTCTTGGACCTCGCGCTCCACCGATTTTGCACGCCCACTGCACACGTTCGAATCCACGAACGCCACTCGAATCCACGAGCACACGTTTCGAATCCACGAAACGCCTTTAGCACACCGAATCCACGATGCCACGTCGAATCCACGACGCAAACTCAGTCGATAAGAATATTGACTTCGATGGTGATCCTTTGCTTAGATTCTCATTGAGGAACCATAGAAGAAATCTCTAAGCAAAGATTAGATCAATTTGACAAAAGATATGTTCTTGAAAGAACCATCGAATTGACCTAAAAGAGGCTATAAAGAAGATCGATAAAAACCTAGCCTCTAGGGTTGCTCTCAAGAGTTTTATGAAAAGATCGGCCGTAGCTCCCACGTTTTTGAGAAACCCTAAACGTCTATTTATAGTTTAGAAACCTTTGGAAAGAGATAAGAATAAAAAACATACCTTATCTGGAAATTTTCAGGACGGCGATCCGGATCGGATTTACTGCGATCCGGATCGTCGTAACGAGATTGACGATTCCAGAAATACCATGGTTCGGGATTCGGATCGCATTGCCCGATCCGGATCGTTCATACAAATCAGAAAACTTAACATTCGGGATCCGGATCGGAAATTGCATGGATCCGGATCGAAGTCTTGTATGAAGCAACAACCTTCGGGATCCGGATCGTTGGCTCTGATCCGGATCCTGAACATGTCCGAACACCAGTTTTTGATTATTATGACAATAAAAGTTCATCCAAGTGTTTCTACACTATAAGAAGGTATTCGGATCACCAAAATTATTTAGTTAAACATACCTGATCCTTTTGAATACTTTCTTCTTGAGATTGATGTAACTGATCCACAATTCTTCATCTTCAATCTTCAAGACTCAAGACATTGAGTGTCAACTTGAGCTCTTGTTGAATCTTCTCTAAGTCTTTGATTGCTGATTGACAATTTGATCCCTTTAAGACTCCGACTCAACTCACTGACTTGACTCACGAAATATGCCAAGACCAAAATACTGTTACGGAATTTGAGTTGGCGTAGTTTCGTGAAAGTCTCAAGTCTTGAAGATTGAAGCTGAAGAAAGTTGGATCATTTAACTCAATCTCAAGAAAGAAGAATTCAAAAGGATCAGGTATGTTTAACTAAAGATTTTGTGTGATCCGAATACTTCTTGTAGTGTAGAAACACTTGGAAGAATCTTTCATTGCATAAAAATCAAAAACTGGACTTGGGACATGTTCAGGATCCGGATCAGGTTGTTCGATCCGGATCCCGAAGGTGGTTCGTTCATACACCAGTTCAATCCGGATCGTAGTCTCTTGATCCGGATCCCGAACAGTGAGTTTACCATTTTCCTTGAACGATCCGGATCATGCTTCGCAATCCGGATCCCGAACGTTGATGTTTGGTAAACTGTATGAACGATCCGGATCATGCACTTCGATCCGGATCCCGAACCTTCGTTTTTCTGGAACTGGCTGACTCGTTACGACGATCCGGATCACAGCTAGTCCGATCCGGATCACCGTCCGTAAAATTTCCAGAAATGTTAGGTTTTTGATTCTTATCTCCTTCCTAGGGTTTCTAACCTATAAATAGACCCTATGATTCTTTTTCTAGGGTTAATCCACATAGTCAATAGCCGTCATTTTCATATATCATTTTATACGGCTATAGATCCACATATAGAGAAGAAAGGAAATCATTAGAGAATACTCTATGTTTCTTCATCTATATTGATTAGTTTGATTCTAGGTTTTCATACTCACATCTTGAGTTGAATCAAACTAATGAATACTTAGATGGTATTTCCGATCTATCTTTGATCTAAGTATTCGGCGGATCATCACCACCCAAAACAACGATTTACCCCAAAAATCGGCGCGTGGATTCGCGTGTCCTTGTGGATTCAAGGTTCAACCGCTCTCGTGGATTCGGAGCGAGGCACGTTCGTGGATTCGAAGGGTGCTATTGGGTGAAGACCGTGGATTCGGTCGGACGTCGTGGATTCGACGTTGGACGCCGTGGATTCGGCGTTGGGCGCAGATCGTGGATTCGAGAAGCGTCGCGGAGCGAGCGGAGAAGATCCTCTAGGAGCGTATGGAAAAGGTTGAGTCATAAGTGTGTACGGTAAATCACCTTGTACGTGTTTTAATTCTAGTGGATTTCTGCCGTGTTATCGGTCCCGTGGTTTTTTACTCCGGTGATGGAGTTTTCCACGTAAAAATCTTGCGTATTATTTTTATTTCCGCATTGGGTTTTTATCGCAATGATTTTTTGAGTGTTTATGCGTTTACACCTATTCACCCCCCTCTAGGTGTTTTTTCCCCTATTTAGATCCGTATTATATATAACCCAACAAGTGGTATCAGAGCGGGAATAGGGTTGTAAACAATGGTTGAAGGTGGAAACATCAACCGACCCCCGTTCTTCGATGGAACAAATTATGCGTACTGGAAAGTACGGATGAAAGCCTTTTTAATTTCCATCGACGAACGGGTGTGGCAATCAATTGAATTAGGATGGTCTAATCCAATTGAACTTATTGGTGATGTTCGCACCTTAAAACCTAGGTCGAAATGGACCAAGGAAGAGTTAGATTCATCTTCTTACAATGGCAAGGGAATTAATGCTATTTTTAATGCCTTATCTCAAACTGAATTCTCTCGTGTCTCGGCATGTGAGACTGCGAAAGAAATCTGGGATGTTCTTCAGGTTACACATGAGGGAACTAACCTCGTGAAGATTCAGAAACTGCAAATGCTCACGAGCAAGTTTGACTCTATCTTAATGGCAGAAAATGAATCTTTCACGGACTACTATACACGATTGCAAGACATCGTAAACTCATGTGCTAATCTGGGAGAGAAGATTCCAGAATTTAAGATTGTAAGAAAAATCTTAAGAACTCTTCCTGAACGATTTCGCCCAAAGGTTACTGCCATTGAAACTATTAAACACCCGGACGAAATACGTGTAGAAGAATTAGTTGGTTCATTGCAAACTTATGAAATGACATTTACTACTAACAATTCTTCTGGAAAGGCATCCACTTCTAAGTCTTCAGGTTATGCGTTGAAAACAACTAAGGAAGAAGACGCGGATACGTCCTCCTCAGACGATGACGAGAACCTTTCTATGGAGGAATTTGAGAAGTAGCTCGCTCTCTTGACAAGGAAGTTTCGCCGTAACTTTCGAAGGGGTAATTCAAGCAAATCTCCATCCTTCGGAAAGTCGAACAAAGGCAAGGGTACTTCAGGTTACAAGTCAAGAAAGCAAGAGAACTTCTCAAGGGATAAGAAAAGTTCAGAAGGACAACTACAATGCTTCAAATGTCGAGGCTACGGCCACATTGCAACGGAGTGTCCTAACAAGTATCCGGCAAAGAAGAAGGCGATGCAAGTCGTCACTTGGGATGACAACTCAACGTCAAATGAGTCGTCTTCGAGTGATGAAGAAAAGAGCTCCACCGCTTTCCACGCGTCCGTATCTTCACCCTTCATGTGCTTCATGGCAAATACATCTGAGTCGTTGTCCAACTCCACTGTTGAAAAGAATGCAACGGACAACGAATTGGATGATTCGGAAGGTGAAGAATTTGCTCTAGCCTATCACAGATCTTTACGGGATTTAAAGAAACCGGCTAAGCAAAACAAGGGGGTGAGAGGGAGATTGCAGGATCTCGAAGAAGAAGTAAAAAGGGTAACTTCTCTCTCGACCGATCTTGAAGTGGAAAGGGATAAACTGATAAAAGAAAATGTTTCCCTTCAAGAGTCCAATGAGCAACTCGAGAAGAACTATATAGATATGGTGAACAAAGCGAACTACTTCTTGAAGCTCTACGGCGAGGCCCGACGGGAAAAATTGGAAATGACAGAGACCATTTGCCAACTCAAGGATGACTTACAGCAATTCTCCTTAGGAAGGAGTAAGTTGGATAAACTTCTTGGTCTAGGTCAAACAAACAAGTTCGGCCTCGGATACAATCGAACTGAAGACAATTTTAGTTCGGTTGGGACAGTCTTTGTGCCTCAGTCGGTATCTCCTCCTCCAACACCGGAAATCATGACAACCAACGACAACAAGCCTACTTCATCCTCTTCAGAATCGTCAAGCACAAAGGTATGTTTTCGTTGTAATTTTGCAGGGCACATTGGAAGAAATTGCAAGATTGGAGCTCAAAGATCAAATCAACCACATCTTGCAACTGCTACCAATAAGTTCACTCCATGGAATTCAAAGAAGAATTTTTCTAAAGAAAAGGACGTTGGTAGTACTTCAAACAAGACGATGACAAAAGAAAAAGACCAATCTTGCAAGACGTCTTCATCAAGGAAAACTTTTCAACCATTGCCAACATACTCCAAAACTCAAAAGGTTTGGGTATGCAAAGGTGAAACCCCTCCTTGTCTTTAATCGTTCTTCGATTAAATCTTGTGTAGTTTATGTATACTACTTTCTTTTCTTCTTTTTCTTTTGGCCGACCCGTCAACCATCTTTGGGAGGTAAATGGTACATTTTCTTATTGGTTGATGATTTCTCTAGGTTTTCTTGGGTAGCATTTTTAAAAGAGAAAGCCGATACGTTTGACTCTTTTCATGAGATTTGCCATCGTATTATGATTGAAAAGAATGAAAAGATCATTCGTGTTAGAAGTGATAGAGGTGGAGAATTCATAAATTCAAAATTCATTGATTTTTGCACTTCAAATGGAATTAAACATGAATTCTCGGCACCCTATACACCTCAGCAGAATGGTGTTGTTGAGCGCAAGAACAGGGTTGTTCAAGAGATGGCGCGTGTGATGCTTCATAGCCGGAATTTACCGCTACATTTTTGGGCTGAAGCTGTGAACACCGCTGTCTATGTCATTAATAGAGTTTACTTGCGCCCAGGAACTTTAAATACACCATATGAGCTGTGGTTTAGTAGAAAACCCAATATCAAATATTTTCGTGTCTTCGGGAGTCGATGTTACATTTTACGTGACCGTGAAAATCTTGGAAAGTTCGACTCTCGAAGTGATGAAGGGATCTTTCTGGGTTATTCTACGAATAGCAGAGCATATCGAGTATTTAACATTGAATCTAAGACGATCGTAGAATCTATAAATGTTAAAGTAGATGAAGCTTTTCACTTTGAAACTGGAAAATCTACCCTCGATATCTCTCTAGATGATGATTCTCCTGCTAGTGCATCTTCTCATAATAATACTTCCAATATTAATGATGCATCTAATGGTTCTTCTAGTTTATCTGATGTGCAGGAATCATCTCATGTATCAACGAGTACTCCGTTTCAACAAACGTTACGAATCTCCAAGGATCATCCGGAATCGAATATTATTGGAGATCCACATGAAGGAGTCAGAACTCGGAGGCAGTTGGTTTGTGGATTCGCTTGCTACGTATCTTTAATCGAACCAAAGAACATAGATGAAGCTCTTCAGGATGACTACTGGATTAAAGCAATGCAGGAAGAGCTCCATCAATTTGAGCGAAACAAAGTCTGGGAATTAACGAAGCCTCCACAGCAACACAATGTGATAGGTACCAAATGGATCTTCAAGAACAAGAAAAATGAGGATGGTACTATCATCAGGAACAAGGCACGATTAGTTGCTCAAGGCTACTCTCAAGTAGAAGGTATAGACTTTGACGAAACATTCGCCCCTGTAGCTAGACTCGAGTCCATTCGTATACTGTTTGCTATTGCTTGTCATTTTAAAATCAAATTATTTCAAATGGACGTTAAGAGCGCATTTCTAAATGGGTTTTTAAATGAGGAAGTTTATGTGGCTCAACCGAAAGGTTTTGTAGATCATAAACAACCTAACCATGTTTTTCGTTTGAAAAAGGCTCTTTACGGTCTGAAACAAGCACCGCGAGCATGGTACGAAAGGTTAACAAAGCACCTTTTGGAGAAGGGCTATACTCGAGGGGGAGCTGACAGGACTCTCTTTGTGAAGCATTATCAAAACAATTTCATTGTAGCACAAATATATGTCGATGACATAGTATTTGGCGCAACAAGAGATAATGATGCTTCTAAATTCGCGGAGACCATGGAAAGCGAATTTGAGATGTCCATGATGGGCGAATTGACTTATTTCCTTGGATTGCAAATTAAACAAAATGATGAAGGTATTCACTTGAGTCAATCCAAGTATGCAATGGAGTTGGTCAAAAAGTTTGATCTAGAAAATTGTAAAGATTTTCCGACTCCAATGGGAACTAGCCACAAGGGACTTGGAAGTGAATCACATAGTGAGAATGTAGACGAGAAACTGTATCGAAGTATGATTGGAAGTCTACTTTACCTCACGGCTAGTCGCCCGGATATATCTTTTGGTGTTGGGATTTGCGCGAGATATCAATCAGCACCAAAGGAGGTTCACCTGAAAGCGGTGAAAAGGATCATCCGGTATATCAAAGGATCAATTAATTTCGGAATTTGGTATCCTATGGGAACAAGTTTGGATATTCTTGGATACTCAGATGCCGATTGGGCAGGATCAGTGGATGATCGGAAAAGCACGAGTGGTGCATGCTTCTATCTTGGCCATTGCCTTGTTGCATGGCACAGTAAAAAGCAGAACTGCATAGCACTCTCGACTGCCGAAGCGGAATACATTTCAGCTGGAAGTTGCTCAACTCAACTCATTTGGATGAAAAGCGTATTGAGCGACTTCCGCATTTCAGCATCTTCGGTAACAATACTTTGTGACAACACTAGTGCTATTAACATTTCTAAAAACCCTGTGTTGCACTCTAGAACAAAACATATTGAACTTAGATATCATTTTCTTAGAGAGCTAGTTGAATCAAACACTCTTCAACTCTCATATATTTCAACTGAGGATCAATTAGCTGACATTCTAACAAAACCTTTGGATCAAAAACGTTTTATTCATTTACGAAAAGCAATTGGGATGCTTTCCTTGAAATAATCTTCTTTTTGAAATCTTTGCTTAGGATAGGTTTTGTATTTGTTTTTGTTTTGTTCATCATCTATGTTTGTACATAGGACATTAATTGAGCATAGATCATAATTGACTTTAATTGCATCTTTTCGCACATTTAGAAATTTATTATGCTTTTGCCATCATAATATTTCACTGTTGCAATGATCATTTATGTTAATTAAATCATCTTCTAAAGTGATCAAAGTCAATTTCTCTCTCTCTATGATCTCTTGGTATAGTCATTATCTTATTTGACTGCTTAGTCGAGTATGAAATCGAGATCAATTTTTGGTTGAATACTTTATATCTTAAATAATTGATAGCCAATTGAGGGGGAGTCTTAGAAAAGGTAAAATGCTCAAAAGATGTGGAAAGAGTTACATCCCAATGAGGAGTGTGAAAACTACCACCACATGGAGGAAAGAGCTACCACCTCGGTCGTCCGAGTATTGTGTGCAGCTACCACATGTATACCAAGCATGGTTGTTCAAATTTTTGATTAAGTAAAATGCATGTTGAAATACTTGACTCTGTCAAATTTCAAGGTTGGTATAAGGTGGGTTTTTAATGAAAGATGCTCAAAGAGCCACTCTCTTCAACAGATTGTCTAGATACATTATCTATTATATTTGGGATTTCAAACATCTATTGATCTTTGTATTTCATTTTCTTTACTGAATTGATGATTTGATAAAGGCATTACTCATAAGATCAAGTTAGATGTAATTGAAGGTGTTCAACTTTAAGGGATTTAATTTTTGTAAATTTTCGTTTCATTTTTGGATATTATTGATAGATTTGGCATAATCTAATTCTTGTTGTATGAAACGATGATTTTTGTTTAAAGTTGATACACATTTGCGCTTACAATCTTTTTCTGGTTTTTCTTGAATTTCTCTGAAATTTTCTAAAGAAAAAGTTGGGGCCGATCCGGATCGGGCTAGATGATCCGGATCCCGAACGCAGGAATTCTTCTGCGGGCTGACGATCCGGATTGTATCTGCCGATCCGGATCCCGAACGCAGTTTCTTACTGCAGGTAGCCGATCCGGATCGCAGTTATGAACTGATCCGGATCGCGGCTAGGTTTTATAAGGAACGAAAGGGGTTTTTGATTTCTTTACTCCAATCTTTTGTTCCAAAGTTTCCAGAGCCTCTCTCTCTAGATTTCATCCTTCCTGGAAGCTTTCAAACTCAAGTTCTTCAACTCCAAGTAAGTTTTATTGATCAAAATCTCGGTTTTTCACCGTCTTTTCTCTTTTCCTCCTCAAACGTGATGAATTTCTTGGATCAACTTTGTTTGTGGATGGTTTTTGATCAAATTTCTTTTGAAATAAGAACTCTGGGTAGATTAGTTTTGATTATATGCTAGGTACTCTCCTGATTAACGGATTTTTAGGCTTCGATTTCTAAAATTTCGGTTTTAGGGCATATAATAAGGATTTTCGAAAATCATGCAATTGATCTATTTTTAAAAGTCCTTTTGCAAAACTAATTTGATTCTTAGTCTCTCTACATGATTATGATTGTTTGGGTACAATTTTTCAATCTTTGAAAATTAACAATTTTTCATGTGCTCTTGAGTTGGTCTACACAGGATTCCTTTTCTCAAGAAACCATTAGCAATGGTGATCACTTGGATTGTTTTTCTACTTGCGGCTATGGTTCATACGAGAGACACCGTCAAGCCCAAGAGGGCTAAGAAGGCTAAGAAAGCGAAGAAAGCTAAAGATGATTCCGATACAAAATCTGAAACGGAATCAATTAATTGGGATGAACTGCAAGTTGAAGCAACGGCTGTTCCGACTGCTTCAAAGGGAAAAGCATCTGCAGAAACATCAAAGGCTCCGCCCACTGCTGCTGAGAAAGGCAAAGCTCCAATGGAAGAAACTTCTGGGAAGACAAGAAGAAAAAGTATTGCTCGCAAAAGAGGGAGTGCACAAGGAATCTCCATTGAGCAACCAGCTGATAGGCAAGCACCTCCTCAAGACTTTGTCAGCTCGGCAAGAATAAAGGATTTTGAAAACAGAGAATGCATTGGAGAAAGGCATGTTGATGTAAAAGCCTTAAAGCAGCGTTCTCAGACGTTTGGGACTTTGTTTGACCAGAGAGGTCTTGCTTCCATTTGCGAGTTCCCGGAGACCACTGGGTATTGTCTTCACTCAGTGAGGATGTTTTATCAGAATGCCTGCTATCTAGTTGATCAGGAAAGCGGGCGTCGGGATTTTCAAACATTAGTCAAGAATGTCAGAATCAAAGTAACGCCTCAACTAATTGGTGAAGTACTAGGGATGGACGCCCGAGCCAATGGCACTCATTACCTGAAGAATCAAGTCTTCAACACCTTCTCCTGGAGAGTGGTAGTTGATGGAATCTGTGTTCCAGATACTCGGTCGACAGGAAACTCCGTTTTCTCGAAGGAACTACGACCAGAGTACCGCATCTTAAATCTCATTGTTTGTTACAATATTATTCCAAACATGAACACAAAGGTTCTTCGGTTGGAAAGAATGATATTCCTTTATCTACTTGGAAACCCCGCAGCAGCAATGGGAGCTAACTTAAACATTCCCTACGTCATCTGGTCAAGGATGGCACGATATGTGGAGCAAGCTCATCCGTCAGAGAGACTACCTTTTCCAATGATCATCATGCGCATTCTTCGCAAATTTAAAGCTGACACAAATGCAAGTTCCTATCTGCACAGTTTAGGAACGATCAATGACACAACAATTGTAAAGTCTCTTTCGACGAAGCCAGATGAACCTTTCATACCTCTTCACCGGCAACGAGAACAACGACAACAAGCAACAACCTCTGCACCGGCAGCAGCTCCTCCAGTTCAACCAGCACCTCCGGCACAAGAAGCACCACAATCAACTTCTGATGATGATGCATCTGTTACCTCAATCTATAAAGAACAGCAAAGGCTCTCCAATGAGCAAGAACGTATATCAAATGAACTAATTGAGGTAAAGGAAGAAATAAAGAAGGTAAATAAAAATCAATCAGCAATGAACAAGCGAATAAAGAAGATTTTCCAAATCCTCGGCTGTATCAGTTCAGACGAGTCTGAATAATCCGTATCCTTCTAATTTCTGTTTATTATGCATATGCTTAAATCCTTCTGTTGTGCTGGTTTTTATGTTTTAATTTGAGTTTTTAGTTCTCTAACTTAAACTGTTAACCATTCTCTCCACTTCTGTAATTTTTGGCTTTATTTGTGACAAAAAGGGGGAGAGAGTTTAGAACAATGATTTGAACAATGAACAATGTTTGTGATAATCTTGATGATGAAGATTTTGTATACATCAAGGTAAGTATCTCTTCAACTTCAACTTTGGTTTTCATCTTGTGATTGTTTGCATGTCTCGACTAACTATTCGACTAACTATTTGGGCATGTAATATAACTAACAAGTTGATGTTGGACTAACATTGTGTGACATTTGGTTTTTAGTTGCATAGAAGATATGTTGGTTTTTGACTATGATTCTCTTACATATCTGAATTCTCAAATGTCATGATGATTAGATAAACTCTATCTCTGTACTAGGTTTTGTATGCTAAATATTCTTGAGGTATCTAACGATCTCTTTTTGTCAAGAATGATTTCTTTGTGCAGAGAGTACAGATGTCTAAGTCTAGAGTCTGTTTTAGGAGTTTATCTCATGTTTTTAAATTTTTTGGATCTCCATTGTAAATTTTTGTTGTATGGTGATAGCAACAAAAATATCTTTTTGAATTTTCTTTAGTGGATCTGTGTTTTGTCACGAAACCGCCAAAGGGGGAGATTGTTACGGAATTTGAGTTGGCGTAGTTTCGTGAAAGTCTCAAGTCTTGAAGATTGAAGGTGAAGAAAGTTGGATCATTTAACTCAATCTCAAGAAAGAAGAATTCAAAAGGATCAGGTATGTTTAACTAAAGATTTTGTGTGATCCGAATACTTCTTGTAGTGTAGAAACACTTGGAAGAATCTTTCATTGCATAAAAATCAAAAACTGGACTTGGGACATGTTCAGGATCCGGATCAGGTTGTTCGATCCGGATCCCGAAGGTGGTTCGTTCATACACCAGTTCAATCCGGATCGTAGTCTCTTGATCCGGATCCCGAACAGTGAGTTTACCATTTTCCTTGAACGATCCGGATCATGCTTCGCAATCCGGATCCCGAACGTTGATGTTTGGTAAACTGTATGAACGATCCGGATCATGCACTTCGATCCGGATCCCGAACCTTCGTTTTTCTGGAACTGGCTGACTCGTTACGACGATCCGGATCACAGCTAGTCCGATCCGGATCGCCGTCCGTAAAATTTCCAGAAATGTTAGGTTTTTGATTCTTATCTCCTTCCTAGGGTTTCTAACCTATAAATAGACCCTATGATTCTTTTTCTAGGGTTAATCCACATAGTCAATAGCCGTTATTTTCATATATCATTTTATACGGCTATAGATCCACATATAGAGAAGAAAGGAAATCATTAGAGAATACTCTATGTTTCTTCATCTATATTGATTAGTTTGATTCTAGGTTTTCATACTCACATCTTGAGTTGAATCAAACTAATGAATACTTAGATGGTATTTCCGATCTATCTTTGATCTAAGTATTCGGCGGATCATCACCACCCAAAACAACGATTTACCCCAAAAATCGGCGCGTGGATTCGCGTGTCCTTGTGGATTCAAGGTTCAACCGCTCTCGTGGATTCGGAGCGAGGCACGTTCGTGGATTCGAAGGGTGCTATTGGGTGAAGACCGTGGATTCGGTCGGACGTCGTGGATTCGACGTTGGACGCCGTGGATTCGGCGTTGGGCGCAGATCGTGGATTCGAGAAGCGTCGCGGAGCGAGCGGAGAAGATCCTCTAGGAGCGTATGGAAAAGGTTGAGTCGTAAGTGTGTACGGTAAATCACCTTGTATGTGTTTTAATTCTAGTGGATTTCTGCCGTGTTATCGGTCCCGTGGTTTTTTACTCCGGTGATGGAGTTTTCCACGTAAAAATCTTGCGTATTATTTTTATTTCCGCATTGGGTTTTTATCGCAATGATTTTTTGAGTGTTTATGCGTTTACACCTATTCACCCCCCTCTAGGTGTTTTTTCCCCTATTTAGATCCGTATTATATATAACCCAACAAATACCGTAACAATCTCCCCCTTTGGCAATTTCGTGACAAAACCCAAAAATACATAAAAACGCTCAAGTCACTCATCTTAAACCAAAAAATCGAAATTCAATGTCATCACCAAAACATTGATTTTCTTTGCGTGAAAGATCCAATAAATACAAAATTACATTTGAACCAAACAGTCCTAGAACATACTCTATGACTTAGGACTTGGAGTCTTAAAGTGATGTAATTCCTGCAAAACAAAACTCCAAACGAAATCAAACGTTAGTCGTTAGAAATTAGAATCCTGCATTTGATCCGTCTTCCTTTTGGTTCTTTTGTTTTTCGGCTCTTTCAATTTTTCTTTGTCTCCCCCTATCTTGAGCATCTCTAACATGTTCTCCATGTTCTTGAGCATCTATGTTCTCCCCCTTTGTGGTACGATCATCATTTTCCGTTCTCCCCCATTTTTCCATTTTCGTTTCGTTTCTCTTGATGATCTCATCTCCGTCATTTCTCTTCTCCCCCTTTTTGTCACAAATTATCAAACAGTGAACATACTAGACAAAAGGAAATCACTAACAACATCAGTTCAAAGAGAAAGAGAGATAAAAGCTCAGTTCCGGTATATAACAAAAATGCAGATTGCGTACCGGTACCAGAAGGCAAAAAAACAAATAATTCCTTGAAACAAATCCAAATTTTAGAATCTTTTCAAATACCGATTTGTATTCCATCAAGAAAACAATTTAAGTGCTTTAACCAATGAATTAACAAGATGTCATTCAATCCAATTAATTTCACAAGAATTAAAAAGATTTACTCCGAAATCATGAAAAATAAAGGTAAAACATTATAAACCGTTTTTCATGTTATATTCATCAAACACAAGTCATCAAAAATAATCTTGAGATCCAAAGTCTATCAAGATGTAACGGATGTACAAAGATGACTTACAGAGATTTCCAAATGACATCAATTTGATTTCTTACCCTTTCAAATTTGAGATAAGCACTAAAATACCTAAGGGTGGCTCTTTGAGCATCTTTCAACTATCCCACCTTATACCAACCAGGAGATTATTCAAAATATAAGAGCTTTGCATATAAATCTCCAAATGCTTCAACTAAAGATTTTCTCATAAAATACTATTAAGCATCCATAACATGTGGTAGCTTCACACACAAACCAGACGACTGGGGTGGCAGCTCTTTCCTACATGTGGTGGTAGTTTTCACACTCCTTTCGGATGTAACTCTTTCCACATCTTTTAAAATTCACTTATTTACCCTTGTAAGAATGCAATCTCTTACGTGAAAGAATTAAATCCCAAATTTTAATCAATCGGTTGTCTCACGTTTATCACAATGAATTCACACAACCGAGATAGATTAAGCATCTAAAGATCACACATGATTTCTAAAATTTGATGCTTATAATATCAAAAACTCCTATAATGAAGTATCTTCAAGATTATGATTAAGGAGTAAAGTTGATAATCCAAATAAAATTAATTTGGAGTGAATAAAGGTGAAGCCCTTTTTATTCAATGCACTTGTTCAGTAAAAACCCTTTTGTTCAAAAACAAAGTATAAAAACGAAGAGCATTGAAAAACATGTAATGCAAAGATTAAGAAAGATATGAAGGGAAAACCAATCAAAGCATTACATACAGTCATAAGCTATTTAGAACTTAAGACAAGGAAAGATATCACCTTTCCGAATCCAAAATCGCTGGATTTTGGGTTGTCTTGATTCGTTGTGACCGGGGGTTGTCCGCTTTGACTGTTGGTCCACCTTAGGTCTTTGCCTCGCAATGATCCACTTGTATGATTGATGTTGTGGCTCGGACCTTTGGTGGGTTGAGTGAACTCCTTTAACTTGATGTGTCTTTTGATTCCGTTGAGTTCGCTCCGTAGATGAAGTTGCCGAAGGATTTTTCTTTCTCTTTTTCGGGCAATTCTTCACCAAATGTCCTTCAAGTCCACATAAGTGACACGTTCTTCCTTTCAATTTCATTGTGGAACTTGAAGCATGCACAGTTTGGTCCTTTTTGAATCCCAAACCAACCTTGCTTGTTTGACCTAATCCGGACATACAAACATGTTTCTTCGAACCGGTTGAAATCCTTTGTATGTCGGATTTAAGTTGATGGACTTGCTTGGTCAAAGCTTGATTGGTGACATGAATATCCTCAAACTGTTTTTCTAGAAAACCAATCTTGTCCATATATGATTTAGCGTTTGTCTCCGATTGGTTTCGCTCTTCTTGGAGGATTTTATTGTTTTCCAATAAACGTTCTCGTTCCTCCTCGAGATCATGAAGTTTTATCTTTAAAGCATGATTCTCGTCTTGATCTTCAAGTCGTTGCTTTCTCAACTTCTTGATATGTTTGGCCATCTTCTTAGATTCCGTAAGAAGTTGTTGATATGCCTCAATGAGTTCTTCCTCGTCCGACTCCCCCTCACTTGATGACTCTCCACCGGTTGTTGATGTTTCATACAAAATCAAAGGAGTAGAGTCAGTGACTAAAGATGATAAACAATTATTAGAAGAGGGAAAATGAGAGGCATGAGAAGCAACGATTTTTTCCTCTTTACTTGAGGTCGATTCATTAGAAGTAGAATCGTCCCAAGTTTTTGCTTGCAAAGCCCTCTTTTTATATGATTTCGGAGAAGGACAATCCGTTGAAAAATGGCCGTAGCCTTTGCATCGATAGCATTGGATTTCCCCTTCGAAATCATCTTTCTCTTTTTCTTTAGAGGGTTTTGCAAAGCTTTTGAGGTTAGAGGATTTAGAAACCGATGATCCTTTAGAAGGTTTCGTGGATGAAGATCCATCGGTTCGATTCTTCCAAAATTTTCGACGAAATTTCTTTACGATCCGCGCCAATTGTTCTTCAAATTCGGCAAAAGAGATTTCATCGTCGGAACTCGATTCGCTATCTTCTTCCTTTGTTGATTTGAATGCAATACCTGTAAGCTTAGAAGAAGACTTGGAAGAACCTTGATTAGTAGGAAAAGTCATTTCATAAGTTTGCAAAGCACCTACTAATTCCTCTACACTCATCTCATCCGGATGACTAACGGTTTCAATGGCGGTAACTTTTGCCCTAAACCGTTCCGGAAGAGTCCGAAGTATCTTTCTTACAACTTTCGACTCCGGGATCTTTTCTCCTAAATTAGCACAAGTATTTACTACATCTTGAAGTCTAGTGTAATAATCTGTAAACAATTCATGCTCTTCCATATGAATAGAGTCAAATTGACTAGTAAGCATCTGGAGCTTTTGAATTTTTACAAGATTAGTACCCTCATGTGTAATTTTGAGAATATCCCAAATTTCCTTCGCGGTTTCACACGCGGAAATTCGTGTGAACTCAGTCGAGGAAAGAGAATTAAATAAAGCGTTCATACCTTTCCCATTGTAAGAAGATCTTTCAAATTCCTCTTTGGACCATCTAGAGCGAGGTTTTGGGGTAGTAGAATTTCCTACTTCCTCAACAGGATGCACCCAACCGTATTCCACGGATTGCCATACCCGCTCATCAATTGCGATGAGAAAAGCTCTCATCCGCACTTTCCAATAAGCATAATTAGTCCCATCAAAAAGAGGAGGTCTATAAATATTACCACTTTCACCCATCAAGATAGATAAACCTAAAACCCGCTCTGATACCAATTGTAGAGTTATGAATCCCAAAGGATCTAAATAGGTACTATCAAACAACTAGAGGGGGGTGAATAGGTGTAATACTTATAAAACCAAATCTCAGTGCAAAATAAAAACCAATGCGGAAAATAAAAACAACACACCGAGATTTACGTGGAAACTCCAATCCAGGAGAAAAACCACGGGACCAACACGCAATAACAATCCACTAAGAATAGAAGAATAACAAGGTGATTACCAACTCCACGGACTCAAACCCCTCCTTCAGCTTCTTCGGACCTTGCGCTGACCGGTTGGATATCCACGCAATAACAATCCCTAAGAAAAGAAGAATAACAAGGTGATTACCGTCTCCACGGATTTAACCCCTCCTTCAATTTCTTGGACCTCGCGCTCCACCGATTTTGCACGCCCACTTCACACGTTCGAATCCACGAACGCCACTCGAATCCACGAGCACACGTTTCGAATCCACGAAACGCCTTTAGCACACCGAATCAACGATGCCATGTCGAATCCACGACGCAAACTCAGTCGATAAGAATATTGACTTCGATGGTGATCCTTTGCTTAGATTCTCATTGAGGAACCGTAGAAGAAATCTCTAAGCAAAGATTAGATCAATTTGACAAAAGATATGTTCTTGAAAGAACCATCGAATTGACCTAAAAGAGGCTATAAAGAAGATCGATAAAAACCTAGCCTCTAGGGTTGCTCTCAAGAGTTTTATGAAAAGATCGGCCGTAGCTCCCACGTTTTTGAGAAACCCTAAACGTCTATTTATAGTTTAGAAACCTTTGGAAAGAGATAAGAATCAAAAACATACCTTATCTGGAAATTTTCAGGACGGCGATCCGGATCGGATTTACTGCGATCCGGATCGTCGTAACGAGATTGACGATTCCAGAAATACCATGGTTCGGGATCCGGATCGCATTGCCCGATCCGGATCGTTCATACAAATCAGAAAACTTAACATTCGGGATCTGGATCGAAAATTGCATGGATCCGGATCGAAGTCTTGTATGAAGCAACAACCTTCGGGATCCGGATCGTTGGCTCTGATCCGGATCCTGAACATGTCCGAACACCAGTTTTTGATTATTATGACAATAAAAGTTCATCCAAGTGTTTCTACACTATAAGAAGGTATTCGGATCACCAAAATTATTTAGTTAAACATACCTGATCCTTTTGAATACTTTCTTCTTGAGATTGATGTAACTGATCCACAATTCTTCATCTTCAATCTTCAAGACTCAAGACATTGAGTGTCAACTTGAGCTCTTGTTGAATCTTCTCTAAGTCTTTGATTGCTGATTGACAATTTGATCCCTTTAAGACTCCGACTCAACTCACTGACTTGACTCACGAAATATGCCAAGACCAAAATGCCGTAACAGTGATACTTACCTGGATGTTCACACATTCACATCATCATTGTTCAAGTATTGTTCAAGTTCTCTCTAAACTCTCTCCCCCTTTTTGTCACAAACAAAGCCAAAATTACAGAAATGGAGAGAATGGTTAACAATTCAAGTTTGAGAACTAAAAACTAAAACTAAAACTTAAAGACCTGCACAAAAGAAAGTAAAAATCAAGTTCCTGCACAAAAGAAGGATTAAACATATGCGTAATAAACAGAAATTGGAAGGATATGGATTATTCAGATTCATCTGAACTGATACAGCCGAGAATTTGGAAGATTTTCTTTAATCGCTTGTTCATTGATGATTGATTCTTATTTACCTTTTTTATTTCTTCCTTTACCTCAATTAGTTCATGTGATATACGTTCTTGCTCGTTGGAGAGCCTTTGCTGTTCTTTATAGATTGAGGTAACAGATGCATCATCATCAGAAGTTGATTGAGGTGCTTGTTGTGCTGGATGTGCTGGTTGGACTGGAGGAGTTGCTGCCGGTGCAGAGGTTGTTGCTTGTTGTTGTTGTGCTCGTTGGCGGTGAGGAGGTATTATGGGATCATCTGGCTTCGTCGAGAGAGACTTTACAATTGTTGTTTCATTGATCGTTCCTAGACTGTGCATATAGGAACTTGCATTTGTGTCAGCTTTAAATTTGCGAAGAATGCGCATGATGATCATTGGATAAGGTAGTCTCTCTGAAGGATGAGCATGCTCCACATATCGCGCCATCTTTGTCCAGATGACGTAAGGAATGTTTAAGTTAGCTCCCATTGCTGCTGTGGGGTTTCCAAGTAGATAAAGGAATATCATTCTATCCCACCGAAGAACCTTTGTGTTCATGTTTGGAATGACATTATAACAAACAATTAAGTTTAAGAAGCGGTACTCTGGTCGTAGTTCTTTCGAGAAAACGGAGTTTCCTGTCGACCGAGTATCTGGAAGACAGATTCCATCAACTACCACTCTCCAGGAGTAGGTGTTGAAGACTTGGTTCTTCAGGTAATGAGTGCCATCGGCTCGGGCGTCCATCCCTAATACCTCTCCAATCAGTTGGGGCGTCACTTTGATCTTAACATTCTTGACCAATGTTTGAAAGTCTCGGCGTCCGCTCTCCTGATCAACTAGATAGCAAGCATTCTGATAAAACATTCTCACTGAGTGAAGACAATACCCAGTGGTCTCCGGGAAGTCGCAAATGGGAGCAAGACCTATCTGGTCAAACAAAGTCCCAAATGGCCGAGAACGCTTCTTTAAGGCTTTTACATCAACATGCCTTTCTCCAATGCATTCCCTGTTTTCAAATTTCTTTATTCTAGCCGAGCTGACAAAGTCTTGTGGAGGTGCTTGGCTATCAACTGGTTGCTCAATGGAGATTCCTCGAGCACTTCCTCTTTTGCGAGCAACACTTTTTTCTTCTTGTCTTCCCAGAAGTTTCTTCCATTGGAGCTTTGCCTTTTTCAACAGCAGTAGGCGGAGCCTTTTTCTTTGATGTCTCTGCACGGGCTTTCCCTTTCGAAGCAGTAGAAACAGTCGTTGCTTCAACTTGCAGTTCATCCCAATCAATTGATTCCGTTTCAGATTCTGTATCGGAATCATCTTTAGCTTTCTTCGCTTTCTTAGCCTTCTTAGCCCTCTTGGGCTTGACAGTGTCCTTGACATGAACCATGGCAGCAAGTAAGAAAATAATCCAAGTGATCACCATTTTGATTGCTAGTGAAAAATGTATCCTGTGAAGACCAACTCAAGAACACATGATAAATTGTTAATTTTTAAAGATTTGAAAAATTGTACCCAAACAATCATAATCATGTAGAGAGACTAAGAATCAAATTAATTTTGCAAAAGGACTTTTAAAAATAGATCAATTGCATGATTTTTGAAAATCCTTATTATATGCCCTAAAATCGAATTCTTTGAAATCGAAGACCAAAAATCCATTTATCTTGGGAATACCTAGCATATAATCAAAACTAATCTACCCAGAGTTCTTATTTCAAAAGAGATTTGACCAAAAACCATTCAAAAACGAAAAAGATAGAAAAATCTCATCACGTTTTGAAGAAAATAGAGAAAAACTGTGAAAAACGAGATTTTGATCAATAAAACTTACTTGTATTCGAAGAACTTGAGTTTGGAAAGCTCCAAGGTGCAATAGTTCTAGAGAGAGAGGCTCTAGAGACTTGAGAACAAAAGATTAAGGTAAAAGAAATCAAAACCCTCTTGTTCTTATTAAAACCCTAGCCGTGATCCGGATCGGATCGAGATTTCGATCCGGATCGGCTAGCCGCAGGAAGAAGCCTGCGTTCGGGATCCGGATCAGCTTGCCCGATCCGGATCGGCTCCAACTTTTTCTTCAGAAAAATTTAGAAAAATTTCATAAGATCCAGAAAAAGTATGTAAGCACAATCGTGTATCAACTTTAAACAAAAATCATCGTTTCATACAACAAGAATTAGATTATGCCAAATCTATCAATAATATCCAAAAATGAAACGAGAATTTACAAAAATTAAATCCCTTAAAGTTGAACACCTTCAATTTCATCTAACTTGATCTTATGAGTAATGCCTTTATCAACTCATCAGTTCGGTAAAGAAAATGAAATACAAAGATCAATAGATGTTTGAAATCCCAAATATAGTAGATAATTTATCTAGACAATCTGTTGAAGAGAGTGGCTCTTTGAGCATCTTTCTTTAAAATCCCACCTTATACCAACCTTGAAATTTGACGGAGTCAAGTATTTCAACATGCATTTTACTTAATCAAAAATTGAACAACCATGCTTGGTATACATGTGGTAGCTGCACACAATACTCGGACGACCGAGGTGGTAGCTATTTCCTCCATGTGGTGGTAGTTTTCACACTCCTCATTGGGATGTAACTCTTTCCACATCTTTTGAGCATTTTACATTTCTTTGACTCCCCCTCAATTGGCTATCAATTATTTAAGATATAAAGTATTCAACCAAAAATTGATCTCGATTTCATACTCGACTAAGCAGTCAAATAAGATAATGACTATACCAAGAGATCATTGAGAGAGAAATTGACTTTGATCACTTAGAAGATGATTTAATTAACATAAATGATCATTGCAACAGTGAAATATTATGATGGCAAAAGCATAATAAATTTCTAAATGTGCGAAAAGATGCAATTAAAGTCAATTATGGTCTATGCTGAATTAATGTCCTATGTACAAACATAGATAATGAACAAAACAAAACAAAAACAAAACCTATCCTAAGCAAAGGTTTCAAAAAGAAGTTTATTTCAAGGAAAGCATTCCAATTGCTTTTCGCAAATGAATAAAACGTTTTTGATCCAAAGGTTTTGTTAAAATGTCAGCTAATTGATCCTCAGTTGAAATATATGAAAGTTGAAGAGTATTTGATTCAACTAGCTCTCTAAGAAAATGATATCTAAGTTCAATATGTTTTGTTCTAGAGTGCAACACAGGGTTTTTAGAAATGTTAATTCCACTTGTGTTGTCACAAAGAATTGTTACCGAAGATGCTGAAATCCGGAAGTCGCTCAACACACTTTTCATCCAGATGAGTTGGGTTGAACAACTACCCGCTGAAATGTATTCCGCTTCGGCAGTCGAGAGTGCTATGCAATTCTGCTTTTTACTGTGCCATGCAACAAGGCAATGGCCAAGATAGAAGCATGCACCACTCGTGCTTTTCCGATCATCCACTGATCCTGCCCAATCGGCATCTGAGTATCCAAGAATATCCAAACTAGTTCCCATAGGATACCAAATTCCGAAATTAATTGATCCTTTGATGTACCGGATGATCCTTTTCACCGCTTTCAGGTGAACCTCCTTTGGTGCTGATTGATATCTCGCGCAAATCCCAACACTAAAGGATATATCCGGGCGACTAGCCGTGAGGTAAAGTAGACTTCCAATCATACTTCGATACAGTTTCTCGTCTACATTCTCACTTTGTGAATCACTTCCAAGTCTCTTGTGGCTAGTTCCCATTGGAGTCGGAAAATCCTTCGAATTTTCTAAGTCAAACTTTTTAACCAACTCCATTGCATACTTGGATTGACTCAAGTGAATACCTTCATCATTTTGTTTAATTTGCAATCCAAGGAAATAAGTCAATTCGCCCATCATGGACATCTCAAATTCGCTTTCCATGGTCTCCGCGAATTTAGAAGCATCATTATCTCTTGTTGCGCCAAATACAATGTCATCGACATAGATTTGTGCTACAATGAAATTGCTTTGATAATGCTTCACAAAGAGAGTCCTGTCAGCTCCCCCTCGAGTATAGCCCTTCTCCAAAAGGTGCTTTGTCAACCTTTCGTACCATGCTCGCGGTGCTTGTTTCAGACCGTAAAGAGCCTTTTTCAAACGAAAAACATGGTTAGGTTGTTTATGGTCTATAAAACCTTTCGGTTGAGCCACATAAACTTTCTCATTTAAAAACCCATTTAGAAACGCGCTCTTAACGTCCATTTGAAATAATTTGATTTTAAAATGACACGCAATAGCAAAAAGTATACGAATGGACTCGAGTCTAGCTACAGGGGCGAATGTTTCATCAAAGTCTATACCTTCTACTTGAGAGTAGCCTTGAGCAACTAATCGTGCCTTGTTCCTGATGATAGTACCATCCTCATTTTTCTTGTTCTTGAAAATCCATTTGGTACCTATCACATTATGTTGCTTTGGAGGCTTCGTTAATTCCCAGACTTTGTTTCGCTCAAATTGATGGAGCTCTTCCTGCATTACTTTAATCCAGTAGTCATCCTGAAGAGCTTCATCTATGTTCTTTGGTTCGATTAAAGATACGTAGCAAGCGAATCCACAAACCAACTGCCTCCGAGTTCTAACTCCTTCTTGTGGATCTCCAATAATATTCGATTCCGGATGATCCTTGGAGATTCGTAGCGTTTGTTGAAACGGAGTACTCGGAGGTATATGAGATGATTCCTACACATCAGATAAACTTGAAGAACCATTAGATGCATCATTAATATTGGAAGTATTATTATGAGAAGATGCAATGGCAGGTGAATCATCATCTAGAGAGATATCGAGGGTAGATTTTCCAGATCCAAAGTGAAAAGCTTCATCTACTTTAACATTTATAGATTCTACGATCGTCTTAGATTCCAAGTTAAATACTCGATATGCTCTACTATTTGTAGAATACCCCAAGAATATCCCTTCGTCACTTCGAGAGTCAAACTTTCCAAGATTTTTACGGTCACGTAAAATGTAACACCGACTCCCGAAGATGCGAAAATATTTGATGTTGGGTTTTCTACCACACCATAGTTCATATGGTGTATTTAACGTTCCCGGGCGCAAATACACTCGATTAATTACATAGATTGCAGTGTTCACAGCTTCAGCCCAAAAATGTAGCGGTAAATTTCGGCTGTGAAGCATAACACGTGCCATCTCTTGAACAACCCTGTTTTTGCGCTCGACAACACCATTCTGTTGAGGTGTATAGGGTGCAGAGAATTCATGCTTAATACCGTTTGAAGTGCAAAAGTTAATGAATTTAGAGTTAACGAATTCTCCACCTCTATCACTTCTAACACGAATGATCTTTTCGTTCTTTTCAATCATAATACGAAGGCAAAACTCGTGAAAAGAATCAAAAGTATCATCTTTCTCTTTTAAAAATGCTACCCAAGAATATCGAGAGAAATCATCAATCATCAAGAAAATATACCATTTACCTCCCAAAGATGGTTGACGAGTTGGCCCCATTAAATCCATGTGTAAAAGTTCCAAAGGCCATTTTGTACCAACGTGGTTCAAGTTCTTGAGTGCAGTCCTGGACTGTTTTCCCTTTTGGCAACCACCACACACAATGTTTTGTTTAAATAAAAGTTTTGGAACCCCCTTGACCACGTCCTTGTTTGAAATTCTAGCAAGTTCCTTAAATTTTTTGTGACCTAGCCTTTCATGCCAAATTGTTTCATTAATCAAAGAAACTAGATTACATTTTTCTGAAATTTTATTAGGAACAACATAGCAATTGTTTTCAGATCTAACCCCTTTTAAAAAGAAGACATGGTCCTTATCAGTTACAACACATTCAACAGATGAAAAGTTAACTGAAAAACCATTGTCACAAAGTTGACTTATGCTTATGAGGTTAGTCTTAAGACCATCAACAAATAACACATTATTTAGAACCGGGCCATCTGGAATAGCTACTGTTCCTTTTCCAACAATTTTGGAAGATCGACCGTCTCCGAAAACAACGAGTCCTCCGGAGATTTTCTCAAGATTTTGAAAACTATTTTTGTCACCGGTCATGTAGAGTACCGGGTCTTTGGATAGCGCGCCGACCACACAGATGACTTGGAGCAGAGAGTTGCCTTGAGCATGTTGCATTTGAGTTTACAGTTGATGCCGGGTTGATTCGGATCAATGCGGAAGCTCCAGCTCGATTCGGGGTTTTTCCGGGCTTTGTAGGCCGATTGAGGATGAGATTGGAAATTTCCGACTTTACCGTGGAATGCCGGAAATTCAGGAACACTTGGAACAGGTGTACTTTTGATTTACAGCGAGGTTCGGGAGGTTCCGGACTGACGCGGAGGACCCGGAGGCAAAAAGTGAGTCGGAACTGGCAATTTTGGAGCCGGTATTTGATTTGAGCACCCCGACTCAATGGATGAGCTTTTTGAAGAGAAAAAGCTGTGGACACGTGTACTTTTGATTTACAGCGAGGTTCGGGAGGTTCCGGACTGACGCGGAGGACCCGGAGGCAAAAAGTGAGTCGGAACTGGCAATTTTGGAGTCGGTATTTGATTTGAGCACCCCGACTCAACGGATGAGCTTTTTGAAGAGAAAAAGCTGTGGACACGTGTACTTTTGATTTACAGCGAGGTTCGGGAGGTTCCGGACTGACGCAGAGGATCCGGAGGCAAAAAGTGAGTCGGAACTGGCAATTTTGGAGCTGTAATTGATTTGAGCACCCCGACTCAACGGATGAGCTTTTTGAAGGGAAAAAGCTGCGAGCGCGTGTATTTTCGATTTACAGCGGAGTTCGGGAGGTTCCGGGCAGCGGCGGAGAGCCCGAAGGCAAAAAGTGAGTTGGAGTTGGATTTTGGGAATTAGTTAATTAATTAATTAACTTAATTAAAGCTTTTGCTTTATAAAGCCTCCACCTTCACCCTCTGCAGCAGAGAAGGAAAGAAAAAGGAAGAAAGAAAGGAAGGGAAAGAAAAGAGAGGAAAAGGAAGAAGAAGAAGAAAGAAGAGGACTTGAATGCATTTTTGGTCTTGGACTCGCCGTTGGAGGCCGAGAGGAGCTCGTGGGCGTGCGGCGAGCGTCGACGAGGTAAGCAAATTTCTGATTTTTGAGGTTTTCTCGGGTTTTGAGAGCTTTTGGATTTTTAATTGGTTGTTTAAAAAGCTAAAAATGGATTTTGGGGATTTTTCGGATTAATTGGGTTTTTTATAAATCTTTTAGGATTTTTCGTCGCCGGCGGCCGCGCGCGCGCGCAATGGCGCACGCGCGGCGCCAGGGTGCTGCTGTTGGCAGCACCTTGCGGCGACGTGCGGCTGGGCGCGGCACCGCGTGCAGCAAAGTGCTGCACGCGTTGCTGCCAGGCCGCGCGCAGGCGCGCGCGGCACTGCCTGGCCGCGCGCAGGCGCGCGCATGGCCGCGCGCGGCACCGCCTGGCCGCGCGCAGGCGCGCGCGGCATGGCCGCGCGCGGCAGGGCCGCGCGCGGGCCTGCGCGGGCCGCGCGGGCCGCGCGCGCGCCTGCGCAGCGCAGCGGGCTGCGCGCGGGCCCGCGCGCAGCGCCGCTGGGCGCTGCGCGGTGCGCTCCAGCACCGCGCAGCGGGTTGCTGCGCGGCGCTGCTTGGTTGGGCGCCGTGCGGCGGGCCTCCCTCGTCGCGCGGCTGGGTTTTCGCCGCTCGGCGTGCTCCCGGACGGCGGGCGACTCCTCGGTTTGCGTAGCGGCGCGGTGTTTTAGCCGTCAGAGCCCGTTGGTCGCCGTCGGCCGCTGTTTTCGCCGTCGGCCACGGTGTTCGCCGTCGGCTGCTGCTTTTTCGCCGTCAAGCAGTTTTTGAGCGGTTTTCGCGAGCAGGTTGCGAGCAGTTTTCGCGCGGGCTTTCGCGCAGGGTTTTCGCTGTTTTTCGCAAGCCGTTTCTCGCTGTTTTCGCGAGCAGTCTCGCGAGCGGTTTTCGGGCAGTTTTTCGCGAGCGGTTTTCGCAGGATTTTCGCAAGCTGATTTTCGCGCAGTTTTTCGCCGTCGGGCGCAGTTTTTCGCCGACGGAGCTGTTTTTTGCCGCCGCGTGCTATTTTTCGCCGTCGGACGCAGTTTTTCGCCGACGGAGCTGTTTTTCGCCGCCGCGTGCTGTTTTTCGCCGTCGGGCGCAGTTTTTCGCCGACGGAGCTGTTTTTCGCCGCCGCGTGCTGTTTTTCGCCGTCGGGCGCTGGTTTTCGCTAACGGAGGCTGTTTTCGCCGACGGAGGCTGTTTTTCGCCGTCAGATGCTCGGTTTTGACCGTTTTGATTGATTTTACGATTTCTTCGCTCCTGGCAGCTTGTAGTGCTGTTTTTAGCTTCCGCCGGGGGCGGTTGTTGGTTGTTCCGTCGCGTGGACCCGCCGGCTTGTTTCGGGACATCCGCAGAGCGCGCGGTCGTGTGGTTGGACGCAGCGTGCTCCGTTTTGCGTGCGGACCTCGTGAAGGCAAGGTAAGTCCCGCTGAGCCCAATTGCAAGTGTCGACAAGCAATTGGTGGCATTCTGAGGTGGGTTGGTTTTTCTCTCCAAGTTTACGGACTTCCTTCTAATTCTATTGTGATAGGATTGCATGCTAGTCAGTGTTTTCTTGGAACTTAACTAGCACCCCCGTCATATGTGCATGTGTTGACCAGACCAATAGAGAACCATCTGGAATAGCTACTGTTCCTTTTCCAACAATTTTGGAAGATCGACCGTCTCCGAAAACAACGATTCCTCCGGAGATTTTCTCAAGATTTTGAAAACTATTTTTGTCACCGGTCATGTAGAGTACCGGGTCTTTGGATAGCGCGCCGACCACACAGATGACTTGGAGCAGAGAGTTGCCTTGAGCATGTTGCATTTGAGTTTACAGTTGATGCCGGGTTGATTCGGATCAACGCGGAAGCTCCAGCTCGATTCGGGGTTTTTTCGGGCTTTGTAGGCCGATTGAGGATGAGATTGGAAATTTCCGACTTCACCGTGGAATGCCGGAAATTCAGGAACACTTGGAACAGGTGTACTTTTGATTTACAGTGAGGTTCGGGAGGTTCCGGACAGACGCGGAGGACCCGCAGGCAAAAAGTGAGTCAGAACTGGCAATTTTGGAGCCGGTATTTGATTTGAGCACCCCGACTCAACGGATGAGCTTTTTGAAGAGAAAAATCTGTGGACACATGTACTTTTGATTTACAGCGAGGTTCGGGAGGTTCCGGACTGACGCGGAGGACCCGGAGGCAAAAAGTGAGTCGGAACTGGCAATTTTGGAGCCGGTATTTGATTTGAGCACCCCGACTCAACGGATGAGCTTTTTGAAGAGAAAAAGCTGTGGACACGTGTACTTTTGATTTACAGCGAGGTTCGGGAGGTTCCGGACTGACGCAGAGGATCCGGAGGCAAAAAGTGAGTCGGAACTGGCAATTTTGGAGCCGGTAATTGATTTGAGCACCCCGACTCAACGGATGAGCTTTTTGAAGGGAAAAAGGTGTGAGCGCGTGTATTTTCGATTTACAGCAGAGTTTGGGAGGTTCCGGGCAGCGGCGGAGAGCCCGAAGGCAAAAAGTGAGTTGGAGTTGGATTTTGGGAATTAGTTAATTAATTAATTAACTTAATTAAAGCTTTTGCTTTATAAAGCCTCCACCTTCACCCTCTGCAGCAGAGAAGGAAAGAAAAAGGAAGAAAGAAAGGAAGGGAAAGAAAAGAGAGGAAAAGGAAGAAGAAGAAGAAAGAAGAGGACTTGAAGGCATTTTTGGTCTTAGACTCGCCGTTGGAGGCCGAGAGGAGCTCGTGGGCGTGCGGCGAGCGTCGACGAGGTAAGCAAATTTCTGATTTTTGAGGTTTTCTCGGGTTTTGAGAGCTTTTGGATTTTTAATTGGTTGTTTAAAAAGCTAAAAATGGATTTTGGGGATTTTTCGGATTTATTGGGTTTTTTATAAATCTTTTAGAATTTTTCGTCGCCGGCGGCCGCGCGCGCGCACAATGGCGCACGCGCGGCGCCTGGGTGCTGCTGTTGGCAGCACCTTGCGGCGATGTGCGGCTGGGCGCGGCGCCGCGTGCAGCAAAGTGCTGCACGCGGCGCTGCCAGGCCACGCGCAGGCGCGCGCGGCAGGGGCTGCCTGGCCGCGCGCAGGCGCGCGCGGCACTGCCTGGCCGCGCGCAGGCGAGCGCGGCATGGCCGCGCGCAGGCGTGCGCGGCACTGCCTGGCCGCGCGCAGGCGCGCGCGGCATGGCCGCGCGCAGGCGCGCGCGGCAGGGCCGCGCGCGGGCCTGCGCAGGCTCGCGGGCGCGCGCGGCAGGGCCGCGCGCGGGCCTGCTCAGGCGCGAGGGCGCGCGCGGCCGCGCGCGGCCGCGCGCAGCGCAGCGTGCTGCGCGCGGGCCCGCGCGCAGCGCCTCTGGGCGCTGCGCGCAGCGCCGCTGGGCACCGCGCGCAGCGCCGCAGGGCGCTGCGCGGTGCGCTCCAGCACCGCGTAGCGGGTTGCTGCGCGGCGCTGCTTGGTTGGGCGCCGTGCGGCGGGCCTCCCTCGTCGCGCGGCTGGGTTTTCGCCGCTCGGCGTGCTCCCAGACGGCGGGCGACTCCTCCGTTTGCGTACCGGTGCGGTGTTTTCGCCGTCGGAGCCCGTTGGTCGCCGTCGGCCGCTGTTTTCGCCGTCGGCCGCGGTGTTCGCCGTCGGCTGCTGCTTTTTCGCCGTCAAGCAGTTTTTGAGCGGTTTTCGCGAGCAGGTTGCGAGCAGTTTTCGCGCGGGCTTTCGGGCAGGGTTTTCGCTGTTTTTCACAAGCCGTTTCTCGCTGTTTTCGCGAGCAGTCTCGCGAGCGGTTTTCGGGCAGTTTTTCGCCGTCGAGCGCAGTTTTTCGCCGACGGAGCTGTTTTTCGCCGCCGCGTGCTGTTTTTCGCCGTCGGGCGCAGTTTTTCGCCGACGGAGCTGTTTTTCGCCGCCGCGTGCTGTTTTTCGCCGTCGGGCGCAGTTTTTCGCCGACGGAGCTGTTTTTCGCCGCCGCGTGCTGTTTTTTGCCGTCGGGCGCTGGTTTTCGCTGACGGATGCTGTTTTCGCCGACGGAGGCTGTTTTTCGCCGTCGGATGCTCGTTTTTGACCGTTTTGATTGATTTTGCGATTTCTTCGCTCCTGGCAGCTTGCAGTGCTGTTTTTAGCTTCCGCCGGGGGCGGTTGTTGGTTGTTCCGTCGCGTGGACCCACCGGCTTGTTTCGGGACATCCGCAGAGCACGCGGTCGTGTGGTTGGACGCAGCATGCTCCATTTTGCGTGCGGACCTCGTGAAGGCAAGGTAAGTCCCGCTGAGCCCAATTGCAAGTGTCGATAAGCAATTGGTGACTTCCTTCTAATTCTATTGTGATAGGATTGCATGCTAGTAAGTGTTTTCTTGGAACTTAACTAGCACCCCCGTCATATGTGCATGTGTTGACCAGACCAATAGAGAACCTTAATCTGGGCTAGGTTCTTTTATGTTTTAGACATCCCACACCGTGCATATCCTTCTGGACATAGTGTTCCTCACCCGTGTAGTGGGCTGAGTGGTCAGAGTGTTGTGGGACGGGTGTTGCACTCGGGCCGGGGGGCCGAGTGGGGTCTGGTGGCTGGGTTAGGCCAGAGTTAGTGCGTGGGGAACCAGTTTCAGGTAAACGGTGGTCCCGGGGTTGTCCTTTCCGCTGTTTTTCTCGTCACCACCCTGTTGTGATCGTGGTGCACGTGTGTTAGCAGGACCTTGAACCCAGAACCTTTTTGGACGAATACATGATTTTGGTCAGGCAGTGATTTCTTCCAAGCCTCGCAAAGTCGCCTGAGTCTGTTCTTGTTTGATAGGACGAGGGCATTCGCTCTTCGAGGCTTGGGCATAAAACTTGATTTCAAAGAGTTTTCCTAAAAAGACTAAAAATCATTAAAAGATGGATTTCTCTCAGATTGAATGGTTTTCTGAAATAAATGACATGGTTTCTTATAAACTTATCCACCCGAGCGGATTCGAGTGATCTGGGTTCTAAGGGCTGTTCTCTTTCTTGGGGGCGCAGGTGTTAGTCTCCTGGGGTCTCGGACCCTTCGTAGATCTGGCTGTGGAGCATCTCCGGCCATGAGTTGTGTGTTGAGTTCAGTAGGGTGTTCTTGTGGGAGCCGTTGGGAGAGACGGTGGTCCCAGCTGTGTGGTACTTTCGTTGAGCGGGTCAGTGTTGTGAGATTGAGTCGTGGAGGGTTCTCCGACCGAGTTGTGCTTTGAGCATCGAGATACCGATCTGTTTGATCGAGGACTATAGCCTGCAGGAGCCACTTGTGAGACAGTGATATTGATGTGATACTTGAGTTCGGTGGGGTCGCACCCCTCGAGCTACGCCCCGGGTGCGTTGATGATTCCGAGCCTGATGAGGCTGCGTTGATGATACCGAGCCTGACGAGGCTGCGATGATGCGCCTAGTTCATATACTAGAGGTCGCTTGATACCCCTGGCCGAGCTACCATGGGGTCACTGTGTGAGATATCGAGTTTGTCCGATTGGACACCCTGGTTGATACACCAGGGGGCGTAGGCTTGACTCGACTGGACCCTGTGGGGCAGTCGCTGAGATTTGGGATACACTGAGAGAGTGATGGCGTAGCATGTGTCATTGTAGAGTGTCTTGAGTAGTACTTGTGACATATTGTCAGCAGTGAGTGGCTGCATACCATCATCCATAGTCTCTTCTTTTTGAGCATAGTAGATAGAGGCATGATAGCTGTAGATTCTTTTCCAGCTTATTTTCATTATCAGTCTTATCTGTTATCTTATGCCTCTGGTAGACTTAGTGGGCAGACCGTGGTTCTTGGAGACGGTACCCACTGAGAACTACTGTAGGATGTAGTTCTCACACCCTCTGTCGGTGACAGGTTGCTGAGGCTTTCTTCCGTTCCTGCTGGGCTTGACTGGACGGACCGAGGACAGGGAGTCGCGTGATAGTTCCCTACCAGCATTGTTACTTTAGAGAGAGGTAGATGTACCATCCCGGATTGTGGGAGTTGGTTATGTTTCCTGTTTAGCTATCTCCCATTTGGATTCGTAGATGTTGTATAGGCGGACTTCTATTTGTATCTTCTGATTTTGGGAGATAGGCTATGTGTTGTTGCAACTTTATAGTTGTGAAATTTTATAGTACAGCTTTTTATCTGCTCTGATATCTGTGTAGCTGTAGTTTTGTCTTTTGCAGGCTAGACGCTTCATCTGTACGGCAGTTTCCGTATAGATGGCGGATCTGTTAGCGAGCCCGGGTCGCAGTTTCGACCCCGGGGCGTGACAGGTCATGTGACGGGAACACCCGCTATCCAGATACCAAGACGAACTATCATATGCATGCAAGGAAACATTGGTAACAAGACAAGGAAAGATTTCACCTTTGCGCACCAAAACCTTTTTGGAATGCGTCGGTAATGGTCGTGAAGTTATATGCCTAGGTGAAAGCGTCTTGTTAAAATGATTGCTGCTCCTTGATGAAGTCGTCTTGCGCGGTAAACTACCAAGGTTCTTTTCCTTCAATTGATTTGCAATTGATTTCCGAGGAATCACCTTTGTGGTAGTCATTGCAAGAGGTGTTTGAAGTGAGCGTTTGACTTCCGTCTTGCAATATCTTCTTATGTGCCCTGAAACACCACAACGAAAACATACCTTAGATCTTGACGATCCCAAAGAGGATGAAGTAGGTTTGTTGTCATTGTTTGTCTTGAATTCCGGTGTCGGAGGAGGAGATACCGACTGAGGCACAAAAACTGTCCCACTCGAACTTGGATTGTTTCCAGTTTGAGTGTACCCGAGGCCGAACCGATTTGTTTGACCAAGACCAAGAAGCCTATCCAACTTACTCCTTCCTGAAGAGAATCGCTGCAAGTCATCCTTGAGTTGGAAAATGGTCTTTGTCATTTCCAGGTTATCCTGTCGAGCCTCGTTGTAGAGCTTTGAGAAGTGATCCGCTTTATCCACCAGATTTGTATGTTCCTTCTCAAAAAGCTCATTGGACTCTTGAAGGGAAACATTTACTTTTATCAGATTTTCCCTTTCCACTTCAAGAGCGTTTGAGAGAGAAGTTGCCCTTTTTACTTCTTCTTCGAGATCATGCAATCTCCCTCTCAAACTCTTGTTTTGCTTAGCCACTTTCTTTGAATCCCTCAAAAGTCTGTGGTAGGCTAGAGCAAAATCTTCACCTTCCGAATCATCCGATTCGTTGTCCGTTGCAATCTTTTCAATAGTGGAGTTGGACAATGACTCGGACGTACTTGCCATAAAGCACATGAAGGGTGAAGATATGGACGCGTGGAATGCCGTGGTGCTCTTTTCTTCATCACTTGAAGACGACTCATTTGACGTTGAGTTGTCATCCCAAGTGACGACTTGCATCGCCTTCTTCTTTGCCGGATACTTGTTGGGACACTCCGTTGCAATGTGGCCGTAGCCTCGACATTTGAAGCATTGTAGTTGTCCCTCTGAACTTTTCTTATCCTTTGAGAAGTTCTCTTGCTTTCTTGACTTGTAACTTGAAGTACCCTTGCCTTTGTTCGACTTTCCGAAGGATGGAGATTTACTTGAATTACCCCTTTGAAAGTTGCGGCGAAACTTCCTTGTCAAGAGAGCGAGCTGCTTCTCAAATTCCTCCATAGAAAGATTCTCGTCATCGTCTGAGGAGGATGTATCCGCGTCTTCTTCCTTAGTTGTTTTCAACGCATAACCTGAAGACTTAGAAGAGGATGCTTTTCCAGAAGAATTGTTAGTAGTAAATGTCATTTCATATGTTTGTAATGAACCAACTAATTCTTCTACACGCATTTCGTCCGGGTGTTTAATAGTTTCAATGGATGTAACCTTTGGGCGAAATCGTTCAGGAAGGGTTCTTAAGATCTTTCTTACAACCTTAAATTCTGGAATCTTCTCTCCCAGGTTAGCACATGAGTTTACGATGTCTTGCAATCGTGTATAGTAGTCCGTGAAAGATTCATTTTCTGCCATCGAGATAGAGTCAAACTTGCTCGTAAGCATTTGCAGTTTCTGAATCTTCACGAGGTTAGTTCCCTCATGTGTAACCTGAAAAACATCCCAGATTTCTTTCGCAGTCTCACATGTCGAGACGCGAGAGAATTCAGTTTGAGATAAGGCATTAAAAATAGCATTAATTCCCTTGCCATTGTAAGAAGATGAATCTAACTCTTCCTTGGTCCATTTCGACCTAGGTTTTAAGGTGCGAACATCAGAGATAATTTCAGTTGGATTAGACCATCCTAATTCAATTGATTGCCACACCCTTTCGTCGATGGAAATTAAAAAGGCTTTCATCCCTACTTTCCAGTACGCATAATTTGTTCCATCAAAGAAAGGGGGTCGATTGATGTTTCCACCTTCAATCATTGTTTACAACCCTATTCCCTCTCTGATACCACTTGATGGGTTATATGTAATATAGATCTAAATAGGGGAAGAAACACCTAGAGGGGGGTGAATAGGTGTAAACGTATAAACACTCAAAAATCGTTGCGATAAAAAATCCAATGCGGAAATAAAAATAACACGCAAGATTTTTACGTGGAAAAACTCCAAACCGGAGTAAAAAACCACGGGACCGATAACACGGCGAAATCCACTAGAATTAAAACATGTACAAGGTGATTTACCGTACACACTTACGACTCAACCTTTTCCATACGCTCCTAGAGCATCTTCTCCGCTCGCTCCACGACGCTTCTCGAATCCACGATCTGCGCCCAACGCCGAATCCACGGCGTCCAACGTCGAATCCACGACGTCTGACCGAATCCACGGCCTTCACCCAGTAGCACCCTTCGAATCCACGAACGTGCCTCGCTCCGAATCCACGAGAGCGGTTGAACCTTGAATCCACAAGGACACGCGAATCCACGCGCCGATTTTGGGGTAAATCGTTGTTTTTGGGTGGTGATGATCCGCCGAATACTTAGATCAAAGATAGATAGGAAATACCATCTAAGTATTCATTAGTTTGATTCAACTCAAGATGTGAGTATGTAAACCTAGAATCAAACTAATCAATATAGATGAAGAAACATAGAGTATTATCTAATGATTTCCTTTCTTCTCTACATGTGGATCTTAGGCCGTATCTAAGATTATATTTTATTATGACGGCTATTTTCCTTAACCCTAGAAAAAGAGTCATAGGGTCTATTTATAGGTTAGAAACCCTAGGAAGGAGATAAGAATCAAAAACCTAACATTTCTGGAATTTTTACGGACGGCGATCCGGATCGGATTTGGGCGATCCGGATTGCAGTAGCAAGAAAGACGGTTTCCAGAAAAACAATCGTTCGGGATCCGGATCGGAATGCCTGATCCGGATCGTTCATACAATTCAGAAAACTCAACGTTCGGGATCCAGATCGTGAGATGCTGCGATCCGGATTGAAGTAATGTATGAAACAACAACCTTCGGGATCCGGATCGCTGGCTCTGATCCGGATCCTGAACATGTCCGAACACCAGTTTTTGATTTTTATGCAGTTAAAAATTCTTCCAGGTGTTTCTACACTACAAGAAGTATTCGGATCACCAATAATCTTTAGTTAAACATACCTGATCCTTTTGAATTCTTCTTTCTTGAGATTGAGTTAAATGATCCAACCTTCTTCACCTTCAATCTTCAAGACTTGAACCTTTTACGAAACTACGCCAACTCAAGTTTCGTAACATGAGTAATGAAACCTAACTATTTTCGATGTTCTGAGCGCAATGGCACTGACGATTTTCGCGTTTGGCGATCCGAGTGCATCGAAGTGCGTGCGTCGGATTGCGACCTACAAGAACTAGTTGGCCCGAGATTTTATCCGAGCGCCAAATTAATCAAATAGATATGCTACTTGACAGGTCTCGACGAGCCGGACGTCGTGGCGAAGTCGGTTTCGCAATTCGCTGAGCGGATTTTCTCGAATTGCGTGAAAAGTATCGAAAAATTAATATTTTCTTAAAGAATCTAAATATTTTATGTATCAAAGTTAATGAGGTTAATTCCTTAAGGTTCTGGGTGCATTTTGCACCTCCTGTGAAGATTCCAGAGCATAGGGTTTTGAGTGTGAACCGGGTTTGGGTTATTTTGCAAAGGAATCTTGCATTAAATGTTGAAGTGCCTCTTGGTCTGCCCGTAGGGGAAACACGAGGGGTTTGGGATTGAATCCAAAGCATCACTTGGGTCCTCTGAGTTTCCAGATTAATCCCCTAAGTGCCGGTGGCTGTGGGACACAAACCCTTTGAGTGTTAACCCGAGATAGTGAGAGGAAGAAGAAGGTTGGATCAAACCTTCCCAAAGATGGAGTTGAAGTTCTCTGGGTTGTTCCCTGGTGACTGAGGACTCTGCTGGAGCTTGCTGTGGCCGCACGAAGGATGAGGAAGAGAACCGGCTTCTTCCATCTTCTACAACTCTGGCCAAGGTGAGGCTATTAAACCATCGGTTGTTTGAACCCAAGACCACTAGCAGTAGGTTAGTTAAGTCCTAAGGATGCTTCGTGCAAAGCCCGAGCTTCCCATGCACGCTGGTTGGCCGGCGGGAGCAAACCCTCGCCGGAAACCTAGGGAAGTTCCGCCTCGGCCAAACTGTTCAACCAGTGGACCAAAATTAACAAAGGTTGGTGGAAAAATACTGTAGGAGATGAGGATCAACCCCACCAAATTTGGTGAAGTTTGATCAAGTGTGGAAGTCGCAGATCAAAACCCTAATTTTTGGGTATTTTGCACTTGGCCGAGCTCTTTGCTCCGGCGCCGGCGAGCCTCTCCACCGCCGGCCACTTGCCCAGAAGACTTGCTGGGACCTAGAGGAGTTCCCCCATGCATTTGCATGGCACCCATGCGGCACCAAATTGGTGCGGCCATGGTTGACCCGAAATTGCACTATGTTGCGGCCGCCGGCGCTCCGGCCATCTTTGGCCGGGGTGAGATGGTCGGGAAGCTTCATGTGGCCTAGTAGATCAACTCCATCCATGTTGGAAGTCTCCAAAATGCCCCGTTAAAAATCCGCCATTAACGGTGAAGAAGCTCGAAATGGAGCCTACTCCGCCGCCGTCGCCGACGTGCCTCGTCGCCGGGCACGGGTCCAGGCAAGCTTACTTTGAGTTTTGGGGAAGGTTTGGTTAAGTGGTTGAGCTCCAGAGTCACTGGTTGAGTGGTCACGGTTTTCAAGGTGAAGAACATCTTCTTCAACCTCGGGCTATGGCTAACCGAGGGTGCAAAGTGGAAATTTAAATGCTGGGAATGTTGCCTGTGCTCTGTAGAGCAATTACCTTCAAGTTTCACCGGATTTGGTCCAGTAATTGCTGAGAACCAAAGCTGGGAATAGCTTGGGTACTTGTATGTTAAGTGTGCATGCTAGGTGTTTGTTATAATGCCACAGTGAAAATTTATTTGGATTTAGGCTTCGATGTAAATATGAAAGTTACTCAGAAATGTCCCTTGAGCTTGATGCTCACTTCAGATCAAATTAGATCTGTGTGGACTGCTGTATGGAGCATTGTGCTTGATGTTAGAGAGCTAAGGCTTGGATCTCTTTGATCCAGCCAGTTCTGGGCTGCCCAAAGGTGAGCCTGGGTGTTCTTGAGTTCCCAGAAGACTTCTGCTCCAATTTATTCCATGGTTGCATTGTTGGTTTAAAAGATTTGGTTAAACAAGCTCTAAAGTGAATGTTTTGGACCTAGGTTTGTTCTAGGCTGTTTGAAAAGTCGCGACAGTGAGTTCTTGACTAATTTGGGGTCACTGAACGCGATGCTCGCGTTTAATTTGAGTTTCGATGAGCCAGAGAAATAAAATTTGCATTAAGTCTATGTTAGTAAGGTATTTTATGGCCCGAAGTTTTCCTCGGGTCCCGTGCTGCCGTAAATTGGTGAGCACGGTGTTCAGCAAGTTAAAAGTCACCTGCTCGAAGTGACGGCTCGTTAAAATGAGTTTCCAGTAGAAAGAACGAGCGAAAACAGTGCTAAAAAGTGTTAAGTTGACTTGAAATAAGTTAGAGTTAAAATCGATCCCTGATCAAAATGTTTGATTCAGGTCTGTCCGGTTTGCATCTGGTTCTGAGCGTACAGTTGATTCAGTCTAGTCGCCTGCGATTTGACAGGTGGGTTATCTTCGGTCCGGGCTTTATCAGTTCGGCCCTCGGTGTACGGTATTGGTTGGACTCCTGTTTTTGGTAACCTAGTTTATCTTGAGCCTGTCTGCCTTTGGTTGCAATATATATTACTGTTAGTTGCTTTGACTGATTGGCCATTTCGTAGTTGCACTCCTATGCTTGATTATTATATTGATCTACCAATGCTTGAGCCTGCCCTTCCTTTGATTCAGTTATTTGCTACGTTATACCTGCTTTATGCCTGATTATGATCTTCTTTAGTGATCTTTACCATATCTGCTGATTAGTTGTTTCCAGCGGTTATATTATTGCTCTACATATTGCCATGCCTGTTTGGTCATCTGATAGTTGAGCTTGCTTCCTTGTTGTTCGCCTGTTATGCTGCTAAATACATGATCTTCTAAAATAAATATTTTTACCAAGCCTTGTAGGGTAGCCTGAGTCTGTTCTTGTTTGATAGGACAAGGGCAACGCTCTACGAGGTTTGGGACCCAAAAACCTATTGTTTTCAATGTTTTTCTTAAAAACATGTGTTTAGTTGCATAAGGGGTTAGTCTGCCTGATTGGTTGTTAGATGTTGAGCTATGCCTGTTATCAGTCCTATTCTGCCTTACATGATTATTCATTGTGCCTCTGGTATTTATATCTTATCTTGGAACATTTCCATGTTGGATTGGTGAGCTTGCTTGTTCTGCTGATCAAGTAATTGTGACACCCCCGGAATTTGGATTAGTCCTCTATATAAATGATATAATAGGACTAAATCTCTAACCCGGCTATAGCATTTTGGATAGTAGCAAGATCCAAGAGGTTATGAGAGTTAAGCGTGCTAGAGCTAGAGTAGTTCTAGGATGGGTGACCCCCTGGGAAGTGGGGCGTCACAGTTGGTATCAGAGACATTTACCAGCCGGAAATGTGAGATGAGTCTCGGCTGAGCCAGGGTTATATAGCGGGTAGAGCGAGGCTCCCCGGCTAATGACCGTTGTGAGTGGAGTGCATCTCCTCACAAGGTCGGCTAAGGCTAGCGAGACGAGTCTCACATCACCTGGTGCTTGTGAGTGTGCTTGAGCCTGACGTGGACGTCAGGGCTTAAAATGGGGGAAGAATGTGACACCCCCGGAATTTGGATTAGTCCTCTATATAAATAATATAATAGGACTAAATCTCTAACCCGGCTATAGCATTTTGGATGGTAGCAAGATCCAAGAGGTTATGAGAGTTAAGCGTGCTAGAGCTAGAGTAGTTCTAGGATGGGTGACCCCCTGGGAAGTGGGGCGTCACAGTAATACACTGCTGAACGCATAGATTTAATCAACTAATGTTTTTACCGAGCTTCGTAGGGTCGCCGGAGTCTGTTCTTGTTTGATAGGACAAAGGCATTGCTCTGCGAGGTTGGACCTAAAACCCAATCTTCGTAGTGTCGCCTGAGTCTGTTCTTGTTTGATAGGACGAGGGCAACGCTCTTCGAGGTCTGGATTTTTCAAAATAGTTTTTTTTTTTTAAATATGTGTTTAGTTTTGTATCATTTGGTTGGTTTGTGTGATTGAGTTGAGTTTATCTGTGAGCTTATGTTGAGTTGAGATTTGCCTTGGTCTTGCATGAGAGTTGAGATTCAGTTGATCTTGTCATTGCATCCCAATGGGGATTTCCCCGGCTTGTAGCCGATTACCCGGTCAGTGGACCGCCAGTTTGAGCATTTGCATATGATTCGCCCGCACCGTTGTTCTTCACGTACACTAGCGGGCTGATCCCCCGTAGCGGTGTACTTTACCGGTAAAGTGGTTAGCTGTGGCAACCCGTGACCCTTGTGAAGGGAATGTCAACCAGGTTGGTGCTAGGTTGGGCAGCCTTGCCTGAGGTCTTGTGAAGGCCAATATGGTAGCTTGTGATTGGGTCTTTGTGTTTTCATTTATTTGATGCATGTGTTGTTAAGTTACTTTAACATACTTCCTTGATTCTTTGATCTGGCTTCTAGCTATCTTCCTGTATATGATTCTTTGTGATGCCTTTGATTATAGTTTCATTGTTATCTTGCTGATTGTCCTACTCCTTGATGCGTTGATTATCCTGATACATGTTTGTCCTATTTTAAATTCTGCTAAAAGTATCTCCTATGCTTGTACCCAGATTATAAGTTTTGCTTTCTTTACAGCACCAGTTATATATCTGCATATCCTAACTGTGATTATATATCTGTTGATCTTCATGATTGCCTATCTGATTATTCTAACCCCTGATTATTACTATCCTCTAGTATTGTATACCAGTAGGTACGATCTGCTATTTCTCGGCTCGTCGTGCCCACTGGGATACACTCCGGTGTATCTCACACCCTCGGGTGACTGTTTTTCAGGCCGAGCGGGTGCTGGGATGTCGGGACGTATTGGTAAGATTCCGTGATAGAGGTTGACCCTGGACAGCCGTGTATTTTAGAAATAGTTAATTCATGTTGTATTCAGATGTATTTAATGTAAAGTTATGATAAAGATATTTGTATTATTATTTGTAGTACGTAGTTAGTACTCTGATGATTGTTGCCAAGATAGCCGTGCATATATAGAAAAGGATCAATTCCATAGGGGATTGGGACTCTTCTATATATGTGGCGGTCTGTCATTGCCCTGGCTGTTTTTGCAACTCTGATTTAAAAAAAAAAAAAAAAAATTATACACTAGTTTTTGAACTCGGGGCGTGACACCTCTAGTCCTAACCATCACCTACGCTCAAGAGGTGGCACCTAACCCAAAACCGCTAAAGCCATTATTGCAGGAAGGGTACTCCGACGACCTGTGAAAGTGAACTCCTCCTGGCCCACTCGCGGAAGGGTCACTGTTCTCATTCCATAATCACTCGTTGCACGATACCGCACCAACTGGTCCATCCCGTGTGCTCGATCAGAGTCGTGGAGCTGTCACTGAACCGTAACACCTGCCGGTATAATTCCAAGTCTCAACTAGTACTGGACACGATCCACAAGGCTCCCCCACATGCACAACACCAACAGGAACATGTATCTCTAGTGCACGTGGTAACAACTCTACCTCCAGTCCAGGCAGGAAAGCCAAAATACACCAATTCAGAATGCTGTAATGAAATCATGCCGGCGACAACCCGATCAACTGCCGTGGCGCCCTCCAACCGGGCGGCACAGACTCATCCGCCCGATGCAGGTGGTCGTTGCTCAGTCTGCCTCGACGTCAATGTCCAGTCTGTCAGAAAATATCGAGACTATCCACATAGAGAGCACGGCCTCTGCCTCTGCTCACACTGGGGCGACGAATGCGGTCTTCCGCAACAACACATCTATGCTACCGCCGCTGCTGATACCGATGCTGATGCTGCCCTCGGGGGTCCACCCGACCCCTGACATCTAAAAAATTCACTATCCTGGAGAAGAAACCTGGAATGCCCATGCCGGTCGATCAGTCCTCCATCCTCTAGCCTCTATCTGACACTCCCCGAAAAGAAGGCTTCAAGAAGAAGGCTGCGGAACTCCGCCCAAATAAGCAGCTGGGTCCCAGGTGGACCGATAGTCGCACTTGGCGCCACCAAGCCTCGGCAATGTGCTCCAACAAATTTGTCGCTAAGAGAACCTGAAATCGCTCCTCAATAAAAAGGGTCTCAAAGAGTCTCTCCATCGCTGTGATCCAAGACTCTGCTTGTAGAATACCGAGATTTCGGATAGCGCACCAACCTCGTGAGATGGCGTGGTGTGGATAAATCGCCTTGAGCGTTTTCCATATTGGATTACAAATGAGTTCGGGTCGACGCGGATCAACGCGGAAGCCCCAGGTCGATTCGGGGTTTTCCGGGCAGTGTCCGCCGTTCGAGGACTAGCGTCGGGGAAGCCTCGACTCCACAGTGGAGTGCAGAAAATTGGGAAACTCTAGGAACATGTGTACTGTAAGATTATAGCGGAGTTCGGGAGGTTCCGGACTGACGCGGAGGACCCGAAGGTAAAAAGTGAGTCAGAATTGGCAGTTACAGGAGCCGGTTTTCGGATTGAGCACTCAGACTCTACGGTTGAGCATTTTGAGTGGGGAAAACTTTGGACATGTGTAATTTCAGATTACAGCGGAGTTCGGGAGGTTCCGGACTGGTGCGGAGGCCCCGAAGCCAAAAAGTGACTTGGAGTTGGCTAAAAAAATGAATTAATTAATTAAGAAAATTAATTATTGGATTATTTTTTTAAACTGTAAAGGAATTAAGAAAAGAGAGATGAAAGAATTGAATGGTATTAGATATTTTGGATGGAGGGCATAATGGTCTTTTGCACCTCATTAATTAAGCCACCAACCCTTAATTAATGACGCCACGTCACTCTTCTTCTCCCATGCAACCAAGTAGAGGAATGAGAGGTGAAGCAGAGGAAAGAAAGAAAGGAAGAAAGAAGAAAAAAGAGAAGAAGAAAAGGATGGAAAAATGAAGGGAAGAGAGCTGTTGCATGGGAGATGTGATGGTGGACTTACGGTCGGAAGCCGAGCGGAGAGCGCGACGAGCGGCGCGCGGCGGATTTGAGAGAGAGGTATGTGCAGTTTTTATTTTGGAATTTGAGTTGCTCATTTTTGGGGATTGGAGGTTGAGCTTGAGTTTTTGTTGATTTTTTTTGTTGGTGTTGAGGGTTCTTGGTTGTTGCATGGACTTACTGTCCATGGGAGGAGCTGGAGGTGGAGAGACGCAGCAGGTAGGCGCCGCTCAGCAGGGGCGCGCACGGCGGGCCTAGGCCCCGCGCGGCTGGCCCAGGCGCTGCGCGTCATGCGCCTGGGCAGCGTGCAGCACGCAGGCCCGCGCGGCTGGCCCAAGCGCTGCGCGGCCTGCGCCTGGGCAGCGCGCAGCGCGCGGCCTCCGCGCGGCAGTGCGCAGTGTGCGGGCGCGCGCGGCTGGCCCAGGCGCTGCGCGGCCTGCGCCTGGGCAGCGCGCAGAGCGCGGCCTCCGCGCGATAGTGCGCAGCGTGCGGGCGCGCGCGGCTGGCCCAAGCGCCGCGCGGCATGCGCCTGGGCAGCGTGCAGCGCGCAGTTGGCGCGGCTGCTACGCGCGGTCAGGAAGCGAGCGGGGAGCCGGCGCCGGTGGGCTGTACGCGCGCGGCAGGGGCTGTGGGTCGCCGGGTGTCGTGCCGAGGGGCTTTTTGGACCGAATTAACGAGGTCTTCCCTTTTTCTCTCTCAGGCGACGTCGGACTTTGCGGTTTTCGGCGAGGTGTCGTGCGGAGCCCGGATCGCGTGCGCGGCGCGCAGATTTTTCCCGAGTGAGTGCTGTGGACTTGGGTGTGATGCGAGTGTTCTGTGGTTAATAGGAGCTGAAAGAATTCATGTGTTTATATACTGTGGCTTCTTGAATTGAGGGGAAAATCAAGAGGATTTTGTGCACTTATTAACTGCTGATGGACTTGGTTTTTGTTGTGGGCAAGTGGTTATGTAATTGTGGAGTGTTGGTAATTGCATTAAGAGAGTTTAATTTTTTTGGAGCTGCTTGTGCTGTGGGAGTGTGTGCGTTGTGGTCTTAAGTGAACTGTGTAGTTGGGTGCTATGGAATTAACGGAGTGTGTTTATGTGATCTTGATTTATTATATGCATAAGGAGCCTGGGCAGTGTGAAGTGTGTGCTGAGTAAGTGGGTGTGTGTAGGTGAGCTTTTGGAGCTGCTTGTGCTGCTGGGACACATATGAGGTATATGGGTGGTTCTTGGGCTGTGACCCTTTGGTGGTGAGTGTGGTGTCCTTGAGCTTTAGTATGTATCGAGTTTTGGCCGTGAAGTGAACCAGAGGGTACATGGGCTTTTGTGAGAACTTGGGGATTTATTTGTCACTTCCGGGGTTCTTGGAGGTCGTGGCAATGTGCGTGCGTGCGGCGCGATATCCTTTCCTGGCGGTTTTGAGGTAGCGAGCGGTGCGGCGCTTCACCGACTTCAGCGAATGCCTGCAGAAAGCATTTCAGGTGGGTTGGAATTTCTCCGAAATATGTGGAATGCCCTTTAAAGCTATTGAATGCAATTTGATCATAATTATTATGCTATTTTCACCGTTTTAATCTGATAGTTGCCGGGAATTTTCTGTAAAATTCGTGGGAACCCTAGATCTTTTTTAGTAGACCCCTGATACTATATGACACTAGACTGCATGTTCTTTTGGCATTCTTTTTGCACCCTGGTCGTTGTAAAAATCGAGAAAATCCGTTTTAAGAAAAAAGCATCTTTTTTTTTTAAATGTGGTTTTTAAATCAGGAATTCGCCAGAGGTATGGCATTGGATCAGGGTGTCTCTGACCTCGTGCCTGGGAGCCGAGGGGTCTTTTTTCGAGTTTTGAGATGGGTTATAGTGTCATTTGCGTTTTGAGCTTCTGATGAGATTATTCTAGATCATGAGTCATGTATCTCTGATTTGATAGTGGAGGTGGTTTTTCCCACTTAGTTATGACAGTTTGGGGTTCTGGCAGATCGAGTCGTGGAAGTTTCCCGACTCAGCCATGGTCGTGCATTATCAGATTGAGTCGTTGAAGGTTCTCCGACATAGCCGTGAGAGTGTTCGGGCTATTCATGTTGACTCGAGGTTCTTTTCCGACTGAGTTGTGTTTTCGAGCTTTGAGATACCGATCTGTTTGATCGTGGATTATAGTCTGCATGTGCCGCATATTGAGACAGTGAGACAGATGTGATACTTGAGTTCGGTGGGGTCGCTCCCCTCGAGCTACGCCCCGGGTGCGATGATGATACCGAGCCTGACGAGGCTACGATGTGGATATGCGCCTAGTTCATATACTAGAGGTCGCTTGATACCCCTAGCCGAGTTACCATGGGGTCACTTTGCGTGAGATTGTGATAGTCAGTTTAGGACGCCCCACGTAAATCCCGTCCTCTTGTGGACGCGTGGTAGTGGGCAGGTGCGTTCCTAGACGACGGGCGCAGGCTGGACTGAGCCAGATTTGGCAGTCCTTGGGATTGGGTGATATGAGCGGGTGGTTTCATATTATGTTCATAGATGGTTTCTTTCCTTTGAGCATTGATACCGAGGCATCTTAGCAGTAGAGAGTGTATGCATATCGTGTTATTGGTAGAGTTTCCTTTGGAGCCTTATGATTGTGACTTTCTAGCTGTAGTTCTTTATTTCAACTTACCATTATTTATCCATCTACCTATCTATCTGCATCCCTATCTGTTTTGCCTCCAGTAGACTTAGTGGGCATACCGTGGATATTGGGACGGTACCCACTGAGATCTGCCTTCTGCAGTAGATCTCACACCGGCTGCGGTGACAGGTTGAGGTAGCTGTTCCGGCTTGGTTCGCGCGGAGACAGCAGATCGAGGTGAGGACGCGGCCGATTAGTTCCTTACTAGCATTGAGAGTCTGAGGTAGATGTACCCGGTGTACTTATGTTTCCACTTTTGTACTGGACATTCTGAGAGACTTGTGAGGATAGTATTTGTTTAGTCCTGTGAGACTTTGTACCTTGAGTGTAGGGCCCCTAAACTCCTTACAGCTTTTTCCCATGAATCCACTGTGCAAACACCTGTTGATGGTGTATCTGGCCCGTGGTGCATCAAAGGGATGCCACAGATGGACCCGGTGAGCTTTGGTTGGCTATTTTGGCCTTCGGCTGCTTTTGCCGAATTTTAGAAAAAGGAATTTGGCCAAATAGAGGGTGGATTTGGATTCAGCGCGGAAAAACGCTTGAGAATGGTTTTTTGTTTGCTTAATTCTGAGTCCGGATGCCCAAAAGCGGGCTCCCGGAAGTTTTGGCAGTTTTTGGTGTTTGCGGGAGCCTCCGGCAAATTTTGGAGGTGGATTTTGGCGAAATGGACGTCGTTTTTGGAATCAGCGCGCGAAAACGGTCAAGATGGGCTTTTTACTTGATGTTTTTGGGCTGCGGTTACTGTTCACGCCGGAACAGTGTTTCCGGCGATCGCCGGCGGCGGCGGGCAGCGCCGGCGGGCGGCGGCGCAGCCTCGGGCAGGCGGCAGGCGGCGGCACAGGGCGCGGGCAGGGCGCGGGCAGGCGCCCGGGAGCGCGGGCAGCCGCGCGGTCCACCGCGGAGGTCGTGCACCGGGGGCGGGCCACGTGGCGCTTTCCGGTTGGCCGGCGCTGCAGACGCGGTCCACGGAATTTTGGTCCGGGTGCACGGTGGACCGGGTGGACACGTGGCGTGAGGTGATTGGTCCGGTGTTGTGCTCCCGGTCCACGCGGTTGGTGGAGTCGGTGACCGGGGCAGGTGGCCGTACGGCGGGGCAGGTGGCCGTACGGCCCGGGTCAGCCGCGACGTGCGCGGTGCACGGGGCCACGTGCGCGGTGCACGGGTTGCCGGGGCCACGTGGCGCGACACCATTGGCTGGCGCAGGTGCGCCGGGTGCAGCGGGGCCCGGGGAAGCACAGTGCTGGGCTACGTGGCCGGCCCACGGCGTTTCGGGCTTGAACAGTAATGGGCCGGGCCCATTACTGTAGCCGCCCAAAAAATTGCGGCGCCCGGAAGTGGGGATACATAGGGTATTTCTTCAAATGTTTTCTTCAGCCTATTTAAAGGCAACCCGAGCCCCTTTCTTTGCCTTTTTTCTATCAACCCTCTCACTCTCTGCCCGAGCCCCCTCAAGCAAAGTTGTTCACCTCTTAACCCTCGATCTTCCTGCCAAGTTTCAAGATTTTTGGAGGCTCGAATCCCGAGGTTCCCCATTTTACGGCGCGGCGCGACGTTGCATTCCTGGGTTCTTCTTCGCCGCAGCGACAATGTTTTAGCTCCCCTGGGCTACCTCGAGATCATTTTGCTGTGATTCTTGCGCCGGCAGACTCCTAAGAGGTAGGACTTCATCTTTCGTTTTGGTCGCGCTTTCTCGTTTCGAGGTTTTGGCACGGATCCCGAGGCAAACAGTGACCCCTTTTTTCTGTGTGGACTTCCTTGACAGCAGCGGGGTATTTTGGCCATATCTTCGCGCACGAGCATCAGACGGAAACGAGCTTATACAACTTTTTCATCTACGGATCGCAAGGAACACGCTTGTATTTTTCTTGGATTTTCCTGAGGTTTATTTCGAGGTGAAAATTACTGTTTTCTCAGTGAACAGTGCACAGTTTTTAGCACAGATTTTTGTATGAGTGTACCCCCTTGCCAAATTTTTATCTTGACTTACCGAACTCGGATTTGGGCGTGCAAGGTACCGTTGTGAAGCTATCGACGCGAGGATCGCTGTGGTATTTTTCTTGGAATTTTCTGGGCACTTTCTGCAGGTGATAATTTAACAGTTTTGAATCCGAGGTTGTAGGTGGTTATAAGAGCAATAATTGGGAGCCTAAGTGTAATTAGTGAGCTTTGTATTGTACCAGGAATATTTCGGGTGTGCTAAAATTGTGGGAGCAAGGATTTGGAGTTTTGGTATTTTCTTGCTGTACGGATCCGGGCAGTTAGCACTTCAGGTGGGTGGTTGTTGTACTCCTCTCCTTTGGTATGCCCACTAGGAACATCAGAGTGTTCCCTCATTTTGAGGCCCAAAGTATTATTAATAACCTTGCATGCTCTAGGGAATTAATTATGGGTTGATTGATCGTTGATAAATTGTTATTTGATCCATGTGGAAATTGTTGGACTGCATGTATAGGGTTAAAATAATAGTTGAGGATTATAAAATTTCTAAATATTCCATGAGACTGTCACTTTAGCTTATGTCACTCTGAACTGATTACTCTTGGAAAATGGACAACATATTGAGACAATGCATGATTAAACGGGTCACTTAAATATTGACATCTTTTATTGCTACACTATCTTTTGGGACTTGACTTAGGAGAAACCATGCATTTATTCTTTTCTTCTCCTAGTATTGATAGACTTGCGGCATAGTCGCTCGGGTTCGAGCGGGTGTTGGACAGTGTAGCCAGGTATTGGGGATTTGGGACAGGTTGGGCTTTTGACAGGGTGTTGCGGCGACCACGGATCTTGGGTGGTTGACCGGGTTGTTACTGTTGCATCAGATTGGGGGTTTTGAGGATCGGGCTTTCTTTAGTGGATGGAGTTTTCCACTTTGATCATATTCATGATCCAGTCCTGCTATTATGAGACAGTGGTTACAGAGATGCTTGTTACAGTGATTTTCCTTACTCGTGTGGGTCGCTCCCCTCGAGGACCACTCCGGAGTGTGCGACCGGACGGATCGAGGCCGGTCTGTTATTACTTTAGAGCTTGATCGGACGGGCCGAGGCCGATCTGTTACTTACGTTGGGGACATGACCGTATCAGGCAGTAGTCGGTCAGTATCCCCACAGATGAGATTAGCAGGCAGTGCCAGTGTCCACTGGCGTTAGATTGGGTCGTTTTGACAGGCTTCTTGATACTGATGCATACTTTTCCATACTTATTGGTTTATCAGGTAGAGGCATATTAGGGGTAGCACTCCATCAGTTGTCATTCATAGCTTCACCCCCCTTTCTCTTCTTCCCCTTTTGCCTCTGATTACCTGGTGGGCATATTTGAGCTGAGGCTTTACCCACTAGGGGAGGCTACTGCTTATAGTAGTACTTACCCCCATTGTCTTTTCTTGTTTCTTTCTTCCCCTTTGTTTTGCAGAGTCCTCTGCGGGAGTTGCTGGGCCGTCAGCAACTGATCGAGGTAAGCGGATTGCAGACTAGATAGAGAGACATCCGAGGGTCGTAGCACGTAGCTGGAGCTTTTGGGTACCTGGTCTTCTCATACAGCTTTTGTTTATTTCTTTTTGGGTCTGGCTTTTGCCAGCTGTTTGTATTTAGTGGTGAGCTGGGAGAGACATCTGTATTTTATTCCACTGTTGTACTCTTTTACTTCCGGCTTCTGTCTGAGATACAGTAGTTTTAGTTTAGCTCTGATTATTATGCTCTTTTATTATTATTTCTTATCTGAGCAGGTTACCGACGCTTCGTGTATGTGGGAAATACCGCATGCACGGCGGATCTGTAGACGGGCCCGGGTTCTGGTTTACACCCGGGGCGTGACATTGAGGTTTTGTGTACTAGTGGAGATTTTACTTTCTGGATGTTCAGTTTTATTCTATAGCTTTTGGTTTTTTAGTTTCAGCTCTGATACATGTTTTTAGCTATAGATCTGACTTGCAGGGTAGACGCTTCGTCTGTGCGGCAATTTCCGTACAGATGGCGGATCTGTTGGCGAGCCCGGGTCGCAGTTTTGACCCCGGGGCATGACAGATTTTGGTGGTATCAGAGCTTAGGTGTATAGGTCATTGAGGACTTAGAGACCCTAGGCTATTGGTTGGACAGTAGGATGACTGTCGTGAGAGACGTGACTTTAGCGAGAGTCCTGATTGAGGTTGTACCTCCCCCAGAGGATTGGGGTGAGTGATCTTACATGTTATTTCTCTAAAGATGATTATGTTGGTTGCAGACAACATAATGCTTTAGAAGGGTTAACATGTTTTAGACTTTCGCTTGATTTGGTCGAGAGAGTTTTGGTCCTAATGGTTGTTCTGTTGCAGTGATTGATGCTTCCGAGACGCCGTGCAGCGGCGAGGGCGTGTTTGACCTTGGATGAGGAGCTCGTATAGCGGGAAGCTAAATGAATAGAGCCGAGAGAGGCCTGAGAGATTCAGGCCCAAGCAGTCCTGATATTTGAGGCGATGCGGCGCCAGGAAGAGAACATGGAGCGCATGATGCACATGCTTGGACCGAGAGCATCTCCCGGGGTATCGCCAGTAGTACCTCCGGCCGGGACATCGTCGACTTCGACCCATATCGCACTGCGGATAGTGCAGGAGCAGCAAGAGATTGCCGATCGGTTGTGTACCGCATCCAGTTCCATCCCCTGCAGATTTCGGGACCGAGTTTGGAGCCTTGGGAGGCCGAGAATTGGATCGCTGCTATGGAAGAGTTGTTCGAGGATTTGTTCATCCAGGAGAAGCACCCGTGCGTTTGGTTATGCACTTTTGGATAGGGACGCCGAGAGTTGGAGGGCGTCGAGTTCGTCCTGCTGGACCACCGGGAGAGCAGTTGACGACCTGGAGCGAGTTTCCGCGATGGTTGAGCAGTGTACCCCTTGTCGCCCAGGATGAGGTTTAGAGGTTGGTTATGTTTGGGAGGGGACTGCATCGAGATGCCTATCTCTTTGTGCATTCTCGGCGAGTGCCGACTTTGGATGCAGTGAGTGTGCATGCTCGATGGATTGACCGAGGATCGGTGATCGTCCAGGAGGGACGAAGAGCGATGGACCAGCTCCAGTGAGAGACGTCCAGCATCGTCGGATTTTGGGATAGCTGAGTGGATCGAGGTTGCCAGGATTCCAGTCTCAGGATCATGGGTCTCAGAGGAGACAGAGACCAGGAGGTTCTCGACAGTCGAGGCACCAGCAGCAGTGCCAGGACTTTTTCAGGCAGAGTGTTCCTGAATGGTGCTCTTGGAATTGCCACTTGCGATAGCACCCCCACTACCCCTTCGGGATGGAGAGGTTCATCCAACTTACCCGCAGGCTGATAGAGCCGTGATGCCGAGGCAATTTGAGCGAAGGCCACCAGCATCTATTTGTTGAGTTTGTGCAGCCGGCTGGAAAGCGCCAGGATAGTGGATCACATTGTATCAGGTGTGGTTTCCTTGGGTCGTCGAAGTTAGAGCTTGTTGATGCCACACCGTGATATACGGTGGTGATGCCACGCCGTTGGTACACGGAAGTGATGCCACGTTGTGAGCACACAACAGTGAGGGTACTATGATGGTTCGAGCACAAACAGAATTGGTCTGTGTTCTGGTGGATGTCTTTGGGAGTCTGAGAGCGTTATGGAACCTTATAGCCGAGGGCTGTGCCCTGATAATGTGCAGGAACCAGTTAGGGCATTATGAGCTTTAGCGAGGTCAAGTGGATTGACTAATGTCCTGCCGCCCTTATGATTGGATAATTGGGTTACGCCAGCTATGTATGGACGGGTTGGTGGTCGTACCCGTCGTGGATGTTGGATTATTTTCCGAGGCGACATAGAGCCTAAGGAGCACTTGGAGAGAGTGCTGCAACTTCTGAGAGAGAAGAAGTTTAATGTTAAGTTAGAGAGCATGCTTTTAACTTCGAAAGGTTCTGTGGATTAGGCCTTATGATTTCAGCTGCAAAAGGGACAGAGAACCCAACGAAGAGTAATACCCTACGGGTTGAGCCTAACCCACGTTTCTGGCAGAGGTCCGAAGTTGTTGGAGTAAGTAGTGCCAGTGTAGCTTCGAAGAGTTAAAGCTGAGGTTGATGCCAGCGTCAATGTAGATGTTTGCCAGTGATTGGAAGAGAAGTGAATTATTCTTAGACCCTCGAACCTGAAGTACTTGGATACTCATGAAGAGTTTGGTCTGAGGAAACGTCAGCGGATAGAGTTTTCAAGATGTATGATTGATATCACAGTGTTATCCCGGCGAAGACATTATGGTCATGGACGCCTTGTTTAGGCGAGCAGGGCGACTTTGGAAATGAGATGATCGATCTGTGAGTGCCACTTTGGAAACTTGGAATTGAGAGTTGGAAATTTGGGGTATGTCCCTGATGTTGAATTTCTTTTCCTGTAAAGGGAGGTAAGAGTGCATTGTGGAGCTTTGAGCTTTTGTTGCTAAGGAGCAACGGAGGTTATGCCAATTGGAGGCTTCGAGTTTGGATTTGGAGAACTTGATTTGTGGAAGCCACTGTCCGCAAGAGCCGTTCATTCGACATCTACGCGAGGAGTTTGATCCGCGAGTGGTTTTCTGGCTGAAAGAGGTGTATTTGACCCCTTGCACATTTTGGACTTCACTCTTTTGGAGTTGGACGAGGTTTTGAGTTGAGGATCCCCTTTTCCCATTTGATTGAGACCCCCTCCAGAGTTATGGATTTATTCTGGTTTCGAGGACGAAACCCTTTTAAGGAGGGGAGAGTGTAGAATACCGGGATTTTGGATAGCGCACCGACCTCGTGAGATGGCGTGGTGTGGATAAATCGCCTTGAGTGTTTTCCATATTGGATTACAGATGAGTTCGGGTCGACGCGGATCAACGCGGAAGCCCCAGGTCGATTCGGGGTTTTCCGGGCAGTGTCCGTCGTTCGAGGACTGGCTTCGGGGAAGCCTCGACTCCACAGTGGAGTGCCAAAAATTGGGAAACTCTGGGAACAGGTGTACTGTAAGATTACAGCGGAGTTCGGGAGGTTCCGGACTGACGCGGAGGACCCGAAGGTAAAAAGTGAGTCTGAATTGGCAGTTACTGTGATCCCCCACTTCCCAGGGGTCACCCATCCTAGAACTACTCTAGCTCTAGCACGCTTAACTCTCATGTTCCTCTTGGATTTTGCTACCATCCAAAATGCTATAGCCGGGTTAGAGATTTAGTCCTATTATATCATTTATATAGAGGACTAATCCAAATTCCGGGGGTGTCACATTCTTCCCCCCTTTAAGCCCTGACGTCCACGTCAGGCTCAAGCACACTCACAAGCACCAGGCGATGTGAGACTCGTCTCGCTAGCCTTAGCCGACCTTGTGAGGAGCTGCACTCCACTCACAACGGTCATTAGCCGGGGAGCCTCGCTCTACCCGCTATATAACCCTGGCTCAGCCGAGACTCATCTCACATTTCCGGCTGGTGAATGGCTCTGATACCAACTGTGATCCCCCACTTCCCAGGGGTCACCCATCCTAGAACTACTCTAGCTCTAGCACGCTTAACTCTCATGTTCCTCTTGGATTTTGCTACCATCCAAAATGCTATAGCCGGGTTAGAGATTTAGTCCTATTATATCATTTATATAGAGGACTAATCCAAATTCCGGGGGTGTCACAGTTACAGGAGCCGGTTTTCGGATTGAGCACACAGACTCTACGGTTGAGCATTTTGAGTGGGGAAAACTTTGGACATGTGTAATTTCAGATTACAGCGGAGTTCGGGAGGTTCCGGACTGGTGCGGAGGCCCCGAAGCCAAAAAGTGACTTGGAGTTAGCTAAAAAAAAGGAATTAATTAATTAGTTAATTAATTAAGAAAATTAATTATTGGATTATTTTTTTAAACTGTAAAGGAATTAAGAAAAGAGAGATGAAAGAATTGAATGGTATTAGATATTTTTGATAGAGGGCATAATGGTCTTTTGCACCTCATTAATTAAGCCACCAACCCTTAATTAATGACGCCACGTCACTCTTCTTCTCCGCTGCAACCAAGCAGAGGAATGAGAGGTGAAGCAGAGGAAAGAAATAAAGGAAGAAAGAAGAGAAAAGAGAAGAAGAAAAGGATGGAAAAATGAAGGGAAGAGAGCTTTTGCATGGGAGATGTGATGGTGGACTTATGGTCGGAAGCCGAGCGGAGAGCGCGACGGATTTGAGAGAGAGGTATGTGCAGTTTTTATTTTGGAATTTGAGTTGCACATTTTTGGGGATTGGAGGTTGAGCTTGAGTTTTTGTTGATTTTTTTTGTTGGTGTTGAGGGTTCTTGGTTGTTGCATGGACTTACTGTCCATGGGAGCAGCTGGAGGTGGAGTGCCGCAGCAGGTAGGCGCCGCTCAGCAGGGGCGCGCACGGCTGGCCTAGGCCTCGCGCGGCTGGCCCAGGCGCTGCGCGTCATGCGCCTGGGCAGCGCGCAGCGCGCGGCCTCCGCGCGACAGCGCGCAGCGCGTAGGCGCGCGCGGCTGGCCCAGGCGCTGCGCGGCCTGCGCCTGGGCAGCGCGCAGCGCGCGGCCTCCGCGCAGCAGTGCGCAGCATGCGGGCGTGCGCGGCTGGCCCAGGCGCCGCGCGGCATGCGCCTGGGCGGCGCGCAGCACGCAGTTGGCGCGGCTGCTGCGCGCGGTCAGCAAGCGAGCGGGGAGCCGGCGCCGGTGGGCTGTACGCGCGCGGCAGGGGCTGTGGGTCGCCGGGTGTCGTGCCGGGGGGCTTTTTGGACCGAATTAATGAGGTCTTCCCTTTTTCTCTCTCAGGCGACATCGGACTTTGCGGTTTTCGGCGAGGTGTCGTGCGGAGCCCGGATCGCTTGCGCGGCGCGCAGATTTTTCCCGAGTGAGTACTGTGGACTTGGGTGTGATGCGAGTGTTCTGTGGTTAATAGGAGCTTAAAGAATTCATGTGTTTATATACTGTGGCTTCTTGAATTGAGGGGAAAATCAAGAGGATTTTGTGCACTTATTAACTGCTGATGGACTTGGTTTTTGTTGTGGGCAAGTGGTTATGTAATTGTGGAGTGTTGGTAATTGCATTAAGAGAGTTTAATTTTTTTGGAGCTGCTTGTGCTGTGGGAGTGTGTGCGTTGTGGACTTAAGTGAACTGTGTAATTGGGTGCTATGGAATTAACGGAGTGTGTTTATGTGATCTTGATTTATTATATGCATAAGGAGCCTGGGCAGTGTGAATTGTGTACTAAGTAAGTGGGTGTGTGTAGGTGATTTTTTGGAGCTGCTTGTGCTGCTGGGACACATATGAGGTATATGGGTGGTTCTTGGGCTGTGACCCTTTGGTGGTGAGTGTGGTGTCCTTGAGCTTTAGTATGCATCGAGTTTTGGCCGTGAAGTGAACCAGAGGGTACATGGGCTTTTGTGAGAACTTGGGGATTTATTTGTGACTTCCGGGGTTCTTGGAGGTCGCGGCAATGTGCGCGCGTGCGGCGCGATTTCCGTTCCTGTAGTGGGCAGGTGCGTTCCTAGACGACGGGCGCAGGCTGGACTGAGCCAGATTTGGCAGTCCTTGGGATTGGGTGATATGAGCGGGTGGTTTCATATTATGTTCATAGATGGTTTCTTTCCTTTGAGCATTGATACCGAGGCATCTTAGCAGTAGAGAGTGTATGCATATCGTGTTATTGGTAGAGTTTCCTTTGGAGCCTTATGATTGTGACTTTCTAGCTGTAGTTCTTTATTTCAGCTTACCATTATTTATCTATCTACCTATCTATCTGCATACCTATCTGTTTTGCCTCCAGTAGACTTAGTGGGCATACCGTGGATATTGGGACGGTACCCACTGAGATCTGCCTTCTGCAGTAGATCTCACACCCGCTGCGGTGACAGGTTGAGGCAGCTGTTCCGGCTTGGTTCATGCGGAGACAGCAGATCGAGGTGAGGACGCGGCCGATTAGTTCCTTACCAGCATTGAGAGTCTGAGGTAGATGTACTCGGTGTACTTATGTTTCCACTTTTGTACTGGACATTCTGAGAGACTTGTGAGGATAGTATTTGTTTAGTCCTGTGAGACTTTGTACCTTGAGGTTTTGTGTACTAGTGGAGATTTTACTTTCCGGATGTTCAGTTTTATTCTATGGCTTTTGGTTTTTTAGTTTCAGCTCTGATACATCTTTTTAGCTATAGATCTGACTTGCAGGGTAGACGCTTCGTCTGTGCGGCAGTTTCCGTACAGATGGCGGATCTGTTGGCGAGCCCGGGTCGCAGTTTCGACCCCGGGGCGTGACACTGCCTCCCACTGCTCCAAGCTCAATCCTGCAAATCGGGGTGGATCAGAGTGCCGGGACTGGCTCCATCGATCGATGATGTCCCAAAGCTCATCTACTATCCGCTATCCACCCTACCTCGGTGCCTCGACACTACTCGTCGACACGGAGGGGGCTGCTCGCTCAATCAGTGCCACTAGTATAGCTAGAGATGCCACTGCATGGGAAGAAAGTGTTGGAGGACACTCAGGTGGTACTGCAACTGGCTGTGCTCTCTACTCCAACAGGCGCATCGAACGTTCCATGGCCACCACACTGCACGACGTCTCTGGGGCATCGTAGTCCACTGCACAATAACAAACATCAGGACACAATAACCATATGACCCAATCCAGCGAAAGTCTAAGACATGTGTCATCCATTCCATAGCATTATGTTGTCTGCAGCCAACATAATCGCTTAGGAGAATAAACATGCCAATCACTCATCCCGTCTCTTGGGAGAGGTATAATACTCAATCAGGACTCTCGCTAAAAGTCACGACTCTCACGTAGTCATCCTAATGTCCAACCACAAGCCTAGGGTTTCTAAGTCCACCATGACCTACAACCTAGGCTCTGATACCACTCTAATCTGTCACGCCCCGGGGTCAAAATTGCAACCCGGGTTGGCCAACAGATCCGCCGCCTATACAAAACTCCGCATAGGCGAAGCGTCTAACCTGCAAAAAGAATGATACTATGGCTATACAGATATCAGAGCTGAAAAGTAAACTACTGAAAGACTAAAATCGAATCACTGTACAACGGGAAATAAAGATAAAATATCCATATCCCAAATACGATCAAATACAATATCCTCAGAATACAATAACCAAAACTAAACAGGGAGGTAAACACCATAATACATCAGTGTACAGGCTCTCAGTACAAGTCAGATCCTCACAATACAAATGTCTCTCAAATGTAAAAACAAAAACTAATCTACTGACTGTACTACAAATCTCCAAAATGGGGCACCGCTATACTCCAAAGACGGGTAGGGAACTAGCTCGTGACTCCCTCGCCTCGGTCTGAAGGATCAGCAACTGGAGCAACAGGAACTGGAGAAGGGGTCCCTGGGGAAATAAACACCACGACGGGTGTGAGAACTACATCCTACAGTAGTTCTCAGTGGGTGCCGCCACCAAGCCCGACGGTCTGCCCACTAAGTCTACTAGAGGCATAAGATAACAGAAAACTGAAGAAAGGAAAGCTGGAAATAACTCTACAGCTATCATGCCTCTATCTACTATGCTCAAAGGGTGATACAGATGAAAATGATGCATCGACTCAAACCCAGTATACTCAATCAACCCAATCACAGTGGCTGCCACATAGGGTCAAGTCAAACCTGTGCCCACCTACTGCCACACATCCACAAGAGGACGGGTCTACCGTAGGGTGTCTGTGACTGCCAAAACTGGCCCAGCCAGAGGGACTGCGTCGACAAGTCGCGATAGCAAAGTAACAGGCTCAACTCCGGAGTGGCACTCGAGGGGCGCGACCCCACCGAGGAAAGTATCAGCGCATCTCTGTCGAGCTCAACATGGCTCATGCAGGCTATAGTCCAAATCCACGCTCAACAAGATCGACAATAACTAACATCACCTCTCTAACTCACTGGCTGAAAATACTCACAGCCGGGACCACCGTCAACCCAACGGCTCACAACAGAACACCAAACTCACAGATAACACGGAAAGGACCGACACCATAAGGGTTCGGAAATCCCGATAGGTCGGTGCCTAGAACCCCAATCAAATAAGAACAGACTCCAGCCTCCGCCTATTGAAGTTTCCGACCCCCTTACAGTTCGGGAACACGACAACCTCGGTACAACATGCGGAAGACACACACCAAGGTTCGAAAGTTCCGGGAGACCAACACCTACAACCCTATCAAACAAGAACAGGTTCTAGGCACGACCCCCGTAGCTTTCGTCCCGAAAAAGGAACGGCCCCTAGAACCCAGATCACCCAAACTCTCTGGGTGAGGAAGTTGTAATAAAAAGATGACAGTTATTACTGAAAACTATTTTAATTTGAGAAATCCAATTTAATATATTTTAGTTTTTTAATAAAAATCAATTCAAATAAGTTTTATTTTCCAAACCCCGAAGGGCTATTGCCTTCACCCAAATCAAACAACTACAGGCTCCGGCGACCCGCTCGAAGTTTGGAAGGAAAACATTAGTTTACAGAAATTATATGTGTCAAAAAATAGTCTGGGTTCTAGGTCCTGCTAACACTGGCATACTACTGCCACTAACACAGTGGCGACATACAAAACAAGGAAACAAGACATCCCGGGACCATCGTTTCACCCAAACGGCTCCCGCCACAGATAAAAAACCAACTACATCTACCAGACTCCACTCTGCTCCCAAGCACGAGTGTAACATGCATCCCACACTAAAAGGAAACAAGACATCCCGCATGTGAGCCGGCCTATCCGGAGTCGCCACGTGTACCGCTCCGGTCCACCATACACCCCGCGTACTCCCGTGGACCGCGCCTGCTGTGCCGGCCAACCGGGAGGCGCCACGTGTCCAAGTTCTCGGTGCACACCTCCGCTGTGGACCGAGCGGCTGTGCCTCAACCCGCCGCCGCGCTCCGCCGCCTGCCGCCGCCGCCGGCGCAACTCCGGCCGCCGGAACAGTGCTCCAACGCCTCGAAATCCGTATTTTGGCGACCGGGCTTCGAAAAATACAAGTAAATAGTCCATTTTCATCATTTTCGCGCGCTGAATCCAAATTCGATGTCCGTTTAGCCAAATTCCACTTCCAAAATTTGCCAAAAATTCCGGAAAAAGCAAACTTGATCCGTTTTTCATGCCGGGTCCAAAGCTGGGGTTCGATTTGCACACAATCATCTCCAACACACATCATAGGTCTCCAAAAGTCACTAAACACACTGCAAGCTCTATGCGGAGTTCCGGGTCATCACACTGGGTATCCGGCACGAAACAAAAAGCTCAGACCCAACTGCTGCAACAAGGTGCACACGGGTCAGAACCAGCGTCGGGGAGACACCGCTCACCACGACAAAATCACAAATCAGCACACAACCACACACGACCCAATCTAGCGAAAGTCAAGGACATCCCCCTATTTCGGTAACTTTATGTTGTCTGCAGCCAACATAACTGTCACGCCCCGAGTCCGCCAATTTGCACGGTTCGGGCACGCCAACTGACCCGCCAATCGGGTATGACCTTTCACTACCCGAAAGGAACGGTAACATCCATAATAACACATCAAGTGTATGCGGAAACTCAATATCAGAGTACTAAAAATCACTACTAATTTAAAACTTTCATTCAATAACAAACAGTTAATGGAAGCATGCAAGAGTGAACTATAATATAAATTTATTACACTTTACATCTCTGAACTTGCAAATAAAATTATTACAATTTCTTTTACATAATTTCCTCACCATACATAGTTCACTCAAGAAATATAAAAAGGGATACCTCTGCTAGACCCTCTAGGTCTCTATGCTGCTGGGCACTTGCCCCTGTCGAATGCCTCGCTGTCTGCGCCTGTCTCCGTCTCGACCGCGGCATCCATGCTCGAACCTGTGGGGGGTCACCCAAGGGGTGTGAGAACTCCGACAGAGTTCCGAGTGGGTTCAACCACCGAGAAAAAGTGTCCTACACCACTTGGTCCAATGGAAGCAATAATAATAGTGCTAGGAAACTAAAATCCTCAATATCAGTATACTGCTACGCAATATCATATATGACTACACTATCTGTGTATACTCATCGTCCCAGCACTACTCTGTCTAGCCACACTAGGCTGCTAAGCACCAACTCGGCCACTATGCCGCTGTATACAGGGTCAAACTAACCCGGCCACCTTGGCCACTCTAAGTTCTCTTTATTCTTTAAATTCTGGTGCTTTAGTTCAAGTTAACCCTCAGAAATTCTTATCCAACGGGCCCCAGCCTGGTAGTCCTGCTACCATAAGATAAGATTTCTAACGTTGCAGATAACACCCACAAGTGTTACCCCGTCCTACGGAAGAAACGTCCCGAACGGGTCTCTACCCGGGAGAGGGGCACTGCCAACTGCTCCAACCTGGGCCGCGTTTCACTCCGTAGGTCCGCCCGTTTTATCTTTATCTTTTCTTTTGCCTTTAGCTCTTTGCTTTGCCTTTACTTGGGAAGCTGAGTCTTGCTCACACACTTCCCCCGGGAGTGACATATGCTCAACCCTCCCGTTGGCAACTTAGCTTTAATTATTTAATTCACTTGGGAGTGACATATGCTCAACCCTCCCAAGGGCCATTTAGGCTTTTCTTTCACAGGGTCCGAGGGTTCCAAGAGACGAATGCCTACAACCCCAATCAAACAAGAACAGGTTGTAGCATTGCCTCCCGTAGTGCTCAACCCAATACATTTTATCTTATCCTTTTTATCTTTCATTAATCATTCTTTTTCTTTAACCATTCTCTTTACACTTTATGTTCAGATGAGTTTAAGGCACCTTGGCACTCATCCACCCGGGAGTGACATATGCTCAACCCTCCCGTTAGCATTTATGCCTCAATGCTTCTCTTTTACTTTTCTCTTTTATTTCAAGCACTTTGCTTGTCTTGATCATTAATCACTTTTAGCTCTCTCTCGAGCTTTATTTTTTTTATCCTAAGTTCTTTACTCTAGGATAATTTGGGTGTCTATAACACCAATTTAAGTTTGAACAACTTATTCGTTTACATTCCACTTATTTTGCCACTCGGCAATATCTTAAGTTTCCTGACGACTTTACACTTTTCTTACTGGCTCTCAATTCACAACCCTAAGCTTCAATTACCCTTAAGGCTGCACTATATCACTGCACTATGTCACTAGGACACCAGTTACTTTCAATCTTATCTAACTCAAGAGTTTATTAACCCTATTTCCATTTTCTCTTTCTTTCATGTCTCCACATTTGGTCATTTTCCATTTCCTTTATTTAACTCAGATTGAAGTTAAACTAATTAATCCCTTTAATTACCCAGACGTCCGATGACTTTCTGGGGTTACAATATTTAATTTTTTAACTTGGGATCAAATCCCCATATTTCCTGATTCCTCACTGAATCCTAGAGTTTTACTAACTCTATTTTTCCTGTTCCATGTTTAACTTAGGGTTGCACGAACTCTATTTCATCACTAGAGTTTAACCCTACTAGTTCATCTTAGGTTCCTTTACCTGAGTTCCATATCTTGTTTAACCTAGAGTTCTCTGACTCTATGTTTAACACTCTATTGTCAACCTTAGGTTATTTTTCCTAAAATAATGCCACTCGTCGATCTAGGTATATCTCCTAGGTCATCATGCCACTCGTTAAACCTTAATCTAGATTTTCTCCTAGTCTTACTACCAACATGTCCTGTTCCTTATGTCACATGATTCCTAGGGTTATACCCTAACATGCTCACAATCATAATAGCTAATCATTTTTCATGCATGCAGTTATTTTCATTTCATTCATCAAGTAGTAATTACTTCTACGCATGCATATTCATCATATATCTTTGGCAACCAACAGTTGCACTTTTTCCTCTGTGTTCATTACACATGCACATTCTATTCCTCTAACTCTGGCAACCAACAGTTGCACTTTTCTATTTGAAACCATCTACACAGGCAATCATAATCATAATTACCTAACGCCTCTAACAGGCTACTATCATGCTTCGAATCGAAAAGCAAGGTAGCAAGGGGAGAGGTCACCCAATTTCGGCAGAATTCCCCACCTTGTAGTGTACCCAATTGCTTGTAGACACTTGCAATTGGTCTTAGCATGATTCCACTTGTCTCCTCGAGCTTGCCTGTAAAACGGTGCACGTCCACCAAACCTGCACGTCAGTAAAACCCACACGCAAAACGGTGCGCGTCACTTCAGTCGGCACGCAAAACGATGTGCGTCAACTCAACCTGCACGCAAAATGGTGCACGTACCTCTGGTTTGCACGCAAAACGGAGCATGCTTCTCTTAAGGTTGCACGCAAAACGGTGCACATCTTTTTAATCCTGCACGAAAAATGATGCATAATATTAGGGTCGGCACGCAAAACGGTGCGCGACAACACGATCGGCACGCAAAACGGAGCACGTACCTCAAATCTGCACGCAAAACGGTGCACGTTCGACTGTAGGGTTGCACGCAAAACGATGCACGCTTTTCTAGTCCTGCACGCAAATCGATGCAAAATAATAAGGTCGGCACGCAAAACGATGTGCGATAACACGATCGGCACGCAAAACGGAGCACGTACCTCGGGTTGGCACACAAAACGGTGCACGTTGCTTTTTCCACGTTGCACGTAAATCGGTGCACGTTTTTCTATCCCTCACGAAAAATGATGTATATTATTAGAGACTGCACGCAAAACGGTGCGCGATAACACAACCGGCACGCTAAACGGAGCACGTACCTCGGGTTGGCACGCAAAACGGTGCACTTTTCTTTTTCAATATTGCGTGCAAAACGGTGCACGTTCTCCGAATTTGCGCCCAAAACTGTGCATTTTTGCCGAATCCGCACGCAAAACGGTGCATTTTCTACAACTTGCACGCAAAACGAGACGTGCCAAAATTGCCTGCGACAGTCCGAGCAGCAACGGTATAGTAGAACTCGGTCCCTAACACGCAAATGGCATAGGGGGTCAAATCTAATGTCCAAAAGGAGGCTAAAAAAATTGTGCCAAAAATACCACAAAATTAACACGCGGGACCTACCTCGACAGAGTCGCGTCGCCCATCTGATTTTTGGAGCACTTCGCGCGCTTCACGAGGTCGCCGACGTGCCGCTCCAACCCACGAGATTCCCTCCCCCCCTCTCTCTCTCTCTCTCTCTCTAGTGCTCGGGTGGAGAAGAAAATGAGAAAAGAGAAGCTGCGGGGAGAAGGAAGAAAGAAGAAAAAAAAGAAAAAGGAGTTTCATTGGACCCGGTGCACAAAGCCCCCCAATGGGGGATCGCCACGTGGCGAGGAAATTCGAAATTCGAATTTCCCCCCACGCCGCGCCTCCTGCGCCACGCGGCCACGCGGGCCTGCTGCGCGCATTGCGCAGCACGCATGCGTGCCTCGATCCGCGCGCCGACGCCTTGGAAAATCATTTTTGTCTCGTTTTCTGTCCGTTTTTCGTCCGTTTCCGTCCAAATTTGACAGGCGGCTTCGTTTCGGCTTAATTTACCACAGAAAATTTTAAATTTTCAGTTTGGGCCATTTCTGGGCCACCAAAAGCCTCGCTGTATCCAGAATCGCTGGCGGACCCCGTTCTCGCAATCCGGATATCCTATCAACTCGAAATTTTTACTATGGCCTTAAAACATAATTACGAAGCTCCCCAAATTTTCTCAGAATTTTTTGACACTGTTGGCGGAGCCCGTTCTCACTATTAGGCATCCGATCAACGCGAAACTTTTTCTGTGGTCTTAAAACATATTTACGGGGCTCCCGTAATTTCCTCGGAATTTTCCGACACTGTGAATTTTCCACTAAAAATCTGGGCCCCCTTTCTCCAATAAAATTTCAAATCTCTCCATTTTAACCCATTTGGGCCCAACTCACGTCCAAATGTTCTTTACTTCCCTAACTTTCATAACACTAGTATTTCATATCATCTTTATTTATATTTATTTATGTGCCGAAAATCCGGTACCTTACATTCTACCCCCCTTAAAATAAGTTTCGTCCTCGAAACTTGAATCACATCTCGACTCCTACTTGATCGAGAGGGAGGAAATCTTGCCCTCACTATTGGTCTCACTGTATATCATGACCGGCATCAAATCGTCTGCTCGCCGAGACTACACGAGCAACTCATTCTTGAATCCCTATCTCAATCCAGGGAAAATTCTCAGACCTGGTGTCTGGCCACTTTCACCAAATAGGTGAAAAACACAGTTGAGCACTTGCTCTCTCAATTGCCACTAATGACCCAGTCTTTGTTTGCGAAATTATCACTTTAATTTCGCCATCATCTTTTTCACAACGAGGTTGCATCTACAACCAGTTACAATTACCGCATTTTCCGGTCGCTCAGCTGCCTAATGTGGAGGGCAAAGGCCAATCCACGAGTTCTCAGCCATCTCACACGCTACTAGCGCTCTAAGTCCACGGGTTATCAGCTAACCCGACATCTCGGACTACTAATAGGTCCACAGACCACGGTCCAATAGGGGCCTATAGCCCAACCAGTCCAACTCTGTATAATGGCTCTCACTAGCACACAGACCCAATCATCATACGGGTAGATCCTCACTTAGGATTACTACACCAACACTCCCACTAGGAGCTACAGTACCTCAATCACCACTAGCTCTACGGCCTGGTCATATCCCACTCTCAATGTACTAATAGCCTCAATGCTGACACGTGGCGTTCCACGTTCCCGGGTCATTGCTCGGACTACCGTCCCGACCAAATCTCTATCATGCCCCGCCATCAGGTCTCGGGCCGCTGTCTCTCACAGCTGACTGCGCCTGCCCACTGGGCTACAGGCCCACAGTCCACAAACATGGTCCAGGCACGGATCGTCTCCAAGCGAACCCGCTAATCGTCGCCACGCGACCACTATGCTCAATGAGCAATACCAACTAACCAGTCGTCAATCCACGACCCCAAAACTCTATATCAACTCTGGCCCCACTGGGCGAAGGCTAATGTATCACCTAATCAGGTCTCTCTGGCTAAACAATACTTGTGCTTCATGAGCACCCAAACAGTTGGGCGTCCTACACCCCCACGCTAACTCGCGAAAATCCAGTGCTAAGCGATTTGCTTAAACACACCACGCCTCTTGTGCAACTCTCCCAACTGGGTCGAGGCACCACGATAACTGTTCACCAACTCTGGTGATTAACACGCAAACCCTGTGGTGGCAATCCTTGCCATTATGCCGATCCCTCAGACCGGTGCGATAAAACTCTCACTCTATCGAGAGATCCACGCATCCTGAAGCCTCCTCTAGGCCCGTATACCTCTCTTGCCCTAATCCTTGGGACATATTTACTTGGTTCTCGCAACATAGCGATCACCAGCGTTCTATAAATCGGTCTCTCACTGGACCTTTCCAACCATACTATGCCAGCAAATTAGCTGACACCAGCTTATAACACCCTTTTACTGAAGGTGCGGCGTGCGCCGACAAAAGCCCGGCGACCACTGCCATTCCCTTTACTGTCGCCCCCACAGGCGGCGACGCCGTATACTCATACATTGTCTGTGCAGCCTCAGCTTGCTGCGCTATCAGCCACTGGAGCCTATCTTTCTGCTCCGACTGTCACATCGACGCCACCCTTAGGCGTCGGAATCCGCCTCCTGCCGGCGAAAATTTTCGCCTCTCGGCGAGAAGATTCGTCTGCTGCTGGACCACACCAATAAGTGCGGCCACCATCTATCGCAGCTCATGTACCTCGTTCGACCCAGAGCCCTCTCCTGGCACGAGTCGAAACAAGCGCGTCTTCCTGCGTGGTGTCATCGGTAATATGCATACCACAACGAAACGATTTGCCCAAATTTTAGCCATTTGAGCAACGCACATCTATATACCAACAGAAAAGCTCGTCGACCCAATGATGCGAAAGTATAAGAGGGTACTCCTTTTCATCTCCAACATTACGTTGTCGGCCGCCAACGTAATATCCGAAGAATGAAAGCTCGTCGCCCTCAATCATTCCCAACATCCTTTTTGGGAACAACAATAACCAATCAAATACTTTCGCCCAAATATCGACACACTCTCTCGTGCTAATCCCTAGGGTCTCCCTAAGGTTCACTAACCACCTAGGACTAGTCCTAGTCTCTGATACCACTCTAATCTGTCATGCCCCGAGTCCGCCAATTTGCACGGTTCGGGCACGCCAACAGACCCGCCAATCGGGTATGACCTTGCACTACCCGAAAGGAACGGTAACATCCATAATAACACATCAAGTGTATGCGGAAGCTCAATATTAGAGTACTAAAAATCACTACTAATTTAAAACTTTCATTCAATATCAAACAGTTAATGGAAGCATGCAAGAGTGAACTATAATATAAATTTATTACACTTCACATCTCTGAACTTGCAAATAAAATTATTACAATTTCCTTTACATAATTTCCTCACCATACATAGTTCACTCAAGAAATATAAAAAGGGATACCTCTGCTAGACCCTCTAGGTCTCTATGCTGCTGGGCACTTGCCCCTGTCGAATGCCTCGCTGTCTGCGCCTGTCTTCGTCTCGACCGCGGCATCCATGCTCGAACCTGTGGGGGGTCACCCAAGGGGTGTGAGAACTCCGACAGAGTTCCCAGTGGGTTCAACCACCGAGATAAAGTGTCCTACACCACTTGGTCCAATGGAAGCAATAATAATAGTGCTAGGAAACTAAAATCCTCAATATCAGTATACTGCTACGCAATATCATATATGACTACACTATCTGTGTATACTCATCGTCCCAGCACTACTCTGTCTAGCCACACTAGGCTGCTAAGCACCAACTCGGCCACTATGCCGCTGTATACAGGGTCAAACTAACCCGGCCACCTTGGCCACTCTAAGTTCTCTTTATTCTTTAAATTCTGGTGCTTTAGTTCAAGTTAACCCTCAGAAATTCTTATCCAACGGGCCCCAGCCCGGTAGTCCTGCTACCATAAGATAAGATTTCTAAGGTTGCCGATAACACCCGCAAGTGTTACCCCGTCCTACGGAAGAAACATCCCGAACGGGTCTCTACCCGGGAGAGGGGCACTGCCAACTGCTCCAACCTGGGCCGCGTTTCACTCCGTAGGTCCGCCCGTTTTATCTTTATCTTTTCTTTTGCCTTTAGCTCTTTGCTTTGCCTTTACTTGGGAAGCTGAGTCTTGCTCACACACTTCCCCCGGGAGTGACACATGCTCAACCCTCCCGTTGGCAACTTAGCTTTAATTCTTTAATTCACTTGGGAGTGACATATGCTCAACCCTCCCAAGGGCCATTTAGGCTTTTCTTTCACAGGGTCTGAGGGTTCCAAGAGACGAATGCCTACAACCCCAATCAAACAAGAACAGGTTGTAGCATCGCCTCCCGTAGTGCTCAGCCCAATACATTTTATCTTATCCTTTTTACCTTTCATTAATCATTCTTTTTCTTTAACCATTCTCTTTACACTTTATGTTCAGATGAGTTTAAGGCACCTTGGCACTCATCCACCCGGGAGTGACATATGCTCAACCCTCCCATTAGCATTTATGCCTCAATGCTTTTCTTTTACTTTTCTCTTTTATTTCAAGCACTTTGCTTGTCTTGATCATTAATCACTTTTAGCTCTCTCTCGAGCTTTATTTTTTTTTTCCTAAGTTCTTTACTCTAGGATAATTTGGGTGTCTATAACACCAATTTAAGTTTGAACAACTTATTCGTTTACATTCCACTTATTTTGCCACTCGGCAATATCTTAAGTTTCCTGACCACTTTACACTTTTCTTACTGGCTCTCAATTCACAACCCTAAGCTTCAATTACCCTTAAGGCTGCACTATATCACTGCACTATGTCACTAGGACACCAGTTACTTTCAATCTTATCTAACACAAGAGTTTATTAACCCTATTTCCATTTTCTCTTTCTTTCATGTCTCCACATTTGGTCATTTTCCATTTCCTTTATTTAACTCAGATTGAAGTTAAACTAATTAATCGCTTTACCCAGACGTCCTATGACTTTCTAGGGTTACAATATTTAATTTTTTAACTTGGGGATCAAATCCCCATATTTCCTGATTCCTCACTGAATCCTAGAGTTTTACTAACTCTATTTTTTCTGTTCCATGTTTAACCTAGGGTTGCACTAACTCTATTTCATCACTAGAGTTTAACCCTACTAGTTCATCTTAGGTTCCTTTACCTAAGTTCCATATCTTGTTTAACCTAGAGTTCTCTGACTCTATGTTTAACACTCTATTGTCAACCTTAGGTTATTTTTCCTAAAATAATGCCACTCGTCGATCTAGGTATATCTCCTAGGTCATCATGCCACTCGTTAAACCTTAATCTAGATTTTCTCCTAGTCTTACTACCAACATGTCCTGTTTCCTTATATCACATGATTCCTAGGGTTGTACCCTAACATGATCACAGTCATCAAGTAATTACTCATTTCTACGCATGCAATTATTTTCATATCCATCATAAAAATAATATTTATCCTCTAAGTCCTTTTTGCACATGAAAATGAATTATCTCCTTTTGGCAACCGACAGTTGCATTTATCATCTGTGTCCATCTACACATACAAATTTATCTCCTATTGTGGATAAATCATAAATATCACTTTTCCTCTAAATTTCTCTACACATGCACATATATCATCTGTTATTGGCAACCAACAGTTGCTGTTTTCATCTGTGTTCCTCTAAACATGCAATCTTATTCATAATTACCTAACGCCTCTAACAGGCTACTATCATGCTTCGAATCGAAAAGCAAAGGAGCAAGGAGAGAGGTCACCCAATTTCGGCAGAATTTCCCACCTTGTAGTGTACCCAATTGCTTGTAGACACTTGCAATTGGTCTCCGCGCGATTCCACTTGTTCCCTCGAGCTTGCACGCAAAACGGTGCACCTCCCTCGAGTCTGCACGCAAAATGGTGCACGTCAGAAAAACTCACACGCAAAACGATGCGCGCCACTTCAGTCGGCACGCAAAACGATGTGCGTCAACTCAACCTGCACGCAAAACGGTGCACGTACCTCAAATCTACACGCAAAACGGTGCACGTTCGACTGTAGGGTTGCACGCAAAACGATGCACGCTTTTCTAGTCCTGCACACAAATCGATGCAAAATATTAGGGTCGGCACGCAAAACGGTGCACGATAACACGATCGGCACGCAAAACAGAGCACGTACCTCGGGTTGGCACGCAAAACGGTGCACGTTGCTTTTTTCACGTTGCACGCAAATCGGTGCACATTTTTCTATCCCTGCACAAAAAACGATGTATATTATTAGAGACTGCACGCAAAACGGTGCGCGATAACACAACCGGCACGCTAAACGGAGCACGTACCTCGGGTTGGCACGCAAAACGGTGCACTTTTCTCTTTCAATGTTGCACGCAAAACGGTGCACGTTCTCCGAATTTGCGCCCAAAACTATGCATTTTCGCCGAATCCGCACGCAAAACGGTGCATTTTCTACAACTTGCATGCAAAACGAGACGCGCCAAAACTGCCTGCGACAGTCCGGGCAGCAACGGTACAGTAGAACTCGGTCCCTAACACGCAAACGACACAGGGGGTCAAATCTAATGTCCAAAAGGAGGCTAAAAAAATTATGCCAAAAATACCACAAAATTAACACGCGGGACCTACCTCGACAAAGTCGCGTCGTCCATCTGATTTTTGGAGCACTTCGCGCGCTTCACGAGGTCGCCGACGTGCCGCTCCAACCCACGAGATTCCCTCCCCCCCCCTCTCTCTCTCTCTCTCTCTCTCTCTCGTGCTCGGGTGGAGAAGAAAATGAGAAAAGAGAAGCTGCGGGGAGAAGGAAGAAAGAAGAAAAAATAAGAAGAAGAAGGAGTTTCATTGGACCCGGTGCACAAAGCCCCCCAATGGGGGATCACCACGTGGCGAGGAAATTCGAATTCCCACGCCTCGCCTCCTGCGCCACGCAGCCACGCGGCCTGCTGCGCGCCTTGCGCAGCATGCATGCGTGCCTCGATCCGCGCGCCGACGCCTTGGAAAATCCGTTTTTGTTTTGTTTTCTGTCCGTTTTTCGTCCGTTTCCGTCCAAATTTGACAGGCGGATTCGTGTCGGCTTAATTTACCACAGAAAATTTTAAATTTTCAGTTTGGGCCATTTCTGGGCCACCAAAAGCCTCGCTGTATCCAGAATCGCTGGCGGACCCCGTTCTCGCAATCCGGATATCCTATCAATCCGAAATTTTTACTGTGGCCTTAAAACATAATTACGAAGCTCCCCAAATTTTCTCAGAATTTTTTGACACTGTTGGCAGAGCCCGTTCTCACTATTAGGCATCCGATCAACGCGAAACTTTTTCTGTGGTCTTAAAACATATTTACGGGGCTCCCGTAATTTTCTCGAAATTTTTCGACACTGTGAATTTTCCACTAAAAATCTGGGCCCCCTTTCTTCAATAAAAATTTAGATCTCTCCATTTTAACCCAATTTGGGCCCAACTCGCGTCCAAATGTTCTTTACTTCCCTAACTTTCATAACACTAGTATTTCATATCATCTTTATTTATATTTATTTATGTGCCGAAAATCCGGTACCTTACATAATACGATGACAAATCTCATGAAAAGAATCGAAAGTATCCACTTTCTCTTTTAAAAATGCTATCCATGAATATCTAGATAAATCATCAACCATAAGAAAAATATACCATTTTCTACCCAAACTAGGTTGGCGAGTTGGCCCCATTAAATTCATATGCAATAATTCTAATGGGCGTTTTGTTCCTACATGGTTCAAATTCTTGTGAGTGGATCTAGTTTGTTTTCCCTTTTGGCAACCACCACACACAAGGTTTTCTTTGAAATTTAATTTAGGAACACCTCTAACTATGTCTTTGTTAGATATTCTAGATAGTTCCTTAAAGTTCATGTGACCTAGTCTTTCATGCCAAAGTGTTTCATTATCAAGTGACACTAGATTACAATGTTCAAAAAATTTATTAGGAACTACATAGCAGTTATTTTGAGATCTAACCCCTTTCAAAAAGAATGAATGGTTTTCGTTAGTTACAATGCATTCAACAAAAGAGAAATTAACTAAGAAACCATTATCACACAATTGCCTAATGCTTATGAGGTTAGTCTTAAGGCCTTCAACAAATAAAACATTGTTCAAAACAGGGCCATCTGGAATAGCAATTGTTCCTTTGCCAACTATTTTTGAAGATCGACCATTTCCGAAAACTACAAGTACTCCGGAGGTTTTCTCTAAAAATTGAAAATAGTTTTTATCACCAGTCATGTGACGGGAACAACCACTGTCCAGATACCAAGACGAATTGTTATATGCATGTAGTGATGTGTGAATGACAAGACAAAGAAAGGGTTCACCTTTGCGCACACAAACCTTACGAGTTTTGGAATACGTCGGCAATGATCGTGACGTTGATCTCTTTGGTGAAAACGTCTTGTACGTTTGATCACTTTTCTTTACGTTCCATGACGATGTCGTCTCGGGTGGTGTACTACCATAGTTCTTCACCTTTGATTGGTTCTTGCGAAATTTTTGGTGGATGAACTTGTTGGTAGTTGTTGCAAGTTTTGCTTGATTTGTCCGCTTGACTCCCTACTTGCAATTCCGTCTTATGTGCCCTGCAAAACCACAACTATAACATACCTTGGACAGATTTGATCCTGACCGCAATGAGGTAGACTTGTTAACGTTTGATGCGATGATCTTCGTCGGAGGAGGAGCAACCGACTGAGGCACAAAAACCGTCTTGCTCGAACTTGGACCCTCACCAGTTCGATCGTATCCAAGACCCAACCGATTCGTTTGACCAAGACCAAGCAATTTATCCAACTTGCTCCTTCCTGAAGAGAATAGCTTCAAATCTTCCTTAAGTTGGAATATGGTCTTTGTCATCTCCAATTTTTCTTGTTGAGCCTCAGAGTGGAGCTTCAAGAAGTGATTTGCTTTATCCACCAATTTGATATGTTCCTTCTCGAAATGCTCGTTCTTCTCTTGAAGGGAAGTGTTTATCTTGATCAAGTTGTCACTTTCCTCTTCAAGAGCTTTTGAGAGAGAAATTGCTTTGTTGGATTGTTCTTCAAGATCCCACAAATTTCTTCTCAAATTCTTGTTATGCTTTGCCAATTTCTTTGAATCCTTTAATAATTTATGGTAGGCAAAAGCAAAGTCTTCACCTTCGGAATCGCTTGGTTCATTATCCGTTGCAGTTTTTTCATTCAAGGAGGAGATAGATAATGAACTAGAGGAAGTCACTGAAAAACACACGAAAGGTGAAGTTGTGGACGCAATAAATGCTGTGGCGTTGTTATCCTCATCACTGGAAGATGACTCATCAGAAGAAGAAGTGTCATCCTATGTGACGGCTTGCATAGCCTTCTTCTTTGACGGATTCTTGTTGGGACACTCCGTTGAGATATGGCCAAAACCTCGGCATTTGAAGCACTGGATTTGTCCCTGGTGTTCTTCTTGTCCTTTAAAGAACCCTCTTGCTTTCTTGATTTAAAGATTGAATTTTCTTTGCCTTTCTTTGACTTAACGAAGGATGATGGTTTGCTTGAATTTCTCCTTCGAAAGCTTCGGTGAAATTTCCTTGTCAAGAACGCAATCTGTTTCTCGAAATCCTCCATTAATAAATTATCATCAGCGTCTGAGGAAGATGAATCCGCGTCTTCTTCCTTTGTTGATTTCAATGCAAAACCTGAAGACTTCGAAGAAGAAGAAGGCTTTCCAGAAGAATAGTTAGTAGGAAAAGTCATTTCATAAGTTTGAAGTGCACCAACTAATTCTTCTACTTTGATTTCGTCCGGGTGTTTTACTGTTTCAATGGCTGCAACCTTAGGGCGAAATCTTTCAGAAAGAGTTCTCAAAATCTTTCTTACAACTTTCTATTCTGAAATTTTCTCTCCCAAGTTAGCACATGTATTTACGATATCTTGCAATCGTGTATAATAATCTGTGAACGATTCATTTTCTGCCATATGAATTGAATCAAATTTGCTCGTAAGCATCTGCAGTTTTTGAATCTTCACAAGGCTTGTACCCTCATGTGTAACTTGTAGAGTATCCTAGATTTCTTTCGCGGTCTCACATGCCGAGACGCGAGAAAACTCAGTTTGAGACAAGGCATTAAATAAAGCATTAATTCCCTTGCCGTTGTAAGAAGATGCATCAATCTTTTCCTTGGTCCATTTCGACCTAGGTTTGATGGTGACAACATCGACAATAATCTCAGTAGGATATGACCATCCAAACTCAATTGATTGCCAAACTCGTTCATCGATGGAAATCAAGAACGCTCTCATGCGTACTTTCCAGTAGGCATAATTTGTTCTATCGAAGAACGGTGGTCTATTGATGTTTCCACCTTCAACCATTGTTTACAACCCTATTCCCGCTCTGATACTACTTGTGGGTTATGTTAATAATGGATCTGAATAGGGGAAAAACCACCTAGAGGGGGGGTGAATAGGTGTAAACAATAAACACACCAAATCCTTGCGTAAAAAATAACCCAATGCGGAAAAGTAAATAAGTATGCAAGATTTTACGTGAAAAACTCCATCACATGAGTAAAAAACCACGGGACCGATAACACGGCGAAATCCACTAAGATTAAATACGTACAAGGTGATTTACCGTAACACTACGACTCAACTTTTTCCATACGCTCCAAGTAGATCTTCTCCGCTCGCTCCACAACGCTCCTCGAATCCACGATTTGCGTCCAACGCCGAATCCACGACGTCCAACCGAATCCACGGTCTTCACCAATGTAGCACGTATCGATCACACGAATGTATCTCGCTCCGAATCCACGAGAGCGGTAGCACCTTGAATCCACAAGGCCACGCGAATCCACGCGCCGATTTTGGAAAATCGTTGTTTTCTTGGTGATGATAATCCACCGAATACTTAGATCAAAGATAGATAAGAAAACACCATCTAAGTATTATTCAATTTGATTCTACAAGAAATAAGAGTTTGGAAACCCTAGAATCAGATTAAACAATATAGACGAAGAAACATAGATTAGATCATGTTTTCCTTTCTTCTCTATATATGTGGATTTTTTATATTTTTTCCGGTTTCATTCGGTTACCCTTGATGTGAAATTAAGGTTTATTTATAGGTTAGAAACCTTTGGAAATAGATAAGCATAAAAAACTGACTTAACAGAATTTTTCCCGCACGGCGGTCCGGACTGGATTTGGCTGATCCGAACTGTCGTATTTTTCCAGCAAATTTCCTGAAAAAACGGTTCGGGGTCCGGACTGGAATTTCCTGATCTGAACTGTTCATGCAATTTCAGCAAACACATAGTTCGGGGTCCGGACTCAATGGAGGCTGTTCCGGACTGGAATTCCGCATAAACTCAACTCTGTTCGGGGTCCGGAGTGGATGGTTCTGATTCGGATCCTGAACACTCAAATTGTCCAGTTTTTTATTTTTATGCAATGAAAAAAATTTCAAGTGTTTCTAAACTACAAGAATATATTCAGATCACCAAAATTATTTAGTTAAACGTACCTGATCCTTTTGAATTCATTATTTTTGAGATTGATGTATATGATCCACAATTCTTCATCTTCAATCTTCAAGACTTAGAACACTTCACGAAATACGCCAACACAAAATTCTTAACACATGATACAACAATAATAGCACCTATACTAGAATGTTGAGTCCTATCATACTAGAATTGATAGGAAGTCCGCAGTTTTGAAGAAAAACAAACCCACCTAGATGCGCGCGTCGGTTTGGAGTCCAAATGAGCCGAAATTGGACGTGCGCGATCCTCAGGTCCCCACGGTTCCAATGAACCAAAAATCACCTGAAAACTTCTCTCGGTCGCTGAAATATAAGCCGAACATCGCGGTAAGTCCCAAATCACCAAAACGACAACATCGCCGCAAATCTCTCCACAAAACAATAAAATACCTCCTACAATATGCCCTCCGAAAATTCCAAGAAAATACAGCTTCGATCCTCGCTAAGTGTAGATAGAAATTGAGTCCTTAAACACCAAATTCCACCAACCGTAGGCCGAGAAAAAGTAAGATCACTCCTCCGCTGTCCAAAAAAATGCCGCAGAAAAAGGGGGTCTAAAGAAGCTCCGAAAAACCCAATAAAATCCCAAAATAGAGAGGGATGGTAAATATGGAAATCGAAGACCTACCTCTCGTGGAAACGTCAATGTAAATATCGGCAAAAAACTCCAAGAACTCAACTCGGGGGAGCTCGCGGACGAAGCATCGACGGAAAAAATCGGTGTCGAAGAAGCGTCGAAGCTCGCGGAGTCGGGGAAGAAAAAATATGAAACAACGTCTAAAAATCCTCTGGGATGCCAAATCGCGAAGAAGAGTCGAGGAAGAATCCCCCTGTCGAAGAAGGCCTCAAGAACAAGTTCAAAAATCCCTTAAAAGAAGGGCTCTCCTTTTGAGAAACCTCATCATCTAGGCTAGTTGCCAATACAACTCTGACAGGGACAGCTCTGGTAGTGCCGATTCCCCGTATGGCTCTGGAATTTCTGACATAATATCGGTAGAAAATAGGTAAAATTTACCTAAAGCGTCCCACAGGCGTGCCAAGAAAGTTGTTGGGGCCAAAAAGTGACTGCACGGCGATCGGGCCCTGGGGGTGACCCTCAGAGATGTCGAATGCGCCGCGTGCCAACAGATCAAGCGATCGGGCTGAGGAGGGATCAGCTCTGCCGGGTTCTCCTCTGGTAACTCTCACGACCTTTCAGCTTAGAATAGCCGAATCGGGTTTACGGAGGTAGAGAGGGATTACTGGATTTGATTTTGGATAGCCAAACCGGGTACAAAGATAATGATAAAGACACAGCTAAGGAGCCGATTATAACTTTATAGAACAAGAACAATAAATACATGGCTGATTTGCCGATTATAACTTTATATTGCTTGGGAAGGGGATACAAGAAAAAAAGTAGGGATATAAAGATTACAAGTAAGCCTACTCCTAAGAAAGCAGTAAAGAAAGCGGTAAAGGAAAGCGGTAAATGCAGGTATGAAAAATTAAGTTAACCTACTCCTTGATATGAAGAAGCTGGGGTGGTACCGGGCTTACGAGGTTGCCGGACCCCTTTTCCTTCGATGGTTCGGGTATTTATACACATCCCGAGCTAAGTTATTGGGCGCCGATTTGAATTATCGGTGTTAATTGGGGGAAGTTATCGGATATTGAGCAACCACTTCCTGTTGAGCCGTTAGGATAGTAGTCGCTTCTCCGTCCAGGTTCATCCCCCTGTCATCTCGCTATAGCGTGATCCTCGGCGCTTTCCAGTACTGGGTGCGGCTTGCCGTTTCGGGTTAGTTGAGAGATTCACGCCCGAATCTCGCACTCCTTTCTTCCAAGATCATCCCCTTCTCGGCTCGTGCAGCCGAAAAGATATCTTGGACTCTCACCTTCCTCGTCGCTTGACTGGGGCGGTCTAGCGGTTGTCTTCAACCAAAGCCAATCCTGGACTAAAGTAACGATCTTCTTGTCAACTATCCTCTTTGTTGGCTAATGCTTTCATTCGTCGCGTGCTGTGCCCTTTCGCGACTGAGATAGGTCTTGACTAAGACGCGGATCTTCTCTTGGTTGACTTTATCTTTCGTCGGCTGATGCCTTCGGGCGACGGTGAGAACAAGTTGTGGGTCTTCCCTCTTTTCGGCTCATCCTCCTATCGGCTGACGTTTTTTAGCCGCTGGCGGGTACCACGTGTCCTTTCCTTAAGAGACAAAAAATTTGGTCTCAACAAATAGGAATGCAACCTTTCAATTGAAAAACCCTTCTTGCTACACTTTCTTTAAAGCATCTTCCGATTCCGCGAATCCCGCTTCTGAATGCCTCTTATAATTTATCTAATTAATCTTAGAATCTTGAATCAAGCAAGAAGAACAAGAAAGTTTTCTTTTTACTGACTCTATCTTTACCGTTCTTCAATATTATATAAAAAAAACTCTAGAGAGTAAAAGAGAATTCTATATATATTATATCCAATGAAATCCGTCTTATAATCCCACTTGACCCAATATGCTAATGGGTCATTAAAATCCAAAACCCATTACCAATTAGCCCACTATATGAGTTATTAAACCAAACCTAAAATGAACCAAATAGTATAATAGGTGAATTTGGTATCACTAAACCCGACAAATATTTTTTTTCTACTTCGGAATAAGTTGTCATATATCACTTAATTATTATAGAGCAAGATTTGATATTAGTGTGGCAAATTGATTGCCACTTTTGAAAAATTTAAATGAATTATTTACGGCGGATTTGGTTTTCTAAAAAATAATTTAAAAAGTAATCTTTTGGCGAAATTTTTTTTTTTCTTTTATAGAAAACAAATGTTTTTTATTTTTCAAAGTTTAAATGTAATTTTTTTTTTGTGGAAAACTGTTTTCCACGCTCGCGGTTACCGGAAGGGAGTCGACTCTAGAGAAAAGTATGTGCAATTAGGGTCCGTTTGGAAAACCTTTGAAACAGAGTTTTGAACCATTTTACTCTGTTTTTTAAAAAACATCGTTTTTTTAATTAGTCAGCCCGTTTGGATGGCCTAACAGAGTAAAAAGATAATGACGTATTATTGAGGTTTCGGCGCATTTTTTGGAAAAAAAAAAAAAAAAACTCGGCAAAAAATAATTCTCTATTTCAGCGTACGACTTCTCTCGCCCTCTTTCGTATTTCACCTCTTTTTAAAAATTTAAAATTTAAAATTTAAAATTTAAAATTTAAAATTTTAATTTTAATTTAAATTTTAAATTTTAAATTTTAAATTTTAAATTTTAAATTTTAAATTTTAAATTTTAAATTTTAAATTTTAAATTTTAACTTTAATTTTAAATTTTAAATTTTAATTTTAATTTTAATTTTATATTTTAAATTTTAATTTTATATTCTAAATTTTAATTAAAAATTTAAATTTAAATTTTAAATTTTAAATTTTATATTTGAAATTTTTTAATTTGAAATTTAAAATTTAAAATTTCACATTCAAATTTTAAAATTTAAAATTTCACATTCAAATATTAAAATTTTAAAATTCAAATTCAATTTTGAAATTTTGAAATTTTGAAATTTAAAATTTAAATCCTAATTTTAAAATTTTAAAATTAAAAATTTAAAAATATATTTTTAAATTTAATTTTTTGTATTGATGAAAGTTTAAATTTAAAACAGATTTTTTTTTTTTTTTTTAATTCACAATCCAAACAGTAAAAACAGAATAATATTTTTACAGAGTACTAAATTTTTTAAGATATCAAATACGTTGTAAAAAAAAATTCGGTTCTATTTTTCTATGATTGTGAAACAGGAGCTTAACCTTTTTTTCACAATTGTAAGAATTTTCCAATCTAAGCTACCAAGCAATAATTGAGAAAGGACCTCTCTTTATTATCTAAAAGACTTATGTATAGACTGATTAAAAAGACATTAAATTAGCTATTAGTAGCATTGGACATCAGTTCCAATAGACAATCTGTGTTTCGAAAAAAATCAAAACCAAAAAAAAAATTATAAAAGAAAATCAAACAAAAAAATAAAAAGAATGGTAAAAAAACATTATATTTAAATTCATGAGTAATTTTATTAATTATAATAGTTTTATTCAGATTTTTACATTAAAGCCAGAATAATTAAGAAGTAATCATTAATAGAGTTATCAAATTTAAAAAAGATAAACTTAACTAACAAACAAATTTAAATAAAAAAACTGTAAATTAATAAGGTATCAATAAAAAAAAAAAGAGCAACGCTACATGTACACCCCCGAAGGGGGTGTACATCTTACACCCACCCATCTAAGGGTGGGGGGGTCACTTCATAAATTGTGAAGTGACCCCTCACCACACCCCACCCATTGGATGGGTGGGGTGTGCGATGTACACCCCCAAATGGGGTGTACAAGTAGCATTTTCCAAAAAAAAATTATAAGTTGACAAGACCATCTCACAATGGCCTATAGGTGAGAGGGTTTCTCTACAGTTTTACCTATAAAATATTTGATGTCTCGGAAGAGTACCTCCAATTCCTAGTGTACAAAGATATACATACCGAGCCAGCATTATCAATCTGCACCAAAAATATAAAAAAAATAATAATAATAATAATAATAATAATAAATAAAATTGAACCTATTGTATTTCATACAGTTGGCTAAGAATTTGATGGTTGACATTAAAAATCCTAAGTTTTAAATTTAATTACTTTATATTTTTAATTAAATTAATTTTTAAAAATGAACACCTGAGTTAGTTTATATCTTATAATAGAACACATGAGAGTACATCTTGTAGTAAGTCATAACAAGTACCCTAATAAACCAACCCATGTAAATGGAACAAAATAATAATAATAAACTTTTCCAATGAGTTGGGTTGGCTAAATAGGTTAGTTATTGTGGCGTGGACTCCTAACCCCCCACTCTCAACCCCACAACCCAACTCCTCTCAAGTGGGTGTTGGAAACCTTGAAAAGGAATACGGGGGGTTGGGGGGAAGGAATGCCCATTCATCATCCTCATTTAATGCCACATAGTGGGTGCAGTTATCAAGGGCCCAGATCCAAGAAAACCGTTTTCATTACCCCCTTCCTCCATTATTTTCAATTTTCACGACACCATAATTAATCTATTATGAGCAATGCAATACTCAATTATACATTCTATGTAATATTTTATGAAGAAATTAATTAGTCTGCTTGCTATAAACTTTTTCAGTATTATAAATTAAACTATTATTATTCTTGTGAATTATACTAATCATCTAACTGAAATCCTACCTACAAGTTGCCAGGTTATTAAAGTGTTATAAGATTGCTTGTTTTATAAATATGGTGATAAAGTTCACGAGAGTAATAGTTTTTTACTTCCTTAGTAAAATGGTAATCATAATTAGTGCGGCGAAAACTGATAGGGAACTGTAGCCGTGTGGAATGTGTAAAAAGTTGTAATAAAGTATGGAAACGGACAGAGAGCATCGCATTTACATAATAGGTTAAACCCCTATTCTCTCTATCTTACTGACTTGTTAAGCTCTTATTAATATTTCCCTATTATATGTAATCTTTCTCAGAATCAGCTGGCTGTTTCAAGAGTTTATAAAGGATTTTTTTTTTTTCCTCTTCCTTTTTCTTCTTCTTCTTTTTTTTTTTTTTTCTTTTTTTTTTTTAATTTATTATAGGTAATGTGATTTTTTTTTTTTTTTGGTTGATAATAAAAGAGCAGACCCAAGTTGTTATGACCTGCTTTTCTTGTTCCTCCTTCTCCTCCTCCTCCTCCTCCTCCTCTTTCCCCTTCTGTCATAAACCACCGGTGGTGACGGGTGAGTTGGATAGGAGGGGCATCTTCTGACAGTGTAACGGGTGCCTCTTTGTCTTCTTTTGCCAGGGAGAGGACACCCTTCTCTCCTCTCTCTCTCTCTCTCTCTCTCTCTCTCTCTCTCTCCTTTTCTTTTTTCTTTTTTTTTTTTTTTTTTTTTTTTTTTTTTCCACATTCTCCAATCCGGTATCTGGTTTTTGAGGGGGCCTCGTGATCTCTTTGGGATACTAAAAAAGAAAAAAAAAAAAAAAAGGAAAGAAACAAAAAAAAAAGAAAAAAAAAAGAAAAAAAGTAAAAAAGAAAAGGAAACTGCCCAAGTTTTGATTTTGGCCTTGTTCTACCCACAGATGCTGTTGGGTGCAGATTTTTGGGAGGTGGGTTCTTGAGTTCTTGGCACAATGAGGTAGGATGGTCTCCGTCTCCTCCTCCTGTTCTTCTTCTTCTTCTTCTTCTTCTTCTTCTTCTTCTTCTTCTTCTTCTACCTTTTCTTTGTAAAAACTTGGGTGTTTTTTATTGATGAATCTGCAGACCCAGTTGGTTGGTTTGCTTGTTGATTAGTTCTACTTGTTGTGATCTTGGTTTTGTTGTGGACTTCTTCTTGATTCCCTGGCATTTGGGTTGAATCCATTCAAGCTCTCTTCTGCGAGTGCATTGTATGAATAAAACCCTCCTGATCCCCCTCTCGTTTGCAGTAGAAGGGAGCTGCACACATCCTATTCGTCGAAAAGCCGGAGAGAGGAGGTTTGATTATTGCAATCAGAATGAGGGATTTCCCTTCTTGCTTTGGCGAGAGCGGAGTTCAGGTCGCCGACGCCTCGTCGGGCGGCGCGGCAGCAAGCAAAGCGAATCAGAATCTGGTGACTTGCCTTTACCGGACCCAATTCTCCGGCCGATCCTGCGTGATAACCATTACCTGGAGCAAGAACCTGATGGGGCAGGGCCTCAGCATTGAAATCGAGGATTCGCCTTCCGGCCGGTGCTTGTGCAAAGTCGAGATAAAGCCGTGGCTCTTCTCGATAAGGAAAGGCTCGAAGAGCTTAGAGGCCGAGAATGGCAAAGTTGAGATCTTTTGGGACCTCTCGGCCGCCAAGTTCGGAGCCGGGCCTGAGCCGTTGGAAAATTTCTACGTAGCCGTAATCTTCGATCTCGAGATGGTTCTCTTGCTCGGCGATCTTGCAAAGGAAGCGTACCGTAAAACTGGCGCGAGCCCTCTGCCTTCAAATGCTTCTTTTATTGCCAAGAGAGAGCATATATATGGAAAGAAAGTGTACTATGCGAAGGCGCAGTTCTGCAACAATGGCCAATCCCATGATCTCGCGATCGAGTGTGATATAGCCGGGCTGAAAGACCCGTGCCTCGAGATTCGCGTCGACAAGAAGCGGGTGATGCAGGTGAAGCGGCTGGCGTGGAAGTTCAGGGGGAACCAGACGATCTTAGTCGACGGTTTCCCCGTGGAGGTGTTCTGGGACGTGCACAATTGGCTCTTCGGATCTCCTTCCGGGAGTGCAGTGTTCATGTTTCAGACTTGCCAGTCGGCCGAGAAGCTGCTGTCGTGGTCGTCTTCTCAAATTTTCGGAGATTCTCAACTGCGAGGGGCTCTTGGTTTTTCTTTGATATTATATGCGTGGAAGAATGAGTAGGTGTATACAGGAGGATACTTGATATATCCGATTTCTCCTTTGAGTGCTAACAAGATGTTTTAGTGAGTGATTTGTTTTGAAAATGTGCTTGAGGCTCCGCTCTTTTTTCTTTTTTCCTTCTCCTTTTTTCCTTTACCATCTCTTTTAAATTGATCTGTTCCAATAGATTGGCAACATTTTCTTAATTTGAATTGGTCTCCTTCTTTAGCTTGTATCTAGTTTAGTAGGTTTTAAGGATTGCAGCACCCTCATAAACAAGTATATATGTTTTTATGGAAACTGAATGGAAGATTAATACAGAAATTGTGTGATGAAGCTCAGTCTGGAAAGACGGTGATTTTTTCTTTCCGTTCTTTCTTTCTTTGGTTCTTTCTTTCTGACTTGTCATTGCAACTCGCTGTTGTAACTATCTGAGCTTTTGTATTTAGAACTCGTACTTATCTAATTCACTCTCCGCATGGTGTTCTTAGTTGCTGCATCGTAGCCAAATATTGCCTCTATTCTTGACAGTGTGAGGAATGATAAACTGATTGCTGTAATGTCATGACTCTGCCCATTAATGTGCTCTGGTGCTGAGACCCTGTTAAAGTAACCACACTTGTCTGAGAATGAAGGTTCGTTGTGAATGGATCTATCAAGGTTTACCAATTGTCCTTTCATTCTGGGAATTTATGTTTGCTCTCTTTTTGCCAAAGGTCTATTAAAAATGCCTCTCCTTTACAGGAACAAAGATGATTATTATGAACCTGTAAAGATGATTATTATGAAATTTCTGGACTGTGAAACTGCTGCTTGAGTGAATTGGATGTCGACCAACAGTTTTTCTGCAGGTTAGTGGGATTTATAATCTTCCTCTCATGTAGCAGTGCTGGTGATATTCAATAATTGTATGCTATATGCTGTTACAGAAACAACCTACTTGATATGTATGGCATTATCCTGCTTTCTATTTGGCTAGTAGGCTGATGCATCCTCTTTGATGGTATTTTGGTTGGGTATTCTCAAGGTCCTATTTTTACTAAGATATGACAATGATATAAGCAGATATCAGGTCCAAATGAACAAACTATAGTCTTTTTCTTCCTTTTTTTTTTTTTTCCTAACATAACTCATATATCTTATTTCTCTGAATTTCAGTTATTCTGAAAGCCATAAAAGTATTTATTGTTTTATGAACTTCTTCGGAATTACTTGTCTTGATTTGCTCTAGATACAGTGATACACTTTCTTTCGAGTAACTTCCAACGTCCCATCCATTTAGCACTTACTGTTCTTGTTTAGCTTACCCAATTTATAATTTGTTTAGTCCACATGAAAGTGCTTTGTTGAAATTTTTATTACTTTTCGATGTTTGCATGCTAGAAGGGGTGTAATGTGGGCCGTGTCGGCCGGTACGGCCCACATTAGCCGGGCCGAAATGGGCTAGGGGTTGGCCCGGCTGCAAATCCTTGTCAGGCCATGTCGGGCCAAAGCTACTAAGCCTCCGGCCTAGGACGTTTCTCTGGGCCGAAAGACACAAGTCGTGCTTCAGGCTGGCCCTTAAAGTTTTTATTTTTTATTTTTTAAAAAAATATGTAAAATTTTAAAATGTGAACAATAAATTATTTTTATTTAAAATGATATTTTGTTAAAAAAATAGTAAATTTATAAATGTAATTATAAAATAACAAAGATTTAATTTTTTTAGAATATATATATTTTTTTAAAAAAAATAAATTGAGAGGGGATTTTTGGTCCAATGGACCACAAATGTTTGGTTCATTGGATCAAAACCACTCCTCCCAAGGACTACAATGGCAGACCTAGGAAGGACAGAGCTCTAACCCTAAGGCCCAAGGCAGGTTGCCTTGGTCTCGAGGTCTACAGCACCCATGCTGTGCCGCAACCCAGCTTGATGCCGTGTCGCAGTAACATTCTTCATATCCTGTTGCTTTACACAAAACTAAATTGTTTTCTTAAGAAATTATCCATTTTCTTGCTGGTTTGGTCGTAATGTTCATGCTGGTTCTCTAAATTGAGCAGTCTGTGCCTTCATGCAAAGTGTCGAAATTTTATCCCATAATTTTGGAAAAATGTCATCTACTGATTGGTATATTCTCCTTGTTCTAATAATTCTGTCACTATTATTGTTAGGATTTGGTTAGATTTGTATTATCATCCTAGTTAAATTAGAATAAATATTTTAATCTATTAGAAATAAATTAATTAAGATTTCAATATTTATTAGAGTAGGATTCCTAATCATACTAGGATTGGGTATGTTTTGTGGGCTCTATATATAGAGCACATTATGCATAGTGAATTGTACGGCTAAGTGGTGGCATACGACCGTGCCTAGGTGACCGTACCATGTGGAGAGAGAGAGTCTTGGTCATGTTTGGATGCACCTAGTGCACCGGTGCATGTAAGGAGAGGTCTTTTTTGAGTTTAAGATGAGAAATGGGTGAGAGATTCAAAAAGAGGGCTCCGATTGAACCATATTGATTTGTAATTAACATTTGCAAGATTGATCCATATTAATTCGACGAATGACCGCATGATAATTAGATTAACTATAATAGGACCGCAATTGCTTTGATAATTTCTTTTCATTTGAATCTTATAAAAATATTTATTAAACATTTGAAAAAGATTATTTTTTATTAAAATTTTTAAGAAAAATAGTTAGATCTATCTATAAAAAATTTAGCAATAAATTATATGACGAATAAATTAAACTAATTTAAGTATCAATTGATTTAATTCAGCTTTTTATTTGGTCAGTATTTTCGATCTTCTAAATCCAAAAATAAAATTTTCAAAATTAAAAATATTTTTGTCGCAAATCTCATATAAAATACTAGATCTATCTAAAATAAAGAAAGAATCACAAAAAAAAAACTAAATAAAAAATTGGGTGGGGAGCACAAAGGCCCACCAAAAGAAAAAATAATAAATAAAAAAATACGGGCGACAGAGAGAGAGAGAGAAAGAGAGAGTCAGAGAGAGGCACCAAAAGAAAAGAAAAGAAAAAAAAAGAATGAGGGCACAAAGGCCCAAAAAAAAAAAATCAAAAGAAAAAAAATCACAGTACAGATAGGGGGGGGGCGGGAGAGTGGGGATGCAAAAAAAAAAAAGGCACGGTACGAGTGACGCGATACCCTTGTGGGGATGCAAAAAAAAAAGAAGGCACAGTACGCGTGGCGTGATACCTTTGTGACCGCGCGATATCCACAAGGGTATCCGTCACTCTTCGAGGATAAAATAGAATCCGAGCTCGCTAACAGATCTGTCGTATGTACGGGAAGCCCCGCGCACACGAAGCGTTAGTAACCTACTCAAGTACATACAAAATTATACAAAAGAGCAAAACAGAGCTACATTAAAAGTAAACATCAAACTGTATCATAAAACTCCAAAATACAAAAACCTCTCAGAAATAAACAATAATATAACCAGCTGGCAAAAAGCCAGTCCCAAAAGTACAGTAGTCTGAAATACAAAATACAAAAGGGTCCACCGCTATAGTCCAAGACAACAGAAGCTGGAAGGAGATCTATCTAGTCCGCGATTCCCTTACCTCGATTTGCTGTCGTTGCTACAGCCGCGGAGGACTCTGCAAAAGTGGGTCAACAAAGGGCGTGAGAACCACTAAAAACCAGTAGTCTTCAGTGGGCAAATCATTGAGAACTCTGACCTACCCACTAAGTCTACCAGTGGCAAGAAATAGGAGAAAACAGTATGAACAAGGAAAGATAACTGCTGAAATATAAATGTACCACTATTATGCCTCTAATGATGTGAATGAACAGTATAAAGGGATGTATGCATCAACTACAATACCGTCGAGAGTAATCCAATCAACCGACCGGCACGAGGTCCAGTCTTGCTTGCACTAGCATCACATCTGATCACACAGACAACCTGTGGATTGCCAACGTGGAATCATACCCATAGTAAATAAAGCCGCCTAATTTCGGAGTAGCACTCGAGGGGAGAGACCCGCTAAAAAAAAAGTAATCAGGTCGAGTATGTAGCAGGCTAAAGCCAAACTCATGACCAAAGTGGATGACCTTAACCACTATAATGGAATACCGGCCCAAAATCGATGCATAACTACTACTCGGTCCAGCCGTCCAAAATTCACGGCTACCGAACATCTCCAGAGTCCAACAATCCGGTGCTATCCCACCCCGACTCGAGAACAACCACATTATCTCTAACCTATGCTCCCAATCCCGACCAAATATGAACAAAAAACAAGAAATTCAGTATGCTGGGTTCTCCAAGTTGTGGGGCTCAAATCCAACAAAATCACAAGATGAATCCAAAGAGAAAGATGCTCACCACACCTTTGAGAATGTATCCAATCTCCTAATCCATCATAAAAACTCAATAAATGCTACCAAAATGCAACAAGATGGAGATCAAAACTCAAGAACCCAAAAATTTCATAGTTACAGTTTTCTGGGCAAGGAGATCACTAAAAATCAAAATCCACGAGTAACTCACCTTGAAACCAGCTGAAAAGAAGTTTCCTCTTGTTCAATAAGGAGTCTAGATCATCCCCAGCAACTTCAAAGTTCAGCTCTGAAAGAAAAATCCAAAGAAATCTCATAAAAACCTTTACAAGCTCAAAAATCTAGCAGCAGTCACAAGAGCTCCAAGAAATCCTTAAATACCTAATGTTAGCTTGTAGGAAGACCTTCTACAAGCTCCAATCCTTGAGTTCCAACAGTGGAGAAGTCTCTCAAGGAGTTCCAAATCACAAATCCATTCCTCGAGCTCAGGGAAAGAAGATCACTCCAGGTGGTTGCTGCTGCCAACTGTAGGTGGAAGCTCCAAGGTGAAGAACAATAGAGGAAATGGTGGAGGAAGGCTCCCAAATTAGCTAGAAGGTGGCTCAGGTAAAGGAAATGGCAAAGGGTCAGCCTGTAGGTTGGGTGACATGAGCTTGAGGAACAACATAAGTTTACTCAGTCCAGAGTCTGGAAAACACATTTCGGGCTCCCGCGAGTTGCCTCGGGCATTCGGAACACTGTGTGCACCCAGGCTGGGCTATGCTAAGGCTGTCAGGGCGTCCGGACGTTTTTCGGGCGCCCAGGACCTGCGCCCAAAACCCCACCAACCATTCGCCATGTGTCGGAAATCGGCGGAGATCACGAAGTTGCCAAACAGTAACTTTCGGGCTGTTACAGTACTTTAAGGTGCCCGAAACCACAGCTCGGAAATGTCCAACAAGCGCAATAGCCCTTACACACTTTAGGGTGCCCGGACTCTTGTTTAGGACGCCCAAAACTTGTAGAACTTCAGTTCTACCCGAAAATTAGTGCTCCGAGTCCGTTTTCGTGGCCATTTTGAGCTCAAATGTCTCCGACTCATCCGACACTCGAAAGGAATGTCGTCTAGCTGTTGCCACTGTCGTCATTTCACCAGATGAGTTTTCAGGTCCCTACAACCTCCTCATCTAATAAGAGTTTCGTCTTTGAAACTAAACATATCTCAAGAAGATCCCTCAAAAAGGTAAGGGTAGGAATCCAGCATCACCGCCTCAGGCTCCTAAGTCGCCTCTCACTCCTCGTGATTGCTCCACAAAATCTTCACGTACGGTATGGACCGATTGCGCAATTTTTTCACCTCTCGATCCAGAATTCACATCGGGCGCTCCTCGTACCCCAAATCTTCGCTGAGTTCAAGTAGAGCGAAGTCAATCAAGTGCGAGTGGTCGAAAACATTTATCCTCAACACTGAGACGTGTAAGACGTGGCGGAAGAGCAGTCCTGTAAACCACCGGTCGAACCGGCTCTAAAATCTCAAAGGGACCGATGAAACGCGGGCTGAGCTTTCCATGGACTCTGAATTTTCGGATTTCCCTAGACGGTGAGACCTTCAAGAAAACATGATCTCTAACCTAGAACTCCAGATCTTGTCGCCTAGTGTTAGCATAACTCTACAATCTGCTTTGGGCTGTAATGAGATGTCGTCGTGCAATCCTGATCCTGTTCTTAGTCTCCTGCAGAAAATCAAGTCCCAAAGTCTTCCTTCTACCTACGTCACTTCAATGTAGAGGTGATCGACACTTGTGTCTATACAATGCCTCAAATAGAGCCATCTGAATGCTCGCTGGATAGCTATTGTTGTACGCAAACTCAACCAAAGATAAGTGCCGACTCCACCCTCCTACAAAGTCTAGGATACCAACTCTGAGCATATCCTCCAAAATCTGAATCGTCCGCTCCAACTGTCTATCAGTCTGTGGGTGAAAAGCGGTGTTGAACTGTAACTGGGTTCCCAAGGCTGTCTGTAAGCTCCTCCAAAATGAGAGACAAATCTCAGGTCTCGATCTGATACTGTGAGGACCCGAATCCCCGCTTAAGGGTTTACTGTTGGTTTGGTCGCTTTGGGAAGTGTTTGTGCGCGCGTCGGGCCCAAGGAATGGACTCAGTGTGTAAAATGGGAGCAAGTTTGTCTAACCGGAAGCCTTTAACAAATTTTAGAAGTGGAATTGGGCAAAACGGACATCGGATTTGGATTCAGCGCGCGAAAACGATGAAAATGAACTATTTACTGGTATTTTTCGGAGCCCGGTCGCCAAAATACGAATTTCGAGGCGTTGGAGCACTGTTCCGGCGGCCGAAGTTGCGGCGGCGGCGGCGGCAGGCGGCGGAGCGCGGCGGTGGGCTGAGGCGCAGCCGCTCGGTCCACCGCGGAGGCGTGCACCGGGGATTTGGACAGGTGGCGGCTCCCGGTTGGCCGTCGTAGCAGGCGCGGTCCACAGGAGTGCGCGGGTGTATGGTGGACCGGAGCGGGACACGTGGCGACTCCGGATAGGCCGGCTCACGTGCGCGCCGTCCACGCGGCGACGGCGGGCAGGTGGCCGTACACCCGGGTCAGCCGGGGCGACGTGCGCGGGGCTGGCGCGGTCGGCGCCACGTGGCGCGACCGCAGCGGTTGGCGCCGCTGTGCGGGGTGCCACGTGTCGCGCAGGGGTTGGCTGCGCTCGCTGTTTGCTGTGCGGGGACACGTGGCGCTCCTGGGTTGATTCGGGCGCTGATGGTTTGGGGTACATTTTGGTGTTGCTGTAGCGCCCGAAAGTTTCGGGCGCCCGTAAGAGGGGACATGGATGGTATTTTTGGAATTGTTCTGTGGAGGCTATAAATATGCCCCCTTAGGCTGCGATTTCGGGCCTTTTCCCGAGCTCATCTGCGACTGAGGTATTAAGAGATTTTGTTCTTCACCTTGTGCTCCACCTTGTGAGGGATTTTCAGAATTTTTTGGAAGCCTCGACATATGCGCTTTCTGCGACGCGGCGCACTGAGACGTTTCTTGGATTTCGGCTTCCACCGTCACTTCTCAGTCCGCGAGACTCTCCGGATTAATCTGATGGTATTTTGAGCCGATTTTTGCGGCAGCGCGTTCACGAGAGGTACTCCTTCGATTTCCGTATTGATCACTTCGTCTCATTTTGAGTTCTTGTCACGGTTTACGAGGCATCTTTGAACCCCTTCCTGCTGGTGGTTTTTTTGGACAGTAGAGGATTGTCGGATTTTTATCTCAGCACTCGGGCATCGGAATTCGACGTTTAAGGACTCGATTGACATCTACACTTCGCGAGGATCGCCGTCATATTTTTATTGGAATTTTTGGAGTTTATCTTACAGGTGGAAATTTCGCATCTTTGGGACTGAAATTTCAGCAAGCTGTACACTTGGAATTTTGTATTGTTTGTAATGTTTGGGCCTTATCTTTGTATCCAGGTGGATTTTTTGGGCGTTTTTGGACCCGTTGGAATCAAGTGTATTCGAGGATTATCCCCGTGCAGTTTCAGCCTTTTTGGACATTGGATCAATTAGCATTTTCAGGTGGGTTGCTTCGCCTATAAACTCAATGGACTATCCACTAATTCTATTATATAGGGAACATGCATATTATGAGATGGATTAGAATGCATGTTAGAGAGAGTGATGCCATCTTTCCTGTGTTATTGTTGATATCTTGTTGATTCATGTTCCCTGATCCTGCTTTAGTTAAATTAATTGCTGTCATTGGAACTTGACCTAGCACCCCGTCATATGTTGCATGTATAACCAGACCAGTAGAAAACCCTCACTTGGGCTAGGTTTATTTATGTTTTAGACATCCACATATTTTACTTTATTCCTGGACATAGTGTTATCCTCGCCCGGGTAGTGGGCCGAGTGTTCGGGTTTTCTTTTAGTGTGGGATGCATGTTACACTCGTGCTTGTGAGCAGAGTGGAGTCTGGTAGATGTAGTTGGTCTTTTATCTGTGGCGGGAGCCGTTTGGGTGAAACGGTGGTCCCGGGATGTCTTGTTTCCTTGTTTTATATGTGTTGCCACTGTGTTAGTGGCAATAGTATACCAGTGATAGCAGGACCTAGAACCCAAACTGTTTTTGGACACATATAATTTCTGTAAACTAATGTTTTCCTTCCAAACTTCGAGCGGGTCGCCGGAGCCTGTTCTTGTTTGATTTGGGTGAAGGCAATAGCCCTTCGGGGTTTGAAAAATAAAATTTATTTGAAATAATTTTTTTATTAAAGAACTAAAATATATTAAATTGGGTTTCCCAGATTAAAATAATTTTCAGTAATAACTGTCATCTTTTTATTACAACTTCCTCACCCGAGAGAGTTTGGGTGATCTGGGTTCTAGGGGCCGTTCCTTTTTCGGGACGAAAGCTACGGGTGCCGTGCCTGGAACCTGTTCTTGTTTGATAGGGTTGTAGGTGTTGGTCTCCCGAAACTTTCGGACCCTGGTTGGTGTCTTCCGCTTGTTGTATCGAGGTTGTCGTGTTCCCGAACTGTAAGGGGGTCGGGAACTTCGATAGGCGGAGCCAGGAGTCTGTTCTTGTTTGATTGGGGTTCTAGGCGCCGACCTATCGGGGTTTCCGAACCCTTATGGTGTCGGTCCTTTCTGTGTTATTTGTTAGTTTGGTGTTCTATTGTGGGAGCCGTTGGGTTGACGGTGGTCCCGGCTGTGAGTATTTCCAGCCAGTGAGTTAGAGAGGTGATGTTAGTTACTGTCGATCTTGTTGATCGTGGATTTGGACTATAGCCTGCATGAGCCATATTGAGCTCGACAGAGATGCGCGGATACTTTCCTCGGTGGGGTCGCGCCCCTCGAGTGCCACTCCGGAGTTGGGCCTGTTACTTTGCTATCGCGACTTGTCGACGCAGTCCCTCTGGCTAGGCCAGTTTTGGCAGCCACGGGCGCCCTACGGTAGACCCGTCCTCTTGTGGATGTGCGGCAGTAGGTGGGCGCAGGTTTGACTGGACCCCATGTGGCAGTCACTGTGATTGGGTTGATTGAGTATACTGGGTTTGAGTCGATGCATCATTTTCATCTGTATCACCCTTTGAGCATAGTAGATAGAGGCATGGTAGCTGTAGAGTTATTTTCAGTTTTCCTTTCTTCAGTTTTCTGTTATCTTATGCCTCTAGTAGATTTAGTGGGCAGACCGTCGGGTTTGGTTGCGGTACCTACTGAGAACTACTGTGGGATGTAGTTCTCACACCCGCTGTGGTGTATTTTTCCCCAGGGACCCCTTCTCCAGTTCCTGTTGCTCCAGTTGCTGATCCTTCAGACCGAGGCGAGGGAGTCGCGAGCTAGTTCTCTACCCGTCTTTGGAGTATAGTGGTGTCCCCTTTTTGGAGATTTGTAGTACAGTCAGTAGATTAGTTTTTGTTTTTACATTTGAGAGACATTTGTATTGTGAGGATCTGACTTGTACTGAGAGCCTGTACCCTGATGTATCATTTCTGTTTACCTCCCTGTAGAGTCTGAGTTTTTGTATCAGAGGATTTTGTATATGATCGTATTTGGGAGATGGATATTGTATCTTTATTTTTGGTTGTACAGTGATTGGATTTTAGTTTTACAGTAGTTTTTTTTATAGCTCTGATATCTGTTTAGCTGTAGTACCTTCTCACACTTCGCCTATGCGGGGTTTTGTATAGGTGGCGGATCTGTTGGCGAGCCCGAGTCGCAGTTTCGACCCCGGGGCGTGACAGATTAGAGTGGTATCAGTGCCTAGGTTGTAGGTCATTGTGGACTTAGAAACCCTAGGCTTGTGGTTGGACATTAGGATGACTACGTGAGAGTCGTGACTTTTAGCGAGAGTCCTGATTGAGTATTATACATCTCCCAAGAGACGGGATGAGTGATTGGCACGTTTATTCTCCTAAGCGATTATGTTGGCTGCAGACAACATAACGCTATGGAATGGATGACATGTCTTAGACTTTCGCTGGATTGGGTCGTATGGTTATTGTGTCCTGATGTTTGTTATTGTGTAGTGGACTACGATGCCCTGAGACGTCGTGTAGTGAAGAGGGCATATCCCGCATCAGATGAGGAACCCGAGCAGCAGGAGGCAGAGCTATCAGAGCAGAGCGAGACCCAGGAGTTACGGGCCCAGATGGCACAGATGTCGGAGGCTGTCCGATGCCAGGAGGAGGCCATGAAACGTTTGATGCGCCTGTTGGAGTAGAGAGCACAGCCAGTTGCAGTACCGCCTGAGTGTCCTCCAGCACTTTCTTCTCATGCAGTGGCATCTCCAGCTATACCAGTGGCACCGATTGAGCGAGCAGCCCCCTCAGTGTCGACGAGTAGTGCCGAGGCACCGAGGTAGGGTGGATAGCGGATAGTAGATGAGCTTTGGGACATCATCGATCGATGGAGCCAGTCCCGGCAGTCTGATCCACCCCGATTCGCAGGATTGAGCTCGGAGCCGTGGGAGGTAGAGTCTTGGATCACAGCGATGGAGCGACTCCTTGAGACCCTTTTTGTTGAGGAGCAGTTTCAGGTTCTTTTGGCGACAAACTTGTTGGAGCACAATGCCGAGGCATGGTGGCGCCGAGTGTGACTTGTCGGTCCGCCTGGGACCCGGCTGCTTATTTGGGCGGAGTTCCGCAGTCTTCTTCTTGAAGCCTTCTTTCCGGGGAGTGTCAGATAGAGGCTAGAGGATGGAGGACAGATCGACCGGCATGGGCATTCCAGATTTCTTCTCCAGGATAGTGAATTTTTGAGATGTCAGAGGTCGGGTGGACCCCGAGGGCAGCATAAACATCGGTATCAGCAACGGCGGTAACATAGATGTGTTGTTGCGGAAGACCGCATTCGTCGCCCTAGTGTGAGCAGAGGCAGAGGCCGTGCTCCCTATGTGGATAGTCTAGATAATTCCTGATAGACTGGACGTTGACGTCGAGGCAGACTGAGCGACGACCATCTGCATCGAGCGGATGAGTCTGCGCCGCCCGGTTGGAGGTCGCCACGGCAGTGGATCGGGTTGTCACCGGCATGATTTCATTACAGCAGTCTGAATTGGTGTATTGTTTTTGCTTTCCTGCATGGACTGGAGGTAGAGTTTTTACCACGTGCACTAGAGGTTGTGTCCCTAGGGGTCACGGTTAGATCGTAGCTTTCGTTTTCGTAGCCACAGCAGGAACGACTTCAACACTTCTCTCCCTTTTTCTCGCTTTTGTGCTGAAATTTACGAACATGACGAAAACTTCGAAAGGCTACTCCAGAAATGGAGACAGTGCCCGAACCTGTTCTTGTTTGATTGGGGCGAAGGCACTGGTCTTTCGGAATTTTCGGACTTTTCGTTAATTTCAGCTATTTTCTAAATAGAGAGTTGGGGTTGACGACTTTCCTGCTGGTGGGGCCTTTACCTTTGGACGAGTTGATTTGGTTGTTCTTCCTTGTCCCCAGCCTTTTGGAGTTCCTGAGGTTTCGCCACGTCTCAGCTCAGAGGTGTTTTGCTTCTGGACTCTTCGCTCGTGATGGACTCGCTCCACTGAGGTTTGTGAGTATTCGGAGTACGAGGGATGCCCGTTGCGGATTCTGGCTCGTGAGGTGAGAGAATTGCGCAACCGGCCATGCTGTACTGGTTAGTGTTTTGTTGAGGAGTAATCACGGAGACTTAGTAGCGACTGGAGAGCTGGAGACGGTGTTGATGGATACCTACCCTTGGCTTTGAGACTCCCTTTTTAGCCGTGTCTGTTTCGAGGACGAAATTTTCTTTTAGTGGGGGAGGATGTGAGGACCCGAATCCCCGCTTAAGGGTTTACTGTTGGTTTGGTCGCTTTGGGAAGTCTTTGTGCGCGCGTCGGGCCCAAGGAATGGACTCAGTGTGTAAAATATGAGCAAGTTTGTCTAACCGGAAGCCTTTGACAAATTTTAGAAGTGGAATTGGGCAAAACAGATATCAGATTTGGATTTAGCGCGCGAAAACGATGAAAATGGACTATTTATTGGTATTTTTCGGAGCCCGGTCGCCAAAATACGGATTTCGAAGCGTTGGAGCACTGTTCCGGCGGCCGGAGTTGCGGCGGCGGCGGCGGCAGGCGGCGGAGCTCGGCGGCGGGCTGAGGCGCAGCCGCTCGGTCCACCGCCGGGGCGTGCACCGGGGATTTGGACAGGTGGCGGCTCCCGGTTGGCCGGCGTAGCAGGCGCGGTCCACCGGAGTGCGCGGGGTGTATGGTGGACCGGAGAGGGACACGTGGCGACTCCGGATAGGCCGGCTCACGTGCGCGCGGTCCACGCGGCGGCGGCGGGCAGGTGGCCGTACGGCGGGCAGGTGGCCGTACACCCGGGTCAGCCGGGGCGACGTGCGCGGGGCTGGCGCGGTCGGCGCCACGTGGCGCGGTCGGTGCCACGTGGCGCGACTGCAGCGGTTGGCGCCGCTGTGCGGGGTGCCATGTGTCGCGCAGGGGTTGGCTGCTGTGACGCCCCACTTCCCAGGGGGTCACCCATCCTAGAACTACTCTAGCTCTAGCACGCTTAACTCTCATGTTCCTCTTGGATCTTGCTACCATCCAAAATGCTATAGCCGGGTTAGAGATTTAGTCCTATTATATCATTTATATAGAGGACTAATCCAAATTCCGGGGGTGTCACATTCTTCCCCCTTTAAGCCCTGACGTCCACGTCAGGCTCAAGCACACTCACAAGCACCAGGAGATGTGAGACTCGTCTCGCTAGCCTTAGCGCCGACCTTGTGAGGAGCTGCACTCCACTCACAACGGTCATTAGCCGGGGAGCCTCGCTCTACCCGCTATATAACCCTGGCTCAGCAGAGACTCATCTCACATTTCCGGCTGGTGAATGCTCTGATACCAACTGTGACGCCCCACTTCCCAGGGGGTCACCCATCCTAGAACTACTCTAGCTCTAGCACGCTTAACTCTCATGTTCCTCTTGGATCTTGCTACCATCCAAAATGCTATAGCCGGGTTAGAGATTTAGTCCTATTATATCATTTATATAGAGGACTAATCCAAATTCCGGGGGTGTCACAGCTGCGCTCGCTGTTTGCTGTGCGGGGACACGTGGCGCTCCTGGGTTGATTCGGGTGCTGATGGTTTGGGGTACATTTTGGGGTTCCTGTAGCGCCCGAAAGTTTCGGGCGCCCGTAAGAGGGGACATGGATGGTATTTTTGGAATTGTTCTGTGGAGGCTATAAATACCCCCCCTTAGGCTGCGATTTCGGGCCTTTTCCCGAGCTCATCTGCGACTGAGGTCTTAAGAGATTTTGTTCTTCACCTTGTGCTCCACCTTGTGAGGGATTTTCAGATTTTTTTGGAAGCCGCGACATCCGCACTTTCTGCGACGCGGCGCACTGAGACGTTTCTTGGATTTCGGCTTCCACCGTCGCTTCTCAGTCCGCGAGATCCCCTGGATTACTCCGATGGTATTTTGAGCCGATTTTTGCGGCAGCGCGTTCACGAGAGGTACGCCTTCGATTTCCGTGTTGATCACTTTGTCTCATTTTGAGTTCTTGGCATGGTTTACGAGGCATCTTTGAACCCCTTCTTGCTGGTGGTTTTTCTGGACAGCGGAGGATTGTCGGATTTTTATCTCAGTACTCGGGCATCGGAATTCGACGTTTAAGGACTCGATTGATATCTACGCTTTGCGAGGATCGCCATCGTTTTTTTATTGGAATTTTTTGGAGTTTATCTTACAGGTGGAAATTTCGCATCTTTGGGACTGAAATTTTAGCAAGCTGTACACTTGGAATTTTGTATTGTTTGTAATGTTTGGGCCTTATCTTTGTACCCAGGAGGAGTTTTTGGGCGTTTTTGGACCCGTTGGAATCAGGAGAATTCGAGGATTATCCCCGTGCAGTTTCAGCCTTTTTGGACATTGGATCAATTAGCATTTTCAGGTGGGTTGCTTCGCCTCTAAACTCAATGGACTATCCACTAATTCTATTATATAGGGAACATGCATATTATGAGATGGATTAGAATCACTACACCAATACTGGCTTTTAGCGGCACTTTAGACTGCCGGGAAACATCAAAAAAGTGCCGGTAATTATTTTTCCCGGCATTTTTTTGTGGCAGTCAAAAGTGCCAGCTAAAACTCCGTCGGCAATTCTTTTTCCGGCACTTATACCAAACCGCCAGCAAAGAAGGTAAAGCCGGCGCTTTCAACCGCCAGCATATCCCATTTTAGTGGCACCTACAAGTGCCAGCAAAACGATCTATTCCGGCACTCCAAACCGCCAGCATATCCCATTTTAGTGGCACTTACAAGTGCCAGCAAAATGATCTATTCCGGCACTCCAAACCGCCAGCGTATCCCATTTTAGTGGCACTTACGAGTGCCATCAAAACGATCTATTCCGACACTCCAAACCGCCAGCATATCCCATTTTAGTGGCACTTATAAGTGCCAGAAAAATAATCTGTTCCGGCACTCCAAACCGCCAGCATACCCCTTTTTAGTGGCACTCATAAGTGCCAGGAAAACAATCTGTATCGGCACTCCAAACCGCCAGCATATCCCTTTTTAGTGGCACTCAAAAGTGCCAGGAAAACAATCATTTCCCGGCACTCAAAACCGCCAGCCTCTATTATTTTTAATGGCACTCATAAGTGCCAAAATAATTTTAAAATTATAGTTTTGCAAATTAATTATCCCAACAAAAAAGTGTCGGCAAATAGAATTAAATGTGTCGGCAAATAAATTTATATCCTAACAAAAAGAAATGCCATCAAAAAGAGAATTTTTTATTCATTTTTATAATTAGCAATAAAATAATAGTTTAATTAGGTAAAATAATTATTTCATATCAACACAGAAGATTTTGAAAAGATATTTAAAAACATACAAATGATTACAATTAAGCACAATAAATTTTAGTCATAGGCAAAATACCATCAATTTATAAAATTTCAAGTATATATCATCTAATCAACATCCATAATAGACAAAAAATACCATTAATTTATAAAATTTCAAATATATATCATCTAATCAACATCCATAATAGACAAAAAATACCATCAATTTAATTAATTGCAACAACAAAATTATATCGGCATATATACTTCAAATACATATTTTAGTCATATACAAAATGAAGGAAAGGAGGAGATCGACATTGCAATTAGTCACCAGATTACTTATCCTTAACTTAATCAAACCTGCATTAGGAAAAAAAAAATTCTATTAAGCGACTGTGAAACAACAAAAAGATTTAATTAGCATACTATTTTCAATCTATATGAGAAGATAAAATTCTAAGAAAAGAACCTAATCATTTCCACATTCAACACACGGAACAAATAAATATCGAATCATTATATATTTTTACTTTTTACAAATAATGAAAAGAACCCATAAAAAAAAAAGACTTAGATCGACAACACTTATAAAAAAAAAGGTCATTACTTTCGATACTATATTTTGTTTTTTATCAAAGACTCAATCAAGCTTCGTCTTTTATGGCCAATTTCTAACAGGATTTTTTTTTTAAAATCCTTTGCTGGTATAATAAATTTGACATAGTGTTCCTCAACTATAGGCTTAGGCACCTCAATTTTACCTTGTAATTTTTAATTTATTAGGAAGAAGCAAACAAGGAATCAAAAAGCCGCACTACTACTAGATCCCTTGTCCTCTTTGTTTCCAAACATAACCTTTTGTGTAGATTGCACACAATTGATCCCTTGTCCTCTTTTTTTAATCCTTTGCTGCTGACTGCTTGAGAAAAGAAGAAATTTCGAATCGATGCAAAAGCCGTCGAGTCGAAAAGTGAGTTGGAATTGAGAGTTTTTGAAGCTTTAAATTGCAAAGCTTAAGTCCCCGTTCGCCGAATTTGCAAAATGGAGAAATGCGGCGAAATGACCTGTAACATATTTTAAATATGATTACAGTCGAGTTCGGTGCGTTTCGGACCGACGCGAAGTGCATCGGGTCGAAAAGTGAGTTGAAGTTCAAGGACTTCGCGAATTTCAGAAATTCTGATTTTTGTTATCGGCAAACTTTTTCGAGGCCCTATTGTGAAGACTTAGAGTAGTCAAAAAATTAAAAAGAAATCGTGAGGTGTCTCAGAAAAGTCTGCTCATTAAAAGGGTTGAAGTGCCGAGGTGAGAGATTGAAAGAAAATAGGAGAACGAAGCGAAGCAAAATGCTTTAAGAATTCTGAAACTGTAGTTTTTGCTGATGCAGTTTATCGCCAAGCTTTTTCGGAGCCCTATTCCGAGGGCTTAAAGCAGCCCAAAAATTTAAAATAAATCGTGGGGAGTTTAAGAAAAATTTGTAGAATAAATGGAAGAAGAAAATTACAATTTCGATTTTCCAGTTGGCGGCAAAACGCAGATGAAAAGAGCTTGCCGATAACAAAAATCAAAATTTCTGAAATTCGCTAATTCCTTGAACTTCAACTCACTTTTCGACCCGATACACTTCGTGTCGGTCGGAAACGCATCGAACTCGACTGTAATCATATTTAAAATATGTTACAGGTCATTTCGCCGCATTTCGCCATTTTGCAAATTCGGCGAGCGGGGACTTAAGCTTTGCAATTTAAAGCCTCAAAAACTCTGAATTCCAACCCACTTTTCAGTGCTCAAGCAGCTGCTTGAGCAGCAGCAGCTTGTGCTGCTGCTCTGCTCAAGCAGCTGCTCAAGCTGCTGCTGCTAGGGTTTAGGGTTTAGGCATTCCTCCTTCTCCTTCTCTCCCTCTTTGATAAAGGCTATTCCTGATCTTCTCCTTCTGGTATTCAATCTACAACCTCAAAGGCGAAAACAAGCGTTATCGCATCCTTTCCTTCTTCCTTCTCTGTCTGTGGTGGAGGGATTGACTATTGGATTTCGTTCGAAAAAAGAGCTTTTTGCTCCTAGGGGATTTCTCCCTGCTCAAGCTGCTGCTTGAGCAGCAGCAGCTTGTGCTGCTGCTCAAGCTGCTGTGCTCAAGCAGCTGCTCAAGCTGCTGCTTGAGCAGCAGCAGCAGCTGCTGCTCAAGCTGCTGTGCTCAAGCAGCTGTGCTCAAGCTGCTGTGCTCAAGCTGTTTTGCAAATTCGGCGCATTTCGCCGCATTTCGCTGCTCAAGAATTTTGCAATTTTGAAATTCGCCGCATTTCGCTGCTCAAGAGCTTTGCAATTTTGAAATAGGGCCTCGAAAAAGTTTGCCGATAACAAAAATCAGAATTTCTGAAAATCGCTAATTCCTTGAACTTCAACTCGCTTTTCGACCCGATGCACTTCGCGTCGGTTCGAAACGCACCGAACTCGACTGTAATCATATTTAAAATATGTTACAGGTCATTTCGCCGCATTTCGCCATTTTGCAAATTCGGCGAACGGGGACTTAAGCTTTGCAATTTAAAGCTTCAAAAACTCTCAATTCCAACCCACTTTTCGACTCGACGGCTTTGACATCGATTTGAAATGCTTCTAACTAACTTGTAATTACATTATGTCAAATTTATATTAGAACACTATGTCAAATTAGAACACTATACCTAAGCCTATAGTTGAGGAACACTATGTCAAATTTATTATACCAGCAAAGGATTAAAAAAAAAAAATCTTAACCTAACAAAACCTAAAAAATGTAAAATCTAATAATTGCTCTGACACCATCCACAATATATTTGAGTTGTAAAGAAGATAAATAAACTCACAAATCAAAGACATATATTCAAATGCTCATCAATTTAAAAATATACTAAATGTGTAAGAATGGTGAAGAAAAGAGAACCCACCTAGCCTCCCCAAAATCTCTCTCCCTAGCTTAACATTCTCACTGTTTTAACCTTCTAACTGGCTTAACCTACATTAGAGGAAAAAAAATATATTGAGATCAATAATTTTCAATATTTACCATATTTTCTCATTGTTTATGTATATATGTATTATACTTACAAGATAGGATGGCCAAGCAATAAATTGTCTTGCAGCATCACCTATCATCTTCATACCATGATAGCTCCGAATCAGACTCTTTGTAGGAATCATTACTACCTCAACATAGATTTCCCAATATTGATCACCTAATTTTTCGCCTCCTACAATAGTAGAAGGATCCTTACTAAATAAAAGTCCTCGTGCTACAGGGCGATGAGGTTGTCCAAAGGACATCAAGAACACTTCTTTTTCATCCCGTCTAGGATTATCCTATATAGAGGCACATATATTTTACTATTGGATAACTTTTAAAAATTAATATTAATCAAAATAGATGTTACCTCGGTTTCATGTTCATATCGCACCCTCCTTTTCTTCGTTTGGTGCACCTATATATATATAAATATATATATATATATATATATATATATATATATATATATATATATATATATATATATATATATATATATTAGAGAATGACTAATGTTTTTCTAATAAATGACATAACATATAATTTCACAATCTAGACAAGATATTTACTTGATAAGACGGAAATTGGTGATTGGATGATGACGATCGCACTTCTCCTTCAAATGTATCATTAGGAATATTTGTATCAACAACATTCTACATAAGAAATAACACTATGTAATTTCAACAAGATATTATTTAATAAATTCTTTTATAAATACTTAATTAGTAAAGTAAACATGTCGACCATCCAATGGATTAGTAGGTGAAGGTGCATCGGTAGACTTGTTTTGCAAAATAGATGCTATCATTGCTTTCATTTCAGCCAACTCGTCTCCATAACTATCATTCTTTCCTTCATTTCTTTTGTTTCCTCCTCAGCTTTCTTTCTAGCCTCAGTTGCCATTCTTATACATGCTGCAGGTGAAGGTGCATCGGTCCAAATATGAGTAGGAGCAGGGCCCAAACCGAGGCCACGCACGCGACCATGTTTTTCTTTTCCAAATACATCTGAGAATAAATCATCTATTTCTTTGGAACCTTTTTTTGCAAGATCTGGTTGATTCTTGGTCTCACATCATTCTCTCTCTATAACAAGTCATGCATATCACAATGAGTAGGTAGAAATGCAAATAATTTGAAATTTCCTCATCTTGTGGATCATGAGAGGAAACTGAACATAAATGTATAAACTGCCATAAAAGTGATCTTTTAAAAAAAAGGTTAGATCGAAAAGCTCAAGCTGCAACTGCTTGAGCCTGCTGCAGTTGCTTTGAGCATATTAAAATCAGCTTTGGCCGAACTTAAATAGTTCGGCCATTAATCTACTTACAATAAAGCTAAAATCTTTACAAATAAAAACTTAAAAAAATATTAATCTACTTACAATAAAGTTAGCACATTCTTCATTCATCGGATCCCCATTTTTGTGAACATGAGTAATCTTAAATAGTTCGACCCTAGTTGGTACTACTCCATTTTTCTTTCGCTGTTAACAATAAAAAAGATTATAATTCAGTGAATTCGTGTTATAGCATATATATGAATTTAGAAGAGAATAAGTGAATTAAGTGATTTACCTTTTCTTCACGAATACGAGCAAAACTTCTTGAGCCAGCAGTGTGAGTAGTAATTTGCTTAGAGCGGTTACTTTTGTTTCTTAAACTACGCGTCTGAATACAACATCAACTTGGTTAAAAGAAACATCTATATAGCTACACTAGAAAACATTCACTTGGTTAAAAGAAAAAATGAAGAGTGAAATTGATAAAGAATGAAAAATTGTTTAAAGGACCTGTCCTTCTTCAGTATCCCAAAATTCAATCAATTGTCTCCATTGCTCCGGGAGGACTCTAGAATCGCGATCAACAAGACGTTCTTCATAAGTATTGTGAGCATCATAGTGCTTTTTCTTAAGCTCACATTTGAAGTCCTTCCATTTTTTTCCAAGAGCTTTCATAACCCATAACCAATTATCATCTCCAAGATTATACTTTAACTATAAGAATTCACAAATATCAATTTACTGATAGATGTTTATGTATTAAAAATATAAAGATAAATCAACTAATAAATTGATACCTTAATAATGTTCCACATTATCTTTTTATTATCCAAAGGCATGTGCCTCCAATCCTTATATGTTAATGGTGCATCTTTTCCACTTCTAGCAACAGTGCCTAAGAAGTTTGTGAATTGCGCAGCTTTATCACCAATAGGCTGATCAAATTCATTAAAAATAAGTGCCAACAGATCACCATCATGCCTAGCCCATATTTTATGCATGCGAGTAGGACCTCTCCGATTACTGGACTTTTTAGAAGAATCTGTTTTCAAATAATCATAAGAGATAGCTAAGAAATAAATATTCAATAGTAATCAATTGATTTTCTAAACTAAATTCCTAAAGTTTGATGAACATGCATATCTTAGGGATTAATGAATACCCATATTTTCTTCAAGTTGGTCATCATCCGATATAAACTGGTTGTCATTATCAATACCCAAATCAAAATAATTCTCCTGAAGGTCACCTCCAGATTGCCTAAGCGAGTGATTACTTGATGGTGTATTTTTCTGACTAGGATCACGAAAGTTTTTTGTTGCAATTCGAGGACCAAGTATAGAACGTCCTTGCTGAAATCGTGTACGCGCCATAGTCAAATGCTAAGCCTCCTGCAAAGCAGTTAAAAAAAGATATATTATATCATCTTTTAGAATCAGTAAAATACTTATGTACTATTTAATAGAAGTATTTAAAAAATAAAAACATTAAGAAATAAGCACCTACACATGAATTTTCAATATCATTGAGTAATTTGTTATCTAAACAATAAAGAAAAAAGTTGAGGAATTTAGAATTCAATAGAATAAACAAAGTCCTAATTGTTATGAATGTATAAACAAGCACTCTAATTATCATGAAATATGAATAATGAGACATTATTCAATTATATATAAAGCAAATTAACAAGGAATCAATATATACTTTTTTGTTAAATCAAAAATTGCTTATTAAAGTAAGAATCATTGAAATTGAATTCAATTTACAAGAGATTGAAGTCAAAGGATTGAATCAACCTTATAACTGAAAATCAATCACCAGCTCCATCAGGCTCTAAGTCGTCACTTTGTATAGCATCTTTTGGGCGAGTAATATCTAAAGGTGTATTAATAGTTGTTCCAGGTATATCTGTCCTCGCCCAATTACCAGTGTCAATATCATCACTAGTGGTGTTATCTCCATTTAAATTACTCTCTAAACTATTTGGGTAGTACGTCTCCATATCATCTCCACACTCTTCCTCTTTTGCAGACATGTCAAACAAGTCTCTAGGTTTTGTACCAACTACAACATGCCAATCTTCCTCTAAGGGGTCTTGTACATAAAACACCTGTTCAACTTGTGATGCTAGTACAAATGGTTCATTTGCTATATTCTCATTATTATATAATAATCGATTGAAGTTAACGAGTGTAAATCCAAATTTGTCTGTCACGCCCCGAGTTTTGAAAAGCAGGCTAATTTTTTTTTTTTTTTGAAATCAGAGTTTAAATCATTTCAGGCGTGAACAGATCGCCACATGTATAGTAAATTCTCTGTCCAATTGAACAGAGCTTTTCCTATACATGCACGGCTAAGCACTTACAGTCAATATCAGAGTAGTCTAAACTACGCAAACTTCATTAGTCACTTTATAATATTTTAAACATAATGCGGAAGATAAAGTATACTGGCGACATAAGGGTCGGTACTATCGCAACAGCCTCACCAACGTGTCCCGACATCCCAACACCCGAACGACTTGAAAAACAGTCACCCAGGGGGTGTGAGATACATCGACAGTGTATCCTAGTGGGCACGACGAGCCGAGAAATAGCTAATCGTACCTACTGGATACAATATTCTGCGGATAGTAAATAGATCTATAGGTAAAGCTGAATAATCAATAAAGGACTAATGATAAGTCAAAGATGTAACTGTACAGATATGGGTACAGAACTAAAGCATGCTAGTACATGGAAGTATATAAGCTATGCATCAATCAAATAACAGCAAGTACCCAATCAATGCCACTTTTGGTCACGCAGGACCTCAGGCTCAGATATCAAAGCTGAACCAACCACAATCATACTGGATTCCACCTAGCCGAGCTGAACAGCAACCCCGTACCATTGATATAGCCGAGAGGATCCTCGTACCTAAAGGTACAACCGAGAGTTTCCTCATATCGGTACAGCCAAGGGGCTCCCCGTACCCAGTGATACAGCAAGAGGGGATAGCTCACGGGTCAACCAGACCCTTTATCGGTAAAGAACGCAATGTGGGTGATCAATCCCACAGCGTACGCGAGTGAACAGCAGGTGCACAACCATCACAATGTGAATGCTCAAGCTCACGGTCCACAGACCGGGTAATCAGCAACATACTGGAAATCCCCACAGGGATGCAAATGTCTGTATATCAATCATAGGTCTATCATGCATATCTGGAATGTAAAAGCAAGTATCTCTGGATATAGATGTAGTATAACAAATGACGGATATGAAAGCAATCAACAGGCATGATCAGACCATGAAAATCTACTGTACTGATGAGCAGATGAACAAGAACAGTCCAAATAATATCTATCATCTAGGAACATGAAACATAAAGGCATAATCATCAAGGCTAAATCAAGAACAGGTGTCCGACTGGACTAAAGCAACCAGAGGGCCGAAAAGATAAAGCCCGGACCGAAGATAATCCACCTAAATGTAGGCCGATCCCGAACTCCCGCTAGACTACTGGGAGGCTGGTGCTGAACTGCTGGGCCCTGAACAGAAAACTGTGGTCAGAAATAGACTCACTCATACCCATCCCGACAACACTACAGTAACCTGAATCCATTCTTTCATACCGTGGTACACGAAACACGTGCCAGAAATCGTAAAACCGACGATTTCGCCGATTTACGGAACGATATCCATTTTCCGCTCAACGAGAATCTACAGAAATCTAACAAATTGCCCAGAGACATGTTTACTCTGTTTAAATACTGCCCATAAGGTTACAATTGCAAGTTAACCCATTAAACTTCTCTAAATTGCATAATAGCTTTGTTTTAAATGTTGTTTCGACTCGTTCTCGAAATTTCGGAAGCCAAAGACAGCGTCGTAAGTTTCAGCGCGTCCTAAACGACGAGACGAAGCTCGTGCTCACGGGCTTGGGCTGGCACGAGGCCCGAGGGAAAAGTTGGCCCATAAACTATTTAGGTCCAAAATGACACTATGCTATATCTTATTTATTACTTGATCAAATGGTGATCTATTGTGAGCATGGTGCTCAGCAATGACAGGGAATTGTTGTGCTCACCTGTGGCGCGCCGGAGAGTGGCCGGAAAGTTGGCCGGAGCAACACCCACCAATGACCAAGGCTCGGGTTAGGCTACTTCTGAACAAACCAGGTTCAAACCTGGAACAGAGATGAGCACAAGTTACTACAATCTCCCAGAAGAAGTTTGGACCCAACCAGCCCCGGCGCCGGAAGCCGGTGCGACGGATGGCCGGAAAATAGAGCTTCGCGGCCATCCAAGGTGCTCTAATGGTAACTTTCCATGTGGTGGTTCTTAGTGCCATGCAAGGGCACAGGTGGCTTGCCCTCGATGCTAGGACACTTTCGGGTGCGGTGGCCGGCGGTAGGAAGCGGCGGCGACGGCGGCGGAGTAAGCTCGGCCGAAACCAAGATAACCCAAAACTAGGGTTACGATCTGCGACTTGCACACTACTCCAAATGCCATGAAACTTCATGGAAGGGTTCTCTAGGCCCTACAGAAAATTCCTATCATTTTGATTCGGAGTTTGAGCCCATTGGGTGCGGCGCAAGCAAGGGGCGGAGCAAATTAGGGTTCCGGCGGGCTTCTTGCTTCCGCCGGCAACCCGGCGCCTCTTCGAGGCCGCGGCTCCATCAGGAGCATCCCACGAACATGGAAAACCGACTGCCGATGTTTGAAGGCAAAGAAAAATTAACCAAGAATAAGGGAAGCTCACCTTGATCGGATCCGAGGAAGAAGAAGGTGGTCTTCCCGGCGTCCCGCGACCACGGTGGTGCACAGGACCACCTCGGCTTGTCTTCTGGATGCTGAAGGAAGCCGCTGGGAGGTCTGGGCTCAGGTCTAGGGCTTGGGTACTTCACTTCTCCCACAATCGAGATCATGAGTGTTCCTTGCTTTTCCGGCGCGTGGAGGTGGCGGCCGGCGGCGCGTGGCTCGGGAACCAAAGAGGAGGAAAAAAAGAGGGTCGTGGGTGCGGCTGCGGTTACAAGAACCCAGGAGGCTAGCGTTCCTTCATGCAACCCTAAGTTGCTTTAAATACGATTTGCACAAAATGCTAGTTAGCCCCCCGAACTTGCATCCTTTAAATCTAGGTCCCTCACTGTAGAACACATTTGCGACAAGGACCTTCTCCAAAAAGTTTGGATTAATTTGACACATAAAATATAGGGCTTTTTCGCAAAATACTACAAATTTTCACATATTTCGCGCTTTTCGAAGCAACCGAGTTGCCAAACCGAAAAACGGACACCACCACGACGTCCGGCTCGACGAAACCTATCAAGTAGCGATTTTGGTTCGTTAAAATTGAGCTCCATAAATTTAAAAATCCATCTTATACTATAAACTACGCCGTTCGGCACGCTTTACGATGTTTTAGGCTCGTCAAATGCAAATTTCGTCAACGCCACAGCGCTCAGAACGACGATGCCATTCAAATCGACTACCTGGATCGTCATATTCGGACTCCAGACGGTCGATCGGCCGACGTTGGCCGGCGAGGGAATTAAATTAGGGGCTACTATTCATTGGTACTATTCACTTAAGTCGCGGGTCCCACCCGTAACTTCGCTGATTTCTGGACAATCCGACCGTCGGATCGAAAATTCGTTTATACCATTTTTACTCGATTCGACGAGACGGTCGTACTGGTGATCTCAGATTTTCGAGATCAAGCACCAATCTAAAAGGCGGGGAATAATACCTTGAAAACTGTGCAATTTGCACACCGGTGTTCAACCTGTAGTAACCGTAGTTTTTAAAATCCAAAATCTGAGTTTAAATAATTTCCTGGATTATTTAAATGGTAAAAATAGAGAATTAATAGGACAATAGTGGCCCTAAAATACTGACTTGTGATCAGGGCCTGATCTTGAAAATCCGAGATCACCATTGCGATCGTCTCGTCGAAACATGAAAGGTTCATATTCACTTGTCGACGATCTGACGGTCGGATCTTTCGTAAAACCGCGAAGAAGAAGCGGGTCCCACAACTTAAGTTGTGAATAGTAACCCCTGTTTTAAGTTCCCCGTCGACCGACGTCGGCCGTTTCGCCGTCTAGACCCCGAACCTAGCAACATGAGTAGTCGATTCTAACTAATTTCGACGCTCTGAACGCAATGGCGCTGTCGGATTTCGCGTTTGGCGATCCGGGTGCATCGAAGTGCGTGCGCCAATCCGCGACCTAATAGAACATTATGGCCCGAGATTTTATTTAAACACCAAATTAGTCGAGCAAAGGCTCTATTTGATAGGTCTCGACGAGCCGGACGTCGTGGCGAAGTCCGTTTCGTGTTTGGACGATCAGATTTTCTCAAAATGCGTGAAAAGCGCCAAAAAAGCAGGTATTTTCTATAAAGCCTTTATATTTTATGTACCGTTTCGAATGAGATTTTTTGGTGAGGTATCTGGGTGCAAGATAGACCTACAGTAGGGACCTAAGGGCTTACGGTGCGTTGTGTGGGGATCAAATAGCATTTTGTAGCAATGGGATATTTTTTTTGAAAAGAGCCTCGTTAGCCGCCTTGGGGGGAGGGAGTTACGTATTGTTTTGACAAGTTTAAATGCCTGTGAAAGAAAACCGTTCCCCCATAAGCTCGAGCTCGCCAAGGGACGTTACCCAATTCAAAAATCCGAGAGAGAGAGAGAGAGAGAGAGAGAGAGAGAGAGAGAGAGAGAGAAGGAGGAAGGAGAAGTTGGAACCAAACCTTTCCAAAGTGGGATCTGGAGTTCCTGAGGTGTTTCCCTGTACCTGAGGATCTTCCTGGGTGCTTGCCGAGGTCGCGCGAAGAAGGAGAAGGATTACCGGCTTCTTCCTTATCTTCACCAACTCCGGCGAGGTAAGCCCACTTAAACCGCTGGATGTTTGAGCCTTAGACCTTTAGCAGAAGACTCCTTAGGACCTAGGCATGCTTCGTGCCAAGCCCCGAGCCCCCATGCACGATTGGTTGGCCGACGGGAGAAAAATCTCGCCGGAAACCTAAGGAAGCTCCGCCTCGGTTGTTCTCTTCAACCAGTGGACCAAAATGAAGAAAAATTGGTCGATATGGATTGTAGGAGATGAGGATCAACCCCACCAAATTTGGTGGAGTTTGATCAAGCGGATCAATTTCAGATCAAAACCCTAGTTTTGGGAAATATTGCACTTCGGCCGAGCTAAGTGCTCCGGCGCCGGCGAGCCTTCCCACCGCCGGCCACCTAGCCGAGGAGCTTCCTGGGGGTGAGAAGAGTCCACCCATGTACTTGCATGGCACCCATGCGACTTGGTTGAGGTGCGGCCGAGATGGGCTTAAGGTGGGTTCGGGGTGCGGTTGCCGGCGTTCCGGCCGTCTCCGGCGGCCGGGGAGTGGACGAAAAGCTTCCTGGGATCAAGTAGATCCCAACCATGCCCTTGCATGGTTACCATGAAGCCTCGGTGGAAATCCGCCATTAGAGGCGAAGAAGCTCCAAACCGAGCTTGCTCGCCGCCCGCCGCCGTCGTGCCCTGTCGCCGGGCACGGGTCTAGGTGAGTTCGTGATGTGATTTAACATCTATTTGGCCAAGTGGTTGAGTCCCAAGCCCCTGTATGGATGGTCACGATTTTCAAAGCAAAAAGCTTCATTGTCTTCTTCGTTGCTCCGGCCAACTCAGACTGTAAGCTTAGCCCAAACTTGCTGGGAATGTAGATTTAACTCATAGATGCATTTCCTTTCAAGTTTGAAGGCTTTTGATGCTGTGGTTGCAGAGAACCAACTCGGGAATGGGGTTGTATGCTTGTATATATAAAGTGCCCACCAACTGTTTGATGTAATGCTACAGTGAAGAAAATGATGGAATTAGGCTTCAATGTAAAAATGAAAGTTGCTCCAAATGTTCCCCTGAGCTTGATGCTCACTTTAGATCAAATTAGATCTGTGTGGATTAACATTTGGAGCATTGTGTTTATTGTTATTGAGCAAGATGTTGGTTCTGGTTGAACCAGCAGTGCTGGGCTGCAAATAGGGCAAGCCCCAGTGTTCTTGAGGTATTTTGGGCATGTGGTAAAAGCAGAATTTAATTTGGCACAATAGAGGTTAAGATTTAATGTTGTCAAGCTCTAAAAATAATGTTATGGCCCAAACACTGTTCTGGGCTGTTTGCGAAGTCGCGACAGTGAGCTCTTGACTAATTTGGGGTCACTGGACGCGATGCTCGCGTTAAAAATTGATTTTGATGATCCGGAGAAACAAAAATGCATTAAGGCTAGGTTAGAGAAGAAGTTTATGACCTGAAGTTTTCCTCGGGTTTCGTGTTGCCGCAAATTGGTGAGCACGGTGTTCAGCAAGTTAAATGTCACCCGCTGGAAGTGACGGTTCGTAAAAATGAGCTTCCAGTTGAAAGAACGAGCGAAAACAGTGCTCAAATGACACTATTATTTAAATAATTAGAGGTTTTAAGTTAATCTAGGAGAAGATCTGGGTTTAGGTGGGACTGAGTTGATCCCTGATCAATGTTTTTGATTCAGGTTTATTCGGTTTGCCTCTGGTTTCGAGCGTACAGTTGATACGGTTTAGTCGCCTGCAAATCGTCAGGTGGGTTTATCTTCGGTCCGGGCTTTATCATTTCGGCCCTCTGGGGTACAGTATTGGTTGGAACCCTGTTCTTATAACCTAGATAATATTTGAGCTTTCGTTTCTGTTGATCAAATGTTATATTGCTAAACACATGACTTTAATCAACAAATGATTTTACCAAGCATCGTAGGGTCGCCTGAGTCTGTTCTTGTTTGATAGGACAAAGGCATAGCTCTTCGAGGGTTGGACCTAAAACCTGTTTTCAAAATGGTTTCCTCAAAAACATGTGTTTAGTCTTGCATGATTGGTTAGTCTGCATGATTGATATTTAGTTGCTTCCAAATATTATGAGTTGATTCCTGGATATTCACTATACCTGATTATCAGCACTTCTGATTATTCTGATCCATGTTATAGTATTGCTGCTTCTTCATATGAGTTGAGATACAGTCGGTTTAGATATTGCATTCTTGATCTTTGATATATCTGATCCATGTTATAGTATTGCTGCTTCTTCATATGAGTTGAGATACCGTCGGTTTAGATATTGCATTCTTGATCTTTGATATATTTGATCCATGATACATAGTTGCTGTTGATTGATCCTGCATTTGAGTTGAGATTTGTTATTGATCTTGCATTGAGTTGAGATGTTGTTATCATATCACTATTGCATCCCAGAGGGGATTGATTCTGGCTTTTTGCCGTTTACCGGTCTGTGGACCGTGAGCTTGAGCATTCACATTGATCGCCCGCATCGCTGTACTTCACGAACATATCCAAGGTCGCTCCTCGTGTGCTTTGTTCTTTGCCGGTAAAGTGGTCTGTTGAAAGACCCGTGACCCCCAAGGGGGAATGTCAGCCAGGTTGGTGCTAGGTTGGGCAGTTTCCCTGAGGTCTTGTAGACCAATATGGTGGCTTCTGATTGGGTAACTTGTTATTTCAGTTGTTGATGCATATGTTGCGTGTTTATCCTGTTTTTATCATTACCTATTTGATTGGTTATCCGTTTCTTCAGTATACTCTTGATTAAACTGTTACCTGCTTACATATTGATGGATTATTCGCTTCTTTAAAATACTCCTATTGAGATCTATATATGCCTTATGGATTGATTAATCATTCGCTTCATAATCATATGCTTACCTAATATGTTGATCTCCTACTATCCTCTAGTATTGTATGCCAGTAGGTACGATCTGCTACTTCTCGGCTCGTCGTGCCCACTGGGATACATGTACAGTGTATCTCACACCCCCTGGGTGACCATTTTTCAGGTCAATCAGGTGCTGGGATGTCGGGACGTGTTGGTGAGATTCTGAGTTAGAAGTTGACCCTGGACAGCCGAAGAGTTTACGTAATAGTGTTAGAGAAGGAAATTTGTAATTCAGTTGTAAAATGTGTAAAGTTATTTGTAAAGGTTAATTTGTAATATTGTTAATAGTAGTATGTAGTTAGTACTCTGATGTTGTTGCCAAGCTAGCCGTGCATATATAGAAAAGGCTCAATCCCAAAGGGGGTTGGGACTCTTCTATATATGTGGCGGTCTGTTGCGCCCTGGCTGGTTTTGAAACTCTGATTTGAAAAAAAAAAAAAAATTTAGACGCTGATTTTTGAACTCGGGGCGTGACACAACCACTTAGATTTACTTTTGGATTTCATCACTTTGAATTTAAATTTCACGAGTCTTACATTGTCCTTCTTAATTCCTCTGCCTTCAGAACGCACATCTACCCAATCACATTTAAACAACACAACTTTTGCCTTTTCATTATAGTATAGTTCAATGATCTCTTTAAGAACTCCATAGTAAGCAACATCTCCTTTGATAGGATTTTGATCCTTTGCATTAGAAAAACATGAGGTGCTTGCAACGACAACAACACCACTATTTTGTGTTCTTCGTCTCTCCTCAACATCTTTCGTATGAAATCTAAATCCATTAACAATATATCCTTTATATCTTCTTACTGTCATTAGAGGACCTGCTGCCAACCATCGAATTTTCTCTAGTGACTCCACATTCTCTTCTCTTGTCAAATTATGAACCTATTAAATAAAGACAAGCTAATTAATGTCTTAATTTTATCTATATATTAGTTAAGAAATTAAGTTCGAAGTGAAGTATACTTACATGTGATCTAAACCATTCATGAAAAGTTTCATTATGAATACGCTCGACATCACGCCTTCGCGCTCGATGATTATGTGCCTTGATTTCTTGAATATGTTTTCTGTAAATAAATAAGCCTAACTAAATACACTATTAAATTTAAAAACTACAACATTTTGACTTATAATTAATATTCAAGTTTAAGAACTTACTCAAGATAAGAGCTTATAGAATCGAAATTAAATAGCACATATCGATGAGCTTGTACCCATGTTGTATAATCCAAAGTTATAGTTTCGCCATTATCTAGTGCACGACCAATATGGGAAAATAAGGTTTTCTTAGTCAAGTCACTAGCATTAGGATCATCATTTCTCACTGGACGGTTGAACCGAGTTTCAACACCATGTAAATAGCGAGAGCAAAATGTTAGGCTCTCCTCAATTAAATAGCCTTCCGCAATCGAACCTTCTGGATGTCTTCTATTTCGTACATATGACTTCAATCTCAAAAGAAACCTAAATATATAAAAATAAGAACCAAAATAGAATAAATAACAACAAAAAATGAGTAATTTATTAAATTACAAGTGAAATCTTAATATCATAATATACCTCTCAATTGGATACATCCAACGGTATTGCACTGGACCAGCAAGTTTGGCCTCACTAGCAAGGTGAATTGGCAAATGGACCATGATGTCGAAAAAGGATGGAGGAAATATTCTCTCAAGATGGCATATTGTCAATGCTATTCGATCTTCTAATTATTGCATATCCTTCACCTTAATAGATTTACAGCACAATTCCCTAAAAAAACTACTTAGCTCTATCAAGGCCAAGCTAACATTTTATGGCAAGATCCTTCTAACAGCTATGGGAGCAAATGCTGCATCAACACATGACTATCATGACTCTTGAGCCCCAAAATTTTTAGCTCCTTAATATGTACACGATTTGAGATATTTGATGCATAACCATCAGGAAATTTAACTCCCTTTAATAATTTACAAAAAAATTCCTTTTCCTTTCTACTCATGGAGAAGCATGACGGGGGTAGATATGTTTTGGTTCCATTTGATACTGGATGAAGATCTTGTCTTATTCCCATTTCTTGAAGGTCAAGACGAGACTTGAAAGTATCTTTTGATTTTCCTTCTGAATTTAGTAATGTATAAACTACATTATCAGTACAATTCTTTTCAATATGCATAACATCAAAGTTATGACGTACTAGAAGAGTTTCCCAATACGGCAATTCAAAAAAAATGCTCCGCTTCTTCCAATTATGTGAAGGTTGAACATCTTCAGCTCGCTTACGTTTTCCACTTCTTATATTATAATTATGCTTTCCCAATATAATGTTAACATCTTTGACTTGCTCTAAAACATCACAACCAGAAAGTAGAGTTGGTGCAGCTCTATGTTCCTGCTTATCATTGAAAGATGTGACATCACGTCGAAATTTATGTTCATTATCCAGGAATCTACGATGTCCCATGTAACAGAATTTTCTTCCATGCTTTAAATATTCAGAGCAAGCTTCACTATTACAATAAGGACAAGCAAGTCGCCCTTTTGTGCTCCATCCCGAAAGACAAGCATAGCCTGGAAAATCACTAATGGTCCACAAAATTACGGCACACATTTGAAATGTTTGTTTGCAAGATACATCGTGTGTTTTGATGCCTTCATCCCATAACTCCTTTAATTCATCTATCAATGGCTGCATGTACACATCAATATCATTCCCAGGGGCAGATGGACCAGGAATAAGTAATGAGAGTATAAAGTATGGTTGCTTCATGCACATCCAAGGGGGCAAATTATAAGGAATTAAAACAACAGGCCATGTGCTATGAGCAATACTCATTGTGCTAAATGGATTAAAGCCATCACTTGCCAACCCTAGCCTAACATTCCGCGGGTCCGATGAAAACAATTGATGCTTGTAGTCAAAATCTTTCCATGCAGGAGAGTCAGCAGGATGTCTAAGTACTCCATCTTTTGTACGCCCGTCGTTATGCCATCTCATATCTGCTGTTGTTTTTGAAGACATAAATAGCCTTTGTAGTCTTGGTTTTAGTGGAAAGTACCTCAATACTTTTGTAGAAACCTTTTGTTTATGATTCTTTCTTGATTTTTTTATTTTTACTTTACTTTCAACAGTTTTCCACCGTGAGACACCACAGACATGGCATAAAGATGCAAGGAAATTCCTTCCGATATAGCATACAATTATTTGGGCATGCATCAATTTTCTCGTAGCCTAGACCCAAATCTTTAATGATTTTGTCAGTCTCATAAAAGGTACTTGGCAAAGTTTCACCTGCTGGTAATACTTCTTTTAACAATTTTAAGAGCATTTCAAAGCTTTTATTGCTCCATCCCCCTAAGCATTTTATTTGTAATAGTCTCACAATAAATGAGAGTTTTGAGAACTTCTTACAACCTGAATATATTTCTTGATTAGCATCTTTCACTAATTTATAAAAATTTTTAGTCTCTTCATCTGGCTTCGCTGTCGATTCTTCAATATCTAAATCTCCCACATCTAAATCTAACTCTGGATTAAAAAATGCATCGTGTAAAAGATCGTTCATTTCATCACTGATTTGTTCATTCTGAATGTTGACATTCTCATTAGGTTTTGTTTGGATAGTATCCTCTCCATGAAATATCCATCTTGTATAACCTTGCATAAATCCATCACATAAGAGATGTTCATAGACAACTTCCTCTTCTTTCCAAAAGCAATTAGTGCATTTTCTACATGGGCAAAGGATCATACTTTCTTTAGATGCATTGTCAAATGCAAATTTGAGGAATTGATTCAATCCTTGCTGGTAATCATCACTTGACCTAAATACATTAATTGAATGGCACAAATAAATATTACTTAATTTTATATACTAACATAACTTAATATTCATAACTTTAGAAATATTAGAACATTACCTTGGCTTAAGAATCCATGTCTTATCCATATCCTAGACAAATAATTTAGGTATTCTTGACAATAGAATTACCTGTATATGCATAAAAGTTAGTATTTGTATAAAGTTTTCTAGCCGGTTAAACTATGACTATCATTTTTATGCCACTATTTTCTTATGAAGTAAATTGTGATTATGCATTTGCATCAATTAAAAGTAATGCATGAGTTCTACTCTACTTAAGGCAAACATTAAGAACTATTCATCAATACAAGTGTCACTAGCAGAATTAATTTAATGCGACAGGGGTGATGACTAGTTCATATTCAATCATTCAACTAGATATAGAACATATTATGAGATATGTTAACCTAAGACTTGGGGTATTACATCCTCACCCCCTTAACAAAATTGAGTCCTCTAAATTGACTTACCTTTTACTCAAACAAATCTATAAGCAAATTCAATCACAAGACTTTTTCTTTTCTTTAGTTGGTTTTTCCACATAAATAAGATAAGTCTTCCCTAATTAGAATTGGTTGATAATCTATGATTTATAGGGGCTAATTATTTATAAATTCGAGTAGATCGGAGAAATTGGGTCGTACATTTGACTATGTATGTTTGTAATTGTATTCCAGCAACTTGAATAAGAGGTCAAAATCTATAAATTATTTTCAAGGACTTATTTAATTTTAATTTTAGATATTCAAATTATTACTATGTATTATATAACTTAAGTTGAATATATAGTGGTAAAAGGTATCGGTGAGTTAATTAGTGAAATTGTTAAGCATTCCCAGCTAGTAGGCATATTAGAATATCATGAGTTGTAAAAGGTATCGGTGAGTTAATTAGTGAAATTGTTAAGCATTCCCAACAATATGAGGAACGAATTTAAATAATTACTTGATTAATTAATTAATGACTTGGGTTCAAGGAATCAGTTCCTCATTAGAGCCCTAGTGATTAATATATAGATAAGTACTTATTATTGTTGCCTCACAATTAGTGGCTGGGAGGTGGGGGAGAGTAAAGCTAATTAATTATCCATTTCCATTAATATTGCTCTATTATACTACTAATATATAAAATAAAAAGGTGCCTTTTCTTAATGTGAGCAAGATCTGAAACAAAATAACCAAAAAAAACAGAACAATCAAAGCTTTTGGAGATATTAGAGAAGCAATACCTTTTGCTGAAGATGTTGAAGAAGACGCTCCACAAAGGTTCGAGCTTCTAATGTCGTTGGAGAAGACGATCGAACCTGGACAGAGCTCCGAGCGTCGTTGGAAAAGACGCTCGAACCTGGACAGAGCTCCGACCGTCGTTGGAGAAGACGCTCCACAGAGCTTCGAGCTTCTAATGTCGTTGGAGAAGATGCTCCACAAAGCTTCGAGCTTCTAATGTCGTTGGAGAAGACGCTCGAACCTGGACAGAGGTCCGAGCGTGGTTGTAGAAGACGCTCGAACCTGAGAGCGTCAACACCGCGCGTAGTGGAGAAGACGCGCGCTCCACAGAGCTTCGATCTTCAGCCTGAGAGCGTCGTGGTGTCCGCGTGCGTGGGGCAGTAGTCGATCGCAAAGCTTCTGGTTTTGGAATAGGGTACGGGCCAGAGATGGTGGTGGAGGGGGGAAGAGAGCCGCGCGCGCATGGGTTCTGGTCGTGCGCGGGAAAAGAAAAGCACACCAAAAAAAATGGCGCGGTCTCTTGCTGGCGGTTCACCAAATTTGGATGGGACTTTAGCATATTAATTGCTGGCAATTAATTCAAATGCCAGTATTAATTAGGTTTTAGTGGCATTTCTTGCAAAAGCCATTAAAAAAATGCCAGTAAAAATTCCTTTTGGGCATTTTTAATATAATTTTTTTTAGGATTAAACAAATAAATAAAATAAAATAAATATAAATTTTTTTAAGGGCATTTTTAAAAAACAGCCGGCAAAAATTTATTTTTGGTGGCTTTTTTCCTAAATGCCACCACAAAAGTGCCAGCAAAAATTAGTTTTGGTGTAGTGAATGCATGTTAGAGAGAGTGATGCCATCTTTCCTGTGTTATTGTTGATATCCTGTTGATTCATGTTCCCTGATCCTGCATTAGTTAAATTAATTGCTGTTATTGGAACTTGACCTAGCACCCCGTCATATGTTGCATGTGTAACCAGACCAGTAGAAAACCCTCACTGGGGCTAGGTTTATTTATGTTTTAGACATCCACATCATTTACTTTATTCCTGGACATAGTGTTATCCTCGCCCGGGTAGTGGGCCGAGTGGTCGGGCTTCCTTTTAGTGTGGGATGCATGTTACAATCGTGCTTGTGAGCAGAGTGGAGTCTGGTAGATGTAGTTGGTCGTTTATCTGTGGCGGGAGCCGTTTGGGTGAAACGGTGGTCCCGGGATGTCTTGTTTCCTTGTTTTATATGTGTTGCCACTGTGTTAGTGGCAATAGTATACCAGTGATAGCAGGACCTAGAACCCAGACTGTTTTTTGACACATATAATTTCTGTAAACTAATATTTTCCTGCCAAACTTCGAGCGGGTCGCCGGAGCCTGTTCCTTCGGGGTTTGGAAAATAAAACTTATTTGAACTGATTTTTTTATTAAAGAACTAAAATATATTAAATTGGGTTTCTCATATTAAAATAGTTTTCAGTAATAACTGTCATCTTTTTATTACAACTTCCTCACCCGAGAGAGTTTGGGTGATCTGGGTTCTAGGGGCCGTTCCTTTTTTTGGACGAAAGCTACGGGGGCCGTGCCTGGAACCTGTTCTTGTTTGATAGGGTTGTAGGAATTGGTCTCTCGGAACTTTCGAACCCTGGTTGGTGTCTTCCGCATATTGTATCGAGGTTGTAGTGTTCCCGAAATGTAAGGGGGTCGGGAACTTCGTTAGGCGGAGCCTGGAGTCTGTTCTTGTTTGATTGGGGTTCTAGGCGCCGACCTATCGGGGTTTCCGAACCCTTATGGTGTCGGTCCTTTCTGTGTTATTTGTGAGTTTGGTGTTCTGTTGTGGGAGCCGTTGGGTTGACGGTGGTCCCGGCTGTGAGTATTTCCAGCCAGTGAGTTAGAGAGGTGATGTTAGTTACTGTCGATCTTGTTGATCGTGGATTTGGACTATAGCCTGCATGAGCCATATTGAGCTCGACAGAGATGCGCGGATACTTTCCTCGGTGGGGTCGCGCCCCTCGAGTGCCACTCCGGAGTTGGGCCTGTTACTTTGCTATCGCGACTTGTCGACGCAGTCCCTCTGGCTGGGCCAGTTTTGGCAGCCACGGACGCCCTACGGTAGACCCGTCCTCTTGTGGATGTGCGGCAGTAGGTGGGCGCAGGTTTGACTGGACCCCATGTGGCAGTCACTGTGATTGGGTTGATGAGTATACTGGGTTTGAGTCGATGCATCATTTTCATCTGTATCACCCTTTGAGCATAGTAGATAGAGGCATGGTAGCTGTAGAGTTATTTTCAGCTTTCCTTTCTTCAGTTTTCTGTTATCTTATGCCTCTAGTAGATTTAGTGGGCAGACCGTCGGGTTTGGTTGCGGTACCCACTGAGAACTACTGTGGGATGTAGTTCTCACACCCGCTGTGGTGTATTTTTCCCCAGGGACCCCTTCTCCAGTTCCTGTTGCTCCAGTTGCTGATCCTTCCGACCGAGGCGAGGGAGTCGCGAGCTAGTTCCCTACCCGTCTTTGGAGTATAGCAGTGTCCCCTTTTTGGAGAATTGTAGTACAGTCAGTAGATTAGTTTTTGTTTTTACATTTGAGAGACATTTGTATTGTGAGGATTTGACTTGTACTGAGAGCCTGTATCCTGATGTATCATTTCTGTTTACCTTCCTGTAGAGTCTGAGTTTTTGTATCAGAGAATTTTGTATATGATCGTATTTGGGAGATGGATATTGTATCTTTATTTTCGGTTGTACAGTGATTGGATTTAGTTTTACAGTAGTTTTCTTTATAGCTCTGATATCTGTTTAGCTGTAGTACCTTCTCTTGCAGGTTGGACGCTTCGCCTTTGCGGGATTTTGTATAGGCGGCGTATCTGTTGGCGAGCCCGGGTCGCAGTTTCGACCCCGGGGCGCGACAGATTAGAGTGGTATCAGTGCCTAGGTTGTAGGTCATTGTGGACTTAGAAACCCTAGGCTTGTGGTTGGACATTAGGATGACTACGTGAGAGTCGTGACTTTTAGCGAGAGTCCTGATTGAGTATTATACATCTTCCAAGAGACGGAATGAGTGATTGGCACGTTTATTCTCCTAAGTGATTATGTTGGCTGCAGACAACATAATGCTATGGAATGGATGACATGTCTTAGACTTTCGCTGGATTGGGTCGTATGGTTATTGTGTCCTGATGTTTGTTATTGTGCAGTGGACTACGATGCCCTGAGACGTCGTGTAGTGAAGAGGGCACATCCCGCATCAGATGAGGAACCCGAGCAGCAGGAGGCAGAGCTATCAGAGCAGAGCGAGACCCAGGAGTTACGGGCCCAGATGGCACAGATGTCGGAGGCTGTCCGATGCCAGGAGGAGGCCATGAAATGTTTGATGCGCCTGTTGGAGTAGAGAGCACAGCCAGTTGCAGTACGGCCTGAGTGTCCTCCAGCACTTTCTTCTCATGCAGTGGCATCTCCAGCTATACCAGTGGCACCGATTGAGGGTGCTGCCCCCTCCGTGTCGACGAGTAGTGCCGAGGCACCGAGGTAGGGTGGATAGCGGATAGTAGATGAGCTTTGGGAAATTATCGATCGATGGAGCCAGTCCCGGCAGTCTGACCCACCCCGATTCGCAGGATTGAGCTCGGAGCCGTAGGAGGTAGAGTCTTGGATCACAGCGATGGAAGGACTCCTTGAGACCCTTTTTGTTGAGGAGCAGTTTTAGGTTCTTTTGGCGACAAACTTGTTGGAGCACAATGCCGAGGCATGGTGGCGCCGAGTGTGACTTGTCGGTCCGCCTGGGACCCGGCTGCTTATTTGGGCGGAGTTCCACAGTCTTCTTCTTGAAGCCTTCTTTCCGGGGAGTGTCAGATAGAGGCTAGAGGATGGATGACAGATCGACCGGCATGGGCATTCCAGATTTCTTCTCCAGGATAGTGAATTTTTGAGATGTCAGAGGTCGGGTGGACCCCGAGGGCAGCATCAGTATCGGTATCAGCAGCGGCGGTAGCATAGATGTGTTGTTGCGGAAGACTGCATTCGTCGCCCCCGTGTGAGCAGAGGCAGAGGTCGTGCTCCCTATGTGGATAGTCTAGATAATTCCTGACAGACTGGACGTTGACGTCGAGGCAGACTGAGCGACGACCACCTGCATCGAGCGGATGAGTCTGCGCCGCCCGGTTGGAGGGCGCCACGGCAGTGCATCGGGTTGTCGCTGGCATGATTTCATTACAGCAGTCTGAATTGGTGTATTGTTTTTGCTTGCCTGTATGGAATGGACGTAGAGTTGTTACCACGTGCACAAGAGGTTGTGTCCCTAGGGGTCACGGTTTGATCGTAGCTTTCGTTTTCGTAGCCACAGCAGGAACGACTTCAACACTTCTCTCCCTTTTTCTCGCTTTTATGCTGAAATTTACGAACATGACGAAAACTTCGAAAGGCTACTCCAGAAATGGAGACAGTGCCCGAACCTGTTCTTGTTTGATTGGGGCGAAGGCACTGGTCTTTCAGAATTTTCAGACTTTTCGTTAATTTTAGCTGTTTTCTAAATAGAGAGTTGGGGTTGACGACTTTCCTGCTGGTGGGGCCTTTACCTTTCTTGTTTGGTTGTGTTGGCGTACTTCGTGTAGTTTTGGACGAGTTGATTTGGTTGTTCTTCCTTGTCCCCTGCCTTTTGGAATTCCTGAGGTTTCGCCACGTCTCAGCTCAGAGGTGTTTTGCTTCTGGACTCTTCGCCCATGATGGACTCGCTCCACTGAGGTTTGTGAGTATTCGGAGTACGAGGGACGCGCGTTGTGGATTCTGGCTCGTGTGGTGAGAGAATTGCGCAACCGGGTCATGCCGTACTGGTTAGTGTTTTGTTGAGGAGTAATCACGGAGACTGAGTAGCGACTGGAGAGCTGGAGACGGTGTTGATGGATACCTACCCTTGGCTTTGAGACTCCCTTTTTAGCCGTGTTAGTTTCGAGGACGAAACTTTCTTTTAGTGGGGGAGGATGTGAGGACCCGAATCCCCGCTTAAGGGTTTACTGTTGGTTTGGTCGCTTTGGGAAGTGTTTGTGCGCGCGTCGGGCCCAAGGAATGGACTCAGTATGTAAAATAGGAGCAAGTTTGTCTAACCGGAAGCCTTTGACAAATTTTAGAAGTGGAATTGGGGAAAACGGACATCGGATTTGAATTCAGCGCGCGAAAACGATGAAAATGGACTATTTACTGGTATTTTTCGGAGCCCGGTCGCCAAAATACGGATTTCGAGGCGTTGGAGCACTATTCCGGCGGCCGGAGTTGCGGCGGCGGCGGCGGCGGGCGATGGAGCGCGGCAGCGTGCTGAGGCGTAGCCGCTCGGTCCACCGCGGAGGCGTGCACCGGGGATTTGGACAGGTGGCGGCTCCCGTCGTAGCAGGCGCGGTCCACGGGAGTGCGCGGGGTGTATGGTGAACCAGAGAGGGACACGTGGCGACTCCGGATAGGCCGGCTCACGTCCGCGCGGTCCACGCGGCGACGGCGGGCAGGTGGCCGTACACCCGGGTCAGCCGGGGCGACGTGCGCAGGGCTGGCGCGGTCGGCACCACGTGGCGCGACCGCAGCGGTTGGCGCCGCTGTGCGCTGTGCGGGTGCCACGTGTCGCGCAGGGGTTGGCTGCGCTCGCTGTTTGCTGTGCGGGGACACGTGGCGCTCCTGGGTTGATTCGGGCGCTGATGGTTTGGGGTACATTTTGGGGTTCCTGTAGCGCCCGAAAGTTTCGGGCGCCCGTAAGAGGGGACATGGATGGTATTTTTGAATTTATTCTGTGGAGGCTATAAATACCCCCCCTTAGGCTGCGATTTTGGGCCTTTTCCCGAGCTCATCTGCGACTGAGGTCTTAAGAGATTTTGTTCTTCACCTTGTGCTCCACCTTCTGAGGGATTTTCAGAATTTTTTGGAAGCCTCGACATCCACGCTTTCTGCGACGCGGCGCACTGAGACGTTTCTTGGATTTCGGCTTCCACCGTCGCTTCTAAGTTCGTGAGACCCCCTATTTTACTCCGATGGTATTTTGAGCCGATTTTTATGGCAACGCGTTCACAAGAGGTACGCCTTCGATTTCCTTATTGATCACTTCGTCTCATTTTGCGTTCTTGGCACGGTTTACGAGGCATCTTTGAACCCCTTCCTGCTGGTGGTTTTTCTGGACAGCGGAGGATTGTCAGATTTTTATCTCAGCACTCGGGCATCGGAATTCGATGTTTAAGGACTCGATTGACATTTACGCTTTGCGAGGATCGCCGTCGTATTTTTATTAGAATTTTTGGAGTTTATCTTATAGGTTGAAATTTCGCACCTTTGGGACTGAAATTTCAGCAAGCTGTACACTTGGAATTTTGTATTGTTTGTAATGTTTGGGCCTTATATTTGTACCCAGGAGGAGTTTTTGGACATTTTTGGACCAGTTGGAATTAGGTGAATTCGAGGATTATCCCCGTGCAGTTTCAGCCTTTTTGGACATTGGATCAATTAGCATTTTCAGGTGGGTTGCTTCGCCTCTAAACTCAAAGGACTATCCACTAATTCTATTATATAGGGAACATGCATATTATGAGATGGATTAGAATGCATGTTAGAGAGAGTGATGCCATCTTTCCTGTGTTATTGTTGATATCCAGTTGATTCATGTTCCCTGATCCTGCTTTAGTTAAATTAATTGCTGTTATTGGAACTTGACCTAGCATCCCGTCATATGTTGCATGTGTAACCAGACCAGTAGAAAACCCTCACTTGGGCTAGGTTTATTTATGTTTTAGACATCCACATGTTTTACTTTATTCCTGGACATAGTGTTATCCTCGCCCGGATAGTGGGCCGAGTGGTCGGGTTTCCTTTTACTGTGGGATGCATGTTACACTCGTGCTTGTGAGCAGAATGGAGTCTAGTAAATGTAGTTTGTCTTTTATCTGTGGCGGGAGCCGTTTGGGTGAAACGGTGGTCCCGGGATGTCTTGTTTCCTTGTTTTATATGTGTTGCCACTGTGTTAGTGGCAATAGTATACCAGTGATAGCAGGACCTAGAACCCAGACTGTTTTTGGACACATAATTTCTGTAAACTAATGTTTTCCTTCCAAACTTCGAGCGGGTCGCCGGAGCCTGTTCTTGTTTGATTTGGGTGAAGGCAATAGCCATTCGGGGTTTGGAAAATAAAACTTATTTGAACTGATTCTTTTATTAAAGAACTAAAATATATTAAATTTGGTTTCTCAGATTAAAATAGTTTTCAATAATAACTGTCATCTTTTTATTACAACTTCCTCACCCGAGAGAGTTTGGGTGATCTGGGTTCTAGGGGCCGTTCCTTTTTCGGGACGAAAGGTACGGGGGCCGTGCCTGGAACCTGTTCTTGTTTGATAGGGTTGTAGGTGTTGGTCTCCCGAAACTTTCGGACCCTGGTTGGTGTCTTCCGCATGTTATATCGAGGTTGTCGTGTTCCCGAACTGTAAGGGGGTCGGGAACTTCGATAGGCGGAGCCTGGAGTCTGTTCTTGTTTGATTGGGGTTCTAGGCGCCGACCTATCGGGGTTTCCGAACCCTTATGGTGTCGGTCCTTTCTGTGTTATTTGTGAGTTTGGTGTTATATTGTGGGAGCCGTTGGGTTGACGGTGGTCCCGGCTGTGAGTATTTCCAGCCAGTGATTTAGAGAGGTGATGTTAGTTACTGTCGATCTTGTTGATCGTGGATTTGGACTATAGCCTGCATGAGCCATATTGAGCTCGACAGAGATGCGCGGATACTTTCCTCGGTGGGGTCGCGCCCCTCGAGTGCCACTCCGGAGTTGGGCCTGTTACTTTGCTATCGCGACTTGTCGACGCAGTCCCTCTGGCTGGGCCAGTTTTGGCAGCCACGGACGCCCTACGGTAGACCCGTCCTCTTGTGGATGTGCGGCAGTAGGTGGGCGCAGGTTTGACTGGACCCCATGTGGCAGTCACTGTGATTGGGTTGATTGAGTATACTGGGTTTTAGTCGATGCATCACTTTCATCTGTATCACCCTTTGAGCATAGTAGATAGAGGCATGGTAGCTGTAGAGTTATTTTCAGCTTTCCTTTCTTCAGTTTTCTGTTATCTTATGCCTCTAGTAGATTTAGTGGGCAGACCGTCGGGTTTGGTTGCGGTACCCACTGAGAACTACTGTGGGATATAGTTCTCATACCCGCTGTGGTGTATTTTTCCCCAGGGACCCCTTCTCCAGTTCCTGTTGCTCCAGTTGCTGATCCTTCAGACCGAGGCGAGGGAGTCGCGTGCTAGTTCCCTACCCGTCTTTGGAGTATAGCGGTGTCCCCTTTTTGGAGATTTGTAGTACAGTCAGTTGATTAGTTTTTGTTTTTTCATTTGAGAGATATTTGTATTGTGAGGATCTGACTTGTACTGAGAGCCTGTACCCTGATGTATCATTTCTGTTTACCTCCCTGTAGAGTCTGAGTTTTTGTATCAGAGGATTTTGTATATGATCGTATTTGGGAGATGTATATTGTATCTTTATCTTCGGTTGTACAGTGATTGGATTTTAGTTTTACAGTAGTTTTCTTTATAGCTCTGATATCTGTTTAGCTGTAGTACCTTCTCTTGCAGGTTGGACGCTTCGCCTACGCGGGGTTTTGTACAGGCGGCGGATCTGTTGGCGAGCCCGGGTCACAGTTTCGACCCTGGGGCGTGACAGATTAGAGTGGTATCACTGCCAAGGTTGTAGGTCATTGTGGACTTAGAAACCCTTGGCTTGTGGTTGGACATTAGGATGACTACGTGAAAGTCGTGACTTTTAGCGAGAGTCCTGATTGAGTATTATACATCTCCCAAGAGACGGGATGAGTGATTGGCACGTTTATTCTCCTAAGCGATTATGTTGGCTACAGACAACATAATGCTATGGAATGGATGACATGTCATATACTTTCGCTGGATTGGGTCGTTTGGTTATTGTGTCCTGATGTTTGTTATTGTGCAGTGGACTACGATGCCCTGAGACGTCGTGTAGTGAAGAGGGCACATCCCGCATCAGATGAGGAACCCGAGCAACAGGAGGCAGAGCTATCAGAGCAGAGCAAGACCCAGGAGTTACGGGCCCAGATGGCACAGATGTCGGAGGCTGTCCGATGCCAAGAGGAGGCCATGAAACGTTTGATGCGCCTGTTGGAGTAGAGAGCACAGCCAGTTGCAGTACCGCCTTAGTGTCCTCCAGCACTTTCTTCTCATGCAGTGGCATCTCCAGCTATACCAGTGGCACCGATTGAGGGAGCAGCCCCCTCCGTGTCGACGAGTAGTGCCGAGGCACCGAGGTAGGGTGGATAGCGGATAGTAGATGAGCTTTGGAAAATCATCGATCGATGGAGCCAGTCCCGGCAGTCTGATCCACCCCGATTCGCAAGATTGAGCCCGGAGCCATGGGAGGTAGAGTCTTGGATCACAGCGATGGAGCGACTCCTTGAGACCCTTTTTGTTGAGGAGCAGTTTCAGGTTCTTTTGGCGACAAACTTGTTGGAGCACAATGCCGAGGCATGGTGGCGCCGAGTGTGACTTGTCGGTCCGCCTGGGACCCGGCTGCTTATTTGGGCGGAGTTCCGCAGTCTTCTTCTTGAAGCCTTCTTTTCGGGGAGTGTCAGATTGAGGCTAGAGGATGGATGACAGATCGACCGGCATGGGCATTCCAGATTTCTTCTCCAGGGTAGTTAATTTTTGAGATGTCAGAGGTCGGGTGGACCCCGAGGGCAGCATCAGCATCGGTATCAGCAGCGGCGGTAGCATAGATGTGTTGTTGCGGAAGACTGCATTCGTCGCCCCAGTGTGAGCAGAGGCAGAGGCCGTGCTCCCTATGTGGATAGTCTAGATAATTCCTGACAGACTGGACGTTCACGTCGAGGCAGACTGAGCGACGACCACCTGCATCGAGCGGATGAGTCTGCGCCGCCCGGTTGGAGGGCGCCACGGTAGTGGATCGGGTTGTCGCCGGCATTATTTCATTACAGCAGTCTGAATTGGTGTATTGTTTTTGCTTTCCTGCATGGAATGGAGGTAGAGTTGTTACCACGTGCACTAAAGGTTGTGTCCCTAGGGGTCGCGGTTTGATCGTAGCTTTCGTTTTCGTAGTCACAGCAGGAACGACTTCAACACTTCTCTCCCTTTTTCTCGCTTTTGTGCTGAAATTTACGAACATGACGAAAACTTCGAAAGGCTACTCCAGAAATAGAGACAGTGCCCGAACCTGTTCTTGTTTGATTGGGACGAAGGCACTGGTCTTTCAGAATTTTCAGACTTTTTGTTAATTTTAGCTGTTTTCTAAATAGAGAGTTGGGGTTGACGACTTTCCTGCTGGTGGGGCCTTTACCTTTCTTGTTTGGTTGTGTTGGCGTACTTCGTGTAGTTTTGGACGAGTGTTGATTTGGTTGTTCTTCCTTGTCCCCAGCCTTTTGGAGTTCCTGAGGTTTCACCACGTCTCAGCTCAGAGGTGTTTTGCTTCTGGACTCTTCGCCCGTGATGGACTCGCTCCACTGAGGTTTGTGAGTATTCGGTGTACGAGGGACGCCCGTTGCGGATTCTGGCTCGTGAGGTGAGAGAATTGCGAAACCGGGCCATGACGTAATGGCTAGTGTTTACTTGAGGAGTAATCACGGAGACTGAGTAGCGACTGGAGAGCTGGAGACGGTGTTGATGGATACCTACCCTTGGCTTTGAGACTCCCTTTTTAGCCGTGTCAGTTTTGAGGACGAAACTTTCTTTTAGTGGGGGAGGATGTGAGGACCCGAATCCCCGCTTAAGGGTTTACGGTTGGTTTGGTCGCTTTGGGAAGTGTTTGTGCGCGCGTCGGGCCCAAGGAATGGACTCAGTGTGTAAAATGGGAGCAAGTTTGCCTAACCGGAAGCCTTTGACAAATTTTAGATGTGGAATTGGGCATAACGGACATCGGATTTGGATTCAGCGCGCGAAAACGATGAAAATGGAGTATTTACTGGTATTTTTCGGAGCCCGGTCGCCAAAATACGGATTTCGAGGCGTTGGAGCACTGTTACGGCGGCCGGAGTTGCGGCGGCGGCGGCGGCAAGCGGCGGAGCGCGGCGGCGGGCTGAGGCGCAGCCGCTCGGTCCACCGCGGAGGCGTGCACCGGGGATTTGGACAGGTGGCGGCTCCCGGTTGGCCGGCGTAGCAGGCGCGGTCCACGGGATTGCGCGGGATGTATGGTGGACCGGAGAGGGACACGTGGTGACTCCGGATAGGCCGGCTCACGTGCGCGCGGTCCACGCGGCGACGGCGGACAGGTGGCCGTACACCCGGGTCAGCCGGGGCGACGTGCGCAGGGCTGGCGCGGTCGGCACCACGTGGCGCGACCGCAGCGGTTGGCGCCGCTGTGCGCTGTACGGGGTGCCACGTGTCCCGCAGGGGTTGGCTACGCTCGTTGTTTGCTGTGCGGGGGCACGTGGCGCTCCTGGGTTGATTCGGGCGCTGATGGTTTGGGGTACATTTTTGGGTTCCTGTAGCGCCCGAAAGTTTCGGGCGCCCATAAGAGGGGACATGGATGGTATTTTTGGAATTATTCTGTGGAGGCTATAAATACCCCCCCTTAGGCTACGATTTCGGGCCTTTTCCCGAGCTCATCTGCGACTGAGGCCTTAAGAAATTTTGTTCTTCACCTTGTGCTCCACCTTGTGAGGCATTTTCAGATTTTTTTGGAAGCCTCGACATCCGCTCTTTCTGCGACGCGGCGCACTGAGACGTTTCTTGGATTTCGGCTTCCACCGTCGCTTCTCAGTCCGCGAGACCCCCTGGATTACTCCGATGGTATTTTGATCCGATTTTTGCGGTAGCGCGTTCACGAGAGGTACGCCTTCGATTTCCGTATTGATCACTTCATCTCATTTTGAGTTCTTGGCATGGTTTACGAGGCATTTTGAACCCCTTCCTGCTGGTGGTTTTTCTGGATAGCGGAGGATTGTCAGATTTTTATCTCAGCACTCAGTCATCGGAATTCGACGTTTAAGGACTCGATTGACATCTACGCTTTGCGAGGATCACCGTTGTATTTTTATTAGAATTTTTGAAGTTTATCTTACAGGTGGAAATTTCGCATCTTTGGGACTGAAATTCAACAAGTTGTACACTTGGAATTTTGTATTGTTTGTAATGTTTGGGCCTTATCTTTGTACCCAAGAGGTGTTTTTGGGCGTTTTTGGACCCGTTGGAATGAGGTGAATTCGAGGATTATCCCCGTGCTGTTTCAGCCTTTTTGGACATTGGATCAATTAGCATTTTCAGGTGGCTTGCTTCGCCTCTAAACTCAATGGACTATCCACTAATTCTATTATATAGGGAACATGCATATTATGAGATGGATTAGAATGCATGTTAGAGAGAGTGATGCCATCTTTCCTGTGTTATTGTTGATATCCTGTTGATTCATGTTCCCTGATCCTGCTTTAGTTAAATTAATTGCTGTTATTGGAACTTGACCTAGCACCCCGTTATATGTTGCATGTGTAACCAGACCAGTAGAAAATCCTCACTTGGGCTAGGTTTATTTATGTTTTAGACATCCACAAGTTTTACTTTATTCCTGGACATAGTGTTATCCTCGCCCGGGTAGTGGGCCGAGTGGTCGGGTTTCCTTTTAGTGTGGGATGCATGTTACACTCGTGCTTGTGAGCAGAGTGGAGTCTTGTAGATGTAGTTGGTCTTTTATCTGTGGCGAGAGCAGTTTGGGTGAAACGGTGGTCCCGGGATGTCTTGTTTCCTTGTTTTATATGTGTTGCCACTGTGTTAGTGGCAATAGTATACCAGTGATAGCAGGACCTAGAACCCAGACTGTTTTTGGACACATACAATTTCTGTAAACTAATGTTTTCCTTCCAAACTTCGAGCGGGTCGCCGGAGCCTGTTCTTGTTGTATTTGGGTGAAGGCAATAGCCCTTCGGGGTTTGAAAAATAAAACTTATTTGAACTGATTTTTTTATTAAAAAAACTAAAATATATTAAATTTGGTTTCTCAGATTAAAATAGTTTTAAGTAATAACTGTCATCTTTTTATTACAACTTCCTCACCCGAGAGAGTTTGGGTGATTTGGGTTCTAGGGGCCATCCCTTTTTCGGGACGAATGATACGGGGGCCGTGCCTGGAACCTGTTCTTGTTTGATAGGGTTGTAGGTGTTGGTCTCCCGGAACTTTCGGACCCTGTGTGAGGACCCGGATCCCCACGACGAGATTACTGGTTGACCAGCAGCTCCTGGAGGCCTGTGGGGCGTATCAGTGGTAATTGTGCACCAATTGGACACAAGTGTTGGGCCCAGTGTGTTAAATGGGTCACGTGGGTGATCGGTGGACTCCGTCTGAGCTCCAGAAGTGGTTTCGCGCGCAATGGATATTAAAATTGGGCTCAGCGCGAAGCTTGGATCAAGGAACATCTTCCCGGATGCCTTCGACAATTTTTAGAGTTGGAATTTGGCAAAATGGACCTCGGATTTGGATTCAGTGCGCGAAAACAATGAAAATGGACTATTTACTTGCATTTTTCGGAGTCCGGATGATTCAGCACGTTTTTCGAGGCAAGGTTACTGTTCCGGCACCGGCGGCGGCGGCGTGCGGCGGCGGGCAGCGGCGGAGCGCGGCGGAGCAGGCTCGGGCAGGTGCGCGGTCCACCGCGGAGGCGTGCACCGGTCGCGGGCCACGTGGCGGCTCCCGGTTGGGCCGGCGCAGCGGGCGCGGTCCACGGGAATGGCGGGTGTACGGTGGACCGGTGGGGGGACACGTGGCGCGCACCGGTTGGCCGGTCCACGTGCACTCGGTCCACGGAGCTGGCTGGGGAGCGCCTCGGGAAGCGTGCGTGCAGAGGCGCAGGCGGCGTCAAAGGCGCGCACGTGGACGACTGTTGACCGAGTGCGGTCCACGCTTCGCCTTCTCCGAGCGCCACGTGTCGAGCAGCGGATGGTCGGTGTGGCTGTCCGCTGTTCGGGGGCGACGTGGCGGGCCCTGGGATTTTCGAGCGTGAACAGTGTTGGGCCGGGCCCAACACTGTAGCCGCCCGGTTCTTGCCAGCGCCCGGAAAGTGGGACTTATCCGGTATTTCTTCAATTGTTTTCTGAAGCCTATTTAAAGGATCCGAACCTCCTTCTTCACCCCTTTTTCCGCAGTTCCGAGCTTCCCCTCTCCCCGAGCCCTTTATCAAAGTTGCTCCCCTTCGTGTTGCGCACTCTCTGGAGGATTTCTAGGATTTTTGGTGGCACGCTTATCGAGGTTTCCATTTTTACGGCGCGGCGCGACGCTCGTCCATTTGGGTTCCCCTTCGTCGCGTTTCGGTGCGCGAGCTCCCCCGGGCTACTCCGACCACCGTTTCGGGTGATTGTTGCGCCGTTAGATCCGCGACGGACAGATCTACGATCTTGGTATTTTCAGCTTACCCCCATTTCGCGCTTTTCGAGGAGTTCTTCCATGTTTACTGTGACACGGTTTTCTGATGGATTTTCTGGACAGCGACACATTGCCGGATTTTTATCTCCGCAACCGGGCATCGGATGGCGACATGCTTATACACTTTTTTCATCTACTCGACGCGAGGATTGTCACAGTATTTTTCTTGGATTTTTCTGAGTTTTTCCCGAAGGTATATTTCTCGCCCTTTATCTGTGCATGGAAATACAGATGTGTGGTTGTATGTTTGTGGGCGCCCTGTGTTGTGGAATTTGTAACTCGGCCTACGGGGCTCGGAATTTGACGTGCAGGTACTCGTTTCGAAGGTATCGACACGAGGAACGTGATAGTAATTTTGTTGGATTTTTCTGGGCACTTTCTGCAGGTGAAAACTGCACGTCTTCGGGGTTGTTTTCTGATGTTGTATATGTGGATTATTTTTGGAATAAAAGTGTAATGTTGGACCTTATTGTTGTACCCAGGGGTGTTTGCAAGTGTTGCTGGACCTGTTGGAACTGGAGAATATTGGACATAGTGGATTCCGGGCGTTTTCAGTTGTTTGGAGCCACGGCTTGCGCGACATGTACCGAGGGTACAATTTTGACAGATTTTGGACTGTGAGCGTCTACACTCTTCACCGACTTTAGATTTGCCTTGGTTTAAGCGCTTCAGGTGGGTAAGCTTAATATCAGTAACTGTATAAGGCAATGATTATGTTATGGCGAATATAAGTGCACTTGTGGGGATGTCACCCCTCTATGACTGATGCATGCATGTTTAGGGTACATGGTTTATGTTTGTAAGGTAAGTAAGCTTGATAATGATATTTGTATAAATGATTGCAAGAATAGTATTTATGAGGTATACTGAGGACTTGCATGACTTGGACATCTATGTGATGATTAGTGTAAGCTTACCTAGGATAATGTTACCCTATGAGATTATGTAACATGCCATGTTAGCACATAGCCTTTCATGTGGTTGGTTTATGCTTTGGGACAGGATTTCGTAGCTATGTGCGGATTTGTACTCTGAGGAGTTATTATGATCGAGGATTATGGTCAGGTGTAGGCATGTGGATTACTTTGTTGTATCTTTCTTGAGGACAAATGCATGCTTGTATGGACATATAGTTAGGCCCCCTTTTTATTGCTACACTACTTATTGGAACTTGACTTAGGAGAAACCATGCTTTTCCTTTCTCCTTCTTGTTAGTCAGGTGGTCAGTGTTGCTCGGGTTCGAGCAGGGGTCTGGATAGTGTAGTCGGGACTTCGTGTCTGGGATAGGTTGGATTAGTTGTGGGGCTTTGCGGCAACCACGGATATTGGGCGGTTGACCGGATGTTTCTCTATGCACCTGATTGGGTATCAGTTTTCTTTAGTGGATGGAGTTTCCCACTTATCGTTCAGTTGCATCCGATTGAGGTCGGGTCTTTCCTTGGTGGTTGAGTTTTCCCACTTTGATCAGATTGATGATCAAAGTCCTGCTATACTGAGATACTGTTACTGAGATACTGTTACTGAGATACTTTACTCGTGCGGGTCGCTCCCCTCGAGCGCCACTCCGGAGGTAGGCTTTTCGGACCCAGCCTTGTGTGCCGGTCTGATACTTATTTTGGGATGCGAGCCGTGTGGGCCGATCCCGCGGTTTCGAGCCTTGTGTGCAGATTCCGCTGAGCAGGCAATGCCAGTTTTACTGGTGGCACTAGATTGGGTTTATTACAGATATTTGCCTTTCTTGTTTCACTCGTGTCAGGGGGACCGAGTGGAGTCTAGTAGCTGTGTTTAGACCGGTGCTAGTGTTGTTGGGATCCATTTGGGGACTGTGGTCCCGAGGTCTTTGTGAGTTGTTGACCGTTGTGCGAGAGGCTTGGTGATCTTGAGTTTATCCGTTCTGAGAGAGAGCGTGGATTTTGACTATAGCCTGCATGAGCCACTACTCGATAGCGAGTTAGTCCGTTTGGACGCCCTACGTAATTCCTGCCCGTCAGCGGGAGGTGGTTGTAGGTGGGCGCAGGTTTGACTGGACCCGATGTGGCAGTCAGCTCGATTGGGTCAATTGAGCACCTCGTGTGCGAGTGTTGCATATCTTTATCAGAGTTTCCCCATTTGAGCTTTTAGTTAGAGGCATGGTAGCTGTTGAGAATCTCCAGCTTTCCTATTTCAGTCTTTACTGCTTTGGTTATCTTATGTCTCTTGAGGACTTAGTGGGCAAACCGTCAGGTCTGGCGGTGGTACCCACTGAGAACTCCCTTTTTGGTGTAGTTCTCACACCCTTTGGGGGTCTTCCCCCTCCTTTTTCCTTCCTCTCCCTTGTTTTGCAGAGTCTTAGCGGGTGTTGCGGATTCTGCGGTTGTTGTTCGAGGCGAGGGAGTCGCGAGCTAGATCCCTACCCGTCGTTGGAGAGTAGCGGTACCCCCTTCAGAGGAGATCATCAGTAGATTAGTTGTTTCTTTTTTCTCTTTTGAGAGACTGTTGTAGTGAGGATATTATGTATTGAGAGACTGTACACTGTTGTATTTTTTGGAGATACCTCCCGGTTGGGTGCAGAGCTTGTATTTGAGGACATTGTATTATTATTATTTTAGGGAGGCGGATCTTGTTGTATTATCTTCCAGTTGTACAGTGATTGATTTTAGTTATACAGCAGGTTTTTATTTATAGCTCTGATATCTGTTTAGCTGTAGTACTTTTCTTGCAGGTAGGACGCTTCGCCTATGCAGGTTGGCATAGGTGGCGGATCTGTTGGCGAGCCCGGGTCGCAGTTTCGACCCCGGGGCGTGACACCCTGGTTGGTGTCTTCCGCATGTTGTATCGAGGTTGTCGTGTTCCCGAACTGTAAGGGGGTCGGGAACTTCTATAGGCGGAGCCTGGAGTCTGTTCTTGTTTGATTGGGGTTCTAGGCGCCGACCTATCGGAGTTTCTGAACCCTTATGGTGCCGGTCCTTTCTGTGTTATTTGTGAGTTTGGTGTTATGTTGTGGGAGCCGTTGGGTTGACGGTGGTCCCGGCTGTGAGTATTTCCAGCCAGTGAGTTAGAGAGGTGATCTTAGTTACTGTTGATCTTGTTGATCGTGGATTTGGAATATAGCCTGCATGAACCATATTGAGCTCGACAGAGATGCGCAGATACTTTCCTTGGTGGGGTCGCGCCCCTCGAGTGCCACTCCGGAGTTGGGCCTGTTACTTTGCTATCGCGACTTGTCGACGCAGTCCCTCTGGCTGGGCCAGTTTTGGCAGCCACGGACGCCCTACGATAGGCCCGTCCTCTTGTGGATGTGCGGCAGTAGGTGGGCGCAGGTTTGACTAGACCCCATGTGGCAGTCACTATGATTGGGTTGATTCAGTATACTGGGTTTGAGTCGATGCATCATTTTCATCTGTATCACCCTTTGAGCATAGTAGATAGAGGCATGGTAGCTGTAGAGTTATTTTCAGCATTGCTTTCTTCAGTTTTTTGTTATCTTATGCCTCTAGTAGATTTAGTCGGCAGACCGTCGGGTTTGGTTGCGGTACCCACTGAGAACTACTGTGGGATGTAGTTCTCACACCCGCTGCGGTGTATTTTTTTCCAGGGACCCCTTCTCCAGGTCCTGTTGCTCCAGTTGCTGATCCTTCAGACCGAGGCGAGGGAGTCGCGAGCTAGTTCCCTACCCGTCTTTGGAGTATAGCGGTGTCCCCTTTTTGGAGATTTGTAGTACAGTCAGTAGATTAGTTTTTGTTTTTACATTTGAGAGACATTTGTATTGTGAGAATCTGACTTGTACTGAGAGCTTGTACCCTGATGTATCATTTCTGTTTACCTCCCTGTAGAGTCTGAGTTTTTGTATTAGAGGATTTTGTATATGATCGTATTTGGGAGATGGATATTGTATCTTTATTTTCGGTTGTACAGTGATTGGATTTTAGTTTTATAGTAGTTTTCTTTATAGCTCTGATATTTGTTTAGCTGTAGTACCTTCTCTTGCAGGTTGGACGCTTTGCCTATGCGGGGTTTTGTAGAGGCGGCGGATCTGTTGGCGAGCCCGGGTCGCAGTTTCGACCCCGGGGCGTGATAGATACAATCGAGGTAAGCACTCCATGTAACCTCATTACCTCATCCATATAAAGTTGAGAGAACCTCTTCCGGGACCAAGTAGACTATACTGGAAGAAAGTGGGCAAACTTGGTCAGTCTGTCCACTATCACCAAAACTGCACCATAACCACCCTCGGTCCTCAGTAATTCCATGATGAAATCCATAGTGATTTGATCCTATTTCCATTTTGGAATTGGAAGATTCTGAAGTTTGCCAACGGGTACATGATGTTCTACTTTTACTTGCTGACAAGTCAAGCATTAAGCCACATATCTTGTAATGTCCCTCTTCATGCCATGCCACTAGAAGTGTGCCTTGATGTTTTTATACATCTTAATCCCACCAGGATGAATGGTATAAGGTGTATAATAGACCTCTCTCAAAATCTGCTCTCGAATCCCGGTATCCATAGGCACACAAAATCGGTCCTTGTACCGCAGTTTGTCCATTGAATCAACACTGAAATCCCCGGTCTGACCGCTCGCACACTGCTCTCGAATCTGAATGAGCTGGGGGTCCTCACTCAGTTTTTCCCTGATATGATCCAACAGAGTGGGCTGCATGACTAAGGATATCAGTCGCGCAAAAGCCCCTGGGGATACCACCTATAAGATGAGCTGTCTCATCTCCTCAAGCAAAGGCGTCTGTCATGTGATCATCTGTGACACCCCCGAAATGTGTATTAGTCCTATATATAAATGATAAAATATGACTAAATCTCTAAACCCGGCTATAGCATTTTGGATGGTAGAAAGATCCAAGAGGTTATGAGAGTTAAGCGTGCTAGAGCTAGAGTAGTTCTAGGATGGGTGACCCCCTGGGAAGTTGGGGCGTCACAGTTGGTATCAGAGCCATTCACCAGCCGAAAATGTGAGATGAGTCTCGGCTGGGCCAGGGTTATATAGTGGGTAGAGCGAGGCTCCCCGGCTAATGACCGTTGTGGGTGGAGTGCAGCTCACCACAAGGTCGGCTAAGGCTGGTGAGACGAGTCTCACATCGCCTGGTGCTTGTGAGTGTCTTTGAGCCTGACGAGGACGTCAAGGCTTAAAGGGGGGAAAAATGTGACACCCCCGAAATGTGTATTAGTCCTATATATAAATGATATAATATGACTAAATCTCTAAACCCGGCTATAGCATTTTGGATGGTAGCAATATCCAATAGGTTATGAGAGTTAAGCGTGCTAGAGCTAGAGTAGTTCTAGGATGGGTGACCCCCTGGGAAGTTGGAGCGTCACATCATCATGCTCAGACTCTACACTGTCTTCCTACTCAATGCATCTGCCACCACATTAGCCTTGTCGGGGTGATAAAGAATCCTCCGGTCATAATCCTTCAATAATTCCAACCACCGGCGCTATCTCAAATTCAATTCTTTTTGTGTAAACAGATACTTGAGGCTTTTGTGGTCAGTGTAAATTTCACAGTGCTTTCCATAGAGATAATGCCGCCAAAGCTTCAAAGCAAATACAACTGCGGCGAGCTTCAAGTCATGAGTAGGGTAATTTTTCTCATATTTCTTTAATTGCCGGAAAGTATAAGTAATTACTCTACCCTCCTGCATTAGCACACATCCAAGACCACTGTGTGATGCATCATTAAAAATCACAAATCCTTTCCCCATAATGGGGAGGGAGGATAGGAGCTGACATCAATCTGCTCTTTAAATCCTCAAAGCTCATCTGGCAATCCTCACTCCAAGTAAACTTAATTTCTTTCCGAGTCAAACGAGTGAGGGGCATCAACATACCGACGGTAATATCCAGCTAATCCCATGAAGCTCCGTACCTCAGTGATCGTCGTCGGTCGGGGCCAATCCCAAATAGCCTCAATCTTTTTCGGGTGTACTGCCACTCCAGTGGTTGAAATCACGTGGCCCAAGAAAGAAACCTCCGCCCGAAACTAAAATTCGCACTTTTTCAACTTGGCATACAACTTCCTTTCACGTAAAAGCTGCATCACATTCCTTAAGTGCTTCTCATACTCGGTATCACTCCGGGAGTAGATCAAGATGTCATCGATGAACACCACAACAAATCTGTCCAAATACGACTGAAAAACTTTGTTCATCAAGTCCATGAACGTGGCAAGGGTATTAGTTAATCCAAAAGGCATAACGGTGAACTCATAATGTCCATACCGGGTCCTAAACGTCGTCCTGGAGATATACTTGGCCTTCACCTTCAACTGGTGGTAACCTGATTGCAGATCAATCTTGGAGAAGACACAAGACCCTAACAGCTAATCAAAAAGATCATCATTGCGCGGCAAAGGGTACTTGTTCTTGATGGTCACTTTATTCAATTCTTGGTAATCAATAGAAAGCCGAAGTGAACCATCCTTCTTCTTTACGAATAGCACTAGCGCTCCCCAAGGTGACACGTTAGGCCGAATAAAGCCTTTCTCCAACAAAACCTGAAGTTGCGCCTTTAACTCTCGCAGCTCCGCCGGTGCCATCTGGTAGAGTGCCTTCGAGATTGACGCAGTTACAGGGATTACGTCAATCATGAACTCAATCTCTCTATCCGGCGGTATGCTCAACAACAGTTTCAGTGTGAGGACCCGAATTCCCGCGAGAGGATTATTGTTGGATCAGTAGCTTCTGGAAGCCTTTGTTGGGTGTTGGAGGTGTTTGGGTGCGTATCGGACTCAAGATAGGAGCTCAGTGCGTTGAATGGATCACGAGTGTATTTGGATGCACCCGTCGAATTTCAGAAGTGGTTTCGCGCGAAACGAACATTGGATTTGGATTCAGCGCGGAAAAACGATGGAAATTGACAACTTGGTTGTATTTTTCTGAGTCCGGACGTCCGAAAACGGACACCCGGAAGTTTTCTGTGTTTTCGGGTGCACGGGAGGAGCCGTGGACCGCCGGGCCACCACGTGGAGAAGCCGGATTGGCCGGCGCAGCGCGCGCAGTCCACGGAGGCGCGCGGCCGGGTGCATGGACCGGGGCGGGGACACGTGGCAGCCCCGGGTTGCTCGGTGAAGCGTGTGAGGACCCGAATTTCCGCAAGAGGATTACTGTTGGATCAACAGAGCTTCTGCAGTGTGTTTAGCAGCTTCTGGGGGCCTGTACTGTGTATTGGAGGTGTTTGTGCACAAATTGGACACAAGTGTTGGACTCAGGGATTAAAATGGATCACGAGGGTAATCGGATGATCTCGTTGAATGTTTAGAAGGGGTTTCGCGTGAAATAGACATTAGAATTGGACTCAGTTCAAAATTTGGGTTAAAAATACTTGTCTGGATGCATTCGGCAAATTTTCGAATTAGAATTTGGCAAATCGGACACCGGATTTAGACCCAGCGCGCGAAAACGGTGAAAATGGACTATTTATTTGTATTTTTCGGAGACCGGATGCGAAAACACGGTTTTCAAGGCATTGTGCACTGTTCCGGCGGCCGGCGGGTAGTGGCGGAGCACGGCGGGCAGCGGCAGAGCACGGCGGCGCAGTGTCGCGGGCAGCAGCGCGGGCAGAGCGCAGGCGTGGGCAGCGCGGAGGCGCGCGGGCAGGCGAGCGGTGCAGCGGGGGAGTGCACCACGTGGCGGATTCTCATTGGTGGACCGGCGGGACGCGTGGCAGCAGGCGGTTGGTCGGTGCTGTGGACTGGCTCCACGGAGCAGGCGGGGAGGCACCTCGGGCTGAGTGCCGGTCAGGGTGGCAGGCGGCGCTGACAGCGCGCGTGGGCGCGCGGCGACCGAGCCGCTGACCCGCGGTTTCCCGCGCGTGGGTGCGCCACGCGTCAGCGTGGGCGCGGGCCACGTGGCGCTTGGCGGGTGGTGGGCTCGGCTGTAGCCTGTTCGGGGTGACGTGGCACTCCCAGGGTGTTTCGGGCGCTTGCTGTGCGGGGCCTTGCAACGGATTCGGGCGCCCGAATCCGATGTGGGCGCCCGAATCTTGGGACACAATGGGTATTGTTGCAATTGTTTTCCCAGCCTATAAATAGGCCGAGAACAACAGCCTGTATCTTTTTCCCTGCTCGGTTTCTCACAGTGCAACCTTCAGTAAGATTCTTCCTCTTCCAGAGCTTCTTCCACCTGAGGATTTCTGGGATTTTTGGTGGCACGCACTTCGAGGTTTTTGATTTTACGGCGCAGCGAGACGTTCTTGCATTGGTGTTCTTCTCCGTCGCATTTCAGTGCGTGGACTCCCCCGGGCTACTCCGGCAGTATTTTTCGGCGATTCTTCCGCCATCGTCTTCTCGACAGGTAGGGATACGTTTCCCGTGTTTACTGGTTCTTCCCGTTCTGAGCTTTTCATGGGTTTTACGGATCATTTTTTGACCTCATTTTCTGGGGCAGAGTTTTGGACAGCACATCGGTTTTTCGGCGATAACTTTGCGCTTAGGCATCGGATGGAGGCGTGCCTGTAGTCGTTTTGCATCTACACATCGCAAGGAACGTCCTCGAATTTTCCTGAATTTTCTGGGTTTTCCCCGAAGGTGAAAAATCCCTTTTTCCAGAGATAAGTGCTACAGATTTTTGTACAGGATTCTTTTGAGAGGGTCACCTTGTCGGATTTTTATCTTGATGTCCGGAACTCGGATTGAGACGTGCAGGTACTCGTTTCGATCGGCTCGACACGACGAACACAGAGGTTATTTTTCTAGATTTTTTTGAGTTCATCTCGCAGGTGATATTTAGCCATCTTCAGGGCTGGTTGTGTGGACTGCATCATGTTGTATGTTATTTGAGATTGATTGTGCGCCGATTGGTTATCTTTGCAGTTTTGGGTGTTTTGGCGTGGATTAAGGTTATTGGACAACGAGGAGGTTTTACAGCTATGAATTGCGCATTTCCAGGTGGGTGGTTGCTATATCCCTCTTTTCTGACTTACCCACTAGGAGTATTAGAGAGATCATTTTTGAGACACTTCATGTTGGAAATGTTATTAAGGAATCACTATGTGGGAAACATAATTGTAATTGGAACTTATGCATGCCTGTGGAATTATGGATTTCTATGTTAGCACTAAACCTTGCATGTGAATCTGATTATAATATTGAGGCCAAGTAATTTACCTTGATGGTGGAATATTTGCATGCTCGTGTCGGTATATAGATTTCTGTGTTAGTACTTAACATTGCATGTGGAATTGTTTATTATATTGGGTCAAGATGGTTTATCCTGTTAGTGGTATTACTTGAGGATAGGTGACATGCATAGGTGGATACTGTTAATGATCAATGACTTAATTTATTTTTTCTTGAGAACACTTGCATGCTTGTATGGACATCTAGATAGGCCATCTTTTATCGCTACACTTTCATGCTGGAACTTGACTTAGGAGAAACCTTGTTTGCTTCTGTTCTCCTTATTCTTTAGTCAAGTGGTTATTGTTGCTCGGGTTTGAGCAGGGGTACGGGATAGTGTAGCCAGGACCTTGGGGTTGGGGACAGGTGGTATTCGATTATGGGTTGTGGGGTGTTGCGGCTACCGCGGATAGTAGGCGGTTGACCGGATATAGTTTATTTTACCCGATTTTGGATTGGGGGTTATTGCGGCTACCGCGGATAGTAGGTGGTTGACCGGATGTCGGATGTGGGACATGATTGTGATTGTGGGTTATTTCGGTGACCGCGGATATTGGGCGGTTGACCGGGTGTCGGTTGTTGGGCTTGATTGTTGACAGTGGGTATCGTAGCGAACGCGAATATTGGGCGGTCGACCAGATGGTTACTTATGCATCAGATTGGGGATCGGGGTTCTTTAGTGGCGGGTTTTGTTCCACTTGAGTATAGTTGTGATCCAGTCCTGCTTTTATGATACTTGTGACATGGCTATTTTTCCTCGTGTGGGTAGCTCCCCTCGAGTGCCACTCCGGAGCGCGCGGGGCACCAGCTAGGTGCCGGACAGGCATTGAGTTTTGCTATCACATCGGCGCGGCTTACTTGCCCGATGATGAGGGCGGCAGCAGGAGTTTTGCTATCACATCGGCGCGGCTTACTTGCCCGATGATGAGGGTGGTACAGATTGGGTTCATCTGGGACGGTTGGTTACTGTTGCATACGGTTATTCCAGTCTAGGACTGCATTTAGAGGCATAGTAGTGGTAGTTTCCTTTCTTCGGTAGTTTTATTGCTTACCACACTTCTTTCCCTTTTGCCTCTGGTAGACCTAGTGGGTGTGTCAGAGTTTGAGGATTTACCCACTAGGGGAGGCTACTGGTTTACTAGTAGTTCTCACCCCCATTCTTTTTTCCTCTTTTGCTTTTACCTTGTTTTGAAGTGTCTTCTGCGGGTGCTGCTGGGCTTTCAGCGGTGGGTCGAGGAGAGAGGACGGCTGAGTAGATAGATCTCGAGGCAGGATGAGCGAGTTAGCTGGACTGTTGGTGTACCCATGTTCCTCAGACGGTTGTACTTTTACTTTTGGGACTGGCTTCTGCCAGCAGGTTGTATTCATTTTGGTGAGCTGGGAGAGACAGATGTATCATTTATACAGATGTACTGTATTTTATTTCCAGCTTCAGTCTGAGATTTAGTAGCTTTAGTTCAGCTCTGTTTTTATTGCTCTTTATTATTATCTCTTATATTTGAGCAGGTTACTGGCGCTTCGTGTACGCGAAAAATTCCGTGTGCACGGCGGATCTGTAGACGGGCCCGGGTTTTGGTTTACACCCGGGGCGTGACACAGTGCGCGCGGTCCACGCGGGAGCGCGCGGGCAGGCCGGGCAGGGCGCGCGGGCAGGCGCGGTGCAGCGATGGCTAGTGTGCCACGTGGCAGATTCCCATTGGTAGGCTGAGGACAGGTGGCAGCTTAAGATTGGCTGGTGCTGGAGGCGCGGTCCACGGAGAGGCGCGGGGTGGCGCATGGACCGGGCGGGACACGTGGCGGCTTCTGGTTGGCGGGCTCTCGAAGGCGTGGTCCACGGGGTGCACGGGGGGCGCCTCGGGATGCGTGCGAGGCAGGGTGGAAGGTGGCGCGGTCGGGGGCGCTAGTGCGGGCCACGTGGCGCCCGGGCTATTCGCAGGCGCCACCCACCCGCATTGACCCGGCTGGGCCACGTGGCGGCGCCCGGGCGGCCATACACCGTTGTGCGCTGTTCGGGGCTACGTGGCGCGATAGGAGCGATCCGAGCGCTCGTCGCAGCGGAGGTTGAGGGCGCGGATTTGGCGCACGAATCTTTCGGGCGCCCGAATGTTTCGGGCGCCCGAATCCGGGGACCCATTGGTCATTTTTGGAATTGTTCGGCTGGGCCTATAAATAGGCCCGTTTGAACAGCGTTTCAGACTTTTCTGGCCGGATTTTCACAGTGAGTTCTTCAGCAAAGTTGCTCATCCTTGTGTGTTTCTTCCACTGGAGATTTCCTAGGATTTTAGAAGGCACCTTCTTCGAGATCTACAGCGATTCGTCGCGTCGCGACGCTTCTTCCCCGGCGACCCTTCCCGTCGCGTTTCGGTGCGCGGACTCCCCCGGGCTACCCTGAAGGAATTTTTGGGCGATTCTTGTGCTGATGTTTCCACGACAGGAAGTTCTTCATTTCTTGTATTTATGGCTTCCCTCCATTCTGAGGTTTTCATGGGTTTTATGGATCATCTTGTGACCCCCTTTTTCTGTGGCGGAGTTTTGGACAGCACCGGGGTTTTTATTGGATTTCTCGGCCCACGGGTGTCCGAACGAGTAGTGAAAATACTCGATTTGCATCTACTCGACACAAGGAACACAGCGGTGATTTTTCTAGGATTTTTGGAGGACATTTCGAAGGTGAGATTTTAGCTTCTTCGGGACTGTTTGCCGCAGAATTTTGTTCTTGAGGAGTTGCGGCTTACCGCGGAGTTTTAATTGTATCTTGGTCTACAGGCGTCGGAATTGGACGTGCAAGTACTCGTTTCGATCGGCTTGTCGCGAGGATCGCAACAGTTATTTTTCTGGATTTTTCCGAGGTTATCTCGCAGGTAAAATTTAGCCATTTTTGGGACTGGTTGTATGGACAGTGGCAAATTGTGCATCTTTGGGATTGATTGTACGCCGTTTGGTTTATATTTGCAGTTTTTGCGGTGTGCCGTGTTGACCTGGAGAGAGGTCGTGTTTGGAGCCGTGCTACACGTGTTTCGCGATCGAGGTGGGTGGTTGCTATATCCCTCTATTTCTGACATACTCACTAGGAATATTAGAGAGATCCTTTCATTGGACTTATTGATTGATCATTACTCGTGGTTGGGATTATGCATGCTTGTGTGGAATTATGGTTTGCTTTGTTAGTGTTTAACCTTGCATGTGGAAATTGAATATTAAATTTGGGACAAGTGCTTTACCTTGATGGTGGGTACCACTTGGGGATATTATTTTTGGACATGCATAGGTGGATGGTTTATGTGAGGGTGAGTAGCGGTTTATGTGGGGTTCATCATGATTGTTGCTACGTTTTACTTTCCTTTCCAAATGAGAACACTTGCATGCTTGCGTGGACATCTAGATAGGCCATCTTTTATCGCTACACTATCATGTTGGAATCTGACTTAGGAGAAACCATGTTTGTTCTTTCTCCTTTCTTTCTAGACTCTAGAGGCATGATGCTCGGGTTCGAGCAGGGGTTTGGGATAGTGTAGCCGGGGCCTGGATTATGGGCTATTGCGGCAACCGCGGATATTGGGCAGTTGACCGGATGTCGGTCGTGGGACATGATTGTAGGTGGCGGGGTATTGCGGCAACCACGGATATTGGGCAGTGGTTATGGTGCCAGATAGTGGATGATAGGGGATTACGGCGACCGCGGATATTGGGCGGTTGGCCGGGTGTTGGTTGTTGTACCAGGTTGTGGATTGTGGATTATGGGGTATTGCGGTGACCGCGGATATTGGGCGGTTGACCGGATATGTACTATTGCATCAGATTGGGTATCAGATTTCTCTAGTGGACGGAGTGTCCCACTTATTGAGTACTATTGCATTTGATTGAGGGCCGGGGTTTTCTTTAGTGGATGGGTTTTCCCACTTTAATCAAAGTCGTGATCCAGTCCTACTGTTTTATGATACTTATGATACTTGTTACTTGTCACGCCCCGGGGGTTCGAATCGCGCGGAAGAGGAGCCACCGATGCCCCTGATTCAGCCATATATTTTTTTTTGTAAAACATTACTCCCCGGCGCGTGCACAGACCCGCCGCATACACAAATTCGCTCTGCAAATGAGCAGAGGCCCCTTTGTATATGCACGGCGTCTCAACTACAAAGTGTCTCACAAGGCGTAGTACATACAATCTCTAACCACATCAGTTGGGGTCTCGTACACATACAACCAAACAATTCACGTGACATTCTAGCATTCACTTAGAGCATAGAGGCCGGTGTTTTGAAAGGATAAATAATCACAAGGTTTTGAAAGCGGCATCCACACGATGCCCTCGTTTGTGAAAACAGTTCGTAAACACATAAATCCCACAAGGTTTATAAAGCTTGGTGCCCACACGACACCCACGTTTTAAAAATAGTTTTCGCAAACGGTTTTCTTTGTTTTTCATCGTTCAAAACGGCCAAGTAAGAGAGAACGTAGTATTCATTCAATTATTCAAAAAGAAAGGAAAGAAAAGGGCAACATCCACTTCGACCCCACGGGGGTGTCGCAATCCAACACTAGCTACCATGAATAATAAAAGAAAAGGGAAAGAAGAGTCACTGTATCTGAAGTCACCCATAAATCAGATCAGCACCCTAACGTCCTCACCGGCGCCCTAGCACTCGCCCCTGGACGAACCTGTCACGAAGTGGGAAGTCAGTGACTAGAAATAGCATGATAAGCGTAGTAAACAAAGATAAGGCAAACCACAAACACCGGAGCAACTATCCCTCCCATGCACCTTCCACCTTAACCACACCCTGTATCATTACGACATCGGGCACCTTCCCCGATGCCCACCGCCGAGCACCTGCCTCACAAAGCAACATCGGGCACCTTCCCCGATGCCCACCGCCGAGCACCTGCCTCGGCCGCCGAGCACCTGCCTCGACGTCACCGCTCACACCCCCCACCCATGGGGGCCCCCATTCCTAACGCCACCTCCGCGTGGGGTACACGGGTCAACGTACCACTTTTCCGGAAAAGCACACCCTTGCGGTGGCCAAACCGCGGGTGTGCGTGTAGCAAATTTGAGCCTCAGATTGACATTGAGTATCATAACATAACATAACAGGGTTAGTGCATAAACAGAAGGAGACTGGCAATTCCACCTTGCCCCAACATGCTATTTCTAACAGTTAAACCCCATTCCCGAAACCCCCGGGAACGTACCCACCTTGTGTGCGTCGTCCTGCGTTCGTCCAGTCCGCGTCTGTGCTCCAGTCGCCCACAGCGTCCCGCACTCCTGAAGGAACATAGGCAAATCGAGACTTAGAAGTCCGAAACTTACAACGACTCCCTACAGCGTGCGGCGGAGTTCTTCGCACGGCACCGGCCCGTGCGGCGCACACTCCGCCCGGGCACAGCATCGCGTGGCCCCAGCCCGCGCGGGCGCCCCTCCTGCGGCGGCCCCGCGCGGCCAAGCGCCGCGCGAGTGCGTTGCCCGTGGTGCGGGGCGACCCCGCGCGGCCCCAGCCCGCGCGGGCGCCCCACCTGCGAGCGGCCCTGCGCGGCCAAGCGCCGCGCGAGCGCGCTGCCCGCGGTGCGGGTGCGACCCCGCGCGGCACCAGCCCGCGCGGGCGGCCCCACCTGCGGGCGGCCCCGCGCGGCCAAGCGCCGCGCGGGCGCCTCGCCCGCGGTGCGGGGGCGACCCTGCGCGGCACCAGCCCGCGCGGGCGCCCCACCTGCGGGCGGCCCTGCGCGGCCAGGCGCCGCACGGGCGCCTCGCCCGCGGTGCGGGGGGCGACCCCGCGCGGCACCAGCCCGCGCGGGCGCCCCACCTGCGGGCGGCCCCGCGCGGCAAAGCGCCGCGCGGGTGCCTCGCCCGCGGTGCGGGGGCGACCCCGCGCGGCACCAGTCCGCGCGGGCGCCCCACCTGCGGGCGGCCCCGCGCGGCAAAGCGCCGCGCGGGTGCCTCGCCCGCGGTGCGGGGGCGACCCCGCGCGGCACCAGCCCGCGCGGGCGCCCCACCTGCGGGCGGCCCCGCGCGGCCAAGCGCCGCGCGGTGCCTCGCCCGCGGTGCGGGGGCGACCCCCGCGCGGCACCAGCCCGCCGGGCGCCCCACCTGCGGGCGGCCCCGCGCGGCCAAGCGCCGCGCGGGTGCCTCGCCCGCGGTGCGGGGGCGACCCCAGCGCGGGCACCAGCCCGCGCGGGGCCCCCACCTGCGTGCGGCCCCGCGCGGCCAAGCGCCGCGCTGGTGCCTCGCCGCGGTGCGGGGGCGACCCCGCGCGGCACCAGCCCGCCGCGGGCGCCCCACCTGCGGGCGGCCCCGCGCGGCCAAGCGCCGCGCGGGCGCCTCGCCCGCGGTGCGGGGGGCGACCCCCGCGCGGCACCAGCCCGCGCGGGCGCCCCACCTGCGGGCGGCCCCCGCGCGGCAAAGCGCCGCGCGGGTGCCTCGCCCGCGGTGCGGGGGCGACCCCGCGCGGCACCAGTCCGCGCGGGCGCCCCACCTGCGGGCGGCCCCGCGCGGCAAAGCGCCGCGCGGTGCCTCGCCCGCGGTGCGGGGGCGACCCTGCGCGGCACAGCCCGCGCGGGCGCCCCACCTGCGGGCGGCCCCGCGCGGCCAAGCGCCGCGCGGCGCCCCGCCCGCGGCCGGTCCGGCGGCGGCGGCGGCGGTGTTCCCCGTGAAGACTCTACACAACAAAACTAATAAAAACTCACCTTTGATCCGCCGGAAAAGAGAGGAAGAGGATCGTCCTAACGTTGCCCGGTTGATCCCGCGAGCAAGAACCTCCGTCCTTTCCTCGAAAGCCCCGCCGTCGGTCGTACAAGAGCGAAAAAGGGTTGGGTCCCCGTTTTATTCTCCTCTTTTTCCCTCTCGTGGTGTCTCTTAAAGAGAAACCCTAGCCGTCCTTCACTCTCTCTTTTTTCCCTCTCGTGGTGTCTCTTAAAGAGAAACCCTAGCCGTCCTTCACTCTCTCCTTTTTCCCTCTCGTGGTGTCTCTTAAAGAGAAACCCTAGCCGCCGAACGAAGGGACCTAGGAGGGAACACCTAAAACCCTAGGTTCCTCAAAGGGTAAGAGAATAATTAATTAATAGGGACAGATCCAGCGGCTATAATTACCTCGAGAAACGTGCCGATCGTCCGCACGGATTCCGGGGCGCCTAAGTGGGGTCCGAACTTCGGAAAATTATTCCGGGTGAACCGGGAGTCGGAATCTGAAACCGATCGCGCCCCCGTTCTCCATTTCGCGAGCCCTTCGGCCTAAAAATGTCCGCGAGCCCCAACGGATTCTCCGGAAAAACACCAAAAATTGTCCCTCAGTCGGGCAGTCGAAGAAAAAGGGGTAACGGGGAGGGTCACGGAAAAGTCAGGTCTTACATCACTCACTAATAAAAACAAGTTTCGTCCCCGAAACTTAACTCCCGCCTGCGGCGAAGGGGGTCCGGGTAGCACCCCCTTCACCCTCGATTCGGGTTCCCAAGTTGTCTCACGTTCTTCCCGATTGCTCCAAAACGCCTTCACGTAGGGAAATGTCCGACTTCGTAGCTTTTCAGTCCTCCCGCGCTAGGGTCCGCACCGGCTCTTCCTCGTAGTTCACGTTTCCTTTGAACTTGATTTGCGGAGTCGTCAATCACTCGCGACGGGTTGGGGGATACTTTCGAGGCATGAAAGCGCGGACGCGACCAGAATTCGGTCGTGATTCGGTGGTAGGGCGAGGCGATGGGCCACGGGGCCGTCGCACTCCGGGATCCCTAAAAGTCCCACGTACTATGGCACTACTAGCCTCTCAACCCAACCCGCTTCGCCCCTGATCGTTCCAACAAATCGGGGGGGGGGGGGGGGGGGGGGGGGGGGGGGGGGGTTTGCAGCGCCTACCGTACGATGCTTTGTACGGTGTCATCCGGGTGCTTGTCTGGTAGTCGATGTCGTAGACGAACTCGACGAGGGGTAGGTAGCGTGACCATCTGCCCGTTCAAAACCAGGATGCATGCTCGGAGTATGTCCTCGAGGATCTGGATCGCCCGTTCGGATTGCCCATCCATCTGAGGTGATAGGCCGGGCCGAAGTGTAGCTTGGCCCGCAGTAGTAGGTGTCGGCGTCCCGTGTAGCCCCGCAACTCATCGATGTACACTTGGTCAGTCGGTCTCGTGTCCAGGTCGAAATCCTTCAATAGACCTAACCACCGTCTTCGCCGTAGGTTCGGCCCCTTCTGGGTGGAGAGGCGCTTAAGGCTTTGGTGGTCCGTGGGTGCGTTACCGTGGGCCCCGAAGGGATAGTACCTCAACAGTCTCAGGACGAGGACGACTGCGGTACACCCCAGGTCGTGTGTCGGTTAGTTCTACATATAGTCCTTGCGTTGCCCTGTCGCATAGGCTACGACTCTTCCTTGCTGCCTTAGTACTTCCTCCAGTCCAATTCGCGATGCAGTGCAGCATACTTTGAAGTCTTTCCCGGGCGTTGGTACGGCGAGCACGGGCGCCCTTGTTAATCGCTTTTTAGGCTCTTCACAGCTTTCCTTAGCATTGGGCCGTCCAAAAGAACTTGGCTCCCTTCCGGGCCGAGCGGTTCAAGGAAGTGCATGCTCTTACAGGGCTTCATCTAATTCCGGGCAGTCAACGCACAGCTGCAAGCTCCTCCCCTGTTCCCGCGCCAGTAGAACGGCCATGCACCCAGCCGGTGCCTTCCGCTCCTTACTTTTTGCTACTAAGTACATGGTCCCCAAGTGGGAATAAAACAAAAGAGTGCGTGCCTAAGTAGATCGAGGCCAAAACCGGTTGGTTTTGGATGGGAGAAAAGAAGGGATCTTCGGTAAGAGAAGGGAGTATCTGCGGACTACGCCAACGGCGGATCCCCGCAGTCCCTCTTAAAGGCGTTCGCCCCTCCCCAAAAGATCCGAGGAAAAACGGACAGAAAAACAACGAAGCTATTACTAACGACGGGACATAGCCGAAACCCATAACAGATGAAGAAAGGATGGTATAACTCAGGTTCGACGGATGTCCCCAACTAAAAAGAAGTAGTTCAAGTATTACCTGTCGTCACTCGGTTCGGGACGTTGCTCCGTCCGCTGGGGCGGCTGGGGTAGCCCTCCCGCAACCCCTGGGTCAGCGCCGCACTGCGTGGTTGGGCAGGGTCCTGGTATCGTACGAGTCCGCCGACGGCGAGCCGTCGGGTCGGTCCTTCTGTGGGTTGGGAGCCGCGGTATCCTCTCGTCCCTCCCGTTGTGGCGTTGCGGCGGTAGCGGCCTGCTCTCGCGGACATGAAGCGCGGGTGTGATCTGATTTGCCGCAACCATTGCAGTGGGAGTACCTCCAGAGGCAGTTCGTCACTCGATGCGCCTTTCCGCAGATGACGCAGGGCCCTTGTGGCGTCTCTGGGGTCCCTGTTGGTACCCGCCCACCCTCCCTTGCATTTTCCAGGTGTTGGTTCGCCCGGTACCTTGGTTTGGGGCTCCCCTGCAAGGCGGGGGTGGCGGCTTTCTCTGCTTCGACAGGTCCCGGCGCCGGGGGCCTAGTGACGCCTAGCTTCTGGCGGCACGTGTAACGCGTGTGACCCGGTCTACCACACCGGAAACAGTGATCATCCCGCCAGGGGCAGCCCATCACTCGATGTGCGCCGCCACAAATGACGCACGGCTTCGATGGGCCGGGCCCCTCCTTCTTCACCGGTCCAGACTCCGGTTCTACCTTCGGACGTTTGGTCGCGCGGCTCGCCAGATAGGGGTCCTCCGCCGGGTCAGGGTAGGGGCACCCTTGCCGGGCGTACTCTTGCTCCGCACGCATGGCCAAATTAACTGCATCGTGATAGGTGGGAAATCTCGCCGGTGGCATCCCGCGAGGGGTACCGTCCCATGGGCCGTGCTGGAAGTGGTCAACGCTCTCAAGGTCCCGCGTCAGCATGCACAGACGCTCCGTGAGAGTCAGCAGCTGTCCTGCCACATCGCGCAGTTGGTTGCGCAGCAAGCGGTTCGCTCCGGCTGCGGTGTCCATTTCCGTCGGTCGTCGCTCACTGTGTTGGACTGCTATTGTATCTGCGTACATAATGAAAGCATACCGATCATCACAAACATAGAGACATAACTGACAAGGCAACCCGGCTCCTAAAGGGTTCTACTAAATCTCTACCCTCCCCCACGTACACTCGTGTCCTATTTATTTATCCCGTGTTCACTTTATTACTCAGCAGCCAGAGTATTGCGCCCGTGGATGTTAGGCCCCGACTGTTGTGGTTAGAGTTTACCGCTCCGATACCATCTTAATCTGTCACGCCCCGGGGGTTCGAATCGCGCGGAAGAGGAGCCACCGATGCCCCTGATTCAGCCATATATTTTTTTTTGTAAAACATTACTCCCCGGCGCGTGCACAGACCCGCCGCATACACAAATTCGCTCTGCAAATGAGCAGAGGCCCCTTTGTATATGCACGGCGTCTCAACTACAAAGTGTCTCACAAGGCGTAGTACATACAATCTCTAACCACATCAGTTGGGGTCTCGTACACATACAACCAAACAATTCACGTGACATTCTAGCATTCACTTAGAGCATAGAGGCCGGTGTTTTGAAAGGATAAATAATCACAAGGTTTTGAAAGCGGCATCCACACGATGCCCTCGTTTGTGAAAACAGTTCGTAAACACATAAATCCCACAAGGTTTATAAAGCTTGGTGCCCACACGACACCCACGTTTTAAAAATAGTTTTCGCAAACGGTTTTCTTTGTTTTTCATCGTTCAAAACGGCCAAGTAAGAGAGAACGTAGTATTCATTCAATTATTCAAAAAGAAAGGAAAGAAAAGGGCAACATCCACTTCGACCCCACGGGGGTGTCGCAATCCACAACTAGCTACCATGAATAATAAAAGAAAAGGGAAAGAAGAGTCACTGTATCTGAAGTCACCCATAAATCAGATCAGCACCCTAACGTCCTCACCGGCGCCCAAGCACTCGCCCCTGGACGAACCTGTCACGAAGTGGGAAGTCAGTGACTAGAAATAGCATGATAAGCGTAGTAAACAAAGATAAGGCAAACCACAAACACCGGAGCAACTATCCCTCCCATGCACCTTCCACCTTAACCACACCCTGTATCATTACGACATCGGGCACCTTCCCCGATGCCCACCGCCGAGCACCTGCCTCACAAAGCAACATCGGGCACCTTCCCCGATGCCCACCGCCGAGCACCTGCCTCGGCCGCCGAGCACCTGCCTCGACGTCACCGCTCACACCCCCCACCCATGGGGGCCCCCATTCCTAACGCCACCTCCGCGTGGGGTACACGGGTCAACGTACCACTTTTCCGGAAAAGCACACCCTTGCGGTGGCCAAACCGCGGGTGTGCGTGTAGCAAATTTGAGCCTCAGATTGACATTGAGTATCATAACATAACATAACAGGGTTAGTGCATAAACAGAAGGAGACTGGCAATTCCACCTTGCCCCAACATGCTATTTCTAACAGTTAAACCCCATTCCCGAAACCCCCGGGAACGTACCCACCTTGTGTGCGTCGTCCTGCGTTCGTCCAGTCCGCGTCTGTGCTCCAGTCGCCCACAGCGTCCCGCACTCCTGAAGGAACATAGGCAAATCGAGACTTAGAAGTCCGAAACTTACAACGACTCCCTACAGCGTGCGGCGGAGTTCTTCGCACGGCACCGGCCCGTGCGGCGCACACTCCGCCCGGGCACAGCATCGCGTGGCCCCAGCCCGCGCGGGCGCCCCTCCTGCGGCGGCCCCGCGCGGCCAAGCGCCGCGCGAGTGCGTTGCCCGTGGTGCGGGGCGACCCCGCGCGGCCCCAGCCCGCGCGGGCGCCCCACCTGCGAGCGGCCCTGCGCGGCCAAGCGCCGCGCGAGCGCGCTGCCCGCGGTGCGGGTGCGACCCCGCGCGGCACCAGCCCGCGCGGGCGCCCCACCTGCGGGCGGCCCCGCGCGGCCAAGCGCCGCGCGGGCGCCTCGCCCGCGGTGCGGGGGCGACCCTGCGCGGCACCAGCCCGCGCGGGCGCCCCACCTGCGGGCGGCCCTGCGCGGCCAGGCGCCGCGCGGGCGCCTCGCCCGCGGTGCGGGGGCGACCCCGCGCGGCACCAGCCCGCGCGGGCGCCCCACCTGCGGGCGGCCCCGCGCGGCAAAGCGCCGCGCGGGGTGCCTCGCCCGCGGTGCGGGGGCGACCCCGCGCGGCACCAGTCCGCGCGGGCGCCCCACCTGCGGGCGGCCCCGCGCGGCAAAGCGCCGCGCGGGTGCCTCGCCCGCGGTGCGGGGGCGACCCCGCGCGGCACCAGCCCGCGCGGGCGCCCCACCTGCGGGCGGCCCCGCGCGGCCAAGCGCCGCGCGGGTGCCTCGCCCGCGGTGCGGGGGCGACCCCGCGCGGCACCAGCCCGCGAGGGCGCCCCACCTGCGGGCGGCCCCGCGTGGCCAAGCGCCGCGCGGGTGCCTCGCCCGCGGTGCGGGGGCGACCCCGCGCGGCACCAGCCCGCGCGGGCGCCCCACCTGCGGGCGGCCCCGCGCGGCCAAGCGCCGCGCGGGTGCCTCGCCCGCGGTGCGGGGGCGACCCCGCGCGGCACCAGCCCGCGCGGGCGCCCCACCTGCGGGCGGCCCCGCGCGGCCAAGCGCCGCGCGGGCGCCTCGCCCGCGGTGCGGGGGCGACCCCGCGCGGCACCAGCCCGCGCGGGCGCCCCACCTGCGGGCGGCCCCGCGCGGCAAAGCGCCGCGCGGGTGCCTCGCCCGCGGTGCGGGGGGCGACCCCGCGCGGCACCAGTCCGCGCGGGCGCCCCACCTGCGGGCGGCCCCGCGCGGCAAAGCGCCGCACGGGTGCCTCGCCCGCGGTGCGGGGGCGACCCCGCGCGGCACCAGCCCGCGCGGGCGCCCCACCTGCGGGCGGCCCCGCGCGGCCAAGCGCCGCGCGGCGCCCCGCCCGCGGCCGGTCCGGCGGCGGCGGCGGCGGTGTTCCCCGTGAAGACTCTACACAACAAAACTAATAAAAACTCACCTTTGATCCGCCGGAAAAGAGAGGAAGAGGATCGTCCTAACGTTGCCCGGTTGATCCCGCGAGCAAGAACCTCCGTCCTTTCCTCGAAAGCCCCGCCGTCGGTCGTACAAGAGCGAAAAAGGGTTGGGTCCCCATTTTATTCTCCTCTTTTTCCCTCTCGTGGTGTCTCTTAAAGAGAAACCCTAGCCGTCCTTCACTCTCTCTTTTTTCCCTCTCGTGGTGTCTCTTAAAGAGAAACCCTAGCCGTCCTTCACTCTCTCCTTTTTCCCTCTCGTGGTGTCTCTTAAAGAGAAACCCTAGCCGCCGAACGAAGGGACCTAGGAGGGAACACCTAAAACCCTAGGTTCCTCAAAGGGTAAGAGAATAATTAATTAATAGGGACAGATCCAGCGGCTATAATTACCTCGAGAAACGTGCCGATCGTCCGCACGGATTCCGGGGCGCCTAAGTGGGGTCCGAACTTCGGAAAATTATTCCGGGTGAACCGGGAGTCGGAATCTGAAACCGATCGCGCCCCCGTTCTCCATTTCGCGAGCCCTTCGGCCTAAAAATGTCCGCGAGCCCCAACGGATTCTCCGGAAAAACACCAAAAATTGTCCCTCAGTCGGGCAGTCGAAGAAAAAGGGGTAACGGGGAGGGTCACGGAAAAGTCAGGTCTTACATTACTGAGATATTTTACTCGTGTGGGTTGCTCCCCTCGAGTGCCACTCCGGAGTGTGCAACAGGTAGGCTTTGAGTCCTTGAGACTCCTTCTTTACATCGGTGTTATGCGTTGGACAGCATACCCGATACGGCAGGCACAGCAGGCAGTACCTGTTGCTGGTTCATTGATTGGATTTATTCAGGCAGGCACTTTTACTGATGCATACATTTAGCTATTTTTCTGGCATTGCATTTAGAGGCATAGTAGTAGTAGCTTCTTTTCCTCAGCAGTTCTATTTATAGCTTACCACCTTTCTTTTCCTTTTGCCTCTGGTAGACCTAGTGGGTGTGTCGGAGTTTGAGGCTTTACCCACTTGGGGAGGCTGCTGGTTTACTAGTAGTTCTCACCCCCTTTCTTCTTTTCCTCTTTTTCTTCTCCTTTGTTTTGCAGTGCCTTCTGCGGGTGCTGCTAGTCTTTCAGCGGCGGGTCGAGGAGAGAGGACGGCTGAGTTGACAGATCTCCTGGTAGGATGAGAGAGTTAGCTGGACTGTTGGTGTACCTATTTTCCTCAGACTGTTGTACTTTTACTTTTTGGTCTGGCTTTTGCCAACAGGTTGTATATATTTTGGTGAGCTAGGAGAGACAGATATATTATTTTTACATATGTACAGTATTTTATTTCCAGCTTCAGTCTGAGATGTATTAGTTTTTTGTTCAGCTCTGTTTTTATTGCTCTTTTATTATATCTCTTATATCTGAGCAGGTTGTTGGCGCTTCGTGTACGCGGGAAATTCCGTGTGCACGGCGGATCTGTAGACGGGCCCGGGTTCTGGTTTCCACCCAGGGCGTGACAGATTAGATGGTATCAGAGCTTAGAGATAGGTCTGTTGGGACTTAGGAAACCCTAGGCTTTTGGCAGACACAAGGATGATAGGGCGTGAGAGACGCGATATTTTGCGAAAGTCGGTGATTTATTTATTCGACTCTTCCGGTGAGTGAAGAGGGATCGACATATCCTATTTCTGTGGGACAGTATGTTGGCTGCAGACAACATAAAGTTACAGAAATAGGGGGATGTTTTTTACTTTCGCTAGATTGGGTCGTGTGTGGTTGTGTGCTGATTGCGGTTTTGTCGTGGTGAGCGGTGTCTCCCCGACGCTGGGTTCTGACCCGCGTGCACCTTGTTGCAACAGTTGGGTCTGAGCTGTTTGTTTCGGGCCGGATACCCAGATTGGAGTCTGAGCGCTCCGGACCCTGATGGTAGGAGTGTTAGAGGCAGATCAGCGGCGGAGTGGGCAGCTGTGCAAGGTGACACAGTTGTCGGAGCAGCGAGTAGCCCCCTCCGTGCCGACGTTTTGTGCTGGGGCACCGAGGCAGGGTGGACAATTGATAGCGGTTAAGCTGCGGGACACCATCGATCGAGTGAGCCAGCTTTGGCAGAGGAATCACCCCGACTCGTGGGTTTGAGTGTGGAGCCTTTGGAGGCAAGGTTGTGTTCGGTGGTGATGGAGAGACTATTTGAGTGCCCCCCTTGGTTAAAGGGTTTACGCAGTTGCTGAACTGCGCACTCCATGTGTAGAGGGACGAGGCGCATAGGATGTGTGTTTGGGAGTGATTTGCGCCAGGATATCTTTTAGCTCATTCGGTCCCTCCGTTACAAATTTTGGATGCCTCGATGGAGTAGGTGTTGGGTATGGAGCGTGGCGCTGCAGTCCCTTTGGATGGGGATTGCCGCCAGAGGCGAGTTCTGGATTGAGGCGCTTGGCGCCAGGTGATGGAGGATAGATCAGCCGGCAGAGGCATTCCCGATTTCTTTCCCCGGATAGTGGATTTCTGAGACGCCAGAGGGCGGGTGGACCCTGATGGCAGCATCAGCATCGGTATCAGTCGCGGCGGTGGCATGGATGTGTTATCTGCGGAGGGCCACTTTTGTCGCCGGCGTGAGCAGAGGCAGAGGTCGTGCTCCCTTTGTGTGGTTAGTCTCGATATTTGTGGACAGACTGAGCGACGACCACCTCTTTGAGCGGTTGAGTCTGTGCCGCCCGGTTGGAGGGCGCCACGGCAGTGGATCTGGTTGTCGCAGGTATGAGTTACTTCTGGCTTTAGGGATTCGTGTCTTATTTGGTACAGGGGCATTTCATTCTTTGATTAGCTGTGCATTTACTTCATCGCATGGGTTAGTGGTGGGACGGTTACTACGTGCACGGGAGGTTCAGATTCCCGTTCACACTTGGCACGTGGAGGAGTGTTGTTGGTCCTGCCCGGTGCAGATGGAGTCCTGGTTTTGCCAGCAGACCTGTTGGTCTTGAGACAGCTGAGGGACTTTGATGTGGTGATTGGGATGGACTAGCTGGCTCGGTATCTCGCGACGATAGATTGTGCCGCGAGGACGGTTACTTTTCGAGAGCCAGGCTAGGAGATGCTCGTGTACCGGGATGCCTGAGTGCTTTCTTTGCCCCCTATGGTTTCGACTTCGTGAGCGAGGCAGATGATCCACAGAGGATGTGTAGCCGTTATGGCTAGTGTAGTTGAGGGGCCTACGGTGGCGCCGGGACTCGGGGATGTCCCCTTTGTTTGCGAGTTCCCGGATGTTTTCCTATCAGAGTTGTCTAGCATGCCACCAGTTGGAGAGTTGAGGGCGCAACTCCAGGATTCAATGGATAGGGGATTTTGGTCAGACCAAGTGTGTTGCCTTTGGGGGCGCCGGTGCTATTCGTGATATGGAAGGATGGTTCACTTCGGCTCTCTGTGTGGATTACCGGGAATTGGATGAAGTGACCATCCAGAGCAAGTACCCTTTGCCGAGCACGGAGGATTTGTTTGACAGATTAGTGCGATGCAGGAGGGTAGGGTAATTGCTTATGCAACCCGACAGCTTAAGGATTACGAGAGGAATTACCCTACCCATGATTTAGAGCTTGCCACGGTGGTTTTTTGCATTGAAGTTGTGGCGCAACTACCTTTTTGGGGAGCACTGTGAGATTTATACCGACCACAAGAGCCTAAGGTATCTGTTTACACGGAAAGAGCTGAACCTGAGACAGCGCAGATGGTTAGAGTATTGAAGGATTACGATGTGGATATCCTTTACCATCCTGGCAAGGCCAACGTGGTCGCAGATGCTTTGAGCAGGAGAGTGGTGCAGAGCTTGTCTATGCTGATTACAGACCAGGCGCCACTACTTGAGGAGTTGAGGCGGCTCGAGTTAGAGGTTGTGTCCCCAGGGGTCTCTACTAGACTGATGTCTTTAGTCGTGCAGTCCACTGTGCTGGACAGGATCAAAGAGAGACAGAGCGAGGACCCCCACCTGACCAGGATTAGAGATCAGCTTTCGAGCGATCAGTCAGGGGACTGTGCAGTGAATGCTTTGAGAGTACTATGGTACAGGGATCGAGCATGTGTGCCAGTGGATGCTGAGATCAGAGTCCAGATTTTGAGAGAAGCCCATTATACACCTTATACCCTTCATCCTGGTGGGACTAAGATGTATAGGGACCTCAAGGCACACTTTTGGTGGAACAGCATGATGAGGGATGTTGGGAGGTGTGTGGCTCAGTGTTTAACTTGATGGAGGGGAAACTGTGCAGCGGGTGCCAACTGGCAAGTTGCAGAGTCTCCCAATCCCTGAGTGGAAATGGGATCTTATTGATGGATTTTGTGGTTTCATTACCGGAGGCTCTCGGAGGAGCGGATTCTTTTCGCCGATGCAGACTACTTGGTCACTCGAGCGGCTAGCCCAGCTGTACTGGATGAGGTGGCACGGTTACCTAGAGTGCCCGCCTCTATATCGTATCAGATAGAGACCCGAGGTTTGCTTCGCGTTTCTGGAAGAGTTTATAGACAGCCTTGGGAGCTTGAGTCGTGGATGATTGGACATCTACACCCCCCCCCCCCGCCCCCCGCCCTACTTGTTCGAGGTTCCGGCTTGAGGGATGACTTTAGTTTCGAGGATGAATCTTTCTTTTAGTGGGGGAGGATGTGAGGACCCGAATTCCCACGAGAGGATTACTGTTGGATCAGTAGCTTCTGGAGGCCTTTGTTGGGTGTTGGAGGTGTTTGGGTACGTATCGGACTCAAGATAGGGGCTCAGTGCGTTGAATGGATCACGAGTGTATTTGGATGCACCCGTCGAATTTTAGAAGTGGTTTCGCGTGAAACGGACATCGGATTTGGATTCAGCGCGGAAAAACGATGGAAATTGACTACTTGGTTGTATTTTTCTGAGTCCGGACGCCCGAAAACGGACACCCGAAAGTTTTCTATGTTTTCGGGTAAATGGGAGGAGCCGTGGACCACCGGGCCGCCATGTGGCGGAGCCGGATTGGCCGGCGCATCGCGCGCAGTCCACTGAGGCGCGCGGCCGGGTGCATGGACAGGGGCGGGGACATGTGGTAGCCCTGGGTTGGTCGGTGCAGCGCGCGCGGTCCACGCGGGAGTGGGCGGGCAGGTCGGGCAGGGCGCGCGGTGCAGTGGTGGCTGGTGTGCCACGTGGCGGATTCCCATTGGCAGGCTGAGGACAGGTGGCAGCTTAGGATTGGCTGGTGCAGGAGGCGCGGTCCACGGATAGGCGCGGGGTGGCGCATGGACCGGGCGGGACACGTGTTGGCTTCTGGTTGGCGGGCTCTCGAAGGCGTGGTCCACGGGGTGCACGGGGGGTGCCTCGGGATGCGTGTGAGGCAGGGTGGCAAGCGGCGCGGCAGGGCGCGGTTAGGGGCGCTAGTGCGGGCCACGTGGCGCCCGGGGATTCGCGGGCGCCACCCACCCGTGTTGACCCGGCTGGGCCACGTGGCCATGCCCGGGCGGCCATGCCCCGCTGTCCGCTGTTCGGGGCGACGTGGCGCGATGGGAGCGATCCGGGCGCTCGTCGCAGCGGAGGCTGAGGGCGCGGATTTGGCGCCCGAATATTTCGGGCGCCCGAATCCGGGGACCCATTGGTCATTTTTGGAATTGTTCGGCTGGGCCTATAAATAGGCCCGTTTGAACAGTGTTTCAGACTTTTCTGGCCTGATTTTCATAGTGAGTTCTTCAGTAAAGTTGCTTATCCTGGTGTGCTGCTTCCACTCGAGATTTCCTGGGATTTTAGGTGGCACCTTCTTCGAGATCTACAACGATTCGGCGCGTCACGACGCTTCTTCCCCGGCGACCCTTCCCGTTGCATTTCGGCGCGCGGACTCCCCCGGGCTACCCCAAAGGAATTTTTGGGCGATTCTTGCGCCCGTGTTTCCACGACAGGTAGGGCTTCATTTCTTGTATTTACGTCTTCCCTCCATTCCGAGCTTTTCATGGGTTTTACGGATCATCTTGTGACCCTCTTTTTCTGTGGCGGAGTTTTGGACAGCATCGGGGTTTTTATGGGATTTCTCGGCCCACGGGTGTCGGAACGAGTAGTGCAAATACTCGATTTGCATCTACTCGACACGAGGAACACAGCGGTGATTTTTCTGGGATTTTTGGAGGACATTTCGAAGGTGAGAGTTTAGCTTCTTCGGGACTGTTTGCCGCAGAATTTTGTTCTTGAGGAGTTGCGGCTTACCGCGGACTTTTAATTGTATCTTGGTCTACAAGCGTTGGAATTGGACGTGCAAGTACTCGTTTCGATCGGCTCGTCGCGAGGATCGCAACGGTTATTTTTCTGGATTTTTTTGAGGTCATCTTGCAGGTAAAATTTAGCCATTTTCGGGATTGGTTGTATGGACAGCTGCAGATTGTGCATCTTTGGGATTGATTGTACGTCGTTTGGTTTATATTTGCAGTTTTTGCGGTGTGCCGTGTTGACCTGGAGAGAGGTCGTGTTTGGGGCCGTGCTACACGTGTTTCGCGATCGAGGTGGGTGGTTGCTATATCCCTCTATTTCTGACATACTCACTAGGAATATTAGAGAGATCCTTTTATTGGACTTATTGATTGATCATTACTCGTGGTTGGGATTATGCATGCTTGTGTGGAATTATGGTTTGCTTTGTTAGCGTTTAACCTTGCATGTGAAAATTGAATATTAAATTTGGGACAAGTGCTTTACCTTGATGGTGGGTACCATTTGGGGATATTATTTTTGGACATGCATAGGTGGATGGTTTATGTGAGGGTGAGTAGCGGTGTATGTGAGGTTCATCATGATTGTTGCTACTTTTTACTTTCCTTTCCAAATGAGAACACTTGCATGCTTGTATGGACATCTAGATAGGCCATCTTTTATCGCTACACTATCATGTTGGAATCTGACTTAGGAGAAACCATGTTTGTTCTTTCTCCTTTCTTTCTAGTCCCTAGAGGCATGTTGCTCGGGTTTGAGCAGGGGTTTGGGATAGTGTAGCCGGGGCCTGGATTATGGGCTATTGCGGCAACCGCGTATATTGGGCAGTTGACCGGATGTCGGTCGTGGGACATGATTGTGGGTGGCAGGGTATTGCGGCAACCGCGGATATTGGGCGGTTGACCGGATGTTGGTTATGGTGCCAGATTGTGGATGATAGGGGATTACGACGACCGCGGATATTGGGCGGTTGGCCGGGTGTTGGTTGTTGTACCAGGTTGTGGATTGTGGATTATGGGGTATTGCGGTGACCGCTGATATTGGGCGGTTGACCGGATATGTACTATTGCATCAGATTGGGTATCAGATTTCTCTAGTGGACGGAGTTTCCCACTTATTGAGTACTATTGCATCTGATTGAGGGTCGGGGTTTTCTTTAGTGGATGGGTTTTCCCACTTTGATCAGAGTCGTGATCCAGTCCTGCTGTTTTATGATACTTATGATACTTGTTGCTGAGATACTTTACTCGTGTGGGTCGCTCCCCTCGAGTGCCACTCCGGAGTGTGCGACAGGCAGGCTTTGAGTCCTTGAGACTCCTTTACATCGGTGTTATGCGTTGGACAGCATACCCAATACGGCAGGCAGTACCATTTCTTACTAGTCCATTGATTGGGTTTATTCAGGCAGGCACTTTTACTGATGCATACATTTAGCTATTTTTCTGGCATTGCATTTAGAGGCATAGTCGTGGTAGCTTCTTTTCCTCACCGGTTCTATTTATAGCTTACCACCTTTCTTTTCCTTTTGCCTCTGGTAGACCTAGTGGGTGCGTCGGAGTTTGAGGCTTTACCCACTTGGGGAGGTTGCTGGTTTACTAGTAGTTCTCACCCCCTTTCTTCTTTTCCTCTTTTTCTTCTCCTTTGTTTTGCAGTGCCTTCTGCGAGTGCTGCTGGGCTTTCAGCGGCGGGTCGAGGAGAGAGGACGGCTGAGTAGATAGATCTCCTGGCAGGATGAGAGAGTTAGCTGGACTGTTGGTGTACCTATTTTCCTCAGACTGTTGTACTTTTACTTTTGGTCTGGCTTTTGCCAGCATGTTGTATTTATTTTGGTGAGCTGGGAGAGACAGATGTATCATTTTTACATATGTACAGTATTTTATTTCCAGCTTCAGTCTGAGATGTATTAGTTTTTAGTTCAGCTCTGTTTTTTTATTGATCTTTTATTGTATCTCTTATATCTGAGCAGGTTGTTGGCGCTTCGTCTATGCGGGAAATTCCGTGTGCACGGCGGATCTGTAGACGAGCCCGGGTTCTGGTTTCCACCCGGCGCGTGACATTCAAGGACTGTCAATCATGATCCTAGTTGCACAGGACAAGACCAACAACACTCCTCTACATGCAAACTATGATCGGGAATCTGAACCTTTCGTGTACGTCGTAATCGTCCTACCTCTAGTCCATGCAGTGATGTGAATGCTTTACTAATGAATGAATGTGATCCACCGGTATCAAATAATGCATGAACTCTAATGCCAGATAATAAAATGCTACCTGCCACCACATAGTCGGCCGCAGATAGTGGACCTAGAGGTCTAGCGGTCCATTTACTTTTTGTATTTTAGAGTGAACATTATATTTTAGTGAGGAAAAACAAAAGAAAAATTGTAACTAATTGTTATATGGCAAATGTTCATTCTAGTCTTACATTTCAGCTTTATTCAGTTATGTATATGTTTAAAGTTGAATGTCTGGATGTTTTAGTTTAGTAGTTTCACTCTGATATTATGTATCTCATTGTACACATGTATTGATTGAGATGGTTGTTCCGTTCCTTTTGGGTATATGGGAGGTCATGCTCGATTGGCGGGTCTGTTGCGTGCCCGAACTGACCAAATTGGCGAACTCGGAGCGTGACAGATAAGAGGGGTATTAGAGCCTAGGAGTGATTCTAGGCGGTTAGCAAATCTTAGGAAGATCCTAGGGACTAGGCGCGTGATCATGTGTGGACTTTGGGCGGGAGTCATGATTTGGTATTGTGATGTTCCCAATTTGGATATTGGGAATGGATCAAGGGAAATGGACTTTCACTTGCTAGCGGTATGCTGGGCGGCCGATAACATAACGTTTGTGAGTGAGAGGAAGTATCCCTCATATACTTTCGCATGATTAGATCGACGGACCTTTTATTTGGCTTTTAGTTACGCTTTTGTCCGAGTTATATGAATTTGGACTAATGTTTCATAGTGGTGTGCAGAAACTATGTCACCACGGAAGGAGACAAGATTGACTCGGGCAGAGCCACTTGAGGGCTCACGGTCGAACGAAGTGTGGGAGTTGCGCGAGCAGATGGCTGCGCTTATTGGCGTAGTCCAACAACAGGCGGAGGCCTGACGCCGACAGGAGGAAGCTTTTCGACGTCAAGATGAGGCGTCGAAGCGGCAGGTGAAGCAGATTCAGAGGCTCCTAAGACATGATCGCGCAGTAGGCTGAGGCTGTGCAGACGGCGCATGAGCGCACGGCGTCGTCGCATCTGGGGACGACGGCAGGAGAAGTGGCGGTGACAGTCGAGCCTATGTCAGCGTGCCCTGCACCATCAGTTGGGGCCACTAGGGAGATGCCCCGGTGGGCCGACTGTGGCTCATTCGACGCTGAGTACAAGGCCCAGAAGGCGGAGCAAGATGGGGCGATGGAGAGTCTCGGCAATTTCCAGTAGTTCCATCCGCCGACGTTTTGTGGCGAGGGCTTAGACCCGATGATAGTTGAGTCATGGGTCGACTCCATAGAGAAGCTGTTCGAGAACATTCGGGTGCTGGAGCGGGATCGAGTCATGTTGGCAGTCCCCTTCCTCAACAAGATAGCACACCGCTGGTGGAAGACTGAGTTAGCGAGGCGGGCCGATGCCGCCTTGCTTTCGCCGACTTGGGAGGAGTTTCGGGGACTCCTATTTACTACGTACTTCCCCGACAACGCAAAACAACAAATGGAGGACTTTAAAAATCTCAAGCAGAGGAGCCGTACAGTGCAGGAGTACGAGTACGAGTTTTCCCATATTGTCAGTTGTTTTCCCTCTGTTGTGCACGGTGAGTGGGACAAGGCGCGTTGCTAAAAGCTAAGCCTTCGACCAAGCATTTATTCAAAAGTCCAGTGCGCCAACAGTGCAAGTCCTATGAGCAGGATAAGGGGAAAGAAAAGAAGCGGCAACCGGGTGGCTCTGGAGGTCAGTCCAGCTCCAAGCGGCCCCCTAAGCATCCTTGCCAGCAGTCGCATTCCCGGGGGTCACACCAACTGCATACCCTCAAGAAGAGCGTCATTTGCTTAGGACCGCACCGGGCATTGCAGTGCGAGGACCGCCATGGGAGGTGCTATAGGTGTGGTTGGCCGGGCCACATGGCATCGGAGTGTTACAATGGCACATCTCTAGCCCCGTCCATTGCTTCAGTTCCCTCTGCCCCAAGGCAGAGCATAGGGGCGACACCAGCCTTATCTGGCGAGCGACCATCGGCATCGCGTCAGCCACCGAGTGGGTGGGTTTTTGCCAATCAGGTGGTGGAGGAGCCGACCGTGGACGACGTCATGGCAGGTATAATTTCAATTAATGATATTCGATGCAAGGCATTATTCGACACAGGTGCATCACATTCATTCATCAGTAGGTCTTTTTGCCGTGACATACGAGCTAGAGGTACTTAAGTCTAAGGGTGTTACAACAGTGCAAGTGCCAGAGCATTCATTCGTGGTCACCGAGTACAGCCCTGCCTGTCCCGTGCGGATAGTCAATTGGTTTATGCAAGTGGATTTCTTGGTCCTGAGGCGATTGGAGGATTTTGACGTAGTGTTAGGAATGGACTGACTCTCGAAGTATTATGCCACGATTGATTGCGAGAGTGAGTCATCACCTTTCGATAACCGGGACAGAAGGAGTTTGTCTTCGAGGGATGTAGGAGCTCACTGTTCGCTATGACGGTCTCCATATCTCGAGCCAAGAAACTGATAAATGGAGGATGTGTGGCCTATTTGGCTACCATAGTGGAGGAGCGGAATGAGGAACCGGTAGTGGAGAACATCTCGGTGGTGCGGGGGTATCCAGATGTATTCCTCGCTGAGTTGCTGGGTATGATAGGATCGGGAGATCGAGTTCCTCATAGACTTGGTTCTCGGGACGATGTAGTTTCCAAGGCACCGTATTGGATGGCACCGACAGAATTGAAGGAGCTAAAGGGTCAATTGCAAGATTTGTTGGATAGGGACTTTATCAGATCAAGTGTATCACCTTGGGGAGCCCTAGTGCTATTCGTGAGAAAGAAGGACGAGTCCTTGCGGTTATGTGTGGATTATCGGGAGCTCAATAAGGTGAACAATCAAGAACCGATATCCATTACCGAGGATCGATGACATGTTCGATCAGTTGCAAGGTTTCGGGATATTGTTTGATCAGTTGCAAGGTTTCCGGAAATTTTTGAAGATTAATCTTCAATCAGGATACTATCAATTGAAAATAAAGCCAGATGATGTACATAAGACGGCTTTCAGGACGCGTTACGGTCACTAAAAGTTTACCGTAATGTCGTTTGGGTTGACCGATGCCCCGACGACATTCATGGATTTAATGAACCACGCCTTTCAACCATTCCTAGACCGATTTGTCGTGGTTTTCATTGATGATATTTTGGTCTACTCCTGAAGTGACATAGAGCACGATGAGCATTTTCGTCAAGTATTGCAAATGCTTCGGGAACGGAGGCTATTCACGAAATTGAAGAAATGCGAATTTTGGCTCTGGGAAGTGGCATTCTTAGGAGGTGTCACACTCCAGAGTCGAAATTGCGATTCGGGCTCGCCGACAGATCCGCCGCCTATACGGGAATTCCCATATTGGTGAAGCGTCCCACTTGCAAATACATCTCTAACAGTAAATGTATCAGAGTTGGAAGGAAAAAAAAACTACTATCATACCTGTCAACCTGTAAAACCAAGTCCAAAGAGGGTACCTCTACCTGTCTCAGAAGCTCTGGTAGGGATGTATCACGTGACTCCCTTACCTCGAACAGTAACACCCAACAAGCTGGTAGAAAAGCTGAGTATCTGAAAAACAAACACCACAGCGGGCGTGAGAACTACATCCAACAGTTCTCAGTGGGTACCGTCTCCAAGACCAACGGTCTACCCACTAAGTCCACTGGAGTCAAAAGTAGCAGATAAACTGAGTAAGGAATAAAGCTGAGGAAAAATAATACAACAGCTACTATGCCTCAAACTAATATGCTCAAAGGGGTAACCGCAAGATGTAATAATAAGCAATGCTCACTTACTCAAAGTAACACTATAGGGTGATGGTATACAAATCATGGACTCAGGATAACCAAAGAGTATGACAGCGTACAGTCACTTGCTGCCTCAGAAAACCCAAGAGGGAATACACTGTACTCACCCAATATAACAGAAAGGAATGACAGTGTACAATCACTCACTCATGAATCTCTCACATTCGACCCAATCTCAATGACTGCCACATCGGGTGCAGTCAAGCCTGCGCTCTCTACTATACCATGTAGGATTCCCAACAGACAATCTGTCACGCCCCGGAGGTTCTAAATAAGCGGAAAAGCGTATACATTTTTTTTTTAAAACAACCCCGCCTACCGGTGCGCGCCAGACCCGCCACATATACAAATTTACCGCGCGAACAGATGGAGTCTCCTTTGTATATGCACGGTGTCATAATCACAATGCATACTTTAACCACACAGTCATGTTGAGAGCCAAAGAGGGGAATTACAATTTATCACAACTACTAACATTAACCCAAGTTTGAACGAGGATAAAGCCACAAGTTTGCCAAATCGGTGTCAACACGACACTAGGTTTTTAAAACGTTTTCACAATTATTTTTTCACTTGAAAACATGCCGCATGCAAGACTAATAGAAACATATTAAAGATGGTCCAACACTAAGTCAAGAGCTCAATCCAACATCCACATAGTTCCACAATAAAGGCAATCACAAAACTCACTAACCAAATAACCAAGATAATCGAAAGTAAGAAAAGGAAGTGTCACTAGCACCAAACGGGCTAAAACCCTCTATTCGCAGCCTCACCGTCGTCCCGGGTCCTACCCTCGACCGAACCTGTCACAGTGTGGAAAGTCAGTGACAAGAAGAGCAGATGTAAACAAGTACAATGCGGTAAATACTTGAATAAAAGCAAACCGATAAACCAGAGCATCCAAACTTTCCCTCATGAATCCCCCGCACCCCCTGTAAAAGCACCTGCCAAAAGGTCTAAAGACCTCGGGTAAAAGTGAACACCTTGCTCTCACCTTCGTGCTTTAACCCCTCCACGGTACTTGTGCAGCACCGTAAGTAACTGCGAGGCGTCCCCACCACGACACTTTCACCTTTGTGGGGTACACGAGTCATCGGACGACTTCTCCGAAAAAGTACACCCATGCGGTGGCCAAACCGCTTGTGTACGTGTAAGCAATCTTGAGCAGAATGACCGCAGTCAATGTGTAACGTAGAGCACCGTGACGCTCAGTCGCAACAGATAGTAATAAAGCAGGATACTAATGCGAAAAGGGGTTAGACAATAACAATTAGCACCTCTACTCTACTCTTACATATTACGAGATGAAACCATACTTCAAAACACAACAAAGGTACCCACCTCAAGTCGCGTCGACGGAACGCATTAAACCGTCCTGCGCCCTTGCACGATTCTCGGACCCCTAAAAGTCCCAACAAAAATGTTAGAAAGGCCCAATTTAGAACCTAGCCCACCCGAGTATTGAATCGGACTAGGAAACGCACGGGTGGACAACGCAGACCGGGCAGCGGGGCTAGACAACCCCCCGCACGGCAAACGTTGCAAAATAGTCCCCCCCCCCCCCCCGTGTGGCCGAACTCCCTCGCGCGTCGCCGCTCGCGGACGGCGACCCGCGCGACGGCAGGCCACGCGGCGCGCGCGCCGCTTGCGGGCGGCGCCCCACGCGGCACCTGCCCGCGCGGGCGCCGCTGCCTGCCGGCGGCGCCCCGCACGGTAGCAGGCCGCGCGGGCGGGCGCCGCCTGCGGTCGGCGCCCCGCGCGGCACCTGCCCGCGCGGGCGCCGCTGCCTGCTGGCTGCGCCCCACGCGACAATAGGCCGCGTGCGCGCGCGCCGCCTGCGGGCGGCGCCCCGCGCGGCACTAGCCCGGGCGGGTGCCGCTGCCTGGTGGCTGCGCCCCGCGCGACAGCAGGCCGCGCGCGCGCCCGTCGCCTGCGGGCTGCGCCGGTCGCCTGCGGGCTGCGCCCCGCGCGGCACAAGGCCGTGCGGAGCGCGCCGCCTGTGGGCGGCACCCCGCGCGGCAGCAGGGCCGCGCGGCGCGGTGTCTGCGGCAATGCCCGCGCTGTTCCGTCCCGCGCGGCGCGGCGGCGGTTCGCCCGGGCGCTGCGGCGGCGACGAAACCACGATGCCTACGATAACGACGGAAACACGAAAATTAAAGCCGCATACCTTGAACAACCGGAGAAGACGACCCGATCCCGTTCTTTGCGGTGGTGGGAATCCGGATCCGCCCTCCGATGACGGTGACGTCTCGTTCCCGGCTTCCGTCACGTTGATCGAAGAAGGTGGAAGATCCGCTCTCCGATGACGGTGACGTCTCGTTCCCGGCTTCCGGCACGTTGATCGAAGAAGGTGGAAGATCCGCTCTCTTTTCTCTCTTTTCTATCTCCGAACTAGAGTTTCGTTTGGTCTTCGGCATGCACATGAGGGAAGGGTTAGAGGAGGCGATCTTTTAAAACTAGGGTTTTCCTTTCGGTAAACGGGGTATAAATATATCTTACTATTAATTTATTTCTTTTATTTTTCCTTTTCATATGTACGTATAAAGGAAAAATCACTATATCCGGTATTCTAAGGATATTTTAATTTTAGTTACAAGAGATAAAATTGCCATCTTCTCGAAAAGCGTGCCAACTCTTAGCACGGATTCCGGTGCACACTACGGATATCGCGACCTTCAAAACCACATTCCGGGAGATCCGTAAGTCGGATTTCTGATCCGATCGCACTGCCGTTCACCATTTTTCGGGCTCTATCATAGAAAAATACCTGCATGCACCAATGTTCTACCCAAGAAAACTCGATGAAAATAAGCCCCTTACAACCAATTTATCCCGAAAGGGATTAAAGAAATGCAGGATAGGTCGTGACATTACATCACTCACCCCTTAAAAGAAGTTTTGTCCTCGAAACTTAACTTCAACCCACGCCAAACGAGTCTGGAAGACACTCCCTCACATTCGATTCCAGTTCCCGAGTCGCCTTGTGCCCTTTATGGTTCCTCCGCAGCACCTTCACATAGGGAATATTCTGGTTGCATATCTTCTTGTCTTCTCGTGTCAAGTTCCATACTGAACTCATGAATGCTACTCAACTACCCTCCACCAAGCTTCTTGCCCACGACGACTAAAAGAAAAGTGAGTAGAAGGCGTTCGTACAAGCTAAGTTCACAAGTTCCGGTAAGCCCGGTTCCTGGAGACGCACTTGGAACTTCAAGCAGTCAACTACCGCTTAAAGATCGCTGTGACCGTCGGTCCCAAGCGCCACGCCGATAACCCTTAACGGAAACCCCACTAGTTCTTAGAGCCTAAGAACCCGCCCAACCTCGCTGGCCAGGAGGGAATAAAGCCACCTGCCTCGTGGGGTTGCCCAATAGTCCGACCGAACTTATTTCTACGATGGGGGTCTCTTCTAATAACTAATGGTAGGGGCGTAAACACGAAGCGAGGTGAAAGAGTGGGATGCTCAGGTGTTGACACAAAAGTTCTAGCACGATAATCTGAGACTCGAGTACTACCTGCTACCACGTCCTCCTGTGGGTCCGTCCCCTGGTGGGTCATTGTATAGACTCTCTCCCCCCCCCCCCCCCCCCCCCCCCCCCCCGATTGCGGCCGCGCTTCCCCCTCCTGTTGCTGCGGCGAAGGTGTAGAAGCTGCTGAGGATGATGTCACCGTTTTCAAGGGGCAGTTGAAACGGAAGTGCCCCGGCTTGCCGCAACGAAAACAATGGTCTTGCTTCTGGGAACATTCGGTCACCTGGTGTATTCCACCGCAAATGATGCAAGGCTTGTCCACCGGCCTTTGTCCTCCCGTCGGCGCATTCTTGGTTCCTTGTTGCGATCTCGGATGTTTAGGTGGCCGGCTCCCATTAGAATGCTCTCCTCCGGAATAAGGCTGAGTTCGTTTCTTATCCCCGCTGTGTTCCGAGCTCTCCCGTCGGGCTCATGTAATCGCAAATCCGCGCTCCACTGTGGTGGCTCTATCGACCACCTTCTGGAAGGTGTGCAAATCTGCCGCTTGCACAACCTCGAAGATATCGCTCCGTAAACCGTCCACAAAAAGACGGGCTTTGTGAGATTCGTCCCTTACGACAAAGGGGACGCAATTGACCAATCTCACAAATGCCCGTTGGTACTCCATAACTGTCCGACTTCCTTGCTTGATGTGCTTCAGGTCATCCTCTATCTGCTGTTTGACGCTGTTGGAGAAAAATGCCCCAAACAGTTTTTCTCAGAACGTGGGCCATGATGGAAGGGCGGCGCCCTCCGAGGGGTCCGGGCGCATTGTCTTCCACCACATGCGGGCGTTTCCCTCAAGGAAGTGGACTGCCAAGGGGACCCGTTCATATTCCTCCATCAACAAATCTTCGAAAAGCTTTTCCATGGTGTCTACCCATTTTTCCACGACCCAAGGATCGGTCGTCTCTCCCTCAAACACGGGTGGGTCGTACTTCTTGAAGTCCGCCAAGTTCGCTCTCACCCTGTCCCGTTCGGTTTGTCGGATAGGAGCTTCCCCTGCAGCGACGGCGGACACTCTTGGGGTAGGTGTCACCACGGTCTCTCTCAAATGGTCTCCAGCAGTGGCCCCCGGCGTGGGTTCCGAAGTCGCTGGTGTTGGTGCTACCGAAGGCGCCGTTGGCCGAACCGACGGTATCCCGGTTGTCGTGGTCTGAGGAGGAGCGGCCATAGTCTCGCTGTCCGCCACCGACGGTCCCGTCACTGGTGCGGCTGGTCCGGGTAGAGGAGCCTGGGCGACCTCCACTGATGTGGTCGGCTGTTGCGTCAACTGACGTACCTGTTCCGTGAGGGCCGCTAGCTGCCCGGCCATCTCTCGTAGCTGCTGTCGGAGAAGCTGACTCTCCGCGGCCGTTGGTTCTGCATTTTCTGCCCCTGCGTTCTCAGTTGACGACCTAGTCCGGGCCATTATCCGCTGAATACAAAGAAACCAAGTCAACCCTAGACTTAACTGGTCTAACACCATGACCTACGATCAACCAGGGACTCTATCCCCTCCCCAAGACACTCACGCTCTACGCACCTATTCTTGATTATTTCATCGGTTAGTTGCTAGTGGCATTGCACTCTGTGGATGTTGGACACCGACTACCGTGGTTAAAGTCATTTTTCTCTGATACCATATAATCTGTCACACCCCGGAGGTTCTAAATAAGCGGAAAAGCGTATACATTTTTTTTGAAAACAACCCCGCCTACCGGTGCGCGCCAGACCCGCCACATATAAAAATTCACCCCGCGAACGGACGGAGTCTCCTTTGTATATGCACGGCGTCACAATCACAATACATACTTTAACCACACAGTCATGTTGAGAGCCAAAGAGGGGAATTACAATTTATTACAACTACTAACGTTAACCCAAGTTTGAACGAGGATAAAGCCACAAGTTTGCCGAATCGGTGTCGACACGACACTAGGTTTCTAAAACGTTTTCACAATTATTTTCCCACTTAAAAACAAGCCGCATGCAAGACTAATAGAAACATATTAAAGATGGTCCAACACTAAGTCAAGAGCTCAATCCAACATCCACATAGTTCCACAATAAAGGCAATCACAAAACTCATTAACCAAATAACCAAGATAATCGAAAGTAAGAAAAGGAAGTGTCACTAGCACCAAACGGGCTAAAACCCTCTATTCGCAGCCTCACCGTCGTCCCGGGTCCTACCCCCGACCGAACCTGTCACAGTGTGGAAATTCAGTGACAAGAAGAGTAGATGTAAACAAGTACAATGCGGTAAATATTCGAATAAAAGCAAACTGATAAACCAGAGCATCCAAACTTTCCCTCATGAATCCCCCGCACCCCCTATAAACCGAAACAAAGCACCTGCCAAAAGGTCTAAAGACCTCGAGTAAAAGTGAACACCTTGCTCTCACCTTCGTGCTTTAACCCCTCCACGGTACTTGTGCAGCACCGTAAGTAACCGCGAGGCGTCCCCACCACGACACTTTCACCTTTGTGGGGTACACGAGTCATCGGACCACTTCTCCGGAAAAGTACACCCATGCGGTGGCCAAACCGCCTGTGTACGTGTAAGCAATCTTGAGCATAATGACCGCAGTCAATGTGTAACGTAGAGCACCGCGACGCTCAGTCGCAACAGATAGTAATAAAGCGGGATACTAATGCGAAAAGGGGTTAGACAATAACAATTAGCACCTCTACTCTACTCTTACATATTACGAGATGAAACCATACTTCAAAACACAACAAAGGTACCCACCTCAAGTCGCGTCGACGGAATGCTTGAAACCGTCCTACGCCCTTGCACGATTCTCGGACCCCTAAAAGTCCCAACAAAAATGTTAGAAAAGCCCAATTTAGAACCTAGCCCACCCGAGTATTGAATCGGACTAGGAAACGCACGGGTGGACAACGCAGACCAGGCGGCGGGGCAAGACAACCCCCCGCACGGCGAACGTTGCAAAACAGTCCCCCCCCCCCCCCCCCCCCGTGTGGCCGAACTCCCTCGCGCGTCGCCGCTCGCGGACGGCGCCCCGCGCGACCGCAGGCCACGTAGCTCGCGCGCCGCTTGCGGGCGGCGCCCCGCGCGGCACCTACTCGCGCGGGCACCGTCGCCTGCGGGCGCCGCTGCCTGCGGGCGGCGCCCCGTGCTGTAGTAGGCCGCGCGGGCGCGCGCCACCTGCGGGCGGCGCCCCGCGCGACAGTAGGTCACGCGGGCGCGCGTCGCCTGCCAGCGGCGCCCCGCGCGCGCGCGACAGCAGGCCGCGCAGGCGCGCGTCGCCTGCGGGCGTCGCCCCGCGCGATAGCAGGCCGCGCGGGCGCGCGCCGTCTGCGGGCGGCCCCCCGCGCGGCACAGGGCCGTGCGGCGCGCGCCGCCTGCGGGCGGCACCCCGCGTGGCAGCAGGGCCGCGCGGCGCGGTGTCTGCGGCAATGCCCGCGCGGTTCCGTCCCGCGCGGCGACGGCGGCGGTTCGTCCGGGCGCTGCGGCGGTGACGCGACGGCGACGAAACCACGACTCCTACGACAACGACGGAAACACGAAAATTAAAGACGCATACCTTGATCTACCGGAGAAGACGACCCGATCCCGTTCTTTGCGGTGGTGGGAATCCGGATCCGCCCTCCGATGACGGTGACGTCTCGTTCCCGGCTTCCGTCACGTTGATCGAAGGTGGAAGATCCGCTCTCTGATGACGGTGACGTCTCGTTCCCGGCTTCCGGCACGCTGATCGAAGAAGGTGGAAGATTCGCTCTCTTTTCTCTCTTTTCTATCTCCGAACTGGGGTTTTGTTTTGTCTTCGGCACGCACAAGAGGGAAGGGTTAGAGAAGGCGATCTTTTAAAACTAGGGTTTTCCTTTCGGTAAACGGGGTATAAATATATCTTACTATTAATTTATTTCTTTTATTTTTTCTTTTCATATGTACGTATAAAGGAAAAATCCCCATATCCGGTATTCTAAGGATATTTTAATTTTAGTTACAAGAGATATATTCACCACCTCCTCGAAAAGCGTGCCAACTCTTAGCACGGATTCCGGTGCACACTACGGATGTCGCGACCTTCAAAACCCCATTCCGGGAGATTCGTAAGTCGGATTTCAGATCCGATCGCACTGCCGTTCACCATTTTTCGGGCTCTATCATAGAAAAATACCCGCGTGCGCCAACATTCTACCCAAGAAAACTCGATAAAAATAAGCCCCTTATAACCAATTTATCCCGAAAGGGATTAAAGAAATGCATGATAGGTCGTGACATTACACAATCTCAATCTCAACTATCGCGCAAAACTACCTTAACAGGCCCAACCATTGCATCCGGAGCGACATCTCATGGGGAGCGATCCCACCGAGGAATTAGCGCGGCATCATGTATCACAATAGTAGCACATGCAGGCTATAGTCAAATCCAAGCTCTCACTCAATCAACTCTCACAAGGGTCAGAGTATGCTCATTGACTCACATCTCAAATGCTCAAGAGATCAAAGGAGAGTGATAAACTGGATCGATATATGTATATACTCGGTATGATCAAATCCACGATCTCTCAAATCGGATAACTCACTATGCTCACATGACTCAAGCAGAGATCGGAATACTCTCAATAACTCAAATCTCAATTACTCAAGAGAACGAGGAATGATAACCTCGATGACCAAAGCTACGGTCTCCCAGATCGGATAACTCACTATACATAAACAACTCATCCAGAGGTCAGGGTCTACTCAGTGACTCGAGTCTCAAACGCTCACAAGAGCACAAGATAATGATAGCAAACTCGATCGATAGAAATATAATCAATGTGACCCAATCTATGATCCCTTAGATCAGAATACTCATAATGCAAAACCAACTCCCCCAAAAAGGTCAGAGAACTCTCAACGACTCAAGAATCATAGTAAATCTAATAGACTCTCGGTATAAGAAATGACTAGCCACTACCAACCAGGTCCACTCGATCTCAACTCGAAAATAATATCATTACCCTGATTATCTAAACTCATCCACGGAATCAAAGCAGCTATCATAGCTGATAAAGAGATAGATGTAGTGTAGGAAATCTCATATCAGATAAAATGCCAGAGTGGAAGGTTTTCTAAGGTCACTGGTCTGATATAAAAATAGATATGTGACGGGTGCCAGTCAAAGTTCCAAATCAGTTTAACAAGTGTAAAGATCATATTGCTATATCTAGCATGCTGTTATAAGTAAAGCAATAGACATAGAAGGGAGTTCGATGAGTTTGGGGGAACGTGCAACCCACCTGGATCGCTAATCATCCAAGAAATCGATCTGCATCTCCCGCGGAAATCGCACAGTCGAGAAGTGGATCAACTGCTATTCCGGACAGAAAAAGGACAACTATGGTGGTCCCGGGCTCAACCTATCATGAAGACCTTGAAAAGGCATCAAAACATGATCTCAATCATCAAGAAAGTCCATAAACTGCTTCCCTAAACTCAATTCCTCAAAAAGAATAGGTATGCTAAAGTGCCAACATAATCTGTAAAAAAAAGAAGCAGTTTATACCATTAATTTATCTCAAAAATCCCAAGGCAAAGTCCTCTTATGGTCTTCGAGGAGTCTGGATCATCCCTATTCCTCCAGATCCTCAAATCTTGGAGAAATGGAAGAGAAAACCCAAGGTTAGTACTTCTCGCGCAAATAGATCCAATAACAATAGAAAAAGTCCCAGAAAAGCTCCATTTTACCTGTCCCAGAGCTGGATTTGTAGTCGGGAATCAACATAAAAAAAGTTGCTCCATCAAAGAGGAAAAACCTCTCCAAAATTTCGGATCAAGAGCTTCATCCTAGAGCTCGGGAGAAACCTCGGAAATACCGTCAACGTTGCGACCAAAATAGTGTCTCGTGTGACAGAAGGAGGAAGAATACAGATACATCACTCAAGGAGGCCTCAAAATCTGAAGAGAATAAGTGGAGAGGGTGGAGGATCTCTCAAGCTTTGCGCGGGATCCAGAACGGGCGAAAACGGACGTCGAACGGCCGAGAAATGACCCCCAAGATCGAATTTATAACTGGCTGAGGGTTCCGGTTTCGGGCGCCCCGGTCACTATGCACACCCGAATTCGGCCGCCACGCGGCGCGCATCTAGGATGCACCCGGATTCACCAGATGGCGCCGTGTGTCTGGTCAACCGCGGTCAAAGGCGGTGCGCGCGCGTCACACGTCGACGCGATGAGATGGCACCGCCCACGCGCACAGCGTGCTCCGAGTGTCCCCCGCTCTGCACGCCACGTGGTGCTGCGCCGGCCTAACCCGCGCGCGCCACGTGGCCGCGCTGGTGAGTTGGCACCGCCCATGCATGGTGCGTGCGCCACGTGTCCCGGCGCGCTGGCCCAATTGGTTGGCGCGGCGTGGCCCAATGAACAGGTGCCACGTGGCCCGCCCATTGATCGGGTCAAGCGGGTCGGCCCACCTTACTGCGGGTCTTCCTTGCAAAACCGGGCGCCCGAAATCCCCTTTCGTGCGCCCGAAATCAGCCCAACCTACTGATTTTCTGCCAAATCTCGCGCCGGATCCACTTTTCGAGCCCGTTTTTCGCGCAGACAAACTAAGGAATTAAGTGTCGTGGCACGGGGGCGTGCCGCTCGCCGCCTGGCACGGTACGGTACCGGCACGCTTGCGTGCCGACACGTCGCACGCTTGCGTGCCGATGGATACGCATGACCTCTCAGTGGCACGCTCTAGCACGATTTTTTTTTTTTTCCCAATAAGCTTTTATAATGCTATTTTGAAAAGTTTAGTTAAATAATTATAAATATTGACTATATATAGCTATTTTTAAATTAAAGAAATATATATTTTTCAAAATTTTTAGAAAAATTGTGAGAATTGCTTAACTTTTAAAATTAGTTTGATTTTATCTTTTTTTAAAAAAAAATTTAAAAAATATAATATACAAAATTAGAGAAACATTTTTTTTCAAAATTTTAATGTATATTTGCAGAATTGATGCATATTGATTTGACGAGAGACCGCTAGATATTTAGATTAACCATAATAGGACCGTAATTGCTTTAGATAACTTTTTTTCATTTAAATTTTTAAAATATTTGAAGTAAAATATTTTTTATTAAAATATTTTAAAAAAAATATTAGATCTATTCATAAAAACTTAGCAATAAATTATATGACAAATAAATTAAACAAATTTAAGTATTAATTAATTTAATTTATCTTTTAATTTTATCAGTATTTTTAATCTTTTAAAAAGTTAAAAATATTTTTATTGCGAATCTCATCTAAAACACTATATCTATCTAAAATAATTAAAATTTTGACTATATAATAATTAAATCAATTATATTTATTTTCAACTTTTTATAAAATATAAATAAAAAATTACCTAATTTTATATTTTTTTTTAAAAAAAAATTACAAATTAAAAATATTTTTTAAAAAAAAAATTACTTTGGAAATATAAAGGCGAATCCCAAAAAAAAATGGATGGAAGAGATAAGAACCTACCAAAAAAAAAAAATTATTAAAAAAATAATAATAATAACAACGGATGAAAGGTACAAAAGCTCACCCAAAAAAAAAAAACAATCACAACAAAAAAAATCAAAACGAACTGTGAGAGAGAAAAAAAAAAACAACTGTAACAAAAAATCTAAACTACCTGTGTGGGAGAGAGAGAGAGAGAGAGAGAGAGAGAGAGAGAGAAAAGGATTTGCTTAAAAAAAAACAGAAAAAAAAAAGGAGCGACGGTACCCCGTGGGGTATCGCCCGTCTCGCGCGATACCCTCGCAGGTATCGCGCTGTCTCACGCGATACCCGCGAGGGTATCGCGGCAACGGGGGGTGCCTTGGCACCCCCCTTATACCGTGCCCCTATATTGGGGGCACGGTACATGCCGCCCCGTGCCGAGCGGCACGGGGCGGCACTTTATTCCTTGAGACAAACCCAACACACAATTTGGGTGTCAACCAGAAGCCGATCTTACAAACAAGGTATCCATAGGGGTCCGGGTCTCCACATTAGGACATGTAATCTCTGAGATAGGGATGTCAATGGATTCCAAGAAAATTGAAGCAATTAGAGATTGGTCCTGACCAACAAATGTTATCGAAGTCCGAAGCTTTGTCGGGCTTGTCGGGTATTATAGGCGGCTTGTGGAAGGGTTTCCAAAATCACTGCTCCGCTTACCGGCATCACAAGAAAATGGGCTAAGTTCATTTGGAGCGACGAGTGCAACAAGTGCTTCCAACTTAAGGAAAAGTTGACATCGACTCCAATCCTCGCTTTACCGACGACGGGAAAGGACCTTGTGGTGTATAGTGATGCATCAGGGAGTGTGTTGGGGTGTGTGCTTATGCAGGAAGGGAAGGTTATAGCTTATGCCTCCCGACAGTTGAAGAGCTATGAAAAGAATTACCCTACCCACGACCTCGAGCTTGCCGCAGTGATATTTGCGCTTAAGTTGTGGCGGCATTATCTATATGACGAGCACTGTGAGATCTACACAGATCATAAGAGCCTCAAGTATCTGTTTACTCAAAAAGAGTTAAATCTGAGGCAGAGTCAATGACTTTAGCTACTAAAGGACTACGATGTTAGTATCCTATACCACCCGGGGAAAGCAAACGTGGTGGCTAACGCGTTGAGCAGGAAGTCAGTGAAAAATCTCGTCATGATGATCAATGATCAGTACTCGCTGCAAGTAGAAATACGGTAGTTCGGATTGGAATTTGTCGCTTCCGGCGCCCTCGTGACATTTATGACCCTCTGAGTGCAACCCATCTTGTTGGAGAAAATTAAGGAAAAGCAAGTTGCTAATGAAAAGCTCCAAAAGGTGCGGTCCGACATCGAGGGCGGGCACGCAGTGGATTTCAGTATGGACTCAGAGAGTCTTGAAATTTCAGGGTCAGTTGTGTTTGCCTAAAGACAAGAAAATTCGAAGGGAGATACTCTAAGAAGCACACCAATCACTGTATACGATTCACCCTGGCGGCACCAAGATGTATAAAGATTTGATGACACATTTCTGGTGGTCGGGTATGAAGAAAGATGTTAGGCGCTATGTGGCATAGTGCCTAGTGTGCCAATAAGTCAAAGCAGAGCATCGACTTCTGGCAGGCAAACTTCAGAGCCTACCGGTATCCGTTTGGAAGTAGGAGAATACCGTGATGGACTTTATCGTGGACTTGCCAAGATCACAAGCGGGCCACGACGCGATATGGGTGGTTGTGGATCGATTGACCAAAGCGGCACATTTCTTGCCAATCTACACCACGTGGTCAAGAAATAAGCTGGCGCAGCTTTATATTGATGAGATTATGTGCCTACATGGAGAGTCCGTCTCTATTGTTTCGGATCGGGATCCCCGATTCGTCTAACAGTTTTGGAAGAGTTTTCACGGGACTTTTAGAACACGCCTCGATTTCAGCACAGTATATCATCCTCAGAGTGAAGGACAATTAGAGAGAACTAACCAAATCTTCGAATATATGTTGAGGGCATGTGTACTAGATTTTTAGGCCGGATGGTAGCAGTATTTGCCTATGGTGGTGCCTACAACAATAGCTACTAAGTTAGCATTAAGATGACACCTTTGGAGGCGTTGTATGGCAGAAAATGCCGATCTCCACTGCATTGGAGCGAGGTCGGTGAGAAATCAACCTTGGGTCCAAAAGTATTACAGGATGCCGAGGAGAAAGTGAAAATTTCGCGTCTACGATTATTGACGGCACAAAGTCAGCAAAAGAGTTATTCCGACAAGAGGCGAAGCGACTTGGAATTTGGCGTCGGTGAACATGTGGCATCACCCACAAAGGATGTAGTGCGATTTGGTATGCGAGGAAAGTTAAGTCCTCACTTTATTGGCTCTTATGAGGTTTTGGAGCGGGTCGACCTTGTGGCTTACAAAGTGGCATTGCCTCCGGAGTTGGCGGGAGTACACGATATTTTCCATGTATCCCAGCTCCGCCAGTGTGTTCACGACCCGGCTCACGTTATCAACTATCCACCGCTGGATCTACGGGAGGACTTGAGTTATGACGAGTACCCATGGAAGATAGTTGATTGGCAAGAGAAGAGTTTGAGGAACCGCTCCATCCCATACGTAAAGGTGCCGTGGGCTAACCATAGTGAGCGAAATGCCACCTGGGAGCTTAAGAGTGCAATGCGGGAGCGGCATCCTAACTTATTCGAGGATTAAGCTAAGATATGCGGAATTTTAGTTCCGCGAACGAAACTCCTATAAGGAGGGAGGGATGTGGTGCACCGGCTTTCGCTAAAGTGGCAAAGTGCGGCTAAGTCACCTTGAGCTTATTTAAAATATGATAAAAAGAGTTTAGAGCAAGTTTGGTTCTGAGCAAAAGGCATTTGAACCAAAGTTGGGTTGAAATGGGAATTTGAGTGAAGTTCCGTGTTGGATTTCGGTTTCAAGAGACCTCAGAGCAGTCAAAATGACTGTGGGCATGTTGGAAATGGGATTCCGAGCATGTCAAAGTGATTAGATGGGAGTTAGATCTTCGTAGAGCGAAATCATGCTTTTTGAGGTGGCGAGTTTTTGGGCATATGACCTTCGGGGTCCAAACTTTGGGTCAAGGGTCTGGACTTGGGCAGCGAAGTCCCCACCCTGGAGGAAAGGTCCGAACTTTTCTGCTGAGCACTGTGGACCCAACGTTCGGGGTCCAAACTTTTTGGAAAAAGTCCGGACCCTCGAATAGCAGCATAGTGGTCGGGATATGGTTTAGTAGCCTAGTGTGGCATAGCATTGTAGCAGAGTAGCATTGGGTATGGACTAGTAGTGTAGTGATTTTCATATCAGCATGCTAGTATAGTATTTACAGCTTTCCATATATATATATCTTGCTACTATTGGACCAAGAGGTGTAGAGCATGCTTCTCGGTGGATGAACCCACTGGGAACTATTCGTAGTTCTCACACCCTGTGGAGCATCCTAGATATCTTAGAGTTATCAGCCTAGGGTAGAAAAGAAAAGTAAACCAAGTAAAGCTTCCGGAAGCAAGGAAAAAGTGCTAAGGGGCGAGCATATTTCGACTCCCGAGAGAAGGGCGCGAGCAAGACTCGACTTCCTATGTGAATGGGTGCCAACATGCCTTAAACTTATTTGAGGCAGATGGGAGAGTGAGCGAGCAAGACTCTGCTCTTCGTGGAAAGATGGCTCTAAAGGAGCCCAAGCAACCGCCGAATAGAAAGGGAGCGCAAATGAGACGACTCTCTACAAGTCACAACTATAAAATCTAAATCATAATATGATTAGAGAGTCCGGGTGCGGTCGGGTTATATGTGACCCTCAAGCAGCGGCATAGTGGCCGGTATATGTTTTAGTAGCTTAGTGTGGCATGGCATAGTAGCAGAGTGGCATTGGGTATGGACTAGTAGTGTTGTGAATGGGTGCCAACATGCCTTAAACTTATTTGAGGCAGATGGGAGAGTGAGCGAGCAAGACTCTGCTCTTCGTGGAAAGATGGCTCTAAAGGAGCCCAAGCAACCGCCGAATAGAAAGGGAGTGCAAATGAGACGACTCTCTACAAGGCACAACTATAAAATCTAAATCATAATATGATTAGAGAGTCCGAGTGCGGTCGGGTTATATGTGACCCTCAAGCAGCGGCATAGTGGCCGGTATATGTTTTAGTAGCTTAGTGTGGCATGGCATAGTAGCAGAGTGGCATTGGGTATGGACTAGTAGTGTTGTGATTTTCATATCAGTATGCTAGTAGTATTTACAGCTTTCCATACATACATACATACATATATATATATATATATATATATATATATATATATATATATATATATATATATATATATATATATATATATATATATATATATATATATATATATATATATATATGTCACGCCCCGGGGGTAAACCAGAACCCGGGCCCGTCCACAGATCCGCCGTGCACACGGTATTTCCCGTGTACACGAAGCGCCAGTAACCTGCTCAGATATAAGAGATATAATAAAAGAGCAATAAAAACAGAGCTGAACTAAAACTAATGCATCTCAGACTGAAGCTGGAAATAAAATACAATACATCTGTATATAAATGATACAGCAGTCTCTCCCAGCTCACAAAATAAATACAACCTGCTGGCGAAAGCCAGTCCCAAAAGTGAAAGTACAACCGTCTGAGGAAACATGGGTACACCAACAGTCCAGCTAACGTGTTCATCCTGCCTCGGGATCTATCTACTCAGCCGTCCTCTCTCCTCGACCCGCCACTGTAAGCCCAGTAGCACCCGCAGAAGACACTGCAAAACAAGGGAGAAGAAAAAGAGGAAAGAAGAATGGGGGTGAGACTACTAGTAAACCAGTAGCCTCCCCTAGTGGGTAAAACCTCAACTCTGACACGCCCACTAGGTCTACCAGAGGCAAAAGAAATAAAGGTGGTATGCAATGAGTATGACTACTGATGAAAAGCTACCACTAGAATGCCTCTAAAAACTGAGCTAAAAGAATAGCTGAATGTATGCATCAGAATACAAATGCCTGCCTGAATAAACCCAATCTGACCACCAGTAAACACTGGTACTGCCTGCTCTGCCTGCCAAATCGGATATGCCAGCCTACGCATAACACCGATAGGGGATGAGAGTCTCGAAGACTCAAGGTCTGAAAACCGCACACTCCGGAGTGGCACTCGAGGGGAGCGACCCACACGAGTCAAGTGCCTCAGTAACAAGTATCAAAGTCAGCAGGACTGGATCATGACTATGACCAAAGTGGGAAACCCCGTCCACTAAAGGGAGACCCGATCTCAACCTGATGCAATATAACAAATAGTGGGAAACTCCATCCACTAGAGACCTGATACCCAATCTGATGCATAAGCAACCTCCGGTCAACCGCCCAAGGTCCGCGGTTGCCGCAATACCCTGCCATCAAGCCTGCCTGTCCCAAAACCCAAGATCCTGACTACACTATCCCCAAACCCCCTGCTCGCGCACGAGCTACAAATACCCTGAGCCTCAAATGAAAGGAGAAAAGAATAATAAAAAGGTTTCTCCTATGTCAATTCCAGCATGATAGTGTAGCAGAAAAAGGTGGCCTATCTAGGTGACCATACAAGCATGCAAATGTCCCAAGATGATACAAAATAAAACAGATGTCGATAACCTTTATAATGTTAGAGCATGTAGAGAACAGTATGAGAAAAGTAAATATGAGATAGCCTGCGCCTGCCTATACCACATACCCAAAGCCCACAAATCATTAATTAGCCTTATCTTTTACCATGATGTTACTGCTCTACAATCATAATCCCCAATAAAGCAAGTTCTAACAATATCTGTTTAATCACAATAAGCCTGCCATTGCCACACATAAAGTGCATTTATCCTTTTAATCAAAGAAGCTACTCAAATGCCTAGCGGGTAATCAAAAGAAGAAGGGTTAACAACCACACCCATAATGACAATCCTGACCCCGATCCGACATCCGGCCAACCGCCTACTATCCGCAATAGCCGCAATACCCCAAAAGCTAAAATCCAAGCCCCGGCTACACTATGCCGATCCCTGCTCAAACCCGAGCAACAAATAGCCGCCTGCCTAAGGAATAGGGGAAGAAGAGACAATAGGGTTCCTCCTAAGTCAGTCCCAACATATAGTGTAGCGATCAGAAATGGTCTAACTAGATATCCCTGAAATCAAGCCTATCTCCTCATGGAAGAAAGAAGGGGAGTGACCATTAGTGGTTCACCATGTGTACCAAGTAATAACTCCACCTGGGTGTAATCATCATGCTAAACCATAATCCAACCACACATGTCCATAACCTGCTAATCACCCTCACATGAATCATCCACCTATGCCTGTCCAAAAAATTCTCAAGTGGTACCCTCCCACACGACGCCTCACAATATCACAATATGAAAGTACATCCCCCTCCCTCATGCAAGGTTAAATGCTAAAACGATGTCCATGAAGCATGTATAAGTTCCAACATGTCAAGTTTCCTATATAATGTTTTCCATATGATAGGCTCACAATTATCCAGTTAAGCATGCATGTCCATTAGGTGACCATTCAACATGTTCAATAAAGGGGATCACTCTAATATTCCTAGTGGGTACATCAGAAAAGAGGAGTAAAGCAACCACCCACCTGGAATTGCGCAACCCAAGGCTGTGCAATATCTCTTTTTCACGCCACAAGTCCAAACAGATAAGCCGCCGCGATCACTGTTCACAATTACCCCAAAATATGCAATTAAACATACAATTATCCTCAAAACATGCTATTCCAGTAATCAGTCCCGAGTTGAGCCTTTTTCACCTGCGAGTTGTGCACAGAAAATTCCCAAAAATATACCGTCACGATCCTCGCGACGAGCCGGTCGAAACGAGTACCTGCACGCTCAAATCCGAGTTTCTTACACTGAGATATAAATTCGGCAAGGGGACTATCCCAAAGAACTCTGTACTGTAAATTTCAGCACCAAATACTGAAAATAATGCCTTTTTCACCTTCGGGGAAAATCCAGAAAAATCCAGGAAAATTTGAGGATGTTCCTTGCGATGTGTAGATGAAAAATGCCTTTTGAATCGCCTCAATCCGATGTCCGGTTGCGGAGATATCGCTGAAAGATCGAACCGCTGTCCCAAACTCCATCACAGCAAATGGTGTCACAGTAAACTCAGGAAAACTCCTTGAAAAGCGTGAAACGAGGGGAAGCAGGAAATACCAACATTAAAGCTCTGTCAGTCGCCGTTCCGATGGCGCAAGAATCGCCAAAAAATGTGATCGGGGTAGGCCGGGAGAGCTCTCGCATCGAAACGCGACGAAAGGGATACACCGATGAAGGAACGTTGCGCCGTGCCGGAGAAATAGAGATCTCGTAATCCGTGCCGCCAAAAAATCCGAAACTTCACAGGAGCATTCTTCTCTTCTTGGAGAAGATTTCATCTTCTCATCCCTCAGGAAGATGAGGCCTCGAAAATGGTGAAAATGGCCTCCCAAGTCTTCTCGGATGGAATTAATAGGAGAAACTAGAAAAACAATTCCAATAATTCCCTCTGTGTCCCGCCGAACAGGAAACACCAATTGCACCCAATGAAAGCGCTCCACGTGGCACCGACCGGCCTGACCGCGCGCCCAGACGCGCCAGCTGCCCCCCTGCCCGCACAGTTGACCGACCAATAGGTAGGCGCCACGTGTCAATGCCACTGTCCGCTGCACCCGGTGCACGAGATCCTGTGCACCCAACCAATGATATACAGCCACGTGTCCACTTCCGGTGCACCATGAACCGTGAGCCAACCTCAATACTCCGTAGACCAACCGCCCTGAGCCGACCTATAGGATGATGCCACGTGTCCCCCGCCTCGGTGCATGCCGGCCGCGTGGACCGCCCGCCTGCCCGCGCGCCCGCGCGCTGCCCGCGCCCTGCCCGCGCCGCGTGCCGCCGCCGTTCCGCCTGCCCGAGGCCGCGCCGCCGCCCGCCGGCGCTGCCCGCCGCCGCCGCCGGCCGCCGGCGATCGCCGGAGTTACTGTTCCGGCGGTGAACAGTACCCGAGCACCAAAAAAATACAAGTGGGTAGTCCGTTTTGACCGTTTTCGCGCGCTGATTCCAAATACGACGTCCATTTCGCCAAATTCCAACCCGATAATTTGCCGGAGGCTCCCGGAAAGGTATTTTCAATCCGAATTTCGCGCCGAGTCCAAATTTGATATCCGATTTGCGCGAAAGCACTTCTAAACATCCGACGGGGTCCCCCGATTACCCACGTGATCCATTTCAAGCCTGGAGTTCATCACTTGAGTCCAAATTGGCGCACGAACACCGCCGACATGCCCCGTAGGCCTCCAGAAGCTGCCGATCACACTGTAACAGCCCTGTAGAATTCTGGATCATCACAATATATATCTTGCTACTATTGGGCCAAGAGGTGTAGAGCATGTTTGTCGGTGGATGAACCCACTAGAAACTATTCGTAGTTCTCACACCCTGTGGTTTCCACCTTTTTGCAGGACCAGGTATAGCCAATGAGGCACTCGACAGAGGCAAAGGCCCAGCAGAGTAGTTGTAACGCCCCACTTCCCAGCAGAGTAGTTGTATAGCCTGGAGTTCATCACTTGAGTCCAAATTGGCGCACGAACACCGCCGACATGCCCCGTAGGCCTCCAGAAGCTGCCGATCACACTGTAACAGCCCTGTAGAATTCTGGATCATCACAATATATATCTTGCTACTATTGGGCCAAGAGGTGTAGAGCATGTTTGTCGGTGGATGAACCCACTAGAAACTATTCGTAGTTCTCACACCCTGTGGTTTCCACCTTTTTGCAGGACCAGGTATAGCCAATGAGGCACTCGACAGAGGCAAAGGCCCAGCAGAGTAGTTGTAACGCCCCACTTCCCAGGGGGTCACCCATCCTAGAACTACTCTAGCTCTAGCACGCTTAACTCTCATGTTCCTCTTGGATTTTGCTACCATCCAAAATGCTATAGCCGGGTTAGAAATTTAGTCCTATTATATCATTTATATAGAGGACTAATCCAAATTCCGGAGGTGTCACATTCTTCCCCCCTTTAAGCCCTGACGTCCACGTCAGGCTCAAGCACACTCACAAGCACCAGGCGATGTGAGACTCGTCTCGCTAGCCTTAGCCGACCTTGTGAGGAGCTGCACTCCACTCACAACGGTCATTAGCCGGGGAGCCTCGCTCTACCCGCTATATAACCCTGGCTCAGCCGAGACTCATCTCACATTTTCGGCTGGTGAATGTCTCTGATACCAACTGTAACGCCCCACTTCCCAGGGGGTCACCCATCCTAGAACTACTCTAGCTCTAGCACGCTTAACTCTCATGTTCCTCTTGGATTTTGCTACCATCCAAAATGCTATAGCCGGGTTAGAGATTTAGTCCTATTATATCATTTATATAGAGGACTAATCCAAATTCCGGGGGTGTCACAGTAGTGGACCTAGAGGGTCTAGCGGTTCATTTACTTTTTGTACTTTAGAGTGAACATTGTATTTTGGTGAGGAAAAGTAAAAGAACAATTATAACTACTTGTTATATAGCAAATATTCATTCTAACCTTACATTTCAGCTTTATTCAGTTATGTATATGTTTAAAGTTGAATGTTTGGATATTTTAGTTTAGTTGTTTTACTCTGATATTATGTATCTCATTGTACACATTGTATTGATTGAGATGGTTGTTCCGTTCCTTTCAGGTATAGAGGAGGTCATGCCCGATTGACGGGTCTGTTGGCCGACTCGGAGCGTGACACCACGGCTCCATATCTCGGTCCGAGAATCGAGGGGGATTATATCTATGAAACCGGGCCAACCGCTCGGTAATATGTTCTGCTCTGGTCATTCGTTTGCTGAAACCTGTACCTCTCCACTGCTCGACAGTGCCACTGGAACTGCTGGAACCGAGGGTGCTTGCTAGGGCTCAGGTGTCACGCCCCTAGACCGCCAATTTGGACAGTTCGGGCACGCCAACAGGTTCGCCAATTGGCCATAACCTCTCTATACCCGAAAGGAACGAAACAATCATCTCAAGCAATACAATGAGCATAATGAGATACAATATCAGAGTAAAACTACTCCTAAACTGATCATTCAACTTTAAACATAAATACAACCGAGTAAAGTTGAATTACAATGCTAGAATGAAACATTTGCTATATAACAATTAGTTACAAAATTTCCTTTTATTTACCCTCACCAAAATACAATGTTCACTCCAAAATACAAAATGGGTATAATACCGCTAGACCCTCTAAGTCTCTTTGCTGCTGGGTCCTTGTCCCTGTTGTGTGCCTCACCAGCTGTATCTGGATCTGTAAAAATGGTAACCAACAGGGTGTGAGAACTACGAATAGTTCCCAGTGGGTTCATTCATCGAGAAATATGCTCTACACCTCTTGGTCCAATGGAAGCATTAGTAGCAAGATAATAGGGAAAGTTGTAAATACTATACTAGCATGTTGATATAATAATCACTACACTACTAGTCCATACACGATGCTATAATGCTACCATACTATGCCACACTAGGCTACTATGCCACAACCCGGCCACTATGCTGCTAAAAGGGTTACGCCTAACCCAACTACATTTGGTCACTTTTATTTTCATTTTCTCTTTACTTTTAGCCTTTCGAAAGTATCTTGCCAATGGGCCCGTGCCCTAGGAGTTATTCTCCCAATATCGAGTTCCAAATTCGAAGGCGTTATTTACAATATATTTTATCTTTAACCTTTTGTAAGTACCTCGCCCAAAGGGGCCCATGCCCAGGGAGTTGGTATCAGCACAAACCTCCCAAATTATGAGTCCCAAGTCCGAAGGTGCATTTATATTACCTTTTGCCTTTTACTTTTAAAATCTTTTCCGTCTTTATTTGCCATGACCTCTACTTAGCCCACTACCTAATTGGGTCCCATTTGCTCACCTACCATTCATGTGCATACTCTCTATGCCACATGTCCCGAACCGTCCATCGATCGGTTCTATATCACAATACTTCATGAAGAGCCCGAATAGTCAGCTACTCTCCAATCGGTGGGCCCACGGCGTCAAGGGTGATCAGCATCGCCGCGCCCGCTAGTCACTTGGAGTTTAGGGGGATCGGCATCTCTAAGCACTGCACAGTCACTCGGTGTCGAGGGGGATCGGCATCACCAAGGACTATATAGGGAGTCGAGGGTGATCGACATCTCCCGCCACTGTACTGGGAGTCGAGGGTGATCGACATCTCCCGCCAAGCCATTCCAGAATGTCGCGACCTTGGTCATTGACTCTTCCTAGGTTCCATGACTTTAGGACTATAACATGTCTTTTACCTTTTTCCTTTACTTTCCTCTTTTATTTTCCTCTTTTACTCTAGGTTGTTAACTTTAGGATAGCTAGGATGCCCCAAGGATATCAATTTAAGTTAAGAGTTATTTCATTTACTCACTTTGCCCATTCATCCCTAAGTTCTTTACTCTATGGTTACCAGATTATCCATAGACACCAACTAACTTATACTTATTCATTACCCTATGTTTAAAACCTTAGGGTGCCACGATGTCTCAAGGACGCCAATTTGCTCAAATCACATTTAACTTAGAGTTCATTGGCTTTATGTTCTCATTACTTAACCTAGAGTTCATTGACTCTATGTTCTCATTTCATACTTAACCTAGAGTTCATTGACTCAATATTCTCATTTCACATTTAGCCTAGAGTTTATTGACTTTACGTTCTCATATCATACTTAACCTAGAGTTCATTGACTCTATGTTCTCATTTCACATTTAGCTTAGAGTTCATTGACTCTATGTTCTCCTTTAGAGTTTATACTCTATACGCTTGCCTTAGGTTTTCTTTTCCTAAGTTCCATGCCACTCAATTTATGACTTAGATTCTTTTTAAGTCTAATGCCACCCAATTCAACCTAGGTTTTCTCCTAAGTTCTATATCACCCAAAGTTTGACCTAGGTTTCTCCTAAGTCCACTTCCATGCAAAGGTAACCTACATCTAGGTTTTCTTGTTCATATATATGCAAGGTTAAACCTTGAAATCCTCTTTTACCACTTAAGGCTACAGCCCTAATTCTTAAGCACATACACATGCACTAAATGCATTTACTCTTACACTATGCTTCTAAATCATAGAAAAGCAAGGAAAAAAGAGATGAGTTCAGCATTTTTGGTGAAAATCTCCCACCTTTGTGTCCTCTTGCAAGAACTTGGGCTTGATCCACTATTTCTCCAAGAAATTCTCTAAAAAGGGGATAAAGACTCATAAGAGATCAATAGTTCTCTTCTAAAGCCCATAAAACTCAAAAATGCTTAAACTCTAGAAGCTTACCTCTTGTTTTTGCTCCAAAAACGTGGAGAAGAGGGCCCTTTCTATCTCCAAGAATCTCCTTTGGAAGCCTCCTTCAAGTTTCTTGCCCTCCAAGAGATCAATCCCTTCAATTCCTCCAAGCTAGGGTTCCTCTCCCAAGCTTCTAGAGAGAGAAAGGGATGGGGGAAATGGGGTTGCTGTGAGAGAATGGTCGTGTTTTAAGCTAGGCTAACCGAACTTAAACCCCCACACTAACCATGGTTAAACCACTCTTTTCATGCTGTCAGGGGCTTGGGGTACCGGTACGCGGGCTAGGGTACCAGTACGCGGGCTAGGGTATCGGTACTCGGGTTCAGGTTCCGGTACACCACCTCTTAAGCTTCCAACCCGAGAGCTAGATTTTTCAGTCTTCTATGGGGTTTTAGTACGTGCCTTGAGGTACCGGTACGCAATGCTACAACCTGTTGTTTTGCAGATTTTGACTTTCCAAGCTCGCTTTTCTACTCAACTTTGGTCCGAATGGCTTTTGCTTCGAACCAACACACTCCTAACTTGTTTTTAGTCGCATTTTAAACATACTCGGAGTGACTTGGCCGTACTTTGCTACTTTAGCGAAAGCCGGAGCACTACATTAGGAACTCGCTGCACTGGCTCGCCCCTCTGTGCCAACAACCGTTCCAAAAGCTCCTCTTGCCGATGGTTGCTCTCAGCCAAATGGGCCACCTGAGCCCGCAGCTCTTGAACCTCGGCAGATACCTCTTGCTCTGGCTCTACAAAAGGTGTAGGGGTGCTCTGGGTAGGAACGCGGCGTTGGGGAGGCATCCTGCCACAAGACTAAAACACATATTAGAAACAGAATCACACTCGACCCAATCCTGCGAAAGTCAAGGACATCTCCCCACTTCTTTAGCTTTATGTTGTCTGCAGCCAACATAGTTGCCCAACAGAAAAAATACAGAAAAAATATATGTCGATCCCTCTCCAATCTCATGAAGAGTTAACAAAACAAATCACCGACTTTTGCTAAAATCACGTCTCTCACCCTACACTCCTAGGGTCAGTCAAAAGCCTGGGGTTTCCTAAATTCTAAACGACTTATCCCTAAGCTCTGATACCAACTTAATCTGTCACGCTCCGGGGGTAAACCAGAACCCGGGCTCGCCAACAGATCCGCCATATGCACGGGAAGCCCTGCGCACACGAAGCGTCATTAACCTGCTCAAGTATATAAAAGACCATACAAACGAGCAAAACAGAGCTGAATTAGAAGTAAACATCAAACTAAAACTGTACCATAAAACACCAAAATACAAGAACCTCTCAGAAGTAAACAATAATACAACCAGCTGGCAAAAAGCCAATCCCAAAAGTACAGTAGTCTGAAATACAAAATACAAAAGGGTCCACCGCTACAGTCCAAGACAACAGAAGCTGGAAGGAGATCTATCAAGCCCGTGATTCCTTTACCTTGGTCGCTGTCGCTGCTACAGGCATGGAGGACTGCAAAAAGTGGGTCAACAAAGGGTGTGAGAACTATTAAAAATCAGTAGTCCTCAGTGGGCACGTCATCGAGAACTTCGACCAACTAAGTCTACCAAAGGCAAGAAATAGGAGAAAGCAGTATAAACACGGAAAGATAACTGTTGAAATATAAATCTACCACTACTATGCCTCTAATGCTGTGAATGAACAGTATAAAGGGATGTATGCATCAACTATAATACCGCCGAGAGTAACCCAATCAACCGACCGACACGAGGCCCAGTCTCGCTTGCACTAGCATCACATCTGATCACACAAACAACCTGTGGATCTCCGACGTGGAACCATACCCAAAGTAAATCAAGCTGCCTAACTCCGGAATAGCACTCGAGGGGAGCAACCCGCTCGAGGAAAGTAACCAGGTCGAGAATGTAGCAGGCTAAAGTCAAACTCATGATCAAAGTGGATGACCCTAACCACTATAATTGAATTCCGGCCCAAAACTGATGCAAAACCACTACTCAGTCCAGCTGTCCAAAATCCACGGCTACTGAACATCTCAAAAGTCCAACAATCTGGTGCTATCCCACCTTGACTCGAGAACAACCACACTATCTCTAACCTATGCTCCCAATCCCGAGCAAATATGAACCACAAGGTAAGAAAAGAAAATAATTTTCTCCTAGGTTTAGTTCCAAACAGAATAGTGGAAAAGAATAGAGATAACATATCTAGATGGCCATACAACTCATGCAATTGTCCCAAACAAGATAAGTTCAGTTTAAGATGGCAAACAACATGTTTAAGCATGATTTAATCAAGGATCCATGTCTAGGAATCATATACATGCTTAAGCATGATTTAAACAAGATAGGTTATGGAATTTGGCAAACTCAGTGTGCAGGACAAGTTTCGATGTACACAACAAACCCACTTGAGCCGCATCGATGCGGCCTTTGATCGAGCTGAAACTTTGCGAGCATTTGCCTCAAGTCCCAAACCTTCAAACAGATCACTTAAGTTCTAGCGATCCCTGTCGGATCGAGCCAAAATAAAATCCTATCAAATTCAGCCCAGAAAATTCCAGCAAGCGACATAAGATGGCAAAGATGAAGGTTCAGCTGTACATACCTCAAAAGGTTGGCTCAAATGAAATTCCTAGGTTCCATTCTAACCTAGGAACAGCTGAACTTTAATCCAAATTCCTAGGTTCTTGGGTGTTCCTCCACAATGCTAATCTCCACAATGCTGTCCAGAAACTGCAGAAATTCAGCATGCTGGGTTCTCTAAGTTGTGGGGCTCAAATCCAACAAAATCGCAAGGTGAATCCAAAGAGAAAGATGCTCACTACACCTCTGAGAATGTATCCTAGCTCCTAATCCATCGCAAAAACTCAATAAATGCCATGAAGATGCAACGAGATGGAGACCAAAACTCAAGAACCCAAAAATTTCAGAGTTCCAGTTTTCTGGGCAGGAAGCTCACTAAAAATCAAAATCCACGAGTAACCCACCTTAAAACCAGCTGAAAAGAAGTTTCCTCTTGCTCAATAAGGAGTCTAGATCATCCCCAGCAACTTCAAAGTTCAGCTCCAAAAGAAAAATCTAAAGAAATCTCATAAAAACCTCAACAAGCTCAAAAATCCAGCAACAGTTACAAAAGCTCCAGGAAATCCTTAAATACCTGATGTTAGATTGTAGTAAGACCTTGTACAAGCTCCAATCCTTGAGTTCCAATAGTGGAGAAGGCTCTTAAGGAATTCCAAGTCACGAATCCACTCCTAAAGCTCAAAGGAAGAAGATAACTCTAGCTGGTTGCTACTGCCAACTCTAGGTGGAAGCTCCAAAGTGAAGAACAATGGAGGAAATGGTGGAGGAAGGCTCCCAAATCAGCTAGAAAGTGGCTCGGGTAAAGGAAATGGCAAAGGGTCATCTGAGGACAAAGGGGTCTCTTTTATAAGCCAGGGAGTTGGGTGAAATGAGTTTGAGCAACAATATAAGTTTACTCAATTCATAGTCTGGAATCCACATTTCGGGCCCTCGCGAGTTGCGTCAGACGTCCGAAACACTGTGCGCACCTAGGCTAGACCATGCTAAGGCTTTGCCAGGGTGTCCGAAAGTTTTTCGGGCGCTCGGGACCTGCGCTCGAAACCCCACCAACCATCCACGACGTGTCGAAAATCAGCAGAGATCACAAAGTTGCCAAACTTTCGAGCTGCTATAGTACTTTAGGGTGCCCGAAACCACAGCCCGGAAATGTCCAACAAGCGCAGCAACCCTTACGCACTTTAGGGCGCCCGGACCCCTGTTTAGGGCGCCCGAAACCTATAGAACTTCACTTCTACCCCAAAATCAGTGCTCCGAGTCCGTTTTCGCGCCCATTTTGTGCTCAAACGTCTCTGACTCATCCGACACTCGAAAGGAATGTCGTCTAGCTGCTGCCACTATGGTCATTTCACCAGATGAGTTTTTAGGTCCCTACAGTATCGTGGCAAGGGGGGTCCCCCCCCAGTACCATGTAGACGAAACCCACGAGGGCATCGCGGCAAGGAGGGGTCTTACGAGACCAACCCTGTATCTATATGTGCCACACCATGCCGTACGACACGGGGCGACACTTGAAACCTAGGTGTAGAAGAGGAATCATGTGTAATTTTTCTTTTGGTTAGTGAATCTTATTTTACCCGTACTTTCTGTTGAGTTGTTTTCTTTCTTTTGTGGTTGTAACCGTTTTTTGCTGAGAAGATGGGTTTATGGTAAAAAACTGATTTGACGTTTTCGTTGCAAAACTCCAACAATCGGTACCGGAGCAAGTATCTAGTTAATAGTAGTCAGTACCGGACCGAGTTCGAAAATTTTAAAATATAGTATCATAGTGAGTACCAGATTCCCAACTATTGGTATCGGAGCTTAAGGTTACTGATCCTCAGAGGAGATCGACAGAGATGGCCACGAAGTTCGAAATCGAGAAGCTCGATGGCAAGAACAATTTCGTCTTGTGGCAAATTAAAGTTCAAGCAGTTATGGTACAACAGGATTTGGATTAGACCTTAAATGGTAAAGAGGCAAAACTGGCAGAGGTCAAGGATGTGGCATAGGAAAAGATAGAGCAGAAGGCTCTGAGTACACTTCATCTATTGTTAGCATATGAGGTTCTTTAGAATGTAGCCAGCGAGTCAACATCAGCAAAATTGTGGAAGAAATTGGAAGATCTGTATATGACCATGTCCTTGACGAACAGGTTGTATATGAAGCAGCGACTGTTCACGCTGGAGATGTAAGAAGCGGCGAGCCCATATAAATATCTAAACGAGTTCAACAAAATAATGGCCTAGTTGACCAGCATTGGAGTCAATTTGGATGATGAGGACAAGGCGTTGATTTTACTATCTTCGCTACTGGCGGCATATGAGTGCCTAGTAAAGGAGACCATAAACATAGAGGCAGTCACGACAGTTCTTCTCTCAAATGAGATGCAGAAGATGACATGTAGAGTTGAGATACAACTCTAGTGGTGGTGGTGAAAGTGAAGAACGAGGCAGAAGCATCGGCGACCAGGTATAGATAGAAAAGGCTGCTATCCGAGATGAATTGCTTCTACTGTCATAGGAAAGGGCACATAAAGCACAACTGTCGAAAACTTTAGAATGATCTGAAGTAGATGATGCGACAGAAGGAGAAAACTATCATGGACTAGGACGAAGAGATATCAGCGACGACACAGGCAGTAGAATCGAAGGTGATCGATTCTAATGTGCTATATGCAACGACTGGCGATGCTAAAATTTTGGATGATGCATTGGTGCTCGATTCGGCATGTTCCTTTCACGTCTGTCCAGAGAAAGAGTTTTTTGCTACCTATAAGACAATTAGAGGTGTAATGTGTAAGTTTTGGGAGTCGGCACGGTGAAGATCCGGATGCGTGATGGGGTCGTGAAAACGTTGACAAGTGTGCGGCATATTACTAGGTTGAGGTGGAATTTGATCTTGTTAGGCTTGTTGGACTCGAAGGGTTGTGATTGTTTGGCTTCAGGTAGAGCTTTGGGGGTCCGAAAACGAGATCGGGTCGTGTGCGATGCGAACAAGTGCAGAAACTTGTATGTTCCGAATGGGAGCACAATCAGAATGGAAGTAAAAGCAGTTTGGGTTTCAAAAGTTTGCAAAGGTGCAATCGCTCGAGGTGGAGCGGCAGATGTGGAAACATCAAGTGAAGGAGACAAACTCAAGGTGGAGCTTGTGTAGTAAGCTCGATGCAGCGGTTGGAGACTACAAATCAAACCAAGGTGGAGATTGTTAGAATTTGACTAGATTTGTAATAGAATCCTAGTTAAATTAGAATAAATATTTATATTTGCTGGAGATAAATTAATTAAGATTTAAATATTTATTAGAGTAGGATTTCTAATTATACTAGGATTGGGTATGTTTTGTGGGCTCTATATATATAGCACATTATGCATAGTGGATTGTACGGCCAAGTGGTGGAGTGCTCTCGTGCATGAAGCTCCAAGTACCGCCGTGCCTAGGTGACAGTACCAAGTGGAGAGAGAGTCTTGATCATGTTTGAACCTAGTGTACAGATGCGTGAAAGGAGAAATCTTCTTTTAGTTTATAGAAGACGAGAGAAGGGTGAGAGATTTAGAAAAAGGTCTCAGTTTGAAGTTTCTCTATGTAGAAGAGGAATCATGTATGCAAATCCGTGAAAAATAGATTTTCGTGGAAAAAAAATTTCGGTGGAAAAAAAGTTTTACGTTTTGTAGTGTTTGGTTTGTAGGAAAAAAAAATAGTTTTCCGTCAATATTCGTTTGGTTGAAAGGAAAAAAAATCACATTCATTTGGTTTGGTGAGAAAAAAGTTTTTCATAGCTTGAGTTTTTCATAGCTTGAGTTTTCACATTCATTTAGTTTTCCGAAGATTTTTTTTACAGCTAAACAAACACATGGAAAACAAATTTTTAATACATTTTACGGCCAATCAAAACACACCCTTAGTGAATCTTATTTCTGTCACGCCCCGGGGTCGAACTGCGACCCGGGTTCGCCAACAAATCCGCACCCATACGGGAAACCCCGCATAGGCGTAGCGTCTAACCTGCAAAAGATAGTACTATAGCTATGCAAATATCAGAGCGGGAATAAAATGCTGTAAAATAAAATCCAATCACTATACATCCGAAAATAAAGTACAATATCCATCTCCTCAAATATAAATAATCATCATATAATGTCCTCAATACAGCATCTCTCAACTCCAAAAAGGGAGATAAACTAAAACTATAGTACATCAGTTTCTCAACATACAAAAGATCCCTCTCAAAGTAAACAATAATGATCCAGCTGACAGAACTAGGAATCTCCAACCAGGGGATACAGCTACACTCCTCGGGCGGTAAGTGTCACGCCCCGGGGTCGAAACTGCGACCCGGGCTCGCCAACAGATCCGCCGTCGACACGGGAAGCCCTGCACCGACGAAGCGTCTAACCTGCAAAAGATAGAACTACAGCTACAAAGATATCAGAGCGGAAAATGAAAGCTGTGATATAAAATCAAACTACTATAAAGCTGAAATAAATACAAAGTCCATCTCCCCAAATACCTGAATAATACAAGGTCAGATACAAATAAAAATCCACCTATACAACATCTACGAATCCAAAAAGGGAGATAACTAAAAACTAGAAATATAACAAATCCCACAATCCGGGATGGTACATCTACCTCACTCTAAAGGAACAATGCTGGTAGGGAACTATCTCGCGACTCCCTGTCCTCGGTCCGTCGAGCCAGCTCGGGCAGGAACGGAAGAAAAAGCCTCAGCAACCTGTCACCGACAGAGGGTGTGAGAACTACATCCTATAGTAGTTCTCAGTGGGTACCGTCTCCAAGACCCACGGTCTGCCCACTAAGTCTACTAGAGGCATAAGATAACAGAAAAAGACTGTGATAAGAAAAGTAAGCTGGAAAAATATCTACAGCTATCATGCCTCTATCTACTATGCTCAAGGGGAAAAACACAGATGATGGTATGCATCCACTCGATACTGCTAATGTGTCATAAGTACTATGCTCAATGAAAACTCTACTAAGACACATGCTATGCAACCACTCACTCATAGTAACCCAAATCTCAATGACTACCACATAGGGTCCAGTCAAGCCTGCGCCAAACCTACTGCCACCTCATCCTCACTGGGACGGGACTTACGTAGGGCGTCCCACACGGACTATCACAAGCGAACTCTAGTGTATCAACTAGTCACACACATCGCAGCCTCGTCAGGCTCGGTATCATCATCGCACCCGGGGCGTAGCTCGAGGGGAGCGACCCCACCGAACTCAAGTATCACATCTGTCTCATTGTCTCAATATGCGGCACATGCAGGCTATAATCCACGATCAAACAGATCGGTAACTCAAATACCCAAAAACCATCACTCAGTCAGAGAACCCTCCACGACTTAATGTCACAACACTAACCCACTAACAGAAGATACAACACAGCTGGGACAGCCGTCAATCCAAACGGCTCCCTAAAAGACACCCCACTCATAGGCGAGAAGAACCGACTGACGCAGCAAAGGTCCGAGAATCCCGTTAGGCTGGTGCCTAGAACCCCAATCAAACAAGAACAGTCTCTAGGCTCAGACTATCGAAGTTCTCGATCCTTTACCGTTCAGGGATTCGGCCCCTCTCGGTTAAAGTGGGAAACCAACACAACACACCAAACTCACGGGCTGGAGATGCTCAACAGCCAGAACCGCGAAGGGTCCGAAAACCCCGGGAAACTAATACCTACGACCCCAATCAAACAAGAACAGGCTATAGGCGTAGCCTCCCGTTGTTTTCGACCCAAGAAAGAGATCAGCCCTTAGAACCCAGATCACTCACCCCTGTCGGGTGAGGAACAATTTAGGAGAAAAGATGACCTTTATTATAAAATACCGTCTTGAATTGAGAAAACCAACTTTTATAGATTTTAGTTCTTGAGAAAATCAGTTAAAAATAAGTTTATTTTTCGGACTCCAAGGGTTAATGCCACCGCCCAATCAAACAAGAACAGGCTTCGGCGACCCCTAGAAATTCGGAAGGAAAAACACTGGTTTACTAAAATCATGAGTGTCCAAAAACATTCTGGGTTCAAGGTCCTGATAACACACACTCACCACGATCACAACGTGGTGGTGAAGACCAAAACAGAGAAATACCCAAAGATCCGGGACCACCGTTTACCCAAAACGGTTCCCAAAACACTAACACTGGCCTAACACAGCTACCAGACCCCACTCAGCCCCCAGGCCCGAGTGCAACACACGTCCCACAATGTCCTGACCACTCGGCCCACTACCCGGGCGAGGAACTCTATGTCCAGAAAGAAATGCAATGTGTGGGATGTCTAAAGCATAAAAGAACCTAGCCCAGATTAAGGTTCTCTATTGGTCTGGTTAAACACATGCAACATATGACAAGGGTGCTAGTCAAGGTTCCAATAAAACACTTATTCTAGCATGCTGAATCCTATCATAATAGAATTAGAAGGAAGTCCGCAGACTTGGAGAGAAAAACCAACCCACCTCGGTTTGCCACCAATTGCTCCTAGACACTTGCAATTGGGCTCCGCGCGATTACCTTGCCTCCACGTGGTCCGCACGCAAAACGAAGCACGCCGCCGGAGTCCGCACGCAAAACGGAGCACGCTGCCGGAGTCCGCACGCAAAACAGAGCACGCTGCCGGAGTCCGCATGCAAAACGGAGTCCGCACGCAAAACGGAGCACGGTGCCGGAGTATGCACGCAAAACGGAGCACGGTGCCAGAATCTACACGCAAAACGGAGTCCACACGCAAAACGGTGCACGCCGCCGGAGTCCGCACGCAAAACGGAGCACGCCGCCGGAGTCCGCACGCAAAACGGAGCAGTAAAACACGGTCCCTAACACGCAAAAGAGCATAGGGTCAAATCCAATGTCCAAAAGGACGCCCCAAAACTGTGCCAAAAACACCGCAAAAACAACACGCGGGACCCACCTCGACAGCGTCGCGCCGCCCAACCGGCCTCTTGGAACACCTCGCGCGCTCCGCGAGGTCCACGGCGCACCGCCGCACCCCACGAAATCCCCTCCCTCACTCTCTCTCGCGCTCGGTTGGAGAAGAAAAGGAAGAAGAAGAGAGGAGAAAAGGTGCTCGGGTGGAGAAGAAAGAAAAGAAGAAAGAAGGAGGAGGGGAGAGGTGTAGACCCGGTCCACGGGCCCCCCAATGGGAGCCCGCCACCTGGCGGTCCACCTCACAGGGGCGCGCGCACCAGGTCCAGGCGCGCGCCCCCTGCGCCACGCGGGCGCGCGTTACACCGCGCCACACAGGCGTGGGACACCCCGCGCGCCACACGGGCGCCCCCCCCCCCGCGCCCGCGCGGGCGCAAATGGGGGCCTGCCACGTGGCGGCCCCCGCGCAGGCTGGCGCGTTTTCCCAATGCGCCAGCTGCGCCCCTCGCGCAGTACGCCCTGCGCCGCACCTCGGGATCCGCACGCCGTCTCGAGATTCGTGCACGCACCTCGAAAAATGCACGCGTCATCCGCGCACCGAAAAAAGCAAGCAAATAGTCCATTTTCAACGATTTCGCGCGCTGAATCCAAATCCGAAGTCTGATTTGCTAAATTCCATCTCTAAAAATTGCCAAAGGCATCGGAAGAGGTGATCTTTTATCCAAACTTCGCCCTAAGTCCAATTTTGACATCTGTGTCGCGCGAAACCACCTCTAAACACTCGACGGGTCCTCCAATTCTCACGTGATCCCTTTTTAAGCCCGAAATCCATCACTTGTGTCCAAATTGCGCACAAACACCACCGAGACACCACACAGGCCACCCAAAAGCTGCCAAACAACCAGCAAACCCAACGCGGGGATCCGGGTCCTCACAGTAAGGATCTAGCTCGTGAATCCCTCGCCTCGAATAATGACCGAAAGATCAGCAACTCCCGCAGAAGACTCTGCAAAACAGGAGGAAGAAAAGAGGGAAACAACAATGGGGGTGAGAACCATTAGTAAACTAGTAGCCTCCCCCGGTGCGTAAAGCCTCAAACTCCGACGTACCCACTAAGTCTACCAGAGGCAAGGAAAAAGGAAAAGTGGTAAGGTAAATAAACTGCTGAAACTGGAAAAACACCACTAGTATGCCTCTAAATGCAATACCGAAAGGAATTACTGTATGTATGCATCAGAACACAGTATCTGTCCAAATAAATCCAATCTAGCCATGAGTAAAAATTGGAACTGCCTGCTCTGTCATCAATCTCACGAACTCAGTATCTCCAACTATCTAACTGACCGGCACCCATCACGGTCTAAAGCCTACTCCGGAGTGGCACTCGAGGGGAGCGACCCACACAAGTAAAGTATCACTGTCACAGGTATCACAATATAGCAGGACTGGATCACGACTATGATCAAGTGGGAAAATCCATCCACTAATGAAATCCTGATCCCCAATCTGATGCAAAAGTAAACATCCGGTCAACCGCCCAATGTCCGCGGTCGCCGCAATACCCCACAAGTCCACAATCTGATAAAACAATCAATATCAGGTCAACTGCCTACTATCCGCGGTTACCGCAATCCCCCACAAATCCATAATCAAGTATCACTTGTCCCAGACTCCAAGGTCCCAACTACACTATCCCAGACTCCTGCTCGAACCCGAGCAACATGAATCAAAAGTCTAAATGAAAAGGAGAAAAGAAACAATCATGGTTTCTCCTAAGTCAAGTTCCAATATGATAGTGTAGCAATAAATAGCGACCTATCTAGATGTCCATACAGGCATGCAAATGTCCTCATGAAAGATAAAAGAGAGTGTATCAAATAATAGCTCCGCATAGATATAACCATCATGCTAAAATCACTAACCAACTACACATGTCTATATTCCATGATCCGTAATAAATCATCAAAGTAGTACCCGCAAATAAATATGTCATTCTGTTCCATTTAATCAACTTTCACAAAAGTCTATGTATCAACATGGCATATTAATTTATCCCCACAATAATTTTCTCACAATCATGTTCTCACATTAATATTTCCCCAATAATATTCCCAACATGATATATCCACAAGAATAGTCCCACATGATAGGCTCACATTTATATAAATTTAAGCATGGATGTCAAGGGGTAACCAATCAATAAGTCCAATATGGGGAATTCTCTAATAAACTTAGTGAGCAAGTCAAAAATTGAGGTATGCAACAACCACCCACCTCGAAACACACAATCCACAACTGTAAAAACCTCCTCGCTGTCCAACACTCATTTCCCCGCAAAACACCCAAAAACTGCAAACCACTGCACAAGAGTCATATTCGGCATAAAAGCGAATCCCCAAAAACAGCCTTGCTGTTTTGCCTAACAGCACGAAAAAAGAGGAAATCTCACCTCTGCGCAATCCTCCGAAAAATCCAGAAATATCACGGTTGCGTTCCCCGCGACGAGTAGATGCAAAACGAGTACTCGCACGTCCAGTTCCGACGCCTGTAGGCCAAGATACGAATAAAACACCGCCGCGAGCCAAAACTCCTCATAATCAAAATCCTGCGGCAAACAGTCTAGAAGAAGCTAGAATCTCACCTTCTAAAAGTCCTCCAAAAATCCCAAAAAAATCACCACTGTGTTCCTCGCGTCGAGTAGATGAAAATCGAGTATTTATACGTCCTGATTCGATGCTCGTAGGCCAAGATATAAATCAAACAAGCCCGCGCTGTCCAGAAATTCACCACAGCAAAAGGGTCAAATGATGCCTCGGGAACTGTGCCAAAAACCCAAAACGGAGCGAAGTGATCAACAAAAAAATCGAAGGCCTACCTCTTAGGAACACGTTGCCACAAAAATCATCCAAAAATTCCTCCTGGTTGGCGCAGGGGATTTTTCCGACTGAACAGGGACGAAAAAGGCCGCGAAAGGGAAACGTTAAAGCGCGCCGTGTTGCCGAAATCGCCGCTGCCGGGGCCTCCAAAAATCCTGAGAATCCTCCACGGGATGAAGAACATAAAGGGGAACAACTTTCCTATAGGGCTCTCTCAGAGAAGGGGTCCAAAAAGCCCATAAAACCAAAAATAAAAAGGGAAGGGGGGTATTTATAGGCCCAGCCCAGCCCACCAAGGGTCTGGACCTGGGCCCGGAAATCGGGCGCCCGAAAGATTCGGGCGCCGATTTCGCGCCCACGGAACGCCCGCGACGAGCGCCCGGATCCACCAGGGCGCGACGCGTGTTCCGAACAGGGAACAGCCGCGCCCGGCGAACCGGCGCCCGCCGCGTGGCCCTGGCGCAGCGGCGGGGTGGGTGGCGCCCGCCAATGGCAAGGCGCCACATGGCGCACGCGTGCGCCATGCCTGCTGGCGTGCCCGCCACGCCAGCCGCGCCCGCCCAGTCATCGCCTGCCACCTGCCGCGCCCTGCCACGCGTGCGTACGGTCACCTGCTCCATGCGCTGCGTGGACCGCGCGTGCGTGAGCAGGCGAATCCGGGGCCGCCACGTGGCGCGCCCCGGTCCACGCACCCGGCCGCTCGACCCCGTGGACCACGCTGCGTGAGCCCGCCAATGAGCGGCTGCCACGCGTCCCCCGCCGGTCCACCGTGCACCAGCGCCGAATCCCCGTGGACCAGGCAGCATGCGCCGACCAATAACAGGCCGCCACGTGTCACCTGGCTGGTCCACGGCTCCCCCGTGCACCCAAACACACAGAAAACTTTCGGGTGTCCATTTTTGGACGTCCGGACTCAGAAAAATACAAGTAAATAGCCGTTTTCAAGCGTTTTTCCGCGCTGAATCCAAATACGGCCCCCGATTATCCTGAAACCACTTCCAAAATTTGGCAAAAACCCGCCGAAAGACAGGCTTGATCCAAAACCTCACTGAGTCCATCCAACACGTCCATTCGACGTGTTACGAGCCCGACACATCAATAATAGGTGTCTCACACCACGGATCCCAGGGGAAAAGCCACACCAAAGTGGGCCACTACAATTTTACTCGTCTTTTTTGTTTGGTTGTTTCCTCTTTTTTTGAGGTTGTGCCAACTTTTTGTTGAGGAGAAACGGGTTTATAATAAAAATTCGATTTGATACTTTCATTGCAGAATCTCAATAATTGGTACTGGAGTGAGTACTGGGTCAACAGCAGTCGGTACTAGACCGAGTTGCAGATTCTTAAATTTTGATTTTAGAGCAAGTACCAAATTCCCAACAGTTATCTTTTGTATGAAGGGAATGATCAGGATCTGCACAATCATAGCGTAAGTCCCATGATCATGTTGACATTAAGTTAATGCTATTAGCAAAAGCGTAAGAGAAATTGCAAATTAGTTGTTAACTAATTGGAAGCATAATGTGTAATATGAATATCATGATATTTAATAGGAAATGATAGTCAACAGGAAGGAAAAATAGGTGTCAAGAGCACATAATGAATAGTAATACATCTTTGATTTTCAGACTAGATCCCGTGTGAAAAACTGCTAGTAAAACTCATTCTAAGGGTGTTGGCATGAGGTTAGTGTGTGTGTGTGTTGGCACGATGCATGCTGTAAAATGGCAATTCGATATTCACTGTTGCTTATAAATTACTGATTTTGGGATTTTTTTTTTTATATTCCTTTGGTCCAAAAAGAAATAAAGTGGACAAATTTCCAAGGGGTGAAAAGTTTGTTCATCTTTGTAATCTTAATAACTTTAACATATGTTGTTACTGCATGCTCTTTACATCCGTATTCAGCTTTAAAGGTTCCCAAGTTGCAATGGACAGGACGAGCTAGGGTAATAAAGTATGCCTTTGCTGTCTTTATCTCTTTCCACCAAGTTTCGACAGATAAAGATGTTTATTGACAGCTTCTATATAGCACTTTATACCTCAAATGTAGAACTGATAAATGATAGATTAGCCATCTAGGTAAGCAGTGGAAAGTAAGAAATTAAAATAGTGATTTCTATAGAAATTTTTACTATAACATGCTCAAAGAAAATTGTCATGGTACTATGAATCTTTAGGAATCAAAAGATAAGACCTCAAAGTGGGTTGAACATAAGCAAATTAATTTAACTAGTTAGTCCAGGTATTAGGTGGAAAAATAAGCCTTTGGAATTGAATGAAAGCAAATTTACTGTTCCACAAGTGGTACATTGGTTGTGGAGAATGATCAAGTGATTGTAAAACTTGGCTAGTTTCTAAATTATTTTATCTTTCGGCATGCATAGTAGTTTTTGTTTTGTCGATGTATTATTCATTTATTTGTGACAGATACTACTAAAGCATGCTTCTCTGTTATCTTCATTGTTCAGTTTGGATAGTACAAAGATTTAGTTCTTTCAGCAGTAGCGTAGGCCCTAATTTACATCGACTGATCGACGATGCACATATTAGTTTTTTCATTTGTTGTGACAAGGTGTCCTTAGAGGTCAACAAGATCTAATTATCTTTAATTATTGTTAAAGGTTGGTAATTGTACTACGTTATTAATTGTAGAGTAGAGATGTCTTAGTAATGTTGTTCAGTATATGCCTACTTTTTGATAGAATATTGATTGAAAAAGATGGCTACCTCCCTTTTCCTTCTTATTCAATTAATAGGTACATATACAATGCTCATCTCTTTCTTTTACAGCTGTAAAATCTAATTAAAAAAATACAATGAATATGGAAATATGCAATTACAATGAATATGGAAACTAATAAACTATACAAATTAAATATGAGCTTTATGTGGTAACATCCCCCCTCAAATTGATGCTGGGTGATCAACAAGCATCAATTTGCCAATGAGAAATTGATGGTGCTGGCGACTGAGAGACTTGGTAAACACATCGGCTAATTGTAAGGATGTGGAAACATGTGGAAGAGAAATGACACGAGTATCCACAGCTTCTCGAATATAATGACAGTCCACTTCAATATGCTTAGTGCGCTCATGGTATACTGGATTAGTGGCAATTTGAATAGCACTTGTGTTATCGGCATGAAGTGGAGTAGGATCATGCTGTGGAAACCCAAGCTCAGTCAACAAACCTCGAAGCCAAGTAATCTCAGAGCATGCAGCAGACATAGCGCGATATTCAGACTCCGTGGAAGATTTAGACACACAGTCTTGTTTCTTACTCTTCCATGAGATCAAAGAGTCCCCAAGAAACATGCACCAACCAGTGACAGAGTGACGTGTATTGGGACATCCCGCCCAATCAGCATCACTAAAAGCAATAAGATGCACAGGAGATTTAGCAGGAAAAAATAAACCTCGGCAAGGAGAGCCATGGAGATATCGAATGATGCGACGAACAGCTGCCAAGTGTAGATGCTGTGGAGAGTGCATAAATTGACTAACTTGCTGTACAGGAAAGGAGATATCAGGCCGAGTAATAGTCAAGTAGTTGAGGCTACCCACTAATTGGCGATACAACAAAGGATCAGAAAGTAGCTCCCCCTCATCAGCATAATACTTAACATTCATTTCTAGAGGTGTATCAACAGATGAAGAATCTTGAAGGCCAGCCAAAGCAATCAAATCCTGAATATATTTATGTTGATGTAAGAATATGCCCGAAGAATCAGTTTGAACTTCCAAACCTAAGAAATATGTAAGATGACCAAGATCCTTCATATGAAAAGACTTTTGAAGATATTGCTTAAGCTAAGTAATCAATAAAGAATCTGTCCCAGTAATAACAATATCATCAACATACACCAAAAGAAGAATAACTCCAGTAATTGATTTTCGAAGAAACAAAGAAGAGTCATATTGGCTTTGGACAAGCTTAAACTGAAGCAAAATAGAGCGAAACTTCTCAAACCACGCTCGAGGAGTTTGTTTTAAGCCATATAATGGACGATTCAATTTGCAAACTTCCATAGTAGAAGAGGAAAACAAACCAGGAGGAGGTGTCATGTATATATCTTCATTGAGATCACCATGGAGAAAAGCATTTTTGACATCCAACTGTTGAAGCGGCCAGCCTTGTGAGGCGGCAATAGCAAGAACTGTACGGACCGTAGTCATTTTGGCCACAGGAGCAAATGTTTCCTGATAGTTTATCCCATACTCTTGTCGATTGCCTAAGGCAACCAATCTTGCTTTATAGCGATCGAGGGACCCATCAGAGCGAAGCTTTATTGAATAAACCCATTTACAACCAATGGGCTTAACATGAGGTGGACATTTAACAATGTCCCAAGTCTGATTGTCCTGAAGAGCACGAAATTCCTTCTGCATTGCCCGCTGCCAACACTCATGCTTCACTGCTTCTGAGTAAGAAGATGGAACCGAAATGGAGGACAAAGCAGCAGAAAATGATGTATGATAAGAGTCATACCGAGGAGGAGGACGAGAAACTCGGGTAGATCGCCTCAGTAAAGGTGGGGCAGGAGCAGATGGCGGATATGGCTCGGGAAGGGGCTGCAGTGCACGACGTCGAGTGTAGACAAATCCAGGTTTGAACCGGTCAATAGAAGAATACGTGTCATCAAAAGTAGGAAGAATAGCAACTTCAGGGGATGAGCTAACATGAGTTGGAAAGAAATGTTGATTTTCAAAGAAAACAACATTTCGATAAACAGGAAGCCTCTTTAAAGAATGATCATACCAAACAAACCCCTTATGATTAGTACTATATCCCAAAAAAAGCACATTTCACAGATTGAGCAGAAAACTTATGGCGTTCATGAGGAGGCAAAAATGAACAAAACACACACAACCAAAAGTATGCAAATGTCGATAGGGAGGATGCTGATGATGAAGACGAAAATAAGGAGAGTCAAGATCAAGAGTTCGAGAAGGCAGTCGATTAATAAGATAAACTGCTGTAGATAATGCTTCTACCCAAAAAATAGGCGAAACAGAAGATTCGAGTAACAATGTCCGAGCCACCTCTAAGAGATGACGGTTCTTTCGTTCGACCACACCGTTTTGTTGAGGCGTATATGGACATGAACGCTGTGACAAAATGCCTTTTTGATTCAGAAAATCATGAAATGCATTAGTCATGTATTCTCCACCAGAATCAGATCGAAGAATCTTAACAGTAGCAGAAAATTGAGTTTCGACATACACTAGGAAGGATTTAAAAGTTAAAAAAACTTCAGATTTAGAACGGAGAAAATAAATCAAGTAAACCGACTATAGTCATCAATAAATGTTACAAAATATTTATACTGACCATGAGAAATAACATGTGCAATTCCCCACACATCACTATGAATAATATCAAAACAATTTTTCGCATGACTACCAGTAATAGGAAATTGAAGCAATTTACTTTTTCCTAACTTACAAGTAGAATAGTCAAAGGAAGCACGAGAAGAACAAAATTTATCTTTATTGCCCAATAAACCAGAAGTCGGTAAATAAGACAAAATATCAGAATTGGGGTGTCCCAAACGTTTATGCCATCTTTCACTTTTATTGATAACAGTAGAAGAAGTCAAAGCAACATGATTAGGAATGGAAAGTTGGAGTGGAAACAGTCGTCCTACTTTAGGCCCCTTCGCAATCACCGTCCCCGACACCTGATCCTGCACACAACAACCATCACGAGAAAAATGTACATCATAGTTATTTTCTACTAATTGTCCAACTGATAGAAGATTATTAGAGAGTCCAGGTGATACAAAAGCATTGTTGAGAGTTGGAGTAATATCTCCCACAGCAGTAATAGGTAAGGTGTGTCCATTAGCAACCTGGACATGTTCTGAACCACGATATGCGCGGACATTTTTAAGCAAAGCCACCGAGCCAGTCATATGATTTGATGCGGCAGAATCAATAAGCCAAGATTTAGATGGAGAATTACCATTACCGTGAAGTCCTAGAGCTGAAAAGACCGAAATAATCATTTGTTGCAACATTTCAAGAGTGAGAACTGTTTGCTCAGCATTGTGATTGACTGCTGTTGAGGTTCCAGCTGGAATTTGACATGTAAAAGGATTAGTAGTAGAAGCTTGAAATGCAGTCTGGTGATTTTGGGGCCGAATTGAATAATCTTTGATGATATGTCCAGGCTTTTTGCAGTAATTGCAAAATTTTTTAGTACAGTTTGCAGCAATGTGACCATAATTCTTGCAACTAAAGCACTGAACTTTGCTCATATCCCTGCCTTTGCCTTTTCCTTGAGCCACAAATGCCATAGGTGTTGTAGTCAACCTTTCTTGTTCCAAAGTGGCTTGGGTAAGAAGACGTTGTTCTTCACGAAGTAATTCACCAAAACATATATCCAATGAAGGAGGAGGATGACGACTCATCAGATTAGAACGAACGTTCTCAAAATCTGATCACAATTTCATCAAAAATTGATCGCGCTTGCTAACCTCATAAACAGCCATTACATCATGGAGAGAATCTTTCGACACGGTAACACAAACAATATCAGAAAATTCAGTTCATAATTGTTGAAAATCAGAAAAATAATATTGAATAGATAATCCTCCTTGAGTGTAATTTGCAATCTCGCACTCCAATTGAAACCTTCTTGCATAATGTGTTTGATTGTAAACTTTTTTTAAATATGCCCACATGTCTTTAGCAGTTTTATATGGACGTAAATTGAGAACAATTTGAGAATCACATGACCCAATAATCCAAGACATCACCCTAGCATCTTTGACTTTCCATTGAGACAATTGTGTGGCATCCGTAGGAGTTGGAACAGTGCCATCAATATGTCCCCATAACTCCTTTCCAGTGACAAACAATTGAAATTGAAACTCCCATGCGGTATAATTTTTTTCGGTAAACTTAACACAAAATTCAAGAGTGCTACTCGCCATTACAAAGAAATAAGAATAGTTCGCACAAAAAAATTCACCAAAGAAAGCTAAAATTTTACCGAAATCGTGAGCTACATTGCCACGCCAAATCCCAAAACGAAAGGGTACTGCACCCTTGGACAGATCCACCACCACTTCGCTGTGGCTCACTGTTTGTTTCAAAATCTCTGATCCAAAGAGAGTAGCAGAACAATCCAAACAAACCAAAAACTTCTAAAACCAGAGCTCTGATACCATGATAGAATATTGATTGAAAAGATGACTACCTCATTTTTCCTTCTTATTCAATTAATAGATACATATACAATGCTCATCTCTTTCCTTTTACAGCTGTGCAATCTAATTAAAGAAATACAATGAATATGAAAATATGCAATTACAATAAATATGAAAACTAATAAACTATACAAATTAAATATGAGCTTTATGTGGTAACAAGCTATATGTGGTAACACTTTTCTGTTTCTTTGTTACCAAGCTTACTACTTTGATGGAAATATATTTTTATTTTGATCATCAATTATGTCTATGTTTCTCATGAATATTCAAATGTGCTACTCAACTTTACACTAGTGCATAATATGTACCACTCATGCTAACAATCAGCTGCAGTAATATTCCTGTGAAAAATATAATGCATCAAGGCAATGCACAAATTCATAATTCTAGTTGCTATTAAAATGTTCAATTAATTCCTGAAATTTGACAAACTATAATTTGGGCTCTAATCTTTCGTTTAAACAGATTAGTAGCTCGAATTACCTAATTTCTTATGTTCTCACCATACTAGCATTTTACATCCAAAATTTTTATCCTCCAATAAGGGTTCTGCAAATGGACTTTTAGGTAATGTTTGGTTCGGGAATTATGAGATTGAGGATAAATTTTTTTATTCTTGGGATAGCTTGCTATTCCGGAATAATCAGGGATAAAAGAAAATTAGTGTTTGGTTTGTAAAGCTGTTACTCTTAGGAATAGCTGAAATTGTGTTTGGTTCATTTCTTAGAATAAGTGAGAATAGTAAAAAAAATAAAAATAATTATAATTTTAAAATAATAATATTTTAACATATTAATTAATATAAAATATTAATTAAATAATACTTAATATTTGTATAAATTAAAGCTTATATTTTAGTAAATAATAACGTTTAATTTTTTTAAAATTAAAGTTAAAAAAATTAAAATTTGTATAAATTTTAAAATTTTAAGATTTTAAAATTTTAAAATTTTAAAATTTGTATAAATTTTAAAATTTTAAAATTTGTATAAATTTTAAAATTTATTAAATATATAAATTTATTAAAAATTAAAGTTACAAATTTAAAAAATTATAAAATTTAAAATTTCTCTAAATTTAAAAATTTAAATTTTAATTATTTCGAAAAATATGTAAAAGATGATGCAAAAATTTTAAATTTTAAATTTGTATAAATTAAAAAATTTCTATAAAAAAATTTTAAAATTTGTATAAATTTTAAAATTTTAAAATTTGTATAAATTTTAAAATTTATTAAATTTATAAATTTATTAAAAATTAAAGTTATAAATTTAAAAAACTATAAAATTTAAAATTTCTCTAAATTTAAAAATTTAAATTTTAATTATCTCGAAAAATATGTAAAAGATGATGCAAAAATTTTAAATTTTAAATTTGTATAAATTAAAAAATTTCTATAAAAAAATTAAAAATTTATATATACAAAATTTGCATAAATTTTAAAATTTTAATTTTTTAAATTTTTAGATTTATAAAAAATAAAAGTTAAAAATTTTCAAATTTATAAAAAAAAAAAAATTAAAAATTTTATAAATTTTAATTTAAATTTTAAAAAATTTAAAAAAAAAATAAAAATAAGGTTGTTCCCGGATGGGAACAACCTTATTCCCACCAATGGGGGGAATTGTTATCCCCCTCCTTAACGGGTTATTCCAGAATAGCCCATTAAGGGAGAGATAACAAATCCCTACATTTTTTTTTTGTGTTTGGGGATAATAGGGGAGAAACGAGTTATCCCCCTTTATCCCCCAACCAAACATAGCCTTAAGAACTACACAGATCTAGACTACAATGGTATTGATATTGGGCTAGCGATATAATTAGTCTTTAGTTGAAAGTTATGATTCGTCGGAACTATTTTACCTGTATCCTTAATTTGTCTTGGTAAATTTTCTTGATGTTGTTTCATCAATTTTCTTGATGTCCTTTCATCAACAGTGAAACATATTTACTTCTTTTTTTTTCCAAATATTTTCCTTTCTTTTCTATACAAGTTCAGGAGCTGCTTTACTATGTCATTGCTATGATATCTGCATGCTTGGAATTAACAGGAAACTGGGAAAAAACTTTTTCCAGTAGTGTGAAGTAGGTGGGAGAGAATCAACTGCCATATTATCAGTTTGTTCATTGGACTTCACATACAGTTCCTGTTTATTCATGTAGCTCGCCTTTTCAACGCTGTTGTTCGAATTGTAACATTTTACCATCCTGTCGTGGTTTTAGGACTTGATTGTCATTATAATTGAGTATGAGACAATTTTATGACTACTTTAGAACATTGTAAATAAGATTTAACTGCTTAATTTTACTGACTCTTGATTCTTCTAATTTATCTTGACAAACCACATGGTATTCATGTGCTCAAGTTAACTGTATTTTAACAGCTAGTCCGAATGAGAAATTGGATTGACCACTGCTGAGTGATAAAATGTTACACTTTGAACTATAGAGTTGTTGAGTGGAATCAAATTATATTTAATTTCTCCTCCTTTCACTCTCTCAGGGTCCAAGGATCTGCAAATGCAAAATTCAAGCAGAATAAGAGAGTTAGTGTGTACATAACAGCTAGCATATTTTTAGTAACAAAATAGGCAGGTGCATATCAAATGTAATATGCTCAATCATTCCCGTTCTTGCTAGATTTGTTCTACCGATTGTTTATTTGTTATGTTGATGGTATAACAACTACCATGCTAAAATAAATTGCCATGTTTTTAATTGCATGACACATGGATCGACTCCTAACATACCATGTGGACATCTCACCTGTGGCACTTATTTTTTTGATAGGAAGATGTCCTTGAGAAGATATGTGTGTCCCATAATTAAAGAGTTTGCTTGCAGGTAGACCCTTGGCTTGTTCTATTGCCAAGTCAAGAAGAGATAGGCCATACTCACAAGGTAGGTGCTTTCATTGGAGCCACAGTGATATGGTCTTTTGGGTTAGAGAGCTCACTTAATGTAGAGATGCAAGGACAAATTAAGTGGTTATTTGTTTAATTTTTTATTAGTAGAAATTCTTGGCCATAGGTGTGTTATGATTTTTTTTGCTGAAAAGTGTTGGGAAAATCCGGTACTCGCCCCGGTACCAGATTCTCTGAATCCGCAACCCGCTTTGATACCGCAATCCGCTCTGGTACCGCCTAGAGTTGGGATTCTGCAGCGGAAACGTCAAATCGGATTTTTACCATAAACCCATTCACTCAACAAAACTGGAACCAATACAACCACAAAGAGAAGAAAAACCAATACAGGGAAATATGCGGGTGAAATAAGATTCATTAACCAAGAGAAGAATTGCACCGATTACACAGACTTCTCTTCTGCAATAGAGTAGCCTCAACCCGAGCCCTCCTCCTGAATCTCTCTCACCCTTCTCTCATCTTCTATAAACCTAGAAGACTATGGGTGTGGCTAAATTCTAGCCCTCAACACCTCCATGGGTGTTACCACTATCGTGAGTGTGGATACCACTATATGGGTGTGGCTAAATCCTAGCCCCCACCACCTCCATGGGTATTACCACCACCGTGGGTATATCCTCTTTAACACCACCCTCAAATAATAGCACATATGCTATATTTATAGCTTACATCAAAAGCTATCCAAAGCCTAGTCTAAATAGATTTCTATTCTAATTAATATTTAAATCTTAACAAACTTATCTCTTTAAGATTTAAATGTTAACTTTAATCCAACTAGGATTCAATTACAAATCTAATCAAATCCTAACAATCTCCATCTTGGTTTGATTTGTAATATTTAATTGCTACGTCGAGCTCACCACGCAAGCTCCACCTTGAGCTTGTCTCCGCCGCTCAATGTTGCCGCATCCTCCGCTCCATCTTGAGCGATTGCGCCTCCGCGAACTTTTGGAACCCAAATTGCTTTTGCTTCGGTTCTGATTGTTCTCCCGTTCAGAACATACAAGTTCCCGTGCTTGTTCGCCACACACACGATCCGATCTCGTTTTTGCACCCTCATAGCTCCACCTGAAGCTGAAATTTTGCAACCTTTTGAGTCCAACTCACCTAACGAGATCAAATTCCGCTTCAAACCAGGAACGTGTCGTACACCTATCAGCGTCCTCACGACCCCATCATACATCCGGATCTTCACCGTGCCGACTCCTAAAACTTTGCATGTCGTCCCGTTCCCCATAAGAGCTATTTTGCCTTTTATCGCCTTATAGGTAGCAAAAGACTCTTTTTTCGGGCAGACGTGAAAGGGACATGCCGAATCGAGCACCCATACATCATCCGAAATTTTAGTATCACCGGTCACCACATATAGCACGTCAAAATCGATCATCTCCGATTCTGCCGCCTGCGCCATCGCTGACGTCTGATTGTCCTGATCCGCGACAGTTTTTCCCTTCTGCCGCTTTAACTCATTCAAGTCATCCTTAAGCTTATGACAGTTGCACTTAATGTGACCTCTCTTATGACAATAGAAGCACTCCACCTCGGATAAGGGCTTCTTTTGTCTATTTCCGGTCGCCAATATTTTTACATCCTTCTTCGCTTTTACTATCAAAGCTGTGTCATGACTCTGCATGCCGGACTCCTGAGTTATCTTTCGCATCTCATTCGAGAGAAGCGCATCCAGTTTGACTCCGATACTGGTCAACTGGGTCACCACCTTGTTGAACTCGTTCAGATGCTCATTTAGGTTAGCCGCTTCTTGCATCTGCAGCGTGAACAGTCGCTGCTTCAGATACAATCTGTTCGTTAGGGATTTGGTCATGTACAGATCTTCCAATTTCTTCCACAACTTCGCCGGTGTTGACTCGTTGACTATGTTGTAAAGAACATCATCTGGTAATAATAGATGAAGCGTACTCAACGCTTTTCGCTCCATCTTCTCCCATGCCGCATCCGTAATCTCCGCCGGCTTTGCCTCTTTCCCGTTCAACGTTTGGTCCAAATCCTGTTGTACCAAAACGACTCGAACTTTAATCTGCCACAAGCCGAAATTGTTCTTACCGTCGAACTTCTCGATTTTGAACTTCGTGGCCATCTCCGTCGATCTTTTCCGAAGATCGATAACCTTTAGCTCCGATACCAATTGTTGGGAAAATCCGGTACTTGCCCCGGTACCAGATCTCTCTGAATCCGCAACCAGTTTCGATACCGCAATCCACTCTGGTACCGCCTAGAGTTGGGATTCCGCAGCGAAAACGTCAAATCGGATTTTTACCATAAACCCGTTCACTCAATAAAACTGGAACCAATACAACCACAAAGAGAAGAAAAACTAATACAGGAAAATATGCGGGTGAAATAAGATTTATTAACCAAGAGAAGAATTGCACCGATTACACAGACTTCTCTTCTGCAATAGAGTAGCCTCAACCCGAGCCCTCCTCCTGAATCTCTCTCACCCTTCTCTCATCTTCTATAAACCTAGAAGACTATGGGTGTGGCTAAATTCTAGCCCTCACCACCTCCATGGGTGTTACCACTATCGTGGGTGTGGATACCACTATCGTGGGTGTTGATACCACTATATGGGTGTGGCTAAATCCTAGCCCCCACCACCTCCATGAGTATTACCACCACCGTGGGTATATCCTCCTTAACACCACCCTCAAATAATAGCACATATGCTATATTTATAGCTTACATCAAAAGCTATCTAAATCCTAATTTAAATAGATTTCTATTATAATTAATATTTAAATCTTAACAAATTTATCTTTTTAAGATTTAAATATTAACCTTAATCCAACTTATGATTCAATTACAAATCTAATTCTAGGAGGCGGGTGAACGCCATTAACGCGGTCTCGGAAAACGGCGACTTGCTTCATAGAGAGGAAGAAAAGAGAGACCATTTCTACAAGTATTTTTCGGATCTCTTCGGGCGGAATCGAACGGATTGTGAGAGGACGGGAGATTGGAGCTCGCTGTTCGGTACCAAGACTTTCCCCAACCCGTCCCAGCTATCGGAGACTTTTTCTGAAGCAGAGGTGCGGACGGCGACCTTCCAACTCGGCAGTGATAAAGCACCGGGCCCAGACGGTTTCAATCTGCTCTTCTATCAGAAATTCTGGGGGACGATCAAGGATGATCTTATGGTCATCTTTCACGAATTGTATGAGGGCAAGCTAAAGATCGGGTCACTGGATTACTCCTACATCTGCCTCATCCCAAAAAAAGAGGAAGCTTCGGCGGCTCAAGATTTCAGACCGATTAGCCTTATTAACGGGGTGCCAAAGATTATAGCCAAGGTCCTTGCAAACAGGTTGGGGAAGGTAATGGACGAGGTCATCTCGCCCGGACAGGCGGCGTTCCTAAAGGGCAGATCTATCCTCGACTCTTTCGTCACGGTTAGTGAAATTGTGTCCATGTGCTTCAAAGAGGAAGCCAACTGTATTGGAATCAAAGCAGATTTTGAGAAAGCTTACGACAGAGTAAGCTGGGTGTTCCTCAAGAAGGCTTTGCAATGGCTGGGGGCAGACCAGAGATGGTGCGGGTGGATTGATCTATGCTTAGGCAACGCGAAGGTAGCCGCGCTAGTCAACGGAGTTCCGACCAAATGGATAAAAACCCGGAGAGGCCTACGACAGGGCGATCCCCTAGCACCGTACCTTTTCTTGCTTGTGGCGGAAGGGCTGGCGAGATTGACCGATAAGGCAGCCAACACCGGCCACATTGTCGGTGTCGGGCCGACTGCGGCGAAGAAAATAACCCTGGTGCAGTATGCGGATGACACCTTCTTCTTTTGCGCAGCTAAGACTACGCAGGTTATGAACCTTAGATTTATCTGGCAACTTTTCGAATGGGCCTCGGGCTTGAAGATCAATAGGGAGAAGACCGAAGTTTACTTTACGGGCAACCGGGCTGGGAGGGGGGCGAGACTAGCTGGAATCCTAGGGTGTAAAGTGGGCTCGCTGCCTATCCGGTACCTTGGTCTGCCACTAGCCACAGGACAACCTCGGAAGGAGGACTGGCGGTCAGTGGTGAGCAAGATCGAGCAGCGTATTGAAGGGTGGCAAGCTAAACTTCTATCTCAAGGGGGTCGGCTTGTTCTGGTTAACTCGGTGCTGACTAATCTTCCCTTGTATTATCTCTCGGTTTTCAAGGCCCCAAAATGGGTTATTCGTCGTATAGACTCCTTGAGACGGGCATTCTTCTGGAGTGGGTCTAAGGAGGTCAGGGGGGGCAGTGCAGGGTCAACTGGAAGACTGTATGCAGAAGTAAGAGGGAGGGGGGTGTGGGTATTCTCAACCTTGAGAGCATGAACCTAGCACTACTTGCCAAGTGGTGGTGGGTCCTGCTGACAAAACAGAAGTGCTTATGGAGAGATCTCATTCTAGGGTCGTATTATCGACGTAGGAAACCACTTAGGGAGGGCGCGTCCTTCCGTCCGGTGTCTGTTTGGTGGAGAAATGTTCTTAAGACAAAGAGCGTTTTTAAGTGCGGTCTCCAGTATGCCGTGGGGAACGGATCCCGTGTAGAGTTCTGGAACGACATCTGGATTGGACAAGCGCCACTCAGAGTCGCCTACTGGTCGATCTTTGATTCTGTCAACTCTAAGGGCTGTAGGGTTATGGAGTGTTGGGGTTCGAGGGGATGGAGGTGGCGCAAGATCCTTGCAGGGTCCACACTCAGGGAGTCGAGTGACGGGGAAACCACTGCATCCCTAAGGGAGGAATTGCGGAACTACACCTTGCAGGAGCGGTCAGACGAGGTTAGATGGCGGTGGGACACTAGTGGCAAGTTCAGTGTGAAGTCCTTGTATACGTTCTTGGAAAACGGAGGGGTACCGGAGAGGCGATTTGTCAAACTGTGGAAAACTAAGGTTCCCCTCAAGGTCAAGATTTTTGGATGGCTACTACTAAGGAACAGAATCCTTACGGCCGAGATCCTCCTCAAGAGGGGATGGAGTGGGGACGGGAGGTGCCGTTATTGTATGCAAGAGACAGAAACTGGGGAGCATCTGTTCGCGAGGTGTCGGGTTACCGTGGCCATCCTGGCTGGCGTTCTTACCAACAAAACGCTGGTGCTTGCACGGTTAGCGCCGGCTGAACTTTGGGAAGCTCTTTCCTCCATCAGCACCGCCTCCGGAAGAACAGAACTTGCTCTTCTTCTAACCTCCTGGTGGGTCCTTTGGCTGGAACGCAACCAACGTATTTTCGAAAACAAGACTCAGACGTCGAGCAACCTGGTGTCGAAGATTCGGACCCTAGGGATCCTTTGGGATTCCTGCGGTTCCCTCCAGTAGTCCAAACCGGTCTCCACTCCGTTTTCTTTTCCTTTTCGTTTTGTTTTTACTTTTGTTTTTGTTTCTTTGTGTTGTTTCTTATTTCCGAGACCCTGCTGTCTCCCCTTTATGCTAAATTCATTGTTCATTGAATGAAGCGGTAGCACGCTACCTTACTCTCAAAAAAAAAAATTACAAATCTAATCAAATCCTAACAAAAAGCCATGGTTAGAATTGTACAAACGGTCTCCATGTGAGAAAGTGTGTTTATTTGTTGAATTCTGTAATTATAGAAATTCTTGGCTATATATAAGGTGTAATTCGATTATTTTACATAAAATATTTACTATAACAGCAAGGCTATCATGGTTAGAATTGTTTGTGCAAATTGTCTCTCTGCATGAGAAAGTGGGTGTTTTTTTTTTTATTTGATAGTAGTATATATATATATTTGGATCGCATTAAAATTAATCGAATTGGCTAGAGTGAAGAAGGTTGTGCATATAATTAGATGTCTTTTTCTTGAAGAAAATCTTGGTTTATTGCTTATGATATATAAAGCAAGAAGCAAGGAGGAAGAAGCAAGAAATGGCTTTTGGAGAGAGAAGGAAAGTGATGTGGTACCAAAATATAATACCTAATTCATGATTGGACTGCGAAGGAATTAATGGGAATTGTGGCGGAGGAATAGTGAAATAGACTTCACCCAAAGCCTACAGTAAAGCCATCTTGGTTACTGCAACTCTTCAACCCCCTCTCCTATTTCTTTTCCCTCAATTCTCTATCCAAGCTTAATGAGGCAACAAACAACAATAAGAAGCAGCCACCCCTAATCCTCCCCTATGGGGTGGCTTCACTCCCTCTTCTCCCCACTTAGGAGGTTGTGGCTTCGCATTCACTCGGCGCGCGAGAAGAGTATGTTTCTCCTTTTCTCGCTTGATGTATGTTAGCTTTTATTATTTTCTCATTCTCGCTCTATCCAACCGAGCTGTATTTTATTTCTCTTCTTATCTTATTTGTGGCAATATTTTCTCTCTTCTTTATTGATGTATTACTATTATCAATATTATTAGTATTAATCTCATTGTTGAAAACAAGTTAGTCACAGTACTGATAATGTCGTTGTTTGTATTGATAGATAGGGGAATATATATTCTTTACGAGGACGTGAAGTCATGCCAGTGCGAGGACGTGCACATTCTTTGGTCGATCCTCGTGGAGTCCCATCCACACCCTGCTCCGCTCCGATTGAAGCAAATGAGGTTTTGCTTGCCCATGAGAAGGAACAGAGGCAGAGCACGAGATGAGCAAGGTTTGATGTAAATATATATTTGGATATCAACTGAGGAGATAAACCTATTTCATGTATCTCATGAGAGAGAGAGAAGACTATTGTGTTTAATTAGTGAGGGTGATATTTTGTACATACATACATACATACATATGGTACGTACATACACACATATACATACATAAGTGCATGCATAAATACATGAAATATACAAGGAATTAATACAAGAATAAATTTATTAAGCAATTGGTGGAAGGTATTTTTCTCTTTCTTTTGCAAATGGTTGGTCTGTCCATTTTGGAGTTGCTGAGGGGAAGCGTGATTCAATTTTATGTTCTAATTAAGGCTCCAATTGAAATTGCAGAGATATTGTGTTGCGTAATTGCGGAGATATTGCGTTGCCTGCGGAGAAAAATTACGAAGAAAAAATAACATGCTTACTTGTATACATAATATCATGTTTCCTATACGATAATTAACAGATATGATATAAATTTTACAATCCCTTTGAAAAAATGAAGAAATATATTTATGTATGACTTTAACCCCGTTTGTCTAAAACTTCAATATGAAATGGGCTCTACCTGTACAATTTAAGTTTGCTGCTTATAAGAAAATGCAAATTTATAAAGTCTAAAGTATTGTTGAGTTTGACGTGACCGCAGACGCATGTATAAAACGTAATTAAGATACTTTCGTGGGTACAGCAGCCCAACAAGAAGATAAGTAAATATGTTCGGAGATCCCTCAACTATAGTATATTTTGAAATGACCCCTTCAAGAGTGAACTTTTTTTATTAAGGCCTCTTTAAATTTTAATTTATTAGAATTAGCTAATTTTAGTTTTAAAAAAATAGAAATTTTATCAGATTCATTGATGATTTATTTATAAAATTTTACCATTTTTAATTACTTTTTAGCCGATAAGGCTATAATAAATACTGATTAATGGCTAGTAGAAATGCAATTTAACAAAATTTTCAATTAAACAACCTGACGCAATTTCAAACGGCTCATTTTACACTCCTAAGAGATTTGTAGATCTTTACCAAACAAAAAACCAGCAATCTCTATTAGTGATAGCTAGAAAAAATGGACAAGGACTAACTAAAGTAAGCATATTAACCTTGTTTGAGAGTATATTTGAATTTGGCTGTGTACTAGCTTTTATTTTCTAATTTATGTACTTTAATGGAATCTGTGACTATATACTAAAGAACGTGGAGTGGGCTTTAAATGCGGACACATATACTATAATTGGATGAAAATGACCTTAGTGAATTCAAAAAAGAGCAATGACCTTAGTGAATTCAAAAAAGAGCAATATGTACATTCCCAAAAATTATGCAATATATTTTAACATTTTGTTGTTTTTTTAGAGGGCTTTTCAATCTTTTCAGTGGTGAAAGTAAATTCCTCCTCTTTTTAATTATGCTTGCTCTCTCTCTCTCTCTCTCTCTCTCTCTCTCTCTCTCTCTCTCTCTCTCTCTCTCCTCCACTAAGAGATATGCACATCTCTCTCCTCTCTCTCTCTTATAGATTTTATATTGATATATTTCGTGAAGTGAGTCGGAGTTTTGTAAGATCGAAAAAAATGTTTAAGTTAAAAACTCGAAAACTCAAAGTATGAATTCACAATACTTGATAAGTTTAAATAATATTAATGGTGATTTATGAAGACATTTGAGTTATTGAAAGTAATTAGAATTGAGAAAAATCGATTAAAACTTAATATGGAGTTTTCGAATTGTCAGAATCTGAACCCTACGAGAAAATTCGAATCCCGAAGGCGGTTTCATGATTTCATGCTAGAAAGATCTAGACCTTCAAGGAGGATTTGGACCTAGTGTAGAGGATTCGGATCCTGAAACCGGTGAAGAATTTTAAAGTCCTGTTTTCAATTCTTATACGATTCTGATTACTTCCAAAACTATAAATAAGATATCAGAGCGTCTCTAAAACGTGGTGAAGAAGATTTTATGTTTTAGACACTCTAAAAACTTGTTGGTTGCTTCCTCTTTGATCTTCTATAATAAATTTTTAACGGATCAATTTTTGATATTTTAATTTTTCTCTTACATGGAGATTTGATCCGGTATTTGCTTAGAGAGATCTTCTGTGATTATTTTATGATCCTCTAAGTAAGAAATCACCATCAACCTTATTCTTCTTGCTTTGGACAGACATTGCTCATGGATTTCAGTAGGTAGTGTTGTGGATTCGGCGTGTTGAAGGCTTCATGGATTCGGCGTGTTGAAGGCTTCGTGGATTCGAAGTATAAACATTTCATCCGAGATGTGGCGTTTGTGGATTTGAGCGCGGGTGAGGACTAGTTGTTGGAGTGCACAAGAGTCAAAGAAGATAAAAGAGAGATTTGAGTTTGTTAAGTTAGTAATCACCTTATAATCTTTTATTTCTTAATAAATTATTATCACATATTGATTTCGTGTGTTTTTTACTCTTCATTGGAGTTTTTTTTATATAAATCTTGATGTGCTGATGTTGAGATAAAGAAAAAAAAAAATTTGAAATTTAAAATTGAAAAACAAAAAGGAAAGAAAATAAATAGAGGAAGGAAATAAAATTAAATGTAATTTGATTATGATTTTTCTTAGAGGATTATGAATCAAATAGAAAGGAGATAAATATATATATATATATATATATATATATATATATATATATATATATATATATATATATATATATATATATATATATATATATATATATATATATATATATATATATATATATATATATATATATATATATATATATATATATATATATATATATATATATATATATGGTGTTGCCTTATTTTGAAATATTTTTTTGAATTGTTTTCTAAAATGTGGAGATTCTATGATCACTATAATTGTACCATGGAATTCAAAAAAAAAAAAAAAAAAAAATGGAGAGAAAAAGAAAAGTTCAGAGAAAAAAAAAAAGAAAAAACATAAAGAGGGATGCGTTGAGAGGGGAGGCCCCCACCTCCCTCTCTCTATGAATCAGAGAGAGAGAGACAGAGAGAGGGAGAGAGAGAGGGGGAGGGGGGACTCATACCAACACACAAAAAAAAAGAGAGAGAAGAAAAAAAACAAAGAAAAAAAAAGAAAGAGAAAGAGAGAAAAAAAAGATAGCGATGACGACAACGACAACGATGTGCCAGGAAGTCTCATAGCCTCTTCTTTCTTCTTCGACGGTGGTGGTAACGACGGCTCCAAGACTATCCCACCACTATAACAACGACAACAACAATGACAATTGTGACACCCCATGGGAATGGAATTGTGATTGGGTATATATGAGACAATGGACACTAATAATAATAGCCGGGCTTAAGTATTTTTGGCTGTGGTTTGGGCCCAACGAATTATTATTGCTAGTGAGCCGGATCGTTACATTTAGTAACAAAGCCAATCACTAGCTAGAAGTGTATGACGAGTCTCGGCTGAGCCTGGGTCTAGATGACAGGACTAGTGAGACAAGTCTCACATCGCTTGGTGATCTTGGGCTGTGCGTGTGTTTGGGCTGACGAGTGTTGAGACCAAAATTTTCGCCACTTAAGAAAGTGACACGTGGCGTATACCATCGGCTAAGGACATCAGCCAATAGAAGGATGGGTCAAACAAAGAAGGATTCGCGTTTTGATCAAGACCGATCTCAGTCGCATGAGAGTGCGGCATGCGAAATACGCCATCGGCTGAAGGCATCAACCGATAGGAGAAGTAGCTGACGGGAAGACTATCGCTTCATCTAGGACTGACCTTGGTCGAAGATGAACATCACTCCGCCTTAGTCAAGTGACAAAGAAGGCGAAGTCAAAGTCAAACTTCAGTTGCTTGAGCCGAATAAGGAAATACTTTGAAAGGAAGGAGTGCGAGATTTGGGTGCGAATCTCGTAAACTGACTCCGGAACGGCAAGCGGCGCCAAGTATTGGAAAGCGCTGGAGATCATGCTTCGACGCGTCGATAAGGGGATGAATCTGGACGAGAAGACGGTGTTGAGACCTGAATTTTCGCCATTTAAGGGAGCGACACGTGGCGTATACCATCGGCTAAAAATATCAGCCGATGAGGGGAAGGGTTAACCAAAGAAAGATCCGCGTTCTAATCCGGACCTATCGCAGTCGCGTGAGAGTGCAGCATGCGACATATGCCATCGCCCAAAGGCATCAGCCGATAGGAGAAGGAACCAGAGAGGATTCCCGCCGCATCCAAGATCGACTTTGGCTGAAAGTGAACACCAAAACCGCTCTAGTCGAACGACCAAAAAGGCGGAGTCAGACCAAAAAGGCGGAGTCAGAGTCAACTCTTGGCTACTCGAGCCGAAGAATGAAAGATTCTGAGAAGAAAGAGTACGAGATTCGGGGCGCGAATCTCGTAAAGAACTTCGAAACGACAAGCGGCGTCCAGCATTGGAAAGCACTGAGAATCACTCTTCGGCGCGTTAACAAGGGGATGAACCTGGACGGAAGAATGACTATTATCCTATTTGAGGAAGTTTCGACTCAAAAGGAAGTAGTTGAGGATTTCATGATGACTTTCCCCAAATCACGCCGATAATTCAAATCGGCACCTGTAAGTATGGTTCGGGGAGTATATAAATACCCGAACCATCGAAACACCTTAATCTCGAAATTTGGAAGAGAAATGATATATCATCTTTAGTCTTCTTCTCAGTCCATGTGTTGCTGAAAATCTGCATGCTAGTTGGAGCATCTTGTGTTGCAAATTGAGGGATGGACCTAATTTCGTGGTTAATTATGATTTTGTGGTTAATCCAAATGGTTAAATGCAATCTTAGAAGCATGATGAACAATTTCTCTTTTGGTTTCAACTTATATTTATATTTAAATTGGAAGGTATAACAAGTTGAATTTCAGCTTAAGATTTTATGTTGGAACTTTGGACAACATTGATATATTCCTACTATGAGCCTATTTGAAAGAGTTAAATTTAGCTTTTTGATGAGCCTCTTGATGTTCCTATATTATTTGAGAATCTAAGAAGCAAGTTTGGGCTGTTGTGTTCAAGATTAATGGGACATGTATAACAGATTTTGTGTTATTTTCTACTTGTTCGAGTTTCAAAAATTCTGCCCACCCGGTAATGTTTATGCCATAACTTTTAATCCGATAGAGATTTTGAGGAGTTCTCAAGTTTGCTGGATAGATATCGACCAGAGGAGTGTAGTCGCTGAAAGTCATATCGATCGGGTTCCGTATCTTTGAGCTAGCAGGTGGGTTGTTGAGCACATCGAAATTGCGGCCTACAAGTCGACTCAACTAAAAGTTGGCATAGTGTGGTTTGGATGTTTATTATCTTATATTTGATCAAAGCATGTTTAAACTTGGGATTTATGTGAGAATTACTTCTTTATGTGTGAGAACCATTTTATACTTGTTGGACATCTAGGTAGGCCACACTTTACTTTATATGCTATACTATTCATGTTGGAATCAAACTTAGGAGAAAACCTTTATTTTTCTCTTATCATGTTATTGCTTGGGTCAGAGAGCAGGGATGGGATTAGTATAGCTATGTTATTGAGTCAGGTGGGATAGCACCAGATTATCAACTCGGGAGTTATTCGGCAACCGCGGATTGTGGGCGGTTGGTCGATTAGTGTTATGCATCAGATGGGCCGGGATTGCATTGTGGATAGAGAGAGTCTCCACCTTAAGCATAGTGTCAACTTTTGCCTGCTTGACTGAGATACTCGACTGGACTTTTTACTCGAGCGGGTCGCTCCCCTCGAGTGCCACTCCGGAGTAGGCGAGACCAGGTTTTATACAGGTCTGTGAGATTGATATTTGAGTAGACAGGACCGGGCTTTGAGCAGTGTTCAGCTGATTTAGTCAATCTATCCATTAGTCAATCATCGAACCTGTTCAAAACTCCAAGTTGCGCACCAAAGTTCCAGAGATTGCTTAATTTACCTAACTTGAAGGCCAAATTGGAGGTTCTTAAAAATATAAAAGTTGTAGATCTTCAAATCTTAAAAATTTCCCACCAAGAATTATCTCAAAACTCTCCCTGTACTGCCCAGGGGAAGAAAAACACTGAACACTGCTCAAAATATCACGCTATGAACAAGAGACTCAAAGATCACAAGATTTACTTGGCTTAGAGCCCAAACTATCTGTCACGCCCCGGGAGGTCTTAGTATAAGCGGAAAAACGTGTATTATATTTTTTTTTTCTTCACACGTGAAGATCAACCTCGCCCCCGGTGCATGACAGACCGCCACATGTACAAATTCACTCTGCAATCGGACAGAGTCTCCTTTGTATATGCACGGCGTCCCATTTACAATATCAACCATCAACCATACAGTCGTCATCATACATAGAACAGAAGAAGTAATTACCTACGGTTTTGCAAACGGTGTCCACCCGACACCCAATTTTTAAAATAGTTACACATCCAAACAAGAGAGCGGCGACATCGTTTAGAAAGGATAAATCCAGAGGTTTACAAAATCTGTGCCCACACGGCACTCTGCTTTTGAAAACATTTTTGCAATCATTTTTATGATGATAAAAACATGCCGCGCCCGAAATCACGAAAGTATGTCTAAACCGTAATAGTACATCCAATCCACAGTGCTAACTATAACTAATATGATCCACAGATGCAAATTAAACTAATAGTAGTTAAGAAAGAGTTGAGATAAATCCAAGGAACCATGAGTAGAAAGCCTCCTACGACTACGGTCCTCTCGACGCAGTCTCACCACCGTCCCGACTAATGTCCCTAGTCAAACCTGTCACGGAGTGGGTAAAGTCAGTGACAAATAAAGTAGATGTCTTAACAATTAACGTTGAATTAAAAACAAACCGATTATACCGGAACCTTTCGCTAAAACCCTGTTACAAAAATAAGCTGGGCCCCAACCCCAGAGTACCTGTCGGAGAGACGGAAGTCTACCCTCGTGCGCAGCCACAATACCCTTTTGATGCGTTTAACCTCTTCACGGTGCTAGTGCGGCGCCCTTAGCTGGCGTGAAGAGGTCCTCACCCCATACACGTGAGGCACATGGGTCACTCGGACCACTTCTCCGGAAAAGTACACCCATGCGGAGGCCAATCCGCCTGTGTACGTGCAACATCCCAAACCAAAATTGCCGGTGTCGGCGTGTGATAAGCCCCGCGACCGCAGCCGCCACAATTATTAATAAAAAGCATTAAGCCCCGCGACCGCAGCCGCCACAATTATTAATAAAAAGCATTCATGCGAAGGTATAATAGTCCATCTACTTTATTAGACAAGTTAACGAGCCATTTACGATGATATGGTGCACTCACTGCACTCGTTGCACTTATAGCAAGGGTACCCACCTAGTTGCGAGGGGATCGGAGCACCCGGATCTTTCGCACACTCCCGTTGCGTATCTGGACCTAAGAAGAGTCCATAAGGGTAACCGAAATCAGAACCACGCATTAACTCTATAAAATGAAAGCCCGACATTACCCATCCGACGGAAACCCAAGGAAACCGTCAAACCCGTCGATCAACAGATTCTCCCCCGCCCGCGCAGCCGTCGCCGCCTGCCGGAGCCCCGCGCCGCCCGAACCCATTCGACGGCCCTCCGCGGCAGCGCCCGCGCGGGTGTGGTCCGCGCGGCGCCCGCGCGGCGCCCACACGGATGCGGCCCGCGCGGTGCCCGTGCGGCGCCCGTGCGGGTGCGGGCCCGCGCGGCGCCCGCTTGGTGCCCCGCGCGGGTGCAAATTCCGCGCGGCGGCCGTGCGGTGCCCGTGCGGCGCCCGCGCGGGTGCATATCCCGCACGGCGGCCGTGCGGTGCCCGTGTGGCGCCCCGCGCGGGTGCAGATCCCGCGCGGCGGCCGCGCGGTGCCCGCGCGGGTGTGACCCGCGTGGCGCCCGCGCGGTGCCCGGCGTGGGTGCGACCCGCGCGGCGGCCGTGCGGTGCCCGCGCGGTGCCCGCGCGGGTATGATCCGCGCGGCGCCCGCGTGGTGCCCGCGCGGCTCCCGCGGTTGCCGCCCGCGCGTTGCCCTAGCGGTATCGCGCGTCTCCACCGCCCGTGTCGTGCCCTAGCTTGCGCAACGACGGCGGCGGCGGCGGAGATGACGGAGACGACCGAAATCCTAATCAAAAACGTAAAAGAAGATCCCGAAAAACCACAACGAGGATTCACTCACCGGATTAATCCACGAGGAAGCCGTCCGATCGCGCTCTTGTCTCCGGCTCGTTGTTCGGGGTGATCGGACTCCTTCGTTTCCTTCCTTTTCTCCTTTCTTTCCTTCGGCTAGGGTTCCGTCTTTTTTTTTTCTTTTCTTTCTCTTTCGCGTTCTTTCTTTTTGGCTAGGGTTTCTCCTTTTTTTTTCTTATTACGTATTAATTTAACCTCTTTTAAATCCTAGTCGCCGATTAATTAATTTCCCAATTTAATTAATTATAGGAGATAAGAATCCCAAATTTAATTGTACGTAACCGATTAATTAATTCCTTAATTAATTAATCATAGGAATATCCAGATTCCCCTAACAAACATGCCAGATATTTTACGCGGATTTCGATGCACGCCTTAAGTCATCGCGATCTTAAAAACCCCATCCCGGGAGATCCGTACATCGGATTCCCGATCCGATCGCGCCATCGGTCTTCGTTTTCCGAACCCTTCGACGAAAAAATACCCGCACCACACACCGACCGAGTTTCAAATGTTAAATAATTTATTCACTTAAGGGCATAAATAAATAACATGTGAGTCACAGTTAGTCGTAAAAGCCGAATCACTACACCACTCACACTTTATAAAAAGTTTCGTCCCCGAAACTTAAGTACAAACCTCACCAAACAACCCGGGAAAGCATTCCCTCATCCTCGATTCCAGTTCCCATGTCGCTTCGCGTTCTTCGTGGTTGCTCCACTGGACCTTTACGTAGGGAATAGTTCGAGTACGCAACCTCTTGTCCTCTCTTGCCAAAATCCGCATCGGCGTCTCCTCGACGCTCAAATCCTCACGCAACTCGATGGTGGAAGCATCCAAGGCATGAGAGGGGTCAGCGAGGTACTTCCGGAGCGTTGAGACGTGGAACACGTTGTGGACTCGTTCGAGGTTCGGTGGCAAGGCTAACCGGTACGCCACTGGACCCACGCGTTCTAGGATCTCGAATGGTCCCACGTACCTCGGACTTAACTTTCCTTTTAGGCCGAAACGTCGTTTTCCTTTGGATGGTGAGACTCGGAGCAAAACATGCTCACCTACCATGAACTCTAAGTCTCGTCGTCTCTTGTCCGCATAACTTTTCTGTCTGCTCTGGGCGGTCAGTAGTCTTTGTCTGATCAATCGCACCTTCGCCTCGGTCTCCTCCACCAAATCTAGGCCCAAAAACTTACGCTCACCCAAGTCATCCCAGCATATTGGAGACCGACAGCGGCGCCCATACAGAGCCTCGTATGGCGCCATCTGGATACTGGCTTGATAGCTGTTGTTGTAGGCGAACTCCACGAGGGGTAGGTATCGCGACCACCCTTCGCCCAAGTCCAAAACGCACACTCGAAGCATGTCTTCCACAATCTGAATCACCCGCTCTGATTGCCCGTCAGTCTGCGGGTGAAACGCCGTACTAAAATGCAACTTGGTTCCCATCGCTTGTTGCAGACTCCGCCAAAAATTTGACACGAACCGCGTGTCTCTGTCCGATGTAATAGATGTCGGTACCCCATGCAACCTTACTATCTCATTGATGTACGTTTGTGCCAGTCGTTCCCGAGTCTATGTTGTGTGTATGGCCAGAAAGTGGGCCGATTTCGTCAAACGGTCCACAATGACCCATATCGCATCGTGTCCTTGTGGCGATCTCGGGAAACCAGTCACAAAATCCATGGTAATCCTTTCCCACTTCCATTCGGGCACCGGTAGTGGTTGCAACTTTCCCGCCGGTCGCTGATGCTCGGCCTTCACTCGTTGGCATACCAAGCAGTGTGCCACGAATCGAGTCACATCTTCCTTCATCTTGGGCCACCAGAAGGTCTGTTTGACATCCTTGTACATCTTCGTTCCCCCGGGGTGCGCTACATAAGGAGCGGTATGCGCCTCCCTCAGAATTTCCTCTTTGAGCTCCGGTAGATCCGGCACACAGATTCGTCCTCGAAACCGTATCGTGCCATCGGTGCTTACTGCGAAATCGCCCTCCTGGTCGGCGATTATCCTGTCTCGCACCAGCTGGAGTTGGTCATCGGTCGATTGCCCCTCGAGAATCCTGTCCAGCAGGATGGGCTTGACCACTAGAGTCAGAAGTTGTGCGACCGTACCCGCCGGTACCACTTCCAGTCTTAACCGCGAAAACTCCGCAATCAGATGTTCTTGCTGGGTGATAGCATCTACACCTGCTTCCTCGGCCTGCCCTTTGCGACTCAAGGCGTCAGCTACCACATTTGCTTTTCCCGGATGATAGTGGATCGTTATGTCGTAGTCTTTCAGTAGCTCGAGCCACCGCCTTTGTCGCAAGTTTAGCTCCTTTTGGGTGAAGAGGTATTTGAGACTCTTATGATCAGAGTACACATTGCAGTGTGCTCCATACAAGTAATGTCTCCACAGCTTGAGGACGAACACAACCGCTGCGAGCTCCAAATCATGCACGGGATAATTCCGCTCATAATCCTTGAGTTGCCTTGACGCATAGGCTATAACCCTTCCCCGTTGCATAAGCACTCCTCCCAATCCGTTCCGCGACGCATCGCAAAATACTTCATAATCCTCCCCCGGTTCTGGTAAGGCGAGAATCGGGGCCCGCGTCAATCTATCCTTGAGCTCCTCGAAACTTCTCTGGCACTGATCCGTCCAGATAAACTTCTCCCCCTTTCGAGTTAGCCGATTCAAGGGGGTGGCTATCTTAGTGAAGCCCTCCACGAAGCGTCGGTAATACCCGGCTAATCCTAGGAAGCTTCGAACCTCCGTCACCGTTGTCGGTCGGTGCCAGTTCGTCACTGAGTCTATCTTCCTTGGGTCCACCGCGACTCCGGACGCCGAGACCACGTGCCCCAAGAAATCCACCTTACGGAGCCAAAACTCATACTTTTTGAGTTTGGCATAGAGTTTCTGTTCCCGTAAGGTCTGGAGGACTGTGCGCAGATGTTCTTCATGTTCTTCATCTGTACGGGAATAGATGAGGATATCGTCGATGAAGACCACCACGAATAAATCTAGGAAAGGTTTGAACACCCTATTCATCATGTCCATGAATACTGCCGGGGCGTTAGTGAGCCCGAAGGGCATCACTGTAAATTCGTAGTGGCCATAGCGAGTTCGGAAGGCCGTCTTGGGGACGTCCTCCCCTTTAACCCTGAGCTGATGATAACCTGACTGTAGATCAATTTTTGAAAACACCGTTGCCCCTTGCAGTTGGTCGAATAGGTCGTCGATCCTTGGCAGGGGGTACTTGTTCTTAATGGTGGCCTTGTTTATTTCCCGGTAGTCTATGCACAACCGGAGGCTTCCGTCCTTTTTCCTCACGAACAAGACGGGCGCGCCCCATGGTGACGCGCTTGGTCGATCCTTGGCAGGGGGTACTTGTTCTTAATGGTGGCCTTGTTTATTTCCCGGTAGTCTATGCACAACCGGAGGCTTCCGTCCTTTTTCCTTACGAACAAGATGGGCGCGCCCCATGGTGACGCGCTTGGTCTGATAAAACCTTTGTCCAAAAGGTCTTCCAGCTGTGCCTTGAGTTCTTTCAACTCAGCAAAGGCCATCCTGTACGGTGCCTTGGTGATGGGCTTGGTGCCGGGGAGTAGTTCAATGGGAAAGTCAACTTCTCGTTCGGGCGGCATCCCAGGGAGTTCCGCCGGAAATATATCCGGGAAATCCCTTACGACTGGGATGTCATGCCTAACCTAGATTATGGACCCACGCGACCAAACGATCTCTTGGGTCCTTAATCGCCAGGTGGAGGGGTGGGGCCCATCTATTCCTCACGTGACCACTAACAGGTCTCGCTAGGTACGATAGGGTCTCCTATACTCTGAAACCCGCCCGCGCGCATATGCCGGGGAGGTTTCACCTAGTACTTAAAGATTCCTTCCCCAATCCGCACTAGGCGTGTCCGGGAATAGGGGAGGGAAAAGACGAGGGTAATTAACTTAGGTGTAACCGGTGCTCCTAAACAGAAGGAAAAAGAAAACATCCGTTACCTGTTATCACTGGTTCTGAGACATCGCGTCTTCCACTGTGGCAAATCGGGGAGTACGCCCACAACCCTCCGGCCAGCGTCGTACAGCGTGTTGAGGTAGGGGCTTGGTGTCTGGAGAGTCTGCGGAGTGCTGGTCGCCGGGTAAGTCCTTTGGCTGAGCGGGGGCTGCAGCACTCTCTGGTTCTCCCGGCTGTGGTGTGGCGGGGGTAGGGGTTATCCCCTGGGGGCTGGAGGCACGGGTGTGGTCCGGCGCACCACAAAGATCACAGTAATAGTACCTCCAAAGACATCTCGTCGCTGAGTGTGCACTCCCGCAGATAACGCAGGGTTCCTGTTGCGATTCCGGGCTTCCCGATGGCGCTCGCTCGTCCTTCCGCGCTTCCTTCGGGCGTTGATTTGCCCGGCTCTCTGGATTGGGCCCCCCTCGAGGGGTGGGGGTAGCGGTTTTCTTTGTTTTGTCCGGTCGCGGCGCCGGGGGTCTAGTGACAGCCGGCTTCCGGGGGCACGAGAAGCGTGAGTGACCCGGCTTGCCGCACTTGAAGCAGTGGTCGTCCTTCCAGGGGCAGCTCATAAGTTGGTGTGCATCGTCGCATATGACGCACGGCTTCCACTGTGGTTCGGGTCCCCTCTTTGTTGTTTGCCCCGCATTCCATTCTGTTCTTGGGCGTTTGGGCGCCCGTTTGTCTTGGGAGGGGCCCCCCGTCGGACCGGGGTGGTGAAATCTTTGTCCCCAACGGTAACCGGGGTGACCCTGCCGAGCTCGTGCCTCGGCGAGATCCCGCTCAGCCTGCATGGTAAGGCCGACCGCCTCTTGGAACGTGGGGTAACCTGGCGGCGGCATTCCCCGATAGGCGTCGTCCCTAGCGTCTCGCTGAGTGCGGTCGATACCCTCGAAGTCTCGAGTCAGCAGGCATAGGCGCTCAGTGAGAGTTAACAGTTGCCCTGCCACGTCACGTAGCTGGTTTCGGAGGAAGCGATTGGCCGCGGCTGCGGGATCGATCCTGTCCATTTAAAAGAGTTAGCGCTCGGTGGCCGAATCCTGGTCGCTGTCCGCTGTAAACAAAGAAGCCGCGTTAACCCTAATATTATCACCCTAGCACCTTGACTTACAACGCACTTATATTAAACCCCGTTTCCCCGTACTCTCACGTACTACCGCACCTATACCTTGGTTATCTCGTGTCCCAATTTGCTTATGGCATCATACACTGTGGATATGGATCTCCGACTACTGTGGTCATGGTTGTTTTTCTCTGATACCATATAATCTGTCACGCCCCGGGAGGTCTTAGTATAAGCGGAAAAACGTGTATTATATTTTTTTTTTCTTCACACGTGAAGATCAACCTCGCCCCCGGTGCATGACAGACCGCCACATGTACAAATTCACTCTGCAATCGGACAGAGTCTCCTTTGTATATGCACGGCGTCCCATTTACAATATCAACCATCAACCATACAGTCGTCATCATACATAGAACAGAAGGAGTAATTACCTACGGTTTTGCAAACGGTGTCCACCCGACACCCAATTTTTAAAGCAGTTACACATCCAAACAAGAGAGCGGCGACATCATTTAGAAAGGATAAATCCAGAGGTTTACAAAATCTGTGCCCACACGGCACTCTGCTTTTGAAAACGTTTTCGCAATCATTTTTAAGATGATAAAAACATGCCGTGCCCGAAATCACGAAAGTATGTCTAAACCGTAATAGTACATCCAATCCACAATGCTAACTATAACTAATATGATCCACAGATGCAAATTAAACTAACAGTAGTGAAGAAAGAGTTGAGATAAATCCAAGGAACCACGAGTAGAAAGCCTCCTACAACTACGGTCATCTCGACGCAGTCTCACCACCGTCCCGACTAATGTCCCTAGTCAAACCTGTCACGGAGTGGGTAAAGTCAGTGACAAATAAAGTAGATGTCTTAACAATTAACGTTGAATTAAAAACAAACCGATTATACCGTAACCTTTCGCTAAAACCCTGTTACAAAAATAAGCTGGGCCCCAACCCCAGAGTACCTGTCGGAGAGACGGAAGTCCCCCCTCGTGCACAGTCACAATACCCTTTTGATGCGTTTAACCTCTTCACGGTGCTAGTGCGGCGCCATTAGCTGGCGTGAAGAGGTCCTCACCCCATACACGTGAGGCACACAGGTCACTCGGACCACTTCTCCGAAAAAGTACACCCATGCGGAGGCCAATCCGCCTGTGTACGTGCAACATCCCTAACCAAAATTGCCGGTGTCGGCGTGTGATAAGCCCCGCGACCGCAGCCGCCACAATTATTAATAAAAAGCATTAAGCCCCGCGACCGCAGCCGCCACAATTATTAATAAAAAGCATTAAGCCCCGCGACCGCAGCCGCCACAATTATTAATAAAAAGCATTCATGCGAAGGTATAATAGTCCATCTACTTTATTAGACAAGTTAACGAGCCTTTTACGATGATATGGTGCACTCACTGCACTCGTTGCACTTATAGCAAGGGTACCCACCTGGTTGCGAGGGGATCGGAGCACCCGGATCTTTCGCACACTCCCGTTGCGTATCTGGACCTAAGAAGAGTCCATAAGGGTAACCGAAATCAGAACCACGCATTAACTCTATAAAACGAAAGCCCGACATTACCCATCCGACGGAAACCCAAGGAAACCGTCAAACCCGTCGATCAACAGATTCTCCCCCGCCCGCGCAGCCGTCGCCGCCTGGCGGAGCCCCGCGCCGCCCGAACCCATGCGGCGGCCCTCCGCGGCAGCGCCCGCGCGGGTGTGGTCCGCGCGGCGCCCGCGCGGCGCCCACACGGATGCGGCCCGCGTGGTGCCCGTGCGGCGCCCGTGCGGGTGCGGGCCCGCGCGGCGCCCGCTTGGTGCCCCGCGCGGGTGCAAATTCCGCGCAGCGGCCGTGCGGTGCCAGTGCGGCGCCCGCGCGGGTGCAAATCCCGTGCGGCGGCCGCGCGGTGCCCGCGCGGTGCCCGCGTGGGTGTGACCCGCATGGCGCCCGCGCGGTGCCCCGCGTGGGTGCGACCCGCGCGGTGTCCGCGCGGTGCCCGCGCGGGTATGATCCGCGCGGCGCCCGCGTGGTGCCCGCGCGGCTCCCGCGGTTGCCGTCCGCGCGATGCCCTAGCGGTATCGCGCGTCTCCGCCGCCCGTGTCGTGCCCTAGCTTGCCCAACGACGGCGGCGGCGGCGGAGATGACGGAGACGACCGAAATCCTAATCAAAAACGTAAAAGAAGATCCCGAAAAACCACAACGACGATTCACTCACCGGATTAATCCACGAGGAAGTCGTCCGATCGCGCTCTTGTCTCCGGCTCGTTGTTCGGGGTGATCGGACTCCTTCGTTTCCTTCCTTTTCTCCTTTCTTTCCTTCGGCTAGGGTTCCGTCTTTTTTTTTTCTTTTCTTTCTCTTTCGCGTTCTTTCTTTTTGGCTAGGGTTTCTCCTTTTTTTTCTTATTACGTATTAATTTAACCCCTTTTAAATCCTAGTCGCCGATTAATTAATTTTCCAATTTAATTAATCATAGGAGATAAGAATCCCAAATTTAATTATACGTAACCGATTAATTAATTCCTTAATTAATTAATCACAGGAATATCCAGATTCCCCTAACAAACATGCCAGATATTTTACGCGGATTTCGATGCACGCCTTAAGTCATCGCGATCTTAAAAACCCCATCCCGGGAGATCTGTACATCGGATTCCCGATCCGATCGCGCCATCGGTCTTCGTTTTCCGAGCCCTTCGACGAAAAAATACCCGCACCACACACCGACCGAGTTTCAAACGTTAAATAATTTATTCACTTAAGGGCATAAATAAATAACATGTGAGTCACAGTTAGTCGTAAAAGCCGAATCACTACACTATCCTTCCCAGCATGAATCAAAGTTGTAGTTCTTGTAGTCTTGAAGAATTCCGCACAAGAATCACCTCAAGACTCCACTCCTACAGCTCTGGGGGTCCTCTGGAAGAAAAGGTGACAAGATAGTCCACACAACTTGCAAGCTTCAAGTTCCACTAATGGAGTTTATGGAAGGAGAAAAAGATGCTAGGAACACCCCTCTTCAGCTGGAAAGGATGAGGATCAACCAAAAGGTTTAATTCACATCAAAAGGATCCTTTAAATAGCTCTTATCGTGCTCCAAAATGATCCTAAAGACCAACTAATCACCAAAACTCATCCAAATCCACCCTTAATCAGATCCGGGTCCATTCCTCTAGCCGGCCCGACCCGCTACTGCATGGGACACGCGGCAGCAGGCGCACGCGCCACGCTCGCTCGCGCAACGCGCGGGTGCGCGCCACGTGCACGTGTGCTGGCGCGAGCTGGCGCACTCGCGTGCACCAGCTCGCTACGCCTCGGCGTTGAACCCGGTCCATGCGGCAGTCCGGCCCCTGATTTTTCAGGGTCCGGACCCTCAGCAGGGAATCACACCAAAATAGGTGTTTTTCGCGTAGTTTTTTGCGCTGGATCCATTTTTCGCGTCCATTTCACACACCGGGGACTCCGACACACCGAAAAGGTGTCATCAAGCCAAGGGTTCAGTAACAAACCGCTTCACAAAAATATCCAGTCTTCACATCCTCCCCCACTACAAAGAGTTTCGTCCTCGAAACCAAACATATCTCAGGATGAAATCTCAAACAGGTAGGGATATGAAGTCCTCATCTCCTCCTATGACTCCCAGGTAGCCTCCCTCTCGTCGTGGTGGCTCTACTGAATCTTCACAAAAGGTATGACCCGATTGCGCAATTCCTTAGTCTCACGGGCAAGAATTCGCATCGGGTACTCCAGATAACTCATATCCTCCTCGAGCTCCAGGGAAGAGAAGTCGACAATATGTGAGGGATCATAAACATACTTCCGCAACACGGATACATGAAATACATCGTGTGTGCTTGCAAGCCGGGGTGGTAGCACAACTCGATATGCAACAGGTCCAATGCGCTCCAAAATCTCAAAAGGGCCAATAAACTGCAGACTGAGCTTTCCGCGTATTCCAAATCTGCGCAACCCTCAAGATGGCGAGACTTTCAAGAAAACGTGCTCACCAACCTGGAATTCCAAGTCTCGTCGTCTCCTATCGGCATAGCTCCTTTGCCGGCTCTGAGCTGTCACTAAATGTCGCCGAATCATCTTAACTTTTTCCTCGGCTTCCTGAAGCAATTCTGGTCCCAATATCTTTCTTTCACCCACTTCACTCCAATATAATGGGGATCGACATTTGTGTCCATATAATGCTTCAAATGGCGCCATCTGAATATTCGTCTGATAGCTATTGTTGTACGCAAACTCAGCCAGTCATAGATGTCGATCCCAACCTCCACTAAAGCTCAGGACACAGGCTCTCAGCATATCCTCAAGAGTTTGAATAGTGTGCTCTGACTGTCCATCAGTCTGTGGGTGAAAGGCTATACTGAAGCGAAGCTGAGTACCCAAGGCGGTCTGAAGACTCCTCCAAAAGTGTGATGTAAACCTCAGGTCTCTATTAGATATAATCGAAGCTGGTACACCATGTAATCTCATGATCTCATCCATGTATAGCTGTGCTAATCGCTCTAAGGACCAACTCATCTTAAAGGGAGAAAGTGGGCTGATTTAGTCAATCTATCTACAATAACCCATATAGCATCAGCTCCACTTTGTGACCTCGGTAATCCAATAATGAAATCCATTGTCACATGATCCCATTTCCATTCAGGGATTGAAAGGCTCTGCAACTTGCCAGCTAAAACCTGATGTTCAGCCTTGACTTGCCGACAAGTTAAATAATGAGCAATGAACCTCCCAATGTCTCTCTTCATCCCTGTCCACCAGAACTATGCTCGGAGGTCTTTATACATCTTAGTACCACCAGGATGAATGGTATAAGGTGTATAGTGAGCCTCCCTCAGTATCTGCTGTCTAATCTCTGAATCCATGGGCACACATATACGGTCCCTGTACCTGAGTACTCCCGATGCATCAATAACAAAATCCCCAATCTGACCCTGCTGAATCTGATCACGAATCCTCTCCAGATAGGGGTCCATACTCTGTTTCTCTCTGATCCTGTCCAACAGAGTGGGCTGCAAGACCAGAGACATAAGTCTTACAGAAACCCTAAGGGATACAACCTCGATATCTAGATGCCTCAGCTGCTCCAATAGTGGCCTTTGCTGGGTAATCAACAAGCTCAACGAATGTCCTGCTCGTCTACTCAAAGCATCCGTGACCTCATTAGCTTTGCCAGGATGATACTGTATACTCAAATCATAATCCTTTAGCAATTCCAGCCACCGGCGTTGTCTCAAATTGAGCTCCTTCTGAGTAAACAAGTATTTCAAGCTCTTGTGATCAGTGAATATTTCACAATGCTCTCCATAAAGATAGTGGTGCCACAGCTTCAGTGCGAAAACAACAACGGCTAGCTCCAAATCATGCATAGGGTAATTCTTCTCATAATCCTTCAGCTGACGTGAAGCATATAGAAAAGGGGTCCTGCAACCTCGTAAGCCAGGACCACCCCCTGCTTTTCAATATCTTTCATATCTGTATTTACTGCTTTTCTAGATAAATTTACCGCATTTTCTAAGAGTAGATTAATTGTAATTGGCTACTTGTTACTCTTGTAACCCCACTCCACTCAATACAAATCCCGTAATCGGCTTCTTAGCCATTTGCTTGTTTTCCACATCTTTCCCTCCATATTACGGTTCGACTACTCTAGGCCGAATCCTCTCTATCTCCATACCCCGATTTGGCTCATCTAAGCCGGACGGTCGCGAGAGTTCACTGAGAAGAACCTGGCCGAGCAGATCCCTCCTCGGCCCGATCACTTGATTCTTTTGTCACGCGATGCATCGCACTCGGAGGGTCACTCCCACGGGGCCAATCGCGAATCGCTATTTTTGACCCCAACAACTTTCTTGGTACGCCCGGTGGGACCCTCAGGCAACTCTTACCTATTTCCTACCATTACAATGTTAGAGGACAATAGTATCAGCCTTAGAAATAGAGTCGCTCCCCGAAACGTGGGGAACGACCAGACTAGCAACGCCGGACACGCGGATGATCTGCCAGCGACGCCACCAAAGGCTCATGAGACCAGCGGGAGGTCGGCACCGCAGGAGCTAACCCTGTCTCAGCTATTCGGGCAAATAGCCCGAATGCTCCACAATGCCGAGACGACGCAAGCGTCCCTCGAGAGAAACAACCAGGCGTAGAAGGCTCGCCTGGAATAAGTCCTGGCCACAGTAACAACCTCAAGCATGAAAGTGGCTCGGATCGGGCAAACGATAGCTTGAAATGAGCCAAACAGTGAAGGGTTTGCCTCCATAGCACCCCAGCAATTACTGATGCAATCGGCCACGATGGCATCGGCAATGTTGATAGTGCAACCCTAGGGAGTTACACCGCCGGCGGCTACTTATCAAGTGGCGCAACCGCTAGGGGGAGCACAGCCACAATTGACCCCGTACCAGACGGGGATGTGGCCGATGTAGTAGAACATCGGCTAGCAATCAGATGCCTACTGGGGGATTACTCTGCCTCCCCTACCGTCGTTCGTGCAGCTATGGGCTGGGGGTAGGAACGGCGGGCAGGTCCCTCCGCAGGGACCGGTTCAGGAACAGGTTGGCCATTACGGGCCGCCACCTCTTCTAGTGCAGCCGGCAGCCCCGGTACCTCAGGCCGGGCTCGCCGAAAGAGCTGGGGGTAGGAACGATGGACAGGTCCCTCCTCAGGGACCTTCTCAACAACAGGCTGGCCACTACGGGCCGCTACCTCCTCCAGTATAGCCGATGTGTGATGACCCGGATCTCCATAGAACTTTTGCAATGTGTCTGGCAACTTCTGAAGGCCTTGTTTTGTGTTAGAGGTGTTTGTGCGCGAATTGGACCCAAGAATTGGACTCAGAGTGGAAAACGAGAGCAAGTTTGCCTAACCGGATGCCTTCGACAAATTTTAGAAGTGGAATTGGGCAAAACGGACAACGGATTTGGACTCAGCGCCTGAAAACGATGAAAATGGACTATTTACTTGTATTTTTCGGAGCCCGGATGCCCAAACACGGATTTCGAGGCATGGGGCATTGTTCTGGTGGCCGGGGCAGCGCCGGCAGGCTGCGGAGCTCGGCGGCGCGGCGGCGGGCAGAGGCGCGGGCCGCTCGGTCCATGGGGCGAGGCGTGCACCGGGGTTTGGACGCGTGGCGGCTCCAGGTTGGCCGGCGCAGCAGGCGTGGTCCACGGGGTCGCGCGGCCGGGTGCATGGACCGGGGCGGCGCCACGTGGCGACCCTGGGTTGGCCGGTCCATGTGCGCCCGGTCCACGCGCAGAGTAGGGCAGGCGGGCAGGTGGCCGTACCGCGCGAGGCAGGCGGGCGCGTCGTGCACGTGCCATGTGTCGCGCAGCGGTTGGCTGGCGCTAACTGCCCGCGTGCGTGGGTGTGCCACGCGGCGCGGCCCGGTTGGCCAGCGCCGCTGTTTGCTGTTCGGGTGACGTGGCGCATCCTAGCGGATTCGGGCGCACGCGAAATGGGCTACTGTGCGTGTAGGGCCCTAGAACCCTATGTAGCTTTTTCCCGTGAATCCACTTGTGAAACACCTATCATTAGTGTGTCTGGCCCATAGTGCATCAAAAGAATGCCACAGATGGACCCAGTGAGGTATCCAGGGCTGGATTGGCTTTCGGCTGCTTTTGCCGAATTTTAGAAAGGGTTTTGAGCCAAACAGAGGTTGGATTTGGATTCAGCGAAAACGGCTATTTGCTTGTATTTTTCTGAGTCCGGATGTCCAAAAATGGGCTCCCGGAAGTTTTCAATGGATTCGGGTGCATGGAGGAGGCCGTAGATCGGCTGGGTGCCACGTGGCGGCCTGTTATTGGCCGGTTTACTGAGCGCAGTCCACAGAGCAGCTCCGGGTGGCGCATGGACCCGGCGCGGGGACACGTGGCGCCCCAGGAGTGGCCGGAGCGCGATGCGCGGTCCACGGAACCCCGCGCGGGTGCATAGACCGGGCGTGGGGACACGTGGCGGCAGGTGATTGGTGGGCTCTTGCGACGCTGTCCACGGAGGTGCAAGCCGGCGCCTCGGGATGCGTGCGCACGTGGGGAGCAGGTGGCGCGGCTGGCGAGGCACGCGACCGGTCGGCGGGTCGCGCGTTCTGGCCACGTGGCGCCCAGCCATTAGCGGGCGCCACCTACCCGGTTGACCGGGCGCGGGACACGTGTCGTCACCCGGGCACGCTTGCACCGCTGTTTCGTGTTCGGGGGACACGTGTCGCTCGCGGGTGGTTCCGGGTGCTGGTCGGACGGGGTTTCGGCAGAGGTTTTGTACTACTGTTGGATTCGGGCGCCTGAAAGGTGCGCCCGAATCCGAACAGTAACCCCTTTTGGCTTGGGCCTATAAGTAGGCCCCTTGGGCCTTCTTTTGTGAGCTTTTTGGGCTGTTTCGCAGGAAAAGTTCCACAGAGAAATTCTTCCTTGTTCAACTATGCATCTTGTGGAGAAGTTCTAGAATTTTTGGAGGATGCTACTTCGACGTCTACTGCGATTCGGCGCACTGCGACGCACTTTCCTTATTTGCCCTTTTTGTCGTGTTTCGGTCCGAGGACTCCCCTGAGCTACCCCGAAGGAATTTTTGGGTGATTCTTGCCTACAGGTGTCGGAACGGGACGAGTAAGTACTCGTTTTTCATCTACTCATCGCGAGGATCGCAACGGTGATTTTTCTGAATTTTTCTGAGGACTGTACTGAGGTGGATTTCCTCATTTTCCGTGCTGTTTTGTAAATAGTAATTACTGTTGTGGAAGTTGTTCATTTATGCCGTGTGCGATCTATGTTGCTGCAGTTCTCGCATTCTGGAGGGTTGCGGTGATTGAGGATCTTGGACAGCGAGGGATCTCGTATTGTTGTAGTTCACGCTTTTCGAGGTGGGTGGTTGTTGTGGACCTCATCTTTGATTTACTCACTAGGAATACTAGAATGATCCCCATTGTTGAATGACGATTAGTATATCGTGGTTATTATGCATGCTTGTATAGTCGGACTTGTGATATGTTAGTACGTAGTATACTTATGAGATTTTTATTATCTGGGACTAGCATGCTCTAAGCAATGAATGAACAATGATATTTATCTTTCTTTTATCAGCATGAGGATACTTGCATGCTTGTATGGACATCTAGTTAGGCCACCTTTTTCCGCTACACTATCATTGGAATTTGACTTAGGATAAACCATGTTGGCACCTTTTCTCCTTTTATTTGAGGTACATGTGGTATTGCTCGGGTTGAGCAGGGTTGTAGGATAGTGTAGCCAGGTATATTGAGTGGATTTGTCACACCAGATTGTGGTTGTGGGGTATTGCGGCGATCGCGGACATTGGGCGGTTGACCGAATGTTTATTTGTGCATCAGATTGGGGATAGGATTCCTCTAGTGGATGGAGTTTCCCACTTATTGAGTTTTATTGCATTAGATTGGGGGATCGGGTTTTCTTTAGTGGATGGGTTTCCCACTTCGATCATAGTCGTGATCTAGTCCTGCTATATTTGATACTTGTGACAGAGGTACTTTACTCGTGTGGGTCGCTCCCCTCGAGTGCCACTCCGGAGGTAGGCCTATGACCGAGCCATGTGTGTCAGTCTGATACTTATTTTGGGATGCGAGCCATGTGTGTCGATCCCGCGGATTCGAGCCATGTGAGCAGATTCCGCTACTGAGTTCTTGAGTTCGACAGCAGAGCACGCAGTGCCAGTTTTTACTGGTGGTTAGATTGGGTTTATTCGGTCAGGCACATACACTGATGCATTCTTATACTTACACCTTTCTGACTCTGCATTTAGAGGCATAGTAGTGGTAGCTTCATTTTCTTATCAGCAGTACCGTTTATAGCTTACCACATCTCCTTCCCTTTTTGCCTCTGGTAGACCTAGTGGGCACATCTGAGTTGAGGCTTAACCCAGTAGGGGAGGCTACTGTTTTTATAGTAGTTCTCACCCCCATCGTCTTTTTCTTTGTTTATCCCTTTATTTTGCAGAGTCCTCTGCGGGAGTTGCTGGGCCGTCAGCATCGGGTCGAGGTAAGAGGATAGCGGACTAGATAGAGTGTCCACCCGACAGTTGCTAGCTGGACTTTTGATGTACCCCTATCTTCTCAGACAGTTTATTGTACTTTATTTTGGGTTTGGTGTTAGCCAGCAGTTTGTTTATTTGTGGTGAGCTGGGAGTGATACTTGTATTTATTTACAGTTGTTCTTTTACTTTATTTTCAGCTGTAGTCTGAGATGTAGTAGTTTTAGTTCAGCTCTGATTTTATACTCTTTTATTATTATCTCTTATATCTGAGCAGGTTACCGACGCTTCGTGTACGCGGAAAATACCGTGTGCACGGCGGATCTGTAGACGGGCCCGGGTTCTGGTTTACACCCGGGGCGTGACAGATTAGGTGGTATCAGAGCTTAGGGATAGGTCAGTTGGGACTTAGGAAACCCTAGGCTTTTTGGGCAGACACTAAGATGATAGGGCGTGAGTGGCGTGATATTTCGCGAAAGTTGGCGATTTATTTTGTTGACTCTTCCTGTGAGTGAAGAGGGATTGGCATATCCTATTCCTGGTAGACAATTATGTTGGCTGCAGACAACATAAAGTTACAGGAATAGGGAGATGCCTTTGACTTTCGCTAGATTGGGTCGAGCGTGATTTTTGTTACTGACGTATGGTTTCTTGTGGCAGGATGCCTCCCCGACGCCAGATCCCTACCCGGGGTACTCCTCTACCCCCGGATGAGCTGGAGCAGTCCAGACCTTCTGAGCTTAGTGAGTTGAGGGCCTTAGTGGCCCAGTTGGCTGAGAGTACTCACCGACAGGAGCAGAGGATGGATCAGTTTCTTACCCAGAGAGTGGCACCGCCCCCGGCTGTTTCTGAGGCCCCTGCACCACCAGTTGTACCATCTGTGCCGACGGCACCATCATATAGTAGCGGGGCTCCGGGAGCGATCCAGCCTTTGACATCGGAGGAGGAGCAGGATATCGCTGACAAACTCACCAAGTTCTGTCAGCGAGGACCGCCTAGATTTTCGGGGCGGGATGCACAGCCCTGGGAGATTGGGATGTGGCTATCGGCGATGGAGAAGCTATTCAGGGACTTCTTCATAGATCCGAGGTACCGAGTGCATATGGCGGTGCACTATTTGGATGGTGATGCAGATGCCTGGTGGCATCGGGTAGAGCCACTAGAGTTTCAAATTTCCCGACAGCTACCGTGGGCCGAGTTTCGACGGATGATATTGGATACCTACTTTTCGACTAGCGTGAAGAGAAACTAGAGGATGATCTGAAGAACCTTCAGCAGGGCGACCGACCGGTGCAGGCATATTATCAGGAGTTTATGCAGTTGCTCAACTGCGTGCCATTCGTCGCTCGTGATGGTCCCCATCAGGTGGAGTTATTCGAGGCAGGCCTCCGTACCGAGATATACACTTTAGTACATGCTCAGAGGCTCCAGACTCTTGAGGAGGCCGCGGAGCATGATCAGTGGGTTGAGAGAGGAGATCACGTGGTTGCCAGGGGAGGTGGTATGGTCGCATAGAGCTCCGATAGGAAGCGACCAGCCCCAGACGACGGGGGACAGGCCAGTTCGTGGAGACCGCCACGACCGCCGCGGCCTCAGTTTCTTGGCCGTGGGCGTTCAGAGCGGCGAGGGCCTGGTGGATCCTAGAGGCCACCGTAGCAGCAGCATCAGCAGCAGTAGAGGTCGCAGTCGAGGCAGCACAGGTCTCAGCGGCAGTCTCAGAGGCCACAGCAGCAGTCGAGACAGACCCGGTTCTCTGGCAGGTGCATTTTCTGCGGAGGTCAGCATTCCGCTAATACTTGTGATCAACGGTGGGGACGCTGCTATATTTGTGGGCAGTCTGGACATCTGCGAGTGTCATGCCCTCTTTCGACAACAGCGGCACCTTCTTCGGCATCGGCTCCTATTTCACCTCAGCAGCGGCCACCAGCTCAGCGGCCCTATGCTTCAGCGGGCAGGCCATCTTCTTCCTACCCCACCAACTATCGGCCTCCAGCACAGAGCGGGCGAGTTTATGCCGCTCAGTTAGAGGACTCCTCAGCAGCTGACCATGTGGTGGCAGGTATTACTTTATTTTCTGGTATTAGGACTCGTACCTTGTTTGACACTGGAGCATCACATTCTTTTATTAGTCGAGCATTTGCATCCCTCTATGGTATAGAGATAGAGTCCTTGTCGCATGCATTAGAGGTTCGGATTCCTGATCATGTTTTGCATGTCGAGGAGTATTGCGTGGCTTGCCCGGTACAGTTGGGACCTTGGATCTTGCCGGCAGACTTGCTTGCCTTGCGGCAGCTCCAGGATTTTGACGTGGTACTAGGTATGGATTGGTTGTCGCGGTACTTTGCCACTGTTGACTGTAGAGAGAGGACGGTGACTCTCCGCGAGCCAGGACAGGAGGAGTTTATCTTCAGAGGTTGCCAGAGCACGCTGTTCGCAGCGACTATTTCTTCGGCGAGGGCTAGGCGGATGATGAGCAGAGGTTGCACTGCCTTTCTGGCTACTATCGTGAAGGTGCCTACGGTGGCACTGGGACTCGAGGACATCCCCATCGTCCGCGAGTTTCCAGATGTGTTTCCCCTTGAGTTGACGACTATGCCACTGGAGAGGGAGATAGAGTTTGTGATTGATGTGGTTCTGGGAACCACGCCAATCTCAAAGGCACCTTATCGGATGGCACCTGCCGAGTTGAGGGAGCTGAAGGCGCAACTACAGGATCTTATGGACAAGGGTTTTGTTAGACCCAGTGTTTCGTTGTGGGGAGCGCATGTTTTATTTGTGAAGAAGAAGGATGGTTCGCTTCGATTGTGTGTGGATTATAGGGAGCTGAACAAAGTGACCATCCGAAACAAGTATTCATTACCGCGGATCGACGATTTGTTTGATCAGCTACAGGGAGCTTCAGTGTTTTCAAAGATTGATCTTCAGTCCGGTTACCACCAGCTGAGGGTGAGGGCCGAGGATATCTCGAAGACGGCATTCAGATCTCGGTATGGGCATTATGAGTTCACGGTGATGCCATTTGGTTTGACGAATGCCCCTGCCGCATTTATGGATTTGATGAACTGGATATTTCAGCCGTATTTGGACCGGTTTGTTGTAGTATTTATTGATGATATATTGATTTACTCCAGGAGCGATGTGGAGCATGAGGAGCACTTGAGGACAGTGCTACAGCTTCTGTGAGAGAATAAGCTGTATGCCAAGCTTAAGAAGTGCGAATTTTGGCTCCGGGAGGTCACCTTTTTGGGCCACGTAGTTTCAGCTACGGGAGTGGTGGTAGATCCGGCCAAGGTGGATGCTATTCGAGATTGGCCGAGGCCGACGACTATCACCGAGGTGCGGAGTTTTCTAGGTTTGGCTGGCTATTATCGTCGATTTGTGGAGGGCTTTGCGAAGCTTTCCACTCCCCTCACACGTCTGACCAGAAAAGGGGTTAAGTTTATTTGGAGTGAGACTTGTCAGAGCAGTTTTGAGGAGCTGAAACAGAGGTTGATGACAGCTCCGATCCTTGCTCTCCCGGTCATGGGAGAGGGATTTGTGATCTACATCGACGCCTCTCACAGTGGTTTGGGTTGTGTACTGATGCAGCATGGTAGGGTAATTGCCTATGCTTCACGGCAATTGAATGACTATGAGAAAAATTACCCTACTCATGATCTTGAGTTGGCAGCGGTCGTGTTTGCTCTGAAGCTGTGGTGGCATTATTTGTATGGAGAGCACTGCGAGATTTACACTGATCATAAAAGCTTGAAATATCTGTTCACTCAGAAGGAGTTGAACTTGAGGCAACGTCGGTGGTTAGAGTTGTTAAAGGATTATGACGTGAGTATCCTTTATCATCCCGGCAAGGCCAATGTCGTGGCAGATGCTTTGAGTAGGAGGACGGGTCTGAGTATGATGATTTCGCAGCAGGCACCGTTGGTTGAGCAGATGAGACGGTTGCAGATTGAGGTTGTATCCCCTGGGGTCTCTGCTAGACTTATGTCTTTGGTCGTACAGCCCACTCTGTTGGACAGGATTAGAGAGAAACAGAGTGAGGACCTCCACTTGATGAGGATCCGAGGGCAGATTCAGACTGAGTTGACAGGAAATTTTTCAGTTGATGCTTCGGGAGTACTGCGGTACAGGGACCGAGCTTGTGTGCCTATGGATGCAGAGATTCGAGAGCAGATCTTGAGAGAGGCCCATTATACACCTTATACCATTCATCCTGGTGGGACTAAGATGTATAAGGACCTCAAGGCACATTTTTGGTGGAGTGGTATGAAGAGAGACATTGGGAGATTCGTGGCTCACTGCTTAACTTGTCAGCAAGTAAAGGCTGAACATCGTGTACCCGCTGGCAAGTTTCAGAGTCTCCCAATCCTGGAATGGAAATGGGATCATATCACCATGGATTTTGTCACTGGACTGCCTAGAGCACAGAGTGGAGCTTATGCGATCTGGGTAGTCGTGGATAGACTCACCAAGTCCGCTCACTTTCTACCGGTGCAAGTGACTTGGCCTTTGGAGCGACTGGCACAGTTGTACTTAGCTGAGATGGTGAGGTTGCACGGTGTACCCATCTCGATTGTATCAGATAGAGACCCGAGATTTGTCTCGCATTTCTGGAGGAGTTTACAAACAGCCTTAGGGACGCAGCTCCGATTTAGCACAGCATTCCACCCACAGACCGATGGACAGTCTGAGCGCACCATACAGACCCTCAAGGATATGTTGAGAGCGTGCGTCCTGGATTTTGGAGGAGGGTGGTACCGACACTTGGGATTGGTTGAGTTTGCGTACAACAACAGCTATCAAGCGAGCATTCAGATGGCTCCGTTTGAAGCGTTGTATGGACGCAAGTGTCGGTCACCCCTATATTGGAGTGACGTGGGTGAGAGGAAGACTTTGGGTCCTGATCTACTGTTAGAGGCAGAGGAAAAGGTCAGATTGATACGACGACATCTTGAGACCGCCCAGAGTCGACAGAGGAGTTATGCTGATACCCGACGGTGAGACTTAGAGTTTCAGGTTGGTGATCATGTCTTCTTGAAAGTCTCGCCTTCGAAGGGGGTCCGGAGATTTGGAGTTCGCGGGAAGCTTAGTCCCCGGTTTATTGGACCCTTTGAGGTACTGGAGAGAGTTGGCCCTGTTGCTTATCGAGTTGCTCTTCCTCCACGCCTGGCTGGAGTTCATGATGTGTTTCACGTCTCTGTTCTGAGGAAGTATGTATTTGATCCTGCGCACGTGATTGACTTCACGCCACTGGAGATTGGGGAGGACCTTGGGTACGAGGAGCGCCCGTTGCGGATTCTGGCTCGCGAGGTGAGAGAATTGCGCAATCGGGTGATACCGTATGTGAAGATTTTATGGAGCAACCACGAGGAGCGGGAGGCCACTTGGGAGCTGGAGGAGGTGATGCGGGATACCTATCCTTTCTTGTTTGAGGCTTCTAGCTGAGGTACGTTTATCTTGTTTCTTAGTTTCGTGGACGAAACTTATTTTTAGTGGGGGAGGATGTAGGGCCCCAGAACCTCATGTAGCTTTTTCCCGTGAATCTACTTGTGAAACACCTATCATTGGTGTGTCTGGCCCATAAAGCATCAAAGGAGTACCACAGATGGACCAAGTGAGGTATCCAGGGCTGGATTGGCTTTCGGCTGCTTTTGCCGAATTTTACAAAGGGTTTTGGGCCAAACAGAGGTTGGATTTGGATTGAGCGTGGAAAAACGCTTGAAAACAGCTATTTTCTTGTATTTTTCTGAGTACGGATGTCCAAAAACGGGCTCCCGGAAGTTTTCAGTGGATTCGGGTGCATGGGGGAGGCCGTAGACCGGCTGGGTGCCACGTGGCGGCCTGTTATTGGCCGGTTTACTGAGCGCGGTCCATAGAGCAGCGCCGGGTGGCGCATGGACCCGGCGCGGGGACACGTGGCGCCCCAGGAGTGGACGGCGTGCGATGCACGGTCCACGGAACCCCGCGTGGGTGCATAGACCGGGCACGGGGACACGTGGCAGCAGGTGATTGGTGGGCTCTTGCGGCGCGGTCCACGGAGGCGCAAGCCGGCGCCTCAGGATGTGTGCGCACGTGGAGAGCAGGTGGCGCGGCCGGCGAGGCGCGCGACCGGTCGGCGGGTCGCGCGGGCTGTCCACGTGGCGCCCAGCCATTGGCGGGCGCCACCTACCCGGTTGACCGGGCGCGGGATACGTGTCGTCGCCCGGGCACGCTTGCACCGCTGTTTCGTGTTCGGGGGACACGTGTCACTCGCGGGTGGTTCCGGGCGCTGGTCGGACGGGGTTTCGACGGAGGTTTTGTACTACTGTTGGATTCGGGCGCCCGAAAGGTGCGCCCGAATCCGAACAGTAACCCCCTTTTGGCTTGGGCCTATAAATAGGCCCCTTGGGCCTTCTTTTGTGAGCTTTTTGGGCTGTTTCGCAATGAGAGTTCCACAGAGAAATTCTTCCTTCTTCAACTGTGTATCTTGTGGAGAAGTTCCAGAATTTTTGGAGGACTCTACTTCGACGTCTACTGCGATTCGGCGCACTGGACGCACTTTCCTTATTTGCCCTTTTCGTCGCATTTCGGTCCGAGGACTCCCCTGAGCTACCCCGAAGGAATTTTTGGGTGATTCTTGCGCCCACGTTTTCATGAGAGGTAGGGCTACGACTTATATATTTTTAGCTTCTCCGTATCTCATGGTTTCCTTAGACTTTTAGGATCATTTCTGTGACCTCTTTTTCTGTGATGGAATAAGGACAGCACCAGAGTTTTTGTGGGTTTTCTCAGCAACCGAGAGTCGGAACGAGGAGTGCAAGTACTCGATTTATATCTACATGTCACAAGGAACATCGTCGTATTTTTCTTGGATTTTTCTGAGGTTGCTTCGAAGGTGAAAATTATACTTTTTCTTGACAGAGTACTGCTGACTTTTGATCATTGGGAGTTTCGTGTGTACCACGATGATTAATTTGTATCTTGGCCTATAGGTGTCGAAACGGGACGAGTAAGTACTCATTTTTCATCTACTCGTCGCGACGATCGCAACGGTGATTTTTTTGGATTTTTTTGAGGACGGTACTGAGGTGGATTTCCTCGTTTTTCGTGCTATTTTGTAAATAGTAATTACTGTTGTGGAAGTTGTTCATTTATGCCGTGTGCGATCTATGTTGCTGCAGTTCTCGCATTTTGGAGGGTTGCGGAGATTGAGGATCTTGGACAGCGAGGGATCTCGTATTGTTGTAGTTCACGCTTTTCAAGGTGGGTGGTTGTTGTGGACCTCATCTTTGATTTACTCACTAGGAATACTAGAATGATCCCCATTGTTGAATGCCGATTAGTATATCGTGGTTATTATGCATGCTTGTATAATCGGACTTGTGATATGTTAGTACGTAGTATACTTATGAGATTTTTATTATCTGGGACTAGCATGCTCTAAGCAATGAATGAACAATGATATTTATCTTTCTTTTATCAGCATGAGGACACTTGCATGCTTCTATGGACATCTAGTTAGGCCACCTTTTTCCGCAACACTATCATTGGAATTTGACTTAGGAGAAACCATGTTGGCACCTTTTCTCCTTTTATTTGAGGTACGTGTGGTATTGCTCGGGTTGAGCAGGGTTATAGGATAGTGTAGCCGGGTATATTGAGTGGATTTGTCACACCAGATTGTGGTTGTGGGGTATTGCGGCGACCACGGGCATTGGGCGGTTGACCGGATGTTTATTTGTGCATCAGATTGGGGATAGGATGTCACGCCCCGGGGTCGAAACTGCGACCCGGGCTCGCCAACAGATCCGCCGCCTATGCAAAACCCCGCACAGGCGAAGCGTCCAACCTGCAAGAAAAGGTACTACAGGTAACAGATATCAGAGCTATAAATAAAAATCTGCTGTAAAACTAAAATCAACCACTGTACAACTGGAAATAATACAATAATGTCCATCTCCCAAAAAATGATAATCATACAATATCCTCATATACAAAACCCAGAACTCAACAGGGAGGTATCTCCAATAAATACATCAGTGTACAGGCTCTCAATACATAACATATCCTCACTACATCAGTCTCTCAAAAGAGGAAATAAAATAACTAATCTACTGAAGATCTCCTCTGAAGGGGTACCGCTACTCTCCAACGACGGGTAGGGATCTAGCTCGCGACTCCCTCGCCTCGATCAACAACCGCAGAATCAGCAACACCCTATAATACACAAGAAATTTGAGTTTGTATAAAGAGAAAAATTCAAGTGTGAAGGTGAGTGAGGAAACAAAATTTAACCTTAGTGGTTTGTATACCAGTGTGCGATTGGCACAGTTTCCGAAGCACAAATTTCGCCTTTCCGATCCGAGTCTGACCTCAGAAATCTGAGATCTCCAGTGCGACCGTCTCATCGAATCGAGTGAAAATGGTATAGACCGATTGTTGATCCGACGGTCGGATCATCCTGAAATCAGCAAGAAAACTAGTGGGACCCGTGACTTAAGTGAATAGTGAAGTGAATAGTAACCCCCTGAGTTATATCCCTCGCTAGCCAACGTCGGCCGATCGACTGTCTGGAGTCCGAATCTGACGATCCAGGTAGTCGATTTGAATGGCGTCGTCGTTCTGAGCGCAGTGGCACTGACCAAATTTCCGTTTGACGAGCCGGAAGCATCGTAAAGCGTGTCGAACTGTTTAATTTACCGTATAGAATGGATTTTAAAATTATAGGGGACCGAATGCGACAAACCAAAATCACTACTTTATAGATCTCGTCGAGCCGGACGTCGTGGTGGTGTCCGTTTTTCTGTTCGACGACCCGGTGGCCTCGAAAAGCGTGAAAAGCGACGAAAAATGGTGTTTTTGCATAAGAGCCCCCGCATTTTATGTGCGGAATCGAATGGGATTCTTTGGAGAGGGGCCTTTGTGTGAGATGAAGTCCCTGCGACTTGACCCGACTCTAGATAGTGTTAGATGAGGGACTCCTTAGCGTTTGTGCAAATGAATAAGTAGTTTTGAGGGACCCGAGATGCCCTAGCCTTGGATCCATCACACCCAGCCGCACCAGAGGAAGCTTCTCGACTTCCTCTACCCCTGCTCCGACGGCTGCACCCGCAGCGCCGCCAGCTGCCACCTCCCCTCGCCGGAAAAGCAAGGAGAAAAGCAAGATCTTGCCTTGCTTTCGGGTGGGTGGAGAAGGAAGCAATTGGGAGGCTTGAGATCTCTCCAAACTTCATCTGAGAGCATCCTCGGCCTCCGGAGAAGCAGATCGAGGAGCCCCGACAACTGGCGCCGCCGCGCGCCGTCGAGGCCACCATCTTCTTCCTCCTTGGGTCCGGCGAGGTAAGTCTTTGGTTTCGGTGGGGTTTCTTGCATCTTGGGCCACGGCAATCGTGTTATGACGTCTAGTAGGTGCTCCAGGTGAAGCCCCGAAGCCCCGAGACTCCCCGGATTTGTTGGGTTATATGTAATAATGGATCTAAATAGGGGAAAAAACACCTAGAGGGGGGTGAATAGGTGTAAACAATAAACACTCAAAAAATCATTGCGCAATAAAAACCCAATGCGGAAATATAAATGAACACGCAAGATTTTTACGTGAAAAACTCCAAACCGGAGTAAAAAACCACGGGACCGATAACACGGTGAAATCCACTAGAATTAAACACGTACAAGGTGATATACCGTACTCACAGACGACTCAACCTTTTCCATACGCTCCTAGCTGATCTTCTCCGCTCGCTCCGCAACGCGTCTCGAATCCACGATCTGCGTCCAACGCCGAATCCACGGCGTCCAACGTCGAGTCCACGACGTCTGACCGAATCCACGGTCTTCACCCAGTAGCACGCTTCGAATCCACGAACGTACCTCGCTCCGAATCCACGAGAGCGGTTGCACCTTGAATCCACAAGGCCACGCGAGTCCACGCGCCGATTTTGGGGTAAATCGTTGTTTTGGGTGGTGATGATCCGCCGAATACTTAGATCAAAGATAGATAGGAAATACCATCTAAGTATTCATTAGTTTGATTCAACTCAAGATGTGAGTATGAAAACCTAGAATCAAACTAATCAATATAGATGAAGAAACATAGAGTAATATCTAATGATTTCCTTTCTTCTCTATATGTGGATCTTAGGCCGTATAAGATGATATTTGATTATGACGGCTCTATGTGGATTATCTGGATTAGCCCTAGAAAAAGAATCATAGGGGCTATTTATAGGTTAGAAACCCTAGGAAGAAGATAAGGATCAAAAACTGTCCGTTTCTGGAAATTTTCACGACGGCGATCCGGATCGGATTAGCTGTGATCCGGATCGTCGTAACGAGTCAGGCAATTCCAGAGAAACAGGGTTCGGGATCCGAATTGTAATGCACGATCCGGATCGTTCATGTATTTCAGCAAATTCCCATGTTCGGGATCCGGATCGAAATGGCTATGATCCGGATCGGATTTGCCAATGAACAAACACCCTTCGGGATCCGGATCGGACTGTCTAATCCGGATCCTGAACATGTCCCATGTCCAGTTCTTGATTTTTATGCGATAAAAAATTCTTCCAAGTGTTTCTACACTACAAGAAGTATTCGGATCACCAAAAATATTTAGTTAAACTTACCTGATCCTTTTGAATTCTTCTTTCTTGAGATTGAGGTATATGATCCAAACTTCATTCATCTTCAATCTTCAAGACTTAACACTTTCACGAAATGCGCCAAAACAAAATCCGTAACAATCTCCCCCTTTGGCGGTTTCGTGACAAAACACAGATCCACTAAAGAAAATTGAAAAAAGATATTTTTGTTGCTATCACCATACAACAAAAATTTACAATGGAGATCCAATACAAGAGATAAACTCCTAAAACAGACTCTAGACTTAGACATCTGTACTCTCTGCAAAAAGAAATCATTCTTGACAAAAAGAGATCGTTAGATACCTCAAGAATATTTAGCATTCAAAACCTAACAGAGATAGAGTTTATGCTCACCATGACATTGAGTAATTCAGATATGTAATAAGATCACAATCAAATATTGACATATCTTCTAAGCAATAAGATTCCAAATGTCATAACTTTGCTTTGTTAGTAATCAAACAACTTGTTAGTAATAATACATGTCCAAATAGTTAGTCGAATAGTTAGTAGGGACATGCAACAAATCACAAGATAAAATCAGAAGTTGTGATACTTACCTTTCACCAAAGTCAAAGTTTGTTCTAAGTTCTCACCAAAAGTTCAAAGTTCTCACAGAGTTCACAGAGTTCACTCTAAACTCTCTCCCCCTTTTTGTCACAAAAAATTAGCCAAAGATTACAAAACACAAGGAGAGTTAAAAAGTTCAACATAAAGAAACTTTAGAGCTGAATAAAATAACATAAATGCAAAAACTTAAAAACCTGCAAAAGAAGGATTAGAAACAAAAACTTTATGCAGAGTCGTCGGAACTGATACACCCAAGCTTCTGAAACATTTTCTTGATCCGTTTGTTCATAGAAGCTTGCTCCTTCTTAACTTCTCTAAGATCTTGGACCATCAAAGCTTGTTCTTTCTTAACTTCTTTGAGATCCTCTTTCATTTCAGCGAACTCAATAGACATGCGTTCTTGCTCGTTTGAGAGTCGCTGTTGTTCCTTAAAGATTGAGCTAACCGACGCATCATCATCAGACGTTGATGGTGGTGCTGGTTGCGCTGCCGGTGCAGAGGTTGTTGCTTGTTGTTGTGCTCTTTGTCGGTGAGGAGGTATTATGGGTTCATCTGGCTTCGTCGAGAGGGACTTCACAATTGTCGTCTCATTGATTGTGCCCAAACTGTACATATATGAGCTTGTACTGGTGTCGACTTTAAACTTTCTAAGGATGCGCATAATTATCATTGGATAGGGGAGTCTCTCTGTGGGATGAGAATGTTCCACATAACGCGCCATCCTTGACCAAATGAGGTAAGGAATGTTTAAGTTCGCTCCCATTGATGCTGCGGGGTGTCCAAGAAGATAAAGAAATAACATCCTGTCCCATCGAAGAACCTTCGTATTCATGTTTGGAAGGATATTGTAGCAGACAATGAAGTTTATATAGCGATACTCTGTTCGAAGTTCTTTTGAGAAAACAGAGTTTCCTGTCGACCGAGTATCTGGAAGACATATTCCATCAACCACTACTCTCCAAGAGTTGTCGTTGAAGACTTGAGTTTTCAGATAATGAGCTCCATCAACTCTGGCCTTCATCCCTAACACCTCCCCAATCAATTGAGGGGTGACTTTGATCTTGATATTCTTGACCAATGTGTGAAATTCTCGACGTCCTTGGTCCTGATTGACTAGACTAGAAGTGTTCTGATAGAACATCCGTACTGAGTGAGGACAATACCCAGTATTCTCAGTGAAGTTGCATATGGGACCAAGACCGGCCTGGTCAAACAAAGTCCCAAAGAGTGTAGACCGTTCCTTCATTGCATTGACATCGACATGTCTTTCGCCAATGCATTCCCTCTTCTCAAAATCTTTGATTCTTGCGGAGCTGATGAAATCCTGTGGAGGAGGCTGGCTGGCAACTGGTTGCTCAATGGAAATTCCCTGAGCACTGCCTCTTTTTCTTACACCGGTTTTTCTTTTTGTTCCAATTGGACTTGGTTCCATTGGCGCTTTCCCTTTTTCAGCTGCAGTGGCCGGAGCCTTTGAGGTTTCAGCAGGGGCTTTCCCTTTGGAGACAATTGGAATAGTTCCCTCGATTTCGATGTTATCCCAGTCAATCGAGGCCGTCTCTGATTCAGTGTCAGAATCATCCTTAGTTTTCTGCGCTTTCTTGGCCCTCTTGGGCTTGATAGTGTCTCTCGCATGTACCATAGCTGCTAGAAGGAAAATGATCCACGTGATCACCATTGCTATTGGTTTCTTGAGAAAAGAAATCCTGTGAGGAACACCTCAAGAACACGAAAAAATTGTTAATTTTTAAAAATTAGAAAAATTGTACCCAAACAATCATTATCGTGTAGAGAGACTAGGAATCAAATTAGTTTTGCAAAAGGAAATTTAAAAATAGATTAATTGCGTGATTTTGGAAAATTCCCATTATATGCCCTAAAACCGAATTTTCAGAAATCGAAGCCCAAAAATTCGTTAATCAAGAGAATACCTAGCATATAATCAAAACTAATCTACCCAGAGTTCTTATTTCAAAAGAAATTTGACCAAAAACCATTCACAAATGAAAAAGTTCCATGATTTCTACTCACGTTTTGAGTAAACAAGGAAAAATAGTGAAAAACCGAGATTTTGATCAATAAAACTTACTTGGAATCGAAGAACTCGAGTTTGAAAGGCTCCAAGAAGGATGAAATTTAGAGAGAGAAACTCTGGAGTCTTAAGAACAAAAGATTGGAATAAAGAAATCAAAATCCCTCTTGTTCTAATAAAACCCTAGCCGTGATCCGGATCGGATCGAGATTTCGATCCGGATCGGCTACCCGCAGGAAACACCTGCGTCGGGATCCGGATCATTCATGTCCGATCCGGATCGGCTCCAACTTTTTCTTCAGAATAATTTAGAAAAATTCAATAAAATCCGGAAAAAGTATGTAAGCATTTTAGCACATCAACTTTAAACAAAAATCATCGTTTCATGTCAAGAGAAATAAATTATGTTAAATCTATCAATAACATTCAAATAATGACATGAAAATTTACAGAAATTAAAACCTTTAAAGTTGATCAAGTTCAAACACATCCATCATGATCTTATGAGTACGGCGTTTATCAAATCATTAAAATGATAAAGAAAATGAATTACCAAGATCAATAGATGTTTGAAATCCCAAATAAATTATATAATGTATCTAGTCAATCTGTTGAAGAGAGTGGCTCTTTGAGCATCTTTCATTTAAAAATCCCACCTTATACCAACCTTGAAATTTGACGGAGTCAAGTATTTCATTCATGCATTTTATTTAATCAAAAATTACAAACCCATGCTTGGTATACATGTGGTAGCTGCACACAGTACTCGGACGACCGAGGTGGTAGCTCTTTCCTCCATGTGGTGGTAGTTTTCACACTCCTCATTGGGATGTAACTCTTTCCACATCTTTTGAGCATTTTACATTTCTTTGACTCCCCCTCAATTGGCTATCAATTAATTTAAGGTATAAAGTATTCAACCAAGGATTGATCTCGAATTCATACTCAACCAAATAGTCAAATAAGATAAAAACAATACCAAGATATCATTGAGAGAGAAATTGACTTTGATCAATTAAAAAATGATTTAATTTAAATAAATGATCAATGCATCAACTGAATTATTATGATATCCAAAGCATAATAAATTTCTAATTATATGAAAGGATGCAAGTAAAGTCAATAATACACATGCTCAATTAATGTACTATGTATAAACATAGATAAAGAACAAAAACACAAAAACAAAACCTAACCTAAGCAAAAGTTTCAAAAAGAAGTTTATTTCAAGGAAAGCATTCCAATTGCTTTACGCAAATGAATAAAACGTTTTTGATCCAAAGGTTTTGTTAAAATGTCAGCTAATTGATCTTCAGTTGAAATATATGACAATTGAAGAGTATTTGATTCAACTAGCTCTCTAAGAAAATGATATCTAAGTTCAATGTGTTTTGTTCTAGAGTGCAACACAGGGTTTTTGGAAATGTTTATAGCACTAGTGTTGTCACAAAGAATTGTTACCGAAGTTGCTGAAATCCGGAAGTCGCTCAACACACTTTTCATCCAAATGAGTTGGGTTGAACAACTACCCGCTGAGATATATTCCGCTTCGGCAGTCGAGAGTGCAATGCAGTTTTGCTTTTTACTGTGCCATGCAACAAGGCAGTGGCCTAAATAAAAACATGCACCACTCGTACTTTTCCGATCATCCACAGATCCTGCCCAATCGGCATCTGAGTATCCAATAATATCTAGACTTGTTCCCATAGGATACCAAATTCCGAAATTTATGGTTCCTTTAATGTATCGGATGATCCGTTTCACCGCTTTCAGGTGAACCTCCTTTGGTGCAGATTGATATCTCGCGCAGATTCCAACACCAAAAGATATATCCGGGCGACTAGCCGTGAGGTAAAGTAGACTTCCAATCATACTCCGATAAAGTTTCTCGTCTACATTCTCACTAAAAGATTCACTTCCTAATCCTTTATTGCTAGTTCCCATTGGAGTTGGAAAATCTTTACAATTTTCTAGATCAAACTTTTTGACCAACTCCAAAGCATACTTGGATTGACACAAATGGATGCCTTCGTCACACTGTTTCACTTGCAATCCAAGGAAATAAGTCAATTCGCCCATCATTGACATCTCAAATTCGCTTTCCATGGTTTCAGCGAATTTAGAAGCATCATTATCTCTTGTCGCACCAAATACAATGTCATCGACATAGATTTGTGCTACAATGAAGTTATTTTGATAATGCTTCACAAAGAGAGTCCTGTCAGCTCCCCCTCGAGTATAGCCCTTATCCAATAGGTGCTTTGTTAACCTTTCGTACCATGCTCGCGGTGCTTGTTTTAAACCGTAAAGAGCCTTTTTCAAACGAAAAACATGGTTAGGTAGTTTACAGTCTACAAAACCTTTCGGTTGAGCCACATAAACTTCCTCATTTAAAAACCCATTTAAAAACGCGCTCTTAACGTCCATTTGAAACAATTTTACTTTAAAATGACAAGCTATCGCGAATAATATACGAATGGACTCGAGTCTAGCTACAGGGGCGAAGGTTTCATCAAAGTCTATACCTTCTACTTGAGAGTAGCCTTGAGCAACTAAACGTGCTTTGTTCCTGATGATGGTACCATCTTCATTTTTCTTATCCTTGAAAATCCATTTGGTACCTATCACATTGTGTTGCTTTGGAGGCTTTGTTAATTCCCAGACTTTGTTTCGCTCAAACTGATGGAGCTCTTCCTGCATTGCTTTAATCCAGTAGTCATCCTGAAGAGCTTCATCGATGTTCTTTGGTTCGATCAAGGAAACGTAGCAAGCGAATCCACAAACCAACTGTCTCCGAGTTTTGACTCTTTCTTGTGGGTCTCCAATGATGTTTGATTCAGGATGATCCTTGGAGATGCGTAACGTTTGTTGTAACGGAGTACTCGGAGGTACATGAGATGATTCCTGCACATCAGATAAACTTGAAGAACCATTAGATGCATCATTAATATTGGAAGTATTATCATGAGAAGATGCACTTACAGGAGTATCATCATCAAGAGAGATATCGAGGGTAGATTTTTCAGATGCAAAGTGAAAAGCTTCATCTACTTTAACATTTATAGATTCTACAATCGTTTTAGATTCCATGTTAAATACCCGATATGCTCTGCTATTTGTAGAATAACCCAAAAAGATCCCTTCGTCACTTCGAGAATCGAACTTACCAAGATTTTCGCGATCACGCAAAATAAAACATCGACTCCCAAAGATACGAAAGTATTTGATATCCGGTTTTCTACTAAACCACAGCTCATATGGTGTATTTAAAGTTCCTGGGCGCAAATACACTCGATTAATGACATAGACAGCGGTGTTCACAGCCTCAGCCCAAAAATATAGCGGTAAATTCCGGCTATGAAGCATCACACGCGCCATCTCTTGAACAACCCTGTTTTTGCGCTCAACAACACCATTCTGCTGAGGTGTATAGGGTGCCGAGAATTCATGTTTTATGCCGTTGAAAGTGCAAAAATCAATGAATTTGGAATTAATGAATTCTCCACCTCTATCACTTCTAACACGAATAATCTTTTCATTCTTTTCAATCATAATACGATGGCAAATCTCATGAAAAGAATCAAACGTATCAGCTTTCTCTTTTAAAAATGCTACCCATGAAAACCTAGAGAAATCATCAACCAATAAGAAAATATACCATTTACCTCCCAAAGATGGTTGACGGGTCGGCCCCATTAAATCCATGTGCAGTAATTCCAAGGGCCGTTTGGTACCAACGTGGTTCAGGTTCTTGTGTGCAGCCCTTGATTGTTTTCCCTTAAGACAACCTCCGCACACAATGTTGTTTTTAAATAGAAGTTTAGGAACCCCCTTAACCACGTCTTTATTTGAAATCTTTGCTAGTTCTTTAAAATTTATGTGACCTAGTCTTTCATGCCAAAGTGTTTCATTATCCAAAGAAACTAGGTTACATTTTTCTGAAATTTTATTAGGAACAACATAGCAATTGTTTTCAGATCTAACCCCTTTTAAAAAGAAGACATGGTCCTTATCAGTTACAACACATTCAACAGATGAAAAGTTAACTGAAAAACCATTGTCGCAAAGTTGACTTATGCTAATGAGGTTAGTCTTAAGGCCATCAACAAATAACACGTTTTTCAAAATCGGGCCATCTGGAATAGCTACTGTTCCTTTTCCAACAATTTTGGAAGATCGACCGTCTCCGAAAACAACGAGTCCTCCAGAGATTTTCTCAAAGTTTTGAAAACTATTTTTGTCACCGGTCATGTGACGGGAACAACCGCTATCCAGATACCAAGACGAATTATCATAAGCATGCAAGGAAACATTAGTAACAAGACAAGGGAAGATTTCACCTTTGCGTACCCAAAACCTTTTGGAATGCGTCGGTAATGGTCGTGAGGTTATTCTCCTAGGTGAAGGCATCTTGTTAGATCGATTGCTTCTCCTTGATGATGTCGTCTTGTGCGGTGAACTACCAAGTCTCTTTTCCTTTGTATGATTTGCATTTGATTTCTGAGGAATCACCTTTTTGGTAGTCGTTGCAAGAAATGTCTGAGTTGAGCGTTTGGCTCCTGTCTTGCAATATCTCCTTATGTGCCCTGAAATACCACAACGAAAACATACCTTTGCGCTTGACGATCCCGAAGAGAAAGAAGTAGGCTTGTTGTCATTGTTTGTCGTGAATTCCGGTGTCGGAGGAGGAGATACCGACTGAGGCACAAAAACTGTCCCAACCGAACTAAAATTGTCTTCAGTTCGATTATATCCGAGGCCGAACCGATTTGTTTGACCAAGACCAAGAAGCTTATCCAACTTACTCCTTCCAGAGGAAAATCTCTTTAAGTCATCCTTTAGTTGGAGAATGGTCTTCGTCATTTCCAATTTATCCTGTCGAGCCTCGCCGTTGAGCTTCAAGAAGTAATTCGCTTTGTTCACCATATCTACATAATTCTTCTCGAGTTGCTCATTGGACTCTTGAAGGGAAACATTTGCTTTTAACAGATTATCCCTTTCCACTTCAAGATCGGTCGAGAGAGAAGTTACCCTTTTTACTTCTTCTTCGAGATCCTGTAATCTCCCTCTCAACCCCTTGTTTTGTTTAGCCAGTTTCTTTGAATCCCGTAAAAGTCTGTGGTAGGCTAAAACAAAATCTTCACCTTCAGAGTTACTTAATTCATCATCCGTTGCAGTTTTTTCAACCCGGGAGGAGTTGGACAATGAATCTGAAGTACTTGCCATTAAGCACATGAAGGGTGAAGATGTGGACGCGTGGAATGTCGTTGCGCTTTCTTCTTCATCACTTGAGGATGACTCATTTGACGTTGAGTCGTCATCCCAAGTGACGACTTGCATCGCTTTCTTTTTCGACGGATTCTTAGTTGGACATTCTGTTGAGATATGGCCGTATCCTCGGCACTTGAAGCATTGGACTTGTCCTTCTGTGCTTTTCTTATCCTTAGAAAAGTTCTCTTGCTTTCTTGACTTGTAACTTGAAATACCCTTGCCTTTCTTCGACTTTCCGAAGGATGGAGTTTTACTTGAATTACCCCTTCGAAAGTTGCGGCGAAACTTCCTTGTCAAGAGAGCGAGCTGCTTCTCAAATTCCTCCATAGATAGGTTCTCGTCATCGTCTGAGGAGGATGAATCCGTGTCTTCTTCCTTTGTTGTTTTCAAAGCATAGCCTGAAGACTTAGAAGAGAATGCCTTTCCCGAAAAATAGTTAGTAGTAAATGTCATTTCATAAGTTTGTAATGAACCAACTAGTTCTTCTACACGTATTTCGTCCGGGTGTTTAATAGTTTCAATGGCTGTAACCTTTGGGCGAAATCGTTCAGGAAGAGTTCTTAAGATCTTTCTTACAACCTTAAATTCTGGAATCTTCTCTCCCAGGTTAGCACATGAGTTTACGATGTCTTGCAATCGTGTATAGTAGTCCGTGAAAGATTCATTTTCTGCCATGAAAATAGAGTCAAATCTGCTCGTAAGCATTTGCAGCTTTTGAATCTTCACGAGGTTAGTTCCCTCATGTGTAACCTGAAGAACATCCCAGATTTCTTTCGCAGTCTCACATGCCGAGACGCGAGAGAATTCAGTTTGAGATAAGGCATTAAAAATAGCATTAATTCCCTTACCATTGTAAGAAGATATATCAATCTCTTCCTTGGTCCATTTCGACCTAGGTTTGATGGTGCGAACATCACCAATAATTTCAGTTGGATTAGACCATCCTAATTCAATTGATTGCCACACCCGTTCGTCGATGGAAATTAAAAAGGCTTTCATCTGTACTCTCCAGTACGCATAATTTGTTCCATCAAAGAATGGGGGTCTGTTGATGTTTCCACCTTCAACCATTGTTTACAACCCTATTCCCTCTCTGATACCACTTGTTGGATTATATGTAATAATGGATCTAAATAGGGGAAAAAACACCTAGAGGGGGGTGAATAGGTGTAAACAATAAACACTCAAAAAATCATTGCGCAATAAAAACCCAATGCGGAAATATAAATGAACACGCAAGATTTTTACGTGGAAAACTCCAAACCGGAGTAAAAAATCATGGGACCGATAACACGGTGAAATCCACTAGAATTAAACACGTACAAGGTGATATACCGTACTCACAGACGACTCAACCTTTTCCATACGCTCCTAGTTGATCTTCTCCGCTCGCTCCGCAACGCGTCTCGAATCCACGATCTGCGTCCAACGCCGAATCCACGGCGTCCAACGTCGAGTCCACGACGTCTGACCGAATCCACGGTCTTCACCCAGTAGCACGCTTCGAATCCACGAACGTACCTCGCTCCGAATCCACGAGAGCGGTTGCACCTTGAATCCACAAGGCCACGCGAGTCCACGCGCCGATTTTGGGGTAAATCGTTGTTTTGGGTGGTGATGATCCGCCGAATACTTAGATCAAAGATAGATAGGAAATACCATCTAAGTATTCATTAGTTTGATTCAACTCAAGATGTGAGTATGAAAACCTAGAATCAAACTAATCAATATAGATGAAGAAACATAGAGTAATATCTAATGATTTCCTTTCTTCTCTATATGTGGATCTTAGGCCGTATAAGATGATATTTGATTATGACGGCTCTATGTGGATTATCTGGATTAGCCCTAGAAAAAGAATCATAGGGGCTATTTATAGGTTAGAAACCCTAGGAAGAAGATAAGGATCAAAAACTGTCCGTTTCTGGAAATTTTCACGACGGCGATCCGGATCGGATTAGCTGTGATCCGGATCGTCGTAACGAGTCAGGCAATTCCAGAGAAACAGGGTTCGGGATCCGGATTGTAATGCACGATCCGGATCATTCATGTATTTCAGCAAATTCCCATGTTCGGGATCCGGATCGAAATGGCTATGATCCGGATCGGATTTGCCAATGAACAAACACCCTTCGGGATCCGGATCAGACTGTCTGATCCGGATCCTGAACATGTCCCATGTCCAGTTCTTGATTTTTATGCGATAAAAAATTCTTCCAAGTGTTTCTACACTACAAGAAGTATTCGGATCACCAAAAATATTTAGTTAAACTTACCTGTTCCTTTTGAATTCTTCTTTCTTGAGATTGAGGTATATGATCCAAACTTCATTCATCTTCAATCTTCAAGACTTAACACTTTCACGAAATGCGCCAAAACAAAATCCGTAATAGGATTGCCGTCGAGTAGAGGGTGGCCGCCGGAACCCTAGTTCTCGGCCGTAAGCGGTGCGCGCTGCCTCTGAAGCTCCGGCGACTGGACCAATTTGCTCAGCACAACCTGCTCGACCCCAGAAGAAGTCCCACGAAGTTTGGTGGGTTTTGGTACGGTGTGGAACGCGGGGGAGCAAGCCCTAGTTTCGGGTCGTCTCCCTCACGGCCGAGCTCCACCGCCCGGCGCCGCCACTGCCCCACACCGCCGAACCGACCCTTGGCAAGCTCCACAGCACCAAGAGGAAGCATCCTATGTACTTGCTTGGGTCCGGAAGCCCGCGGTGGAAGATCCGCCATTAGAGGCCTATGTTTCGCCGATCTTCGGCTCCGGCCGCCGCCGTCGCTCCTCCAGCGCCGGCCAACCTTGGTAAGTCTCCTGACACCTTGAACATCCCTTTAGTCCGTTTGCATGCGACCCATGCGGCTTAATTCCCAGGTTGCCATTTTTGGGTTCCTAAAGCTTCATCTTCTTCTTCCTCGGGTTGGGGGTATACAGGGACCTCCAAGCTTGTGCGGCTGAGGTCCATTTCACATCTGGAGGTCGAAGGAAGGCTGTGCTCACCTTAGTTTGAATCTTGACCGAGAAGCAAAAGGGCTCGGCCAACTTGAGCTACATCAAGGAGGGTGTGGGATTTTCTTGCTCCAGCAACCACACCAGCTATGACGCCCCAACTTCCCAGGGGGTCACCCATCCTAGAACTACTCTAGCTCTAGCACGCTTAACTCTCTTAACCTCTTGGGTCTTTCTACCACCCAAAATGCTATAGCCGGGTTAAGAGTTTTAGTCATATTATATCATTTATATATAGGACTATTTCAAATTCCGGGGGTGTCACATTCCTCCCCACTTTAAGCCGTGACGTCCACGTCAGACTCAAGCACACTCACAAGCACCAGGCGATGTAAGACTAGTCTCGCTAGCCTTAGCCGACCTTGTGGGGAGCTGCACTCCACCCACAACGGTCATTAGCCGGGGAGCCTCGCTCTACCCGCTATATAACCCTGGCTCAGCCAAGACTCATCTCACATTTCTGGCTGGTGAATGTCTCTGATACCAATTATGACGCCCCAACTTCCCAGGGGGTCACCCATCCTAGAACTACTCTAGCTCTAGCACGCTTAACTCTCTTAACCTTTTGGGTCTTTCTACCACCCAAAATGCTATAGCCGGGTTAAGAGTTTTAGTCCTATTATATCATTTATATATAGGACTATTTCAAATTCCGGGGGTGTCACACCAGCCGTGCTGCTACTTCCCACAGGTGAGCCCTCGAGTTTTTGTTATGTCCTCTGAATGATGCTCACCTTTGTTGCTGCCCAGAATCTCTGGATTGGTAAATGCCCAAAGTCGGGCCCTAGGTGAGTCGTGTTTTGGTTACCTTGCTCCCGCCATTAACATGGTGGTTTCGCTGAGGTCCAGAGGTGAGCCTGTGTGTATTTGGATGTCCCTGAGCATGATGCTCACACTAAAATTGGGAAAGACCCAATGGAAAAACTTTTATAGCTATCTTGAGCCTCAATGCACTTTAGGAATGGGCCAACTTGTGTTTTATGGCTCAAATTGATCCTAGACTGTGAGCACGGTGTCCAGCACGTTAAAATCTATTTACGGGTAAAATATTTTTGGTTTAAAGAGTCCCGGTTTAAAAGTTGGGGCATTAGTGATTTTTATATGTATAAAATGGGAATTTAGAAAAGTCTGGGGGTCTTAATGTAATTGTAGCCTAGTAGGCTGCGGTGGACAGCGTGCACTCGATCTCTGAATCGTTCGTACGAAACCTGTTGGTTTTCATTGAACAGACCTTTGCTTTACGTTCCGTGAATCGGCAAAATGGTCGGTTTATCGGCAATTTCGGGTTAAACAAGTTTTCGTTCGAAGAAAATTGGATAGTTATTGATCTATACTCTCTGGGGACTTTCTTTTAGGTCCGATTGTCGTTCGAGGGCGCGGGACATTCCAGGTGTTTCGTTCGACTGACTTCGAGGTGAGTACCTTTCGATGTTTTAGGTTTCGAAATATTTGGGAAATATCTAGACATAAAATAATTGCATGATACTTATGTTAACCCGGTTAATCCTTATGGTACGACATTATTGATCTTATGGCGACGGAGTGTCGCGGTGCTTGGTTACGATGCTCGAGGCTGCAAAACGCACACCGGCGGTTTGGCCACCGCGAGGGTGTGCTTTTCCGGAAAAGTGGTATGCTGACCCGTGTACCCCACAAGGTGACGTAGTGGGGGCCCTCATAGGTGGGGGGTTAGAGGCGCCAAGGTGCGAGCGGTGCGACCCGCCGAGATAGTTGCTCGGCGTGGTTTACCGAGGTAGGTGCTCGGTCTGGTTTACCGAGGTAGGTGCTCTGTCTGGTTCGCCGAGGCAGGTGCTCGGTCTGGTTCGCCGAGGCAGGTGCTCGGTTTGGTTCCCGGGGCAGGTGCCCGGGTTAGGTTATGCAGGAGGGAGGTTATCGCGGATTGCCCATTGAGGAGGGCGGTTGCTCTGGATTGTTCTCACGGTTTGCTTTAGTTATAGCCCTTCATGCATTTCATACTTTATATTATGTGTCGCTGACTTCCCACTCTGTGACAGGTTCAGTCAGGGGTGAGAGCTAGGGCGACGGTGAGGCCGCACGAGAGATCTTTTGGCCCTTCGAGGCTACAGACTGTATCTACTCTCTACCTAATGCTCATTTCATTATCTGCTTGTAACGACCCGGCCCACTAGCAATAATAACTTGTTGGGCCCACACCACAACCCAAAATGCTTAAGCCCAGTTATTATTACTAGTGACCAAGTCTCAAATAAATCCAATCACAATTCCATCCACATCCGATGTGGGACTATTGGGGGCGTCACAGACTCTCCCCGTTTAGGCCTGACGTCCTCGTCAGCCCAAACACACACACAGCAGCCCAAGATCACCAGGCGATGTGAGACTCGTCTTGCTAGCCCTATCATCTAGACCCAGGCTCAGCCGAGACTCTCGCTAGCCCTATCATCTAGACCCAGGCTCAGCCGAGACTCGCCGCACACTTCCGGCTGGTAACCTGGCTCTGATACCAAAAGTTTGACACAAATCGCGTGTCCCTGTCCGACGATCTCCGGATCCGCTCCCCGTCGACGATCTCGTTCTCCGGTCTCCGGACGTCAATTTGGGCGATCGGGTTCCTCCGCTTTCTCCTTCTTTCCTTCTTTTCTCCTCCGGTTAGGGTTTCCTTTTTATTTTCTCTCTTTTCCAACTAGGGTTTCGTTGGGTTTTCGGTACGCACGAAAAAGAAGGATTTGAGAAGGCGGTATTTTAAATTAGGGTTACTGATCATCGTTTCGTTGTCAAATTAATCGGGCGTTTTCCGTGTTCTTGTAGGGTCGTTTTAATTGGTACATCGATCGCGGATTTTCGTCGGGTTTTGATCCATGTTTTATTCTCGTTCTTGATCGAGGGTGATCGATGGTTTTTATCGAGTTTAATCGATGGTTTTTAATCGATTTCTTTTTATCGGGCTTCTGATCGACGTTTTGGTTGTTCGTCGATCGTTGGTTTAGTCATTAGAATTATCGTGTATTTATTCGAGAATTTTTGGGGATGTTTCGTCGGAACATAGTGGGTTAACGGGAGGCCGCCGCCGCCATTTTTAAATGGGAGGCCGCCGCCACCGTTACCATGTCCGCGGGATCTTCGCCGGGGTCGCACGGGAGCGAAAACGGAGAAAAAATCGCGAAACGGGAGCGAAAACGAAGAGAAAACGCGAAAAGTTAGGGTAAGGTGTTAATTTGTGCTCTTGGATATTTTAGTAGGCAGCAAGGAGTCCTGATTTGCTTAGGAGGGTCGCGGGCGCAGTCGTATATCTTCAACTAGGTGGGTACCCTTGCTATAAGTGCAACAAGTGCAGTAAGTGCATCTATCATCATTAAAAGGCTCGTTAAATTGTCTAACAAAGTAGATGGAATGTTAAATCTTTCGCTTAAATGTTTCCTTTCATTCTAGCATGATAATTGTAGCGACTGCGGTCGCGGTGCTCAATACACGCCGACACCGGCAAATATTGGGGTGGGATGCTGCACGTACACAGGCGGATTGGCCTCCGCATGGGTGTACTTTTCCGGAGAAGTGGTCTCTTTTGACCCGTGTGCCTCACAAAGGGGTCGGAGCCGTGAGGACCTCTTCACGACAGCTAAGGTGGCCGCACTAGCTCTGTGAAGGGGTTAAAAGCATCAATGGGGTTGTGCACGAGGAGGGACTTCCGTCTCTCCGACAGGTACTCTGGGGTTGGTGCCCAGCTTATTTGGTGACAGGGTTTTAGCGAAAGGTTCCGGTGTATTTCGGTTTGTTCTTGAATCTATGTTGATCGTTAAGACATCTACTTTGTTTGTCACTGACTTTACCCACTCCGTGACAGGTTTAACTAGGTGTAGTAGTCGGGACGACGGTGAGGCAGCGATTAAAGAACATTAGCTGGATGAGGTTTATTCCATTATTTCTTGCTTGAGTTATCTCTTCCCCTTGTTATCTAAGTTTAAGTTCTGAATTGCTTGATTGTGGAATGTTGTGGATGTTGGATTGAGAGACGGTTTTGTGATGTGATTTTTATAATGTTCCTTGATGATTTATATGCGGCACGTTTTCATGATAAACCAAATGACTTCGAAAAGGTTTTCTCAAAACGAAGTGCCGTGTGGGCACGGGTTTTGCAACCGCTGGCTTTATCCTTTCTAAACACTGATGCCGCTTTAATATTCCGCTTGATGATGTATGTCTATTGTATGGTTGATGGTTGGTGTTTGATGTATGTTGTTGTAAATGAGACGCCGTGCATATACAAAGGAGACTCTGTCCGCGGGCAGGGAGAATTTGTGTATGTGGCGGTCTGGCACGCACCGGGGATGAGGTTTAAAATACCTTGTTAAGGAAGAAAAAAAAAAATACTCGCAATTTTTCGCTTTGATAGACTCAAAAACCCCCGGGGGCGTGACACTGCTAGTAGCTATATGGGTTTGATGCCTTTGTGGGTTCGATGTGGATGTTGGTACGATTATTACAGTACTCTGTGGATGAATGTTTAGTTTACTATCTGATAGTTGGCCATTTTCAAACTAAAAAAAGAAAAAAGGAAAACATTGCGAAAATGATTTGAAAAACATAGGTGTCGAGTGGGCATCGTTTTCAAAACTCTGTGGATTTATGGATTTCGAAATAGTTTTGAAAAACATAGGTGTCGAGTGGGCACCGTTTTTAAAACTCTGTGTATTTATGGATTTCGAAAAGGCTTTGTAAAATCTGGGTGTCGTGTGGGCACCGTTTTTAAAACCCTGTGGATTTATCCTTTCAAACCAATCGGCCTCGTTAATTCTTGATAATCTCATGTGCTCATGTTAGTAAACTGCTGTGGTTAAATGATTATTGTAATCGTGACGCCGTGCATATACCAAGGAGACTTCGCCCGTTTGCGGGGTGAATCGGTATATGCGGCGGGTCTGGGCACGCACCGGGGAAAAAGGACTTTCAAAAAAATATATACGCAAATTCAACTCTTTTCAGTGGTCGTCTTACGCTTAACGAAACCCCCGGGGCGTGACACACCCGCTAAGACTCTGCAAAACAAAGAAGAGAAAAGAAAGGGAGGGGGAAAATCCACGCTCACTCTCAGAACGGAAGGACTCGGGATCCTCAAACATCTCGCACAACGGTCGGAGTACTCTCGACGACTCAGCTGATCAGCTCTCTCGAATCTCGAGACACTAGCAAACTCCACCAACTCGTAGCACAAAACACACTGGCTGGAGATACTCCACAGCCGGGATCGACCCACAACTCAGGGCTAACAAAACTGGTCGGACAACACTCAACGACCCGGGACCACCGTCAACCCCAACGGTTCCCAACAACACTGACCGGAAGATACTCGACGGCCCGGGACCACCGTCTACCCAAACGGCTCCCCACAACACTAGCACAATCTAAACTCAGCTACCAGACTCCACTCAGCCCCCAAGCACGAGTGCAACAATGTCCCACATACCATAATCTAAAACTGACCTCCGGTCAACCGCCCAAAGTCCGCGCTCACCGGAAAACCCTGTCAACCACAATCCAGCACAACCCGTCCCTGCCACCCATGTCCCGGCTACACTACCACAAACCCCTGCTCTCACCCGAGCAACACAGACTGCCTGACTAACAAAGAAGGAGAAAGGAATAACATGGTTTCTCCTAAGTCAAGTCCCAATAAGTAGTGTAGCAGTAAAAGATGGCCTAACTATATGTCCATACAAGCATGCATTTGTCCTCAAGAAAGATAGAAGAAAGTAAACCACATGCCAAAATCACTAATGAACTACACCTGTCCATAATTCTTGATCCATAATGACTCCTTAGAGTAATACCCGCACAAAGCTACATAATCCTGCCCCATCGCATGAACCAATCCCATAAACAGCTATGTGCTAACATGGCATGCTACATAATCACATATAGGGTAACATTAACTTAGGTAAGCTTCCACTAATCACCAACATGACTATCCAAATCTCGCAAGTCCTCATAATATAACATGAATATTAATCTTGCAATTCTTTTATACAATTATCATTACCAAGCTTACCTACCTCTCAATCACATACCGTGTACCCTAGACATGCATGCATCCTAACATAAAGAATTAGAGAACCGTCCACCGGTTCTGGAGATGAAGCAACCCACCTGAAACGCTTTCCGTAGGCAAAGCTGAAGTCGGTGAAGAGGGTGGCCACTTGCTAACAAAATCTGCTGAACCTGCATCCTCGGTACATGTCGCGCAAGCCTCGGCTCCAAACAACATCACCCCAACAATGCAACACCACAACAATAATCAACATCACAACACTCTAATAAAAACCCCACACATACACTTGCCGTTTTTCCAAAACAGCACAAAGAAGGGAATTTCTCACCTCCAAGCAGTGCTCTAAAAATCCCAGAAAAATCACGGTTGCGATCCTCGGGACGAGTAGCCCCAAAACGAGTATTTATACGCCCCGTTCCGACACCTGTAGGCCAAGATACAATTCAAACAAGGTGGTGCGTCGGCAAACCACAACACTGCAAAAACTGCGGGATACAACCCCGAAGAAGCTTAACTATCACCTTTGAAGAGTCCTCAGAAAAAACCAATAAAAATACAAGCGCGTTCCACTCGAAAATTAGATGTCAATCGAGTCCTTAAACGCCTCATTCCGATGCTCGTAGGTCAAGATAGAAAATCGACAAGCCTCCGCTGTCCAAAGTCTCACAACAGAAAAAGGGGTCACAAAACACCTCGGGAACTGTGCCTAAAACTCGAAATGAGGAGAAGTGATCAACACGGTAACGAAGCCTTACCTCTCGTGAACGCGCTGCCGAAAAAATCGGCTCAATTCCATCGGGGTGATCCGGGGTGTCTCGCGGACTGAAGAGCGACGGTAAAAGCCAAAAATCCAAGGTGCGTCGATGTGCGCCGCGTCGCAGTAAACACCGATGGCACGCTCTCCAAAAATACCAGAAATCCAACAAAGAGTGGAGGAGATGAAGTAGAAGGCTCTGTAGAAAGGGGAGCTCCCAGAACAGCCGAAAAACCCCGCACAATAGGCCTCAACTGCCTATTTATAGGCTGAAATCCGGACCAAAAATGCACTTCGGGGGACACTTTCCAGGCGCCCGAAAGATTCGGGTGACTACAGTGCACCCAAAACACACCCCCGCGGTGCGCCCGAAACACGCTGGTTGCGCCACGTCACCCGCCAAACAGGCTACAGCCGATCCAGCCACCAACCACGCGCCGCGTGGCCTGCCGCGGACGCCGACGCGTGGCGCGCCCGAGCGCGGGAAACGGCGGTCAACGCGCGCCCACGTGCGCGCCTGCGCTGTCACGCCCCGGAGGTTTAAGGATTAGCGGAAAATGTACATATATTTTTTTTTCTTAACAACCCCTCCTGCCGGTGCGCGTCAGACCCGCCACATATACAAATTCACTCTTTAAACGGACAGAGTCTCCTTTGTATATGCACGACGTCACATTTACAACATTATTCCTTAACCACACAGTCACAATGAATACATTGATGGAGAGTACTACTATTATCCATAAACTTAAGGTTTCATTCACAACATCAAGATGAGACTGCAGATTTACGAATGGTGTCTAAATGACACCTAAATTCCCAAAGTAATTCCGCGAGTCTCAATTAGGCGGCTGCATCTTTTGAAAGGATAAATCCATAGGTTTTCAAGATAGTGCCCACACGACACTTGGTTTTGGAAAGCATTTTTGAAACCCTTTTGTTTAGTGTAAAACATGCCGCATATAAGTCCATACGAGTATATCTAGTCCACAATACCAAATTAACTATCCATCCAACATCCATAATGGTCCACAATCAAGCAAATGAAACTTAACAGTTAAACAAGAAAGGAAATGAGATAACCCAAACAAACGATAATGTGAAGCCTCAATGGCTAATGTCCTCTAAACGCTGCCTCACCATCGTCCTGGCTACTACACCTAGTCGGACCTGTCACAGTGTGGGAAAGTCAGTGACAAATAAAGTAGATGATCAAAGCAATAAAAGTATTGTTAAGACAAACCGAATACACCGGAACCTTTCGCTTTTCCCCTCATGAGTCACCACATCCCTTGATTTAATTACATGATACCTGTCGGAAGGTCTAAAGACCCCCTCATGAACGATCACTTTACTTGCGTAATGCTTTTAACCCCTCCACGGTGCTAGTGCTGCACCTATAGCGAGCGCGAGGGGTCCCCGCTCGACACCTTTACTTTCGTGGGGTACACGGGTCAACGTACCACAATTCCGAAAAAGTACACCCAATCGGTGGCCAAACAGCCGGTGTGTGTGTAAGCATCTAAAAACATAATAGCCGAAACCGGCGTGTAACAATCACCGCGACACTCAGTCGCCACAGTTAATAATGGAAGAACAGGAAATACTCATGCGATGGGTTTAAACAGTTAATACAATTCATCTACTTTATTAGGCTTGTTATTATACTTGTTATAATGATGACATTCAGCACTTATTGCGAGGGTACCCACCTTGTTGCGTGACGATCGGGACACCTTGAACTTTGACACCCTCCCGCTCAGCACCTGGACCTAAAGAAGTCCCCAAAAAGAACGATAAATCAAACCATGCCGCAAAACGAGACCCAAAACCTGACGACGTAACGGAAATCCCGTAGCGGCGTGTTCACGACGCACGGTTGCTCCCCGCGCGATGCTGCCCGCGCGGCGTCACCGCCCGCGAGTGCCCCACGCGGCATGAAGCCGCGCGGCGCGCACACCAGTGGGTGGCGCCCGTGCGGTGCCGACCACGCGGGCGCCGCCGCCCGCCTGTGCCCCGCGCGGCGTAAACCGCACGGCGCGCACACCCGCGGGCGGCACCCGTGCGGTGCCGCCCGTGGGTGACCCGCGCGGCGTGAAGCCGCGCGGCGTGTACACCTGCGGGTGGCGCCCGTGCGGTGCCTCCCGCGCGGGCGCCGCCGCCCGCGGGTGCCCCGCGCGGCGTGAAGCTGCGCGGCGCGCGCACCAGCGGGTGGCTCCCGTGCGGTGTTGCCCGCGGGCGCCCCGCGCGGCACGAGGCCACGCGGCGCGCGCGCCCGGGGTCGCGCGGCAGCGGTAGCGGCGGCGGCAGTGACGGCGACGGCGACGACGAAGAAGACGCCGAAAAAGACACGAAACCCTAGAAAGATCACAATAAACCAAAACCACTCACCGTTTGCATCGGGGGAAGACGATCCGATTGTACTCCCGGTTCCAACACGTCAATCGGGGTGTTCGAACTCCTTCGCCTTCTCCCTTCCTCTTCTCTTTTTCCTCCGGTTAGGGTTCCATTCTTTTCTTTTCTCTCTCGATCTCTCCGGTTAGGGTTTCTCTTTTGCGAAACGTGGGATTTTCTCTCGTACGTACGAATAATTCCCACATTTAAATATTTATTAACAAATAACTAATTAATTGATTAATTAATTATACGGGATAAACCCATAATTTCCTCGAAAAGCGTGCGGGATATCTTGCACGGATTCTGATGCGCACCAAGTCACCGCAACCCTAAAAACCCTGTTCCGGGAGATCCCAAGGTCGGATTTCAGATCCGATTGCACCGTCGTCATCGTTTTTCGAGCCCTTTCACAGAAAAATATCCGTGCAACACATCGACCAACTTAAGAAAACTTGATAAATCAGCTTTTCTAAAAGAAGTACTTTACTAACAGGAGTGTAAAATATTCCTAGAAAAGTCGAGTCATTACACCACTCACACTTTATAAGAAGTTTCGTCCTCGAAACTTAGTCTCAACCCTCGCTAAACAATTCGGGAAAACACTCCCTCATCTTCGTTTCCAGTTCCCACGTTGCTTCACGTTCTTCGTGATTGCTCCACTGGACCTTTACATAGGGGATAGTCCGATTGCGCAATTTCTTGTCCTCTCGTGCTAAGATTCGCACCGGTGTTTCCTCGATGCTTAAGTCTTCCCACAGCTCGATCGTGGAAACATCAAGGGCGTGAGAGGGGTCGGAAAGGTACTTCCGAAGCATCGAGACGTGAAACACATTGTGGACTCGATCAAGATTCGGCGGCAAAGCCAACCGATACGCCACTGGGCCCACACGTTCTAGGATTTCGAACGGTCCCACGTACCTCGGGCTTAACTTCCCCATTAGGCCGAAACGTCGGGTCCCCTTTGAAGGCGAAACTCGGAGCAACAAGTGCTCGCCCACCGTAAATTCCAAATCCCGTCGTCTGTGTTCCGCGTAACTTTTTTGTCGGCTCTGGGCAGTCAGCAGCCGTTGCTTGATAAGGCGCACTTTTGCTTCGGTCTCCTCCACCAGATCTGGTCCCAAAAACTTGCGCTCTCCCAAGTCGTTCCAGCATATTGGAGACCGACAGCGGCGCCCGTACAGGGCCTCGTATGGCGCCATTTGAATGCTGGCTTGGTAGCTGTTGTTGTAGGCGAACTCCACAAGGGGTAGGTATCGAGACCACCCCTCACCCAAGTCAAGTACGCATGCTCGGAGAATGTCTTCGAGGATCTGGATCACTCGCTCCGATTGCCCGTCGGTTTGCGGGTGAAAAGCCGTACTAAAATATAGTTTAGTCCCCATTGCCCATTGCAGGCTCTGCCAAAAGTTTGACACAAAACGTGTGTCCCTATCCGAAGTAATGGACGCCGGTATCCCATGAAACCTTACCACCTCATTGATGTAGGTTTGCGCTAGTCGGTCTCGGGTCCATGTCGTATGAATGGGCAGGAAGTGGGCCGATTTCGTCAACCGATCCACTATGACCCATATCGCATCATGTCCTTGTGGGGATCTCGGGAAGCCGGTCACAAAATCCATCGTAATCATCTCCCACTTCCATTCCGGCACAGGTAACGGTTGTAACTTCCCCGCTGGGCGTTGATGTTCGGCCTTTACTTGTTGGCATACTAGGCAATGCGCCACGAATCGTGTCACGTCTCCCTTTAATTTAGGCCACCAGAAGGTTTGTTTAATATCCTTGTACATCTTCGTCCCCCAAGGGTGCGCTGAGTAGGGAGCACTATGCGCTTCCCTCAGGATTTCTTCCTTGAGTTCCGTTAGGTCAGGCACGCAAATTCGCCCTCGGAATCGTATTGTGCCATCAGAGCCTATTGCAAAATCGCCTCCTTGGTCTGAAGGTATTCTGTCTCGCACCAGCTGCAACTGTGTGTCTGTCGATTGTCATTCCAAGATCTTGTCGAGCAAGGTAGGCCTAACTACCAGGGTCAGGAGTTGTGCGACCGTTCCTGCCGGTACTACCTCCAGTCTTAGTTGCGAGAACTCCTCAATCAGACGATCTTGTTGGGTAATGGCATTTGTCATTGATTCTACTGTCTGCCCTTTGCGGCTCAAGGCGTCGGCCACCACGTTTGCCTTTCCAGGGTGGTAGTGGATCGACAAATCGTAGTCTTTTGGCAGCTCGAGCCAACGCCTTTGCCGTAAATTTAACTCATTCTAAGTAAAAAGGTACTTGAGGCTCTGGTGATCGGAATACACATTACAGTGTGTCCCGTATAGGTAGTGTCTCCACAGCTTGAGGGCAAACACGACTGCTGCAAGCTCCAAGTCGTGTGTGGGGTAATTCCGTTCGTACTCCTTAAGTTGTCTTGACGCGTAGGCTATGACGCCCTGCCGACACGCCTGTCATTGAGGTCTGATGGGGCGCGGCAGCAGTTGCACCCCCTGCCCCTGGCGGTCCCGTAGTGGGGGCGGTCGATTCGGGCGAAGGGATCGGAGCGTCCTCCGCTGGTGCGGTTGCCTGCTGCTGCATTAACTGACGGACTTGTTCTGTCAACGTCGCCAGTTGCCCGGCCATTTCTCGCAGTTGCTGTCGGAGGAGTTGGCTCTCCGCGGTGGTCGGGGCCATATTTTCTGCACCCGCGTTGTCAGTCGATGACCTGGTCCGGACCATTATCTGCTGTATACAAAGAAACCGCGTTAACCCTAAGGTTACTGGCCTAGCACTTTGACCTACGACGGCACCGAAATTAATCCCCCCCCCCCCCCCCCCTTTTCCCTCGTACACTCACGGTCTACCGCACCTACACCTTGGTTATCTCATGTTCAATTTCTTGTGGCGTTATGCACTGTGGATGTTGGTCACTGACTACTGTGGTTAAAGTTGTTTTTCTCTGATACCATATAATCTGTCATGCCCCGGAGGTTTAAGGATTAGCGGAAAACGTACATATATTTTTTTTTCTTAACAACCCCTCCTGCCGGTGCGCGTCAGACCCGCCACATATACAAATTCACTCTTTAAACGGACAGAGTCTCCTTTGTATATGCACGGCGTCACATTTACAACATTATTCCTTGACCACACAGTCACAATGAATACATTGATGGAGAGTACTACTTTTATCCATAAACTTAAGGTTTCATTCACAACATCAAGATGAGACTGCAGATTTACGAACGGTGTCTAAATGACACCTAAATTCCCAAAGTAATTCCGCGAGTCTCAATTAGGCGGCTGCATCTTTTGAAAGGATAAATCCAGAGGTTTTCAAGATAGTGCCCACACGACACTTGGTTTTGGAAAGCATTTTCGAAACCCTTTTGTTTAGTGTAAAACATGCCGCATATAAGTCCATACGAGTATATCAAGTCCACAATACCAAATTAACTATCCATCCAACATCCATAATGGTCCACAATCAAGCAAATAAAACTTAACAGTTAAACAAGAAAGGAAATGAGATAACCCAAACAAACGATAATGTCAAGCCTCAATGGCTAATGTCCTCTAGACGCTGCCTCACCATCGTCCCGGCTACTACACCTAGTCGGACCTGTCACAGTGTGGGAAAGTCAGTGACAAATAAAGTAGATGATCAAAGCAATAAAAGTATTGTTAAGACAAACCGAATACACCGGAACCTTTCGCTTTTCCCCTCATGAGTCACCGCATCCCTTGATTTAATTACATGATACCTGTCGGAAGGTCTAAAGACCCCCTCGTGAACGATCACTTTACTTGCGTAATGCTTTTAACCCCTCCACGGTGCTAGTGCTGCACCTATAGGGAGCACGAGGGGTCCCCACTCGACACCTTTACTTTCGTGGGGTACACGGGTCAACGTACCACAATTCCAAAAAAGTACACCCAATCGGTGGCCAAACCGCCGGTGTGCGTGTAAGCATCTAAAAACATAATAGCCGAAACCGGCGTGTAACAATCACCGCGACTGTCACGCCCCGGGGGTTTAAACGCGCGGAAGAAGAGCCACCGATGCTCCAAAACTCATGATAAATTTTTTTTTGAAACCAATCTCCCTCGGTGCGTGCCCAGACCCGCCGCATATACAAATTCACTCTGCAAGCGGCAGAGTCTCCTTTGTATATGCACGGCGTCCTGACTACAAAGTCCCTACCATTCAGCCTTTAACCACATTAGATAGAGAAACAACACATACAAGCAGTCACATTACACATACCACTATTTTCCACAAGTGATAAAGAGGCCGACTGTTTTTGAAAGGATAAAGCCACAGGGTTTTGAAAGCGGTGTCCACCCGACACCGAGATTTTCTAAAGCCATTTCGAATTTGCATAAATCCACAGGGTTTAAAAACGGTGCCCACACGACACCCAGGTTTTATAAAACTGTTTTCGCAATCACATAAATCCACAGGGTTTTGAAAACGGTGCCCACACGACACTCGGGTTTTATAAAACTGTTTTCGCAATGTTTTCTCTTTTCTTTTTTTTTTTTGTAGTTTGAAAGCGGCCAATCAAGAGATATAAAGAAATAAGCACTTATCCAAAAAGTATGAAAGACAGACCAACATCCACGTCGACCCCACGGGGGTATCGGAATCCACAACTAGCTACTATGAGTAATAAAATGAACAAAGAAGGTAAGGTAAACAGTATCTGTAGCCTCTAAGGGCCAGAAGATCGCTCACGCGGCCTCACCAACGCCATAGCGCTCGCCCCTGGACGAACCTGTCACGGAGTGGGAAGTCAGTGACCAGAAACAATAATAAAAGCAATAAGGGCAAAAGTAAAGCAAACCACTGTAAAACCAGAGCAACCGCCCTCCTCAACGTGCAACCAACAGTGAAAAACCTTGTACAATCCAAACCCGGGCACCTGCCCCGGCAACCACACCGAGAACCTATCTCGGTAAATCGTACCGAGCACCTGCCCCGGCACGACCTCGAGCACCCTCCTCGGCACCGCTCACAACCCCCACCCATGAGGGCCCCTATTACGTCACCCACACTTGGGGTACATGGGTCAACGTACCACTTTTCCGAAAAAGCACACCCCTGCGGTGGCCAACCCGCTGGTGTGCGTGTAGCAATCGCGAGCCTCATAACCAAGTATATAAATAGATAGCTTAAACAGGGTTAGCATTTAAAACAGGTAATCACTTTATTTCCCACCGTTGCCCAATCATACAAATTCTATGACTTACACCTTGTCCCAAAAACCATGTAAATGTAACCACCTTGTGTGTGTCGACCGGCGTTCCACTCGTCCCCGACTACGTGCCTGTCGAACCTACAATGTCCCGCGCCCCGAAGAACCATCAGCGACCATAACCGACAACCATAATTTAAAAGAATAATTTAAACAACTTAAACAGAGGGCGCGTCGAGCCTGCCGTAGAGGAAAAATGACTCTAGGCTCGGCGGCGAAGCAACTCCGCGTCGTGTGCTGTCATCCCGCGTGGCACCAGCCCGCGCAGCACGAGCTGACAGCAGTAGCCCCGCTCGGTACTAACCTGCGCGGCATGTTGCTTGCCGGTGTGGCTTGCTGCCTGCAGGCACAGCGTGCTGCCTGCAGGCGTGGCGGCCCCGCGCGGCACTGGCCCGCGCGGGCGCCCCTCCTGCTGGGGCCCCGGGCGGCACCAGCCCGCGCGGGCGCCCCTCCTGCGTCGGCCCCGCGCGGCACCAGCCCGCGCGGGCGCGATGCCCGCAGGCGCGGGCGACCCCGGGCGGCACCAGCCCGCGCGAGCGCCCCACCTGCGGGCGGCCCATCAGACAGAGACACGCGATGGATCGGGAAGATATCTTCGAAGCATGGAAACATAGAACACGTCGTGAATCCGGTCGAGATTTGGCGGTAGGGCTAGGCGATAGGCCACCGGGCCGATGCGCTCCAAGATCTCAAACGGCCCCACGAACCGTGGGATCAACTTGCCTCTCAGCCCGAACCGCTTAATCCCTTTGGACGGCGAGACTCGCAGTAGCACGTGCTCCCCTACCTGAAATTCCAAGTCGCGGCATCTCTGGTCTGCATAGCTCTTTTGTCGACTCTGGGCGGTCAGCAACCGCTGCCTGATGAGGCGCACCTTTTCCTCGGTCTCTTCTACTAAGTCCGGTCCCAAGAATTTTCGCTCCCCCAAGTCGTCCCAACAGATCAGGGACCTACAGCGTCTGCCATATAGGGCTTTGTACGGCGCCATCTGGATGCTAGCCTGGTAGCTGTTGTTGTAGGCGAACTCCACGAGAGGTAGGTAGCGCGACCATCCGTCCCCCAAATCAAGTACACAGGGCCGAAGCATGTCCTCGAGGATCTGGATCACTTGTTCAGATTGTCCATCCGTCTGGGGGTGAAAGGCTGTGCTGAAGTGCAGTTTGGTCCCCAACGCTCGTTGTAGACTCTGCCAGAAGTTCGAGACAAACCGCGTGTCTCTGTCTGAAGTGATTGATGCCGGCACCCCATGTAACCTCACGATCTCACTGATGTAGATCTGAGCCAGCCGATCTCGTGTCCACGTCGTGTGAATGGGTAGGAAGTGAGCTGACTTCGTTAACCGATCCACGATGACCCATATATTGTCGTGCCCCTGCTGCGAACGCGGAAATCCGGTGACAAAATCCATGGTGATTCGCTCCCATTTCCACTCTGGCACCGGTAGTGGTTCCAACTTTCCTGCCGGCCGCTGGTGTTCGGCCTTTATCCGTTGACAGATCAAGCAATGCGCTACGAACCGTGTTACATCCCCCTTCAGCTTCGGCCACCAGAAGGTCTGCTTGAGGTCCCTGTATATTTTTGTGCCTGCAGGGTGCGCCGCATAGGGAGCGCAATGCGCTTCAGTCAAGATTTCCCTCTTCAAGTCTGGCAAATCGGGCACACAAATCCGCCCTCGAAACCGGAGTGTGACATCTGTCCCCACCGAAAAGTCCCCCCTGGTCCAGGGACATCCTGTCCCGGACAAGCTGTAACTGCGGATCGGTCCCTTGGCCTCCTCGGATCTTCTCGAACAAGGTAGGCTTGATTATTAAAGACATTAGTCGCTCGGCCGTTCCTGCCGGTACCACTTCCAACCTTAGCCGCGCGAACTCCGCGATCAAGTCATCCTGCGGAGTAATCGTGCCTGCTGATGTCCCCTCTGTTTGTCCCTTTCTGCTATGTAGTGATCCGGCCTTTCGGGGTATTTTTGACTTACATGTAGTCATTTAAGCCTTTAAGTGAAATAAAATTATTCAATTCTTAAAAGTTGGCCATTGTGAGGTGCTAGTATTTTTCTGCGATAGAGCGCGGAAAAAGAAATCCGATATCGGGATCCCCCGGAACGGGATTCAAAGTGATACGGTGATTAGTAGTGCATCGAAATCCGTGCAAAATATCTTGCACCCGTTAGAGATAAGGTGGGTTATCTCGTAGGGGATAATTAATTAGTTAATTAATTATCCCAGATGGAAGATTAATAATTCTCTTACGTATGAATTAAAGAGAAATTAATTAAAGATAAAGTACGACTATATAAGGGATCCCGATTATCGGAAAGAAAAGAAAAGAAGAAAATAAAAAAAAACCCTAATCGGTGAGAAGAGAAAAAAAAAAAGAAAAGAAAAGACGGAACCCTAGCCGGAAGAAAGGGAAAGGAGAAAGAGAAGGATCCCGATCTTCCCGGACACCGAACCGGAGGCAAGAACGCGACCGGACAACCTTCCCGTCGATCTTCGGTTAGTAAAATAATTGTTTTAAATTATTTGGGATTTTTTCGTCGTCTCTTTTGTTTGAGTTCTTGGTTTCTTTGTGTTACGGAATTTGAGTTGGCGTAGTTTCGTGAAAGGTTCAAGTCTTGAAGATTGAAGGTGAAGAAAGTTGGATCATTTAACTCAATCTCAAGAAAGAAGAATTCAAAAGGATCAGGTATGTTTAACTAAAGATTATTGGTGATCCGAATACTTCTTGTAGTGTAGAAACACCTGGAAGAGTTTTTAACTGTATAAAAATCAAAAACTGGTGTTCGGACATGTTCAGGATCCGGATCAGAGCCAGCGATCCGGATCCCGAAGGTTGTTGTTTCATACATTACTTCAATCCGGATCGCAGCATCTCACGATCCGGATCCCGAACGTTGAGTTTTCTGAAATGTATGAACGATCCGGATCAGGCATTCCGATCCGGATCCCGAACGTTTGTTTTCTGGAAACCGTCTTTATTGCTACTGCAATCCGGATCGCCCAAATCCGATCCGGATCGCCTTCCGTCAAAATTTCAGAAATGTTAGGTTTTTGATTCTTATCTCCTTCCAAATGTTTCTAACCTATAAATAGACCCTATGACTCTTTTTCTAGGGTTAATCCAAAATCCAAAATAGCCGTCATATTAAAATATCATCTTATACGGCTCTAGATCCACATATAGAGAAGAAAGGAAATCATTAGATAATACTCTATGTTTCTTCGTCTATATTGATTAGTTTGATTCTAGGTTTTCATACTCACATCTTGAGTTGAATCAAACTAATGAATACTTAGATGGTATTTCCGATCTATCTTTGATCTAAGTATTCGGCGGATCATCACCACCCAAAAACAACGATTTCCCCAAAATCGGCGCGTGGATTCGCGTGTCCTTGTGGATTCAAGGTTCAACCGCTCTCGTGGATTCGGAGCGAGGCACGTTCGTGGATTCGAAGGGTGCTATTGGGTGCAGACCGTGGATTCGGTCGGACGTCGTGGATTCGACGTTGGACGCCGTGGATTCGGCGTTGGGCGCAGATCGTGGATTCGAGAAGCGTCGCGGAGTGAGCGGAGAAGATCCTCTAGGAGCGTATGGAAAAGGTTGAGTCGTAAGTGTGTACGGTAAATCACCTTGTACGTGTTTTAATTCTAGTGGATTTCTGCCGTGTTATCGGTCCCGTGGTTTTTTACTCCGGTGATGGAGTTTTCCACGTAAAAATCTTGCGTGTTATTTTTATTTCCGCATTGGGTTTTTATCGCAACGATTTTTGAGTGTTTATACGTTTACACCTATTCACCCCCCTCTAGGTGTTTTTTCCCCTATTTAGATCTACATTACATATAACCCAACAAGTGGTATCAGAGCGGGAATAGGGTTGTAAACAATGGTTGAAGGTGGAAACATCAATTGACCCCCTTTCTTTGATGGAACAAATTATGCGTACTGGAAAGTACGGATGAAAGCCTTTTTAATTTCCATCGACGAAAGGGTGTGGCAATCAATTGAATTAGGATGGTCTAATCCAACTGAAATTATCTCTGATGTTCGCACCTTAAAACCTAGGTCGAAATGGACCAAGGAAGAGTCAGATTCATCTTCTTACAATGGCAAGGGAATTAATGCTATTTTTAATGCCTTATCTCAAACTGAATTCTCTCGCGTCTCGGCATGTGAGACTGCGAAAGAAATCTGGGATGTTCTTCAGGTTACACATGAGGGAACTAACCTCGTGAAGATTCAGAAACTGCAAATGCTTACGAGCAAGTTTGACTCTATCTTGATGGCAGAAAATGAATCTTTCACGGACTACTATACACGATTGCAAGACATCGTAAACTCATGTGCTAACCTGGGAGAGAAGATTCCAGAATTTAAGATTGTAAGAAAGATCTTAAGAACTCTTCCTGAACGATTTCGCCCAAAGGTTACAGCCATTGAAACTATTAAACACCCGGACGAAATGCGTGTAGAAGAATTAGTTGGTTCATTACAAACATATGAAATGACATTTACTACTAACAATTCTTCTGGAAAAGTATCCTCTTCTAAGTCTTCAGGTTATGCGTTGAAAACAACTAAGGAAGAAGACGCGGATACATCCTCCTCAGACGATGACGAGAACCTTTCTATGGAGGAATTTGAGAAGCAGCTCGCTCTCTTGACAAGAAAGTTTCGCCGCAACTTTCGAAGGGGTAATTCAAGTAAATCTCCATCCTTCGGAAAGTCGAACAAAGGCAAGGGTACTTCAAGTTACAAGTCAAGAAAGCAAGAGAACTTCTCAAAGGATAAGAAAAGTTCAGAGGGACAACTACAATGCTTCAAATGTCGAGGCTACGGTCACATTGCAACGGAGTGTCCCAACAAGTATCCGGCAAAGAAGAAGGCGATGCAAGTCGTCACTTGGGATGACAACTCAACGTCAAATGAGTCGTCTTCAAGTGATAAAGAAAAGAGCTCCACGGCATTCCACGCGTCCATATCTTCACCCTTCATGTGCTTTATGGCAAGTACATCCGAGTCATTGTCCAACTCCACTGTTGAAAAGATTGCAACGGACAACGAATCGGATGATTCGGAAGGTGAAGATTTTGCTTTAGCCTACCACAGACTTTTGAGGGATTCAAAGAAAGTGGCTAAGCAAAACAAGAGTTTGAGAGGGAGAGTGCATGATCTCGAAGAAGAAGCAAAAAGAGCAACTTCTCTCTCAAACGCTCTTGAAGTGGATAGGGAAAATCTGATAAAAGTAAATGTTTCCCTTCAAGAGTCCAATGAGCTTTTTGAGAAGGAACATACAAAACTGGTGGATAAAGCGGATCACTTCTCAAAGCTCTACAACGAGGCTCGACAGGATAACCTGGAAATGACAAAGACCATTTTCCAACTCAAGGATGACTTGAAGCGATTCTCTTCAGGAAGGAGTAAGTTGGATAGGCTTCTTGGTCTTGGTCAAACAAATCGGTTCGGCCTCGGGTACACTCAAACTGGAAACAGTCCAAGTTCGAGTGGGATAGTTTTTGTGCCTCAGTCGGTATCTCCTCCTCCGACACCGGAATTCAAGACAAACAACGACAACAAACTTACTTCATCTTCTTTGGGATCGTCAAGATCTAAGGTATGTTTTCGTTGTGGTGTTTCAGGGCACATAAGAAGATATTGCAAGACGGGAGTCAAACGCGCACCTCAAACACTTCTTGCAATGACTACCACAAAGGTGATTCCTCGGAAATCAATTGCAAATCAATTGAAGGAAAAGAACCTTGGTAGTTTACCGCGCAAGACGACTTCATCAAGGAGCAGCAATCGTTTTAACAAGACGCTTTCACCTAGGCATATAACTTCACGACCATTACCGACGCACTCCAAAAAGGTTTGGGTGCGCAAAGGTGAAATCTTTCCTTGTCTTGTTACCAATGTTTCCTTGCATGCATATGATAGTTCGTCTTGGTATCTGGATAGCGGGTGTTCGCGTCACATGACCGGTGACAAAAATAGTTTTCAAAATCTTGAGAAAATCTCCGGAGGACTCGTTGTTTTCGGAGACGGTCGATCTTCCAAAATTGTTGGAAAAGGAACAGTAGCTATTCCAGATGGCCCGGTTCTAAATAATGTGTTATTTGTTGATGGCCTTAAGACTAACCTCATCAGCATAAGTCAACTTTGCGACAATAGTTTTTCAGTTAACTTTTCATCTGTTGAATGTGTTGTAACTGATAAGTACCATGTATTCTTTTTAAAAGGGGTTAGATCTGAAAACAATTGTTATGTTGTTCCTAATAAGTTTTCTGAAAAATGTAACCTAGTTTCTTTGGATAATGAAACACTTTGGCATGAAAGGCTAGGTCACTTAAATTTTAAGGAACTTGCTAGAATTTCAAACAAGGACGTGGTCAAGGGGGTTCCAAAACTTTTGCTTAAACAAAACGTTGTGTGTGGTGGTTGCCAAAAGGGAAAACAGTCTAGGACTGCACACAAGAACTTGAACCACGTTGGTACAAAACGGCCTTTGGAACTTTTGCACATGGATTTAATGGGGCCGACCCGTCAACCATCTTTGGGAGGTAAATGGTATATTTTCTTATTGGTTGATGATTTCTCTAGGTTTTCTTGGGTAGCATTTTTAAAAGAGAAAGCTGATACGTTTGATTCTTTTCATGAGATTTGCCATCGTATTATGATTGAAAAGAATGAAAAGATCATTCGTGTTAGGAGTGATAGAGGTGGAGAATTCATAAATTCTAAATTCATTGATTTTTGCACTTCCAACGGCATAAAACATGAATTCTCAGCACCCTATACACCTCAGCAGAATGGTGTTGTTGAGCGCAAAAACAGGGTTGTTCAAGAGATGGCGCGTGTGATGCTTCATAGCCGGAATTTACCGCTACATTTTTGGGCTGAAGCTGTGAACACCGCTGTCTATGTCATTAATCGAGTGTATTTGCGCCCAGGAACTTTAAATACACCATATGAGCTGTGGTTTAGTAGAAAACCGGATATCAAATACTTTCCTATCTTCGGGAGTCGATGTTACATTTTACGTGACTGTGAAAATCTTGGAAAGTTTGACTCTCGAAGTGACAAAGGGATCTTTTTGGGTTATTCTACGAATAGCAGAGCATATCGAGTATTTAACATCGAATCTAAAACGATTGTAGAATCTATAAATGTTAAAGTAGATGAAGCTTTTCACTTTGCATCTGAAAAATCTACCCTCGATATCTCTCTAGATGATGATACTCCTGTAATTGCATCTTCTCATGATAATACTTCCAATATTAATGATGCATCTAATGGTTCTTCAAGTTTATCTGATGTGCAGGAATCATCTCATATACCTCTGAGTACTCCGTTTCAACAAACGCTACGAATCTCCAAGGATCATCCTGAATCAAACATCATTGGAGATCCACAAGAAGGAGTTAGAACTCGGAGGCAGTTGGTTTGTGGATTCGCTTGCTACGTATCTTTAATCGAACCAAAGAACATAGATGAAGCTCTTCAGGATGACTACTGGATTAAAGCAATGCAGGAAGAGCTCCATCAATTTGAGCGAAACAAAGTCTGGGAATTAACGAAGCCTCCAAAGCAACATAATGTGATAGGTACCAAATGGATTTTCAAGAACAAGAAAAATGAGGATGGTACTATCATCAGGAACAAGGCACGATTAGTTGCTCAAGGCTACTCTCAAGTAGAAGGTATAGACTTTGATGAAACATTCGCCCCTGTAGCTAGACTCGAGTCCATTCGTATACTATTTGCTATTGTTTGTCATTTTAAAATCAAATTATTTCAAATGGACGTTAAGAGCGCGTTTCTAAATGGGTTTTTAAATGAGGAAGTTTATGTGGCTCAACCGAAAGGTTTTGTAGACCATAAACAACCTAACCATATTTTTCGTTTGAAAAAGGCTCTTTACGGTCTGAAACAAGCACCGCGAGCATGGTACGAAAGGCTGACAAAGCACCTTTTGGAGAAGGGCTATACTCGAGGGGGAGCTGACAGGACTCTCTTTGTGAAGCATTATCAAAGCAATTTCATTGTAGCACAAATATATGTCGATGACATTGTATTTGGCGCAACAAGAGATAATGATGCTTCTAAATTCGCGGAGACCATGGAAAGCGAATTTGAGATGTCCATGATGGGCGAATTGACTTATTTCCTTGGATTGCAAATTAAACAAAATGATGAAGGTATTCACTTGAGTCAATCCAAGTATGCAATGGAGTTGGTTAAAAAGTTTGACTTAGAAAATTCGAAGGATTTTCCGACTCTAATGGGAACTAGCCACAAGGGACTTGGAAGTGAATCACAAAGTGAGAATGTAGACGAGAAACTGTATCGAAGTATGATTGGAAGTCTACTTTACCTCAAGGCTAGTCGCCCGGACATATCCTTTAGTGTTGGGATTTGCGCGAGATATCAATCAGCACCAAAGGAGGTTCACCTAAAAGCGGTGAAAAGGATCATCCGGTACATCAAAGGATCAATTAATTTCGGAATTTGGTATCCTATGGGAACTAGTTTGGATATTGTTGGATACTCAGATGCCGATTGGGCAGGATCAGTGGATGATCGGAAAAGCACGAGTGGTGCATGCTTCTATCTTGGTCATTGCCTTGTTGCATGGCACAGTAAAAGCAGAATTGCATAGCACTCTCGACTGCCGAAGCGGAATACATTTCAGCAGGTAGTTGTTCAACCCAACTCATTTGGATGAAAAGTGTGTTGAGCGACTTCCGGATTTCAGCATCTTCGGTAACAATTCTTTGTGACAACACAAGTGCAATTAACATTTCTAAAAACCCTGTGTTGCACTCTAGAACAAAACATATTGAACTTAGATATCATTTTCTTAGAGAGCTAGTTGAATCAAATACTCTTCAACTTTCATATATTTCAACTGAGGATCAATTAGCTGACATTCTAACAAAACCTTTAGATCAAAAACGTTTTATTCATTGCGAAAAGCAATTGGAATGCTTTCCTTGAAATAAACTTCTTTTTGAAACCTTTGCTTAGGATAGGTTTTGTTTGCTTTTGTTTTGTTCATTATCTATGTTTGTACATAGGACACTAATTGAGCATAGATCATAATTGACTTTAATTGCATCTTTTCGCACATTTAGAAATTTATTATGCTTTTGCCATCATAATATTTCACTGTTGCAATGATCATTTATGTTAATTAAATCATCTTCTGAGTGATCAAAGTCAATTTCTCTCTCAATGATCTCTTGGTATAGTCATTATCTTATTTGACTGCTTAGTCGAGTATGAAATCGAGATCAATTTTTGGTTGAAGACTTTATATCTTAAATAATTGATAGCCAATTGAGGGGGAGTCAAAGAAATGTAAAATGCTCAAAAGATGTGGAAAGAGTTACATCCCAATGAGGAGTGTGAAAACTACCACCACATGGAGGAAAGAGCTACCACCTCGGTCGTCCGAGTATTGTGTGCAGCTACCACATGTATACCAAGCATGGTTGTTCAATTTTGATTAAGTAAAATGCATGTTGAAATACTTGACTCCGTCAAATTTCAAGGTTGGTATAAGGTGGGTTTTTAAAGAAAGATGCTCAAAGAGCCACTCTCTTCAACAGATTGTCTAGATAAATTATCTACTATATTTGGGATTTCAAACATCTATTGATCTTTGTATTTCATTTTCTTTACTGAATTGATGATTTGATAAAGGCATTACTCATAAGATCAAGTTAGATGTAATTGAAGGTGTTCAACTTTAAGGGATTTAATTTTTGTAAATTCTCGTTTCATTTTGGATATTATTGATAGATTTGGCATAATCTATTTCTTGTTGTATGAAACGATGATTTTTGTTTAAAGTTGATACACAAAAGTGCTTACAATCTTTTTCTGGTTTTTCTTGAATTTCTCTGAAATTTTTCTGAAGAAAAAGTTGGAGCCGATCCGGATCGGGCAAGGTGATCCGGATCCCGAACGCAGGCTTCTTCCTGCGGCTGGCCGATCCGGATCGAAATCTCGATCCGATCCGGATCACGGCTAGGGTTTTAATAAGAACAAGAGGGTTTTGATTTCTTTTACCTTAATCTTTGTTCTCAAGTCTCTAGAGCCTCTCTCTCTAGAACGATTGCACCTTGGAGCTTTTCAAACTCAAGTTCTTCGAATACAAGTAAGTTTTATTGATCAAATCTCGGTTTTTTCACCGTTTTTCTTTTTCCTCCTCAAACGTGATGAATTTCTTGGATCGATTTCGTTTGTGGATGGTTTTTGATCAAATTTCTTTTGAAATAAGAACTCTGGGTAGATTGTTTTGATTATAGGCTAGGTATTCCCAAGTTAAACGGATTTTTGGTCTTCGATTCCAAAGATTTCGGTTTTAGGGCATATAATGAGGATTTTCGAAAATCATGCAATGATCTATTTTTAAAAGTCCTTTTGCAAACTAATTTGATTCTTAGTCTCTCTACATGATTATGATTGTTTGGGTACAATTTTTCAAATTTTTGAAAATTAACAATTTTTCATGTGTTCTTGAGTTGGTTTCACAGGATACTTTTTCACTAGCACAAGATGGTGATCACTTGGATTATTTTCCTACTTGCTGCCATGGTTCATACCAAGGACACTGTCAAGCCCAAGAGGGCTAAGAAGGCCTAAGAAAGCGAAGAAAGCTAAGATGATTCGATACAGAGTGAAACGAGAATCAATTGATTGGGATGAACTGCAAGTTGAAGCAACGATGTTTCTACTGCTTCAAAGGAAAAGCCACTGCAGAAACATCAAAAGGAAAAGGCTCCGCCTACTGCTGCTGAAAAAAGGCAAAGCTCCAATGGAGGAAACTTCCTGGGAAGACAAGGAAGGAAAAGTGTTGCTCGCAAAAGAGGAAGTGCTGGGAATCTCCATTGAGCAACCAGGAATAGCCCAAGCACCTCCACAAGACTTT
>CM055067.1:14389531-14619659 GCA_029204045.2 Tillandsia leiboldiana | reverse complement strand
CTCTGAGAGCCTCTCTCTCTAGAACGATTGCACCTTGGAGCTTTTCAAACTCAAGTTCTTCGAATACAAGTAAGTTTTATTGATCAAAATCTCGGTTTTCACCGTTTTCTTTTTTCCTCCTCAAACGTGAGAATTTCTTGGATCGATTTAGTTTGTGGATGGTTTTTGATCAAATTTCTTTTGAAATAAGAACTCTGGGTAGATTAGTTTTGATTATATGCTAGGTATTCCCAAGTTAAACGGATTTTTGGTCTTCGATTCCAAGATTTCGGTTTTAGGGCATATAATGAGGATTTTCGAAAATCATGCAATTGATCTATTTTTAAAAGTCCTTTTGCAAAACTAATTTGATTCTAGTCTCTCTACATGATTATGATTGTTTGGGTACCAATTTTTCAAATTTTTGAAAATTAACAATCTTTCATGTGTTCTTGAGTTGGTCTTCACAGGATACGTTTGTCACTAGCAATCAAGATGGTGATCACTTGGATCATCTTCCTACTTGCTGCCATGGTTCATACCAAGGACCACTGTCAAGCCCAAGAGGGCTAAGAAGGCTAAGAAAGCGAAGAAAGCTAAAGATGATTCCGATACAGAATCTGAAACGGAATCAATGATTGGGATGAACTGCAAGTTGAAGCAACGACTGTTTCTACTGCTTCGAAAGGAAAAGCCCGTGCAGAGACATCAAAGGAAAAGGCTCCGCCTACTGCTGCTGAAAAAGGCAAAGCTCCAATGGAGGAAACTTCTGGGAAGACAAGAAGGAAAAGTGTTGCTCGCAAAAGAGGAAGTGCTTGAGGAATCTCCATTGAGCAACCAGTTGATAGCCAAGCACCTCCACAAGACTTTGTCAGCTCGGCTAGAATAAAGAATTTGAAAACAGGGAATGCATTGGAGAAAGGCATGTTGATGTAAAAGCCTTAAAGGACCGTTCTCGGCCATTTGGGACTTTGTTTGACCAGATAGGTCTTGCTCCCATTTGCGACTTCCCGGAGACCACTGGGTATTGTCTTCACTCAGTGAGAATATTTTATCAGAATGCTTGCTATCTAGTTGATCAGGAGAGCGGACGCCGAGACTTTCAAACATTGGTCAAGAATGTTAAGATCAAAGTGACGCCCCAACTGATTGGAGAGGTATTAGGGATGGACGCCCGAGCCGATGGCACTCATTACCTGAAGAATCAAGTCTTCAACACCTACTCCTGGAGAGTGGTAGTTGATGGAATCTGCCTTCCAGATACTCGGTCGACTGGAAACTCCGTTTTCTCGAAAGAACTACGACCAGAGTACCGCTTTTTAAACTTAATTGTTTGTTATAATGTCATTCCAAACATGAACACAAAGGTTCTTCGGTGGGAGAGAATGATATTCCTGTATCTACTTGGAAACCCCACAGCAGCAATGGGAGCTAACTTAAACATTCCTTACGTCATCTGGACAAAGATGGCGCGATATGTGGAGCATGCTCATCCTTCAGAGAGACTACCTTATCCAATGATCATCATGCGCATTCTTCGCAAATTTAAAGCTGACACAAATGCAAGTTCCTATATGCACAGTCTAGGAACGATCAATGAAACAACGATTGTAAAGTCTCTCTCGACGAAGCCAGATGAACCCATACTACCTCCTCACCGGCAACGAGCACAACAACAACAACAAGCGACAACCTCTGCACCGGCAGCAACTCCTCCAGCCCAACCAGCACATCCAGCACAACAAGCACCTCAATCAACTTCTGATGATGATGCATCTGTTACCTCAATCTATAAAGAACAGCAAAGGCTCTCCAACGAGCAAGAACGTATATCAAATGAACTAATTGAGGTAAAGGAAGAAATAAAGAAGGTAAATAAGAATCAATCATCAATGAACAAGCGATTAAAGAAAATCTTCCAAATTCTCGGCTGTATCAGTTCAGATGAATCTGAATGATCCATATCCTTCCAATTTCTGTTTATTATGCATATGTTTAATCTTTCTTTTGTGCAGGTTTTTAAGTTTTAAGTTTAATTTTAGTTCTCCGGATTTTCTTGATTGTGAACTTTTTAACTCTCCTCTAAATTTCTGGTAATTTTGGCTTTATTTGTGACAAAAAGGGGGAGAGAGTTTAGAGAGAACTTGAACAATGATTGATGTGAATGTGTGAACATCAAGGTAAGTATCATTTCAACTTTGACTTTGGTGAAAGGTAAGTATCACAACTTTGGTTTTTATCTTGTGATTTGTTGCATGTTCCTACTAACTATTCGACTAACTATTTGGACATGTATTATCACTAACAAGTTGTTTGATTACTAACAAAGCAAAGTTATGACATTTGGAATTTTATTGCTTAGAAGATATGTCAATGCTTGATTGTGATCCTATTACATATCTGAATTACTCAATGTCATGGTGAGCATAAACTCTATCTCTGTTAGGTTTTGAATGCTAAATATTCTTGAGGTATCTAACGATCTCTTTTTGTCAAGAATGATTTCTTTGTGCAGAGAGTACAGATGACTAAGTCTAGAGTCTGTTTTAGGAGTTTATCTCATGTTTTTAAATTTTTGGATCTCCATTGTAAATTTTTGTTGTATGGTGATAGCAACAAAAATATCTTTTTGAATTTTCTTTAGTGGATCTGTGTTTTGTCACGAAACCGCCAAAGGGGGAGATTGTTATGGAATTTGAGTTGGCGTAGTTTCGTGAAAGGTTCAAGTCTTGAAGATTGAAGGTGAAGAAAGTTGGATCATTTAACTCAATCTCAAGAAAGAAGAATTCAAAAGGATCAGGTATGTTTAACTAAAGATTATTGGTGATCCGAATACTTCTTGTAGTGTAGAAACACCTGGAAGAGTTTTTAACTGTATAAAAATCAAAAACTGGTGTTCGGACATGTTCAGGATCCGGATCAGAGCCAGCGATCCGGATCCCGAAGGTTGTTGTTTCATACATTACTTCAATCCGGATCGCAGCATCTCACGATCCGGATCCCGAACGTTGAGTTTTCTGAAATGTATGAACGATCCGGATCAGGCATTCCGATCCGGATCCCGAACGTTTGTTTTCTGGAAACCGTCTTTATTGCTACTGCAATCCGGATCGCCCAAATCCGATCCGGATCGCCGTCCGTCAAAATTCCAGAAATGTTAGGTTTTTGATTCTTATTTCCTTCCAAATGTTTCTAACCTATAAATAGACCCTATGACTCTTTTTCTAGGGTTAATCCAAAATCCAAAATAGCCGTCATATTAAAATATCATCTTATACGGCTCTAGATCCACATATAGAGAAGAAAGGAAATCATTAGATAATACTCTATGTTTCTTCGTCTATATTGATTAGTTTGATTCTAGGTTTTCATACTCACATCTTGAGTTGAATCAAACTAATGAATACTTAGATGGTATTTCCGATCTATCTTTGATCTAAGTATTCGGCGGATCATCACCACCCAAAACAACGATTTCCCCAAAATCGGCGCGTGGATTCGCGTGTCCTTGTGGATTCAAGGTTCAACCGCTCTCGTGGATTCGGAGCGAGGCACGTTCGTGGATTCGAAGGGTGCTATTGGGTGCAGACCGTGGATTCGGTCGGACGTCGTGGATTCGACGTTGGACACCGTGGATTCGGCGTTGGGCGCAGATCGTGGATTCGAGAAGCGTCGCGGAGCGAGCGGAGAAGATCCTCTAAGAGCGTATGGAAAAGGTTGAGTCGTAAGTGTGTACGGTAAATCACCTTGTACGTGTTTTAATTCTAGTGGATTTCTGCCGTGTTATCGGTCCCGTGGTTTTTTACTCCGGTGATGGAGTTTTCCACGTAAAAATCTTGCGTGTTATTTTTATTTCCGCATTGGGTTTTTATCGCAACGATTTTTGAGTGTTTATACGTTTACACCTATTCACCCCCCTCTAGGTGTTTTTTCCCCTATTTAGATCTACATTACATATAACCCAACACTCTGCCGTACCCGTCACCGTCGCCGTCGTCGTCATCATGCTAGGCACGGAACGGACGGCGGAGGCGCGCGGTGCCGCTAGGGCATCGCGCGGAGGAGAGGCACCCATGCGGACCCGCAACCGCGAGGCACCGCATGGGCGCCGCGCGGCTGCCGCACGGACCCGCAACCGCGCGGGCGGCACCCGCGCGGACCCGCAACCGTGCGGGCACCGCGCGGGCGCCGCGCGGCTGCCGCGCGGGCGCCGCGCGGCTGCCGCGCGGGCGCCGCGCGGCTGCCGCGCGGGCGGCACCCGCGCAGGCCCGCAACCGCGCGGGCGCTGTGCGGGGCCGCACCCGCGCGGGCGCCGCACGGCCGCCGCACGGACAGCACCCGCGCGGGCAATCCCGCGCGCGGGTGCCGTGCGGGGCCGCACCCGCGCGGGCGCCGCACCCGGGTGGCCGCCGCACGGACAGCACCCGCGCGGGCAATTCCGCGCGCGGGTGCCGTGCGGGGCCGCACCCGCACGGGCGCCGCACCCGGGTGGCCGCCGCACGGACAGCACCCGCGCGGGCAATTCCGTGCGCGGGTGCCGAGCGGGGCCGCACCCGCATGGGCGCCGCGCGGCCTCCGCGCGGGCAGCACCCGTGCGGGGCACCGCGCCGCGTGGGCGTCGCCGCGGAGATACGCCGCGCGGTTCCGAACCGCGCGGGGCTCCGGCGGACGACGACGGCGGCGCGGGATTTCCGTTCCGTCAACCCGGACGGTGTTGGACCTTTCCGTCAAAAAGAATAAATTGGGTCTTGTGTTTTCGGATGTTATTACACGCTTTTGACTATAGTTATCCTTGCGGGCTTTCTTTAGGTCCAGACGCGCAGCGGGGGTGCGCGAAGGATTCAGGTGTTCCGATTTCTCTTCAAATAGGTGGGTACGGTTGCTGTAAATACAACCAGTGCAGTAAGTGCATCTATCGTCATTAAAATACCTTGTTAAGAAAGAAAAAAAAAATGATACACGCAATTTCCGCTTTGATAGACTCAAAAACCCCCGGGGGCGTGACAGATTAAATGGTATCAGAGAAAAACAACCATAACCATAGTAGACGTGATCCACATCCACAGTGTAGGGTACCACAAGCAAATTAGACATGAGATAACCAAGGTATAGGTGCGTAGTACGTGAGAGTACGGGAAAAAGGGGAACGTAATGTAGGTGTAATCGTAAGACAGGGTGTTAGGGTTATAACCTTAGGGTTAACGTGGTTTCTTTGTATCACAGCAGACAACGGCCAGGATCCGGCCACCGAGTGCTAACCATTCTCAATGGACAGGATGGATCCCGTAGCCGCAGCCAACCGCCTACTCCGCAACCAGCTACGCGACATAGCGGGGCAAATGCTAACTCTCACTGAGCGCCTAGGCATACTGACTCAGGATTTTGAGGGTGTCGACCGCATCCGGCAAGACGCCAGGGGCGGCGCCTATGGGGGAATGCCGCCGGCAGGGTTCCCTACTTTTAACGAAGCGGTTATGTTGGCCCGGCGGGCAGAGCAAGAACTGGCCGAGACACGCGCTCGGCAGAGTTATCCCTATCCCAGTCCGGCAGAGGACCCTTTCCAGCAGGGCCCGGCACTCAAATGCCCGAGGACAGAGGGAAACTTTGGAAAGGCAATGAGAGGAGGATCCAAACCGCAGAGGAAGCCGTGTCCCATATGCAGTGGGGCGCATCAGGTGACTGACTGTCCATGGAGTCACGACCACTGCTACCGGTGTGGCAAACCAGGACACGCACGCTACGAGTGCCCACGGAAACCGGGCACCACCAGGCCTCCGGCACCGCGACCGGAGGGGACAGGGAAGACTGCTGCACCCGTTCCACAAGGGGGCCCCGCCCCGGAGGGCCAAGGAGGAGGACGTCCGGAGAAAGCGCCGAAGGACGAACCGACACCAGCAAGGGACGCGAAACCACCTCAGGGACCGTGCGTAATCTGCAAGGGTGCTCACCCGGTGGCAGAATGTACGTGGAGGTACCATTACTGCAATCAGTGCGGCTTACCGGACCACTCCCGTGCCTTCTGCCCTCAGAGGCCCACTTCCGCCGCCGCCGCGCCACCACAGCAGGAAGGACCCAGAGAGTGCTGCGGCCCCCGTTCAGCCAAAGGATTCGCCTGACGACCAGCAATCCGCAGACTCCTCAGACGTCAAGTCCCTTCCCCACCACGCCGTACGACGCTGGCCCAAGGGCTGTGGACGGGCTCCCCGGGATACTGCAGTGGAGGACGCGACGTCCCAGACCTAGTAACGGCAGGTAAATTTTTGGTTTCACTTTTCCCTCTTAGATTAGGAGCACCGGTCACACCTTAGCCTGCTACCCCTGTTAGACTCTCTCTTTCTCGCTCCCTCTCTCTAGAATCCTTAAGTATTAGGCGAAGCCTCCCCCGGCCGATGTGCACGGGCGAGCTTCGAAGCATAGGAGAACCTTGTGTACTCGGGGCCCGTTAAGGGCCATGCAAGGAATAAATAGGCTCCACCCTATGCCTTGTAGCCGAGAACCCAATGGGCCGATAGGTAGTTCAGGGCCGCTCCCCAGATAAGAATCAGCGGTCCCGTGGTAAGGGAATTTCCGGACGTGTTTCCGGCAGAGCTCCCCGGAGCGCCGCCGGAACGAGAGGTCGACTTCCCTATTGAACTACTTCCCGGCACCAAACCCATCACCAAGGCACCATACAGGATGGCCTTCGCGGAGTTGAAGGAACTCAAGGCACAGTTGGAGGACCTTTTGGATAAGGGCTTCATCAGACCTAGCGCGTCACCCTGGGGCGCGCCCGTCCTGTTTGTGAGAAAGAAGGACGAAAGTCTCCGGTTGTGCATCGACTACCGGGAGATAAATAAGGTCACCGTTAAGAACAAGTACCCCCTGCCAAGGATCGACGACCTCTTCGACCAACTACAGGGGGCGACGGTGTTTTCAAAGATTGACCTGCAGTCGGGCTATCATCAGGTCCAGGTCAAGGGGGAGGACATCCCCAAAACGGCTTTTCGGACTCGCTACGGTCATTACGAATTTATAGTAATGTCGTTCGGGCTCACGAATGCCCCGGCGGTGTTCATGGATATGATGAACAGGGTATTCAAACCCTTTCTGGATTTATTCGTGGTGGTCTTCATCGACGATATCCTCATCTACTCCCGTACAGACGAGGAACATGAGGAACATCTGCACACAGTCCTCCAGACCCTACGGGAACAGAAACTCTACGCCAAACTCAAAAAGTGTGAGTTTTGGCTCCGAGAGGTTGGCTTCTTGGGGCACGTAATCTCAGCGGATGGAGTCGCAGTCGATCCGAAGAAGATAGATTCGGTGACAGACTGGTCCCAACCGACGACGGTGACGGAGATTCGAAGCTTCCTGGGATTAGCCGGGTACTACCGGCGCTTCGTGGAGGGTTTCTCCAAGATAGCCACCCCCTTGAACCGTTTGACTAAAAAGGGGGAAAAGTTTATCTGGACGGACAAATGTCAGAGGAGCTTCGAGGAGCTCAAGGATAGGTTGACGCGGAGCCCCGATTCTCGCCCTGCCAGAACCAGGGGAGGATTATGAAGTATACTGCGATGCGTCGCGAAACGGACTGGGTGGAGTACTCATGCAACGGGGAAAAGTTATAGCCTATGCGTCAAGGCAGCTCAAGGAATACGAGCGAAACTACCCCGTGCACGATTTGGAACTCGCAGCGGTTGTGTTCGTCCTCAAGCTTTGGAGACACTACCTGTATGGGGCACACTCCAATGTGTACTCAGATCATAAAAGTCTTAAGTACCTTTTCACCCTAAAGGAGTTAAATTTGCGACAAAGACGGTGGCTCGAGCTACTGAAGGATTACGATTTAACGATCCACTACCACCCGGGAAAGGCAAACGTGGTGGCCGACGCCCTGAGCCGTAAGGGGCAGGTCGAGAAGGCAGGGGTAAGTGCCATCACCCAACAAGATAGTCTGATTGCGGAATTTTCGCGATTAAGACTAGAAGTAGTACCAGCGGGTACAGTCGAACAACTTCTGACACTGGTGGTCAGACCTACCTTGCTTGACAAAATCCTCGAGGGGCAGTCGACTGATGACCAACTCCAGCTGGTGCGAAATAGAGTGACTGCCGACCAAGAAGGTGATTTCACAGTAAACTCCGACGGCACGATACGATTTCGGGGACGAATCTGTGTGCCGGATCTACCGGAACTCAAAGAGGAAATCCTGCGGGAAGCGCATACTGCTCCATACACAGCGCATCCCGGGGGAACGAAGATGTACAAGGACGTCAAACAGACCTTCTGGTGGCCCAAAATGAAGGGAGACGTGACTCGGTTTGTGGCACACTGCCTGGTGTGCCAACGAGTGAAGGCCGAACACCAGCGTCCAGCAGGAAAATTGCAACCCTTACCGGTGCCCGTGTGGAAGTGGGACATGATTACCATGGATTTTGTGACCGGATTCCCGAGATCGTCACAGGGACACGATGCAATATGGGTAATCGTGGACCGTCTGACGAAATCGGCCCACTTTCTGCCCATACACACGACGTGGGCGCGGGAACGACTGGCGCAAACCTACATCAACGAGATAGTAAGGTTGCATGGGGTGCCGACGTCCATCACGTCGGACAGGGACACGCGATTTGTGTCAAACTTTTGGCAGAGCCTGCAGCGAGCAATGGGAACCAAGTTGCACTTCAGTACGGCTTTTCACCCGCAGACCGATGGACAATCAGAGCGGGTGATACAAATTGTGGAGGATATGCTTCGGGCATGCGTTTTGGACCTGGGCGAAGGGTGGGCACGGTGTCTGCCCCTAGTGGAATTTGCCTACAATAACAGTTACCAGGCCAGCATTCAGATGGCACCATACGAGGCCCTGTACGGGCGCCGCTGTCGGTCTCCAATATGCTGGGACGACTTGGGTGAGCGTAAGTTTCTGGGCCCAGATTTGGTGGAGGAGACCGAAGCAAAGGTGCGATTGATTAGACAAAGACTACTGACCGCCCAGAGCAGACAGAAAAGCTACGCGGACAACAGACGCCGAGACTTAGAGTTCATGGTGGGTGAACATGCGTTGCTCCGAGTTTCGCCCTCCAAGGGGAACCGACGATTCGGCATAAAGGGAAAGTTAAGCCCGAGGAACGTAGGACCATTCGAGATCCTAGAACGCGTAGGACCGGTGGCGTACCGATTAGCCCTGCCGCCAAATCTCGAACGAGTCCATAACGTGTTCCACGTCTCAATGCTCCGGAAGTACCTAGCCGATCCCTCTCATGCCTTGGATGCCTCCACCATCGAGTTGCGAGAGGATTTAAGCGTCGAGGAGACGCCGGTGCGGATTTTGGCGAGAGAGGACAAGAAGTTGCGCAAACGAACAATCCCCTACGTAAAGGTCCAGTGGAGCAACCATGAAGAGCGCGAGGCGACTTGGGAACTGGAATCGAAGATGAGGGAATGTTTTTCCGAATTGATTAGTGGGGTTTGTATTTAAGTTTCGGGACGAAACTTTTTATAAAGTGTGAGTGGTGTAGTGATCCGGCCTTTCGGGGTATTTTTGACTTACATGTAGTCATTTAAGCCTTTAAGTGAAATAAAATTATTCAATTCTTAAAAGTTGGCCATTGTGAGGTGCTAGTATTTTTCTGCGATAGAGCGCGGAAAAAGAAAGCCGACGGTGCGATCGGATCTGAAATCCGATATCGGGATCCCCCGGAACGGGATTCAAAGTGATACGGTGATTAGTCGTGCATCGGAATCCGTGCAAAATATCTTGCACCCGTTAGAGATAAGGTGGGTTATCTCGTAGGGGATAATTAATTAGTTAATTAATTATCCCAGACGGAAGATTAATAATTATCTTACGTACGAATTAAAGAGAAATTAATTAAAGATAAAGTACGACTATATAAGGGATCCCGATTATCGGAAAGAAAAGAAAAGAAGAAAATAAAAAAAAACCCTAATCGGTGAGAAGAGAAAAAAAAAAGAAAAGAAAAGACGGAACCCTAGCCGGAAGAAAGGGAAAGGAGAAAGAGAAGGATCCCGATCTTCCCGGACACCGAACCGGAGGCAAGAACGCGACCGGACAACCTTCCCGTCGATCTTCGGTTAGTAAAATAATTGTTTTAAATTATTTGGGATTTTTCCGTCGTCTCTTTTGTTTGAGTTCTTGGTTTCTCTGCCGTACCCGTCACCGTCGCCGTCGTCGTCATCATGCTAGGCACGGAACGGACGGCGGAGGCGCGCGGTGCCGCTAGGGCATCGCGCGGAGGAGAGGCACCCATGCGGACCCGCAACCGCGAGGCACCGCATGGGCGCCGCGCGGCTGCCGCGCGGACCCGCAACCGCGCGGGCACCGCGCGGGCGCCGCGCGGCTGCCGCGCGGGCGGCACCCGCGCAGGCCCGTAACCGCGCGGGCGGCACCCGCGCAGGCCCGCAACCGCGCGGGCGCTGTGCGCGGCCGCACCCGCGCGGGCGCCGCACAGCCGCCGCACGGACAGCACCCGCGCGGGCAATCCCGCGCGCGGGTGCCGTGCGGGGCCGCACCCGCGCGGGCGCCGCACCCGGGTGGCCGCCGCACGGACAGCACCCGCGCGGGCAATTCCGCGCGCGGGTGCCGTGCGGGGCCGCACCCGCACGGGCGCCGCACCCGGGTGGCCGCCGCACGGACAGCACCCGCGCGGGCAAATCCGCGCGCGGGTGCCGAGCGGGGCCGCACCCGCATGGGCGCCGCGCGGCCGCCGCGTGGCCGCCGCGCGGGCAGCACCCGTGCGGGGCACCGCGCCGCGTGGGCGTCGCCGCGGAGACACGCCGCGCAGTTCCGAACCGCGCGGGGCTCCGGCGGACGACGACGGCGGCGCGGGATTTCCGTTCCGTCAACCCGGACGGTGTTGGACCTTTCCGTCAAAAAGAATAAATTGGGTCTTGTGTTTTCGGATGTTAGTACACGCTTTTGACTATAGTTATCCTTGCGGGCTTTCTTTAGGTCCAGACGCGCAGCGGGGGTGCGCGAAGGATTCAGGTGTTCCGATTTCTCTTCAAATAGGTGGGTACGGTTGCTGTAAATACAACCAGTGCAGTAAGTGCATCTATCGTCATTAAAATACCTTGTTAAGAAAGAAAAAAAAAATGATACACGCAATTTCTGCTTTGATAGACTCAAAAACCCCCGGGGGCGTGACAAGCTCAAAGCATCCGCTACCACATTTGCTTTTCCGGGGTGGTATTGAATGGTTAGGTCGTAGTCCTTTAACAACTCCAACCACCGTCTCTGTCGCAGGTTCAGCTCCTTCTGGGTGAAAAGGTACTTAAGGCTTTGGTGGTCTGAGAACACATTACAGTGGACACCAAAGAGATAGTGCCTCCAAAGCTTCAGGACGAAGACGACTGCGACCAGCTCCAAATCGTGTGTCGGGTAGTTCCGTTCATAATCCTTGAGTTGTCTTGAGGCATAGGCTATGACTTTGCCCTGCTGCATCAGCACACCCCCCAATCCAATCCGTGATGCATCACAGTAAACCTCGTAGTCCTCTCCGGGCGTCGGTAGCGCAAGTACAGGTGCTCTTGTTAGCCTCTTCTTAAGTTCTTCAAAGCTCTCTTGGCATTGGGTCGTCCAGACGAATTTTTCTCCTTTCCGGGTCAGGCGGTTTAGGGGGGTCGCAATCTTCGAGAAGCCCTCGATGAAACGTCTGTAGTATCCTGCTAGGCCCAGGAAGCTGCGGACTTCCGTTACAGTGGTCAGTTGGGGCCAGTCGGTCACCGACTCCACCTTCTTGGGATCCACTGCAATTCCCGCTGCTGAAATTATGTGTCCCAGAAACCCCACCTCGCGAAGCCAAAACTCGCACTTCTTAAGTTTAGCAAACAACCTCTGATCCCTGAGAGTCTGCAGAATAATCCGTAAGTGCTCCTCGTGTTCCTCATCGGTAAGCGAGTAGATCAGGATGTCGTCGATAAAGACCACTACGAACTGATCCAAGAAGGGCCTGAAGACTCTGTTCATCATATCCATAAATACCGCTGGGGCGTTGGTAAGCCCGAACGGCATTACAGTAAACTCGTAGTGGCCATACCGAGTCCGAAAGGCCGTCTTCGGAATGTCCTCATCTTGAACTCTGAGCTGATGGTAGCCTAACTGCAGATCAATCTTTGAAAAAACCGTTGCCCCCCGTAGTTGATCAAAGAGATCATCAATCATGGGTAAGGGGTACTTGTTCTTCACTGTGACCTTGTTTATCTCCCTGTAGTCGATGCACAGCCGCAAGCTTCCGTCCTTCTTTCGCACGAAAAGTACCGGTGCGCCCCAAGGCGACACACTCGGCCTGATGAATCCTTTATCCAGAAGATCTTCGACCTGCGCCTTAAGTTCCTTCAGTTCCGCAAAGGCCATTCTGTAGGGGGCCTTCGTGATCGGTCGGGTGCCGGGTAGAAGCTCGATCGGAAAAACAACCTCCCGTTTGGGGGGCATCCCCGGCAGTTCGGTAGGGAAAACATCTGGGAAGTCCCTCACAATCGGAATGTCGGAGAGTGTCGCAGAGGGCCTAGTGGCTAGATCCACTGACGCCAAGTAGGCCACGCACCCTCCCTCCATCAGTTTTCTGGCTTGCGATGCTGGGATGGTGGTGGAAAAAGAGATGCTCTTGCATGCCACGTACACATTCTCTGGAAATCCCGGGTACTGTAGTCGCACCTACCGCTTCTCGCAGTCAATCACCGCCTGATACTTAGTGAGCCAATCCATCCCAAGTGCCACGTCGTACTCCTTTAATGGAATGACTACCAAGTCCCAAGGGCAAGAAAGCCTCCCCAATCTTATTGGGCAGGAGGGTACAAGGTTGCGGGCCCCCAAGGGTCCCCCCGCGGTTTGGACTGACAACAAACTTAGAAGAGGTCTCTCCTCAAAACCATGTGACAAAACAAAGTCGCAAGAGATGAAAGAGTGGGTTGCTCCGGTATCGAAAAGAGTCCTAGCACGGTAAACTGAAATTAAGGTGATACCTGCTACGACGTCCTCCGGCGGGTCCGCCTCCTGGTGGGCCATCGAATAGACCCTGCCTCCTGGTTGTGGTGGCCTTTCCCCCGCCGATCGTGATGCTGGGAGTCTGGTGGTCGATCCCATCGGGGCTTTCCCCCGTCCCGCATGCTGTGGTGCTGGCGTGGAAGCTGCTGAAGATGCTGCTCCTTGGTTCAAGGGGCAATTGAAGCGGAAATGCCCCCGTTTACCGCAACGAAAGCAGTGGTCTTGCCTTCTGGAGCACTCTATCACCCGGTGTGCCCCGCCGCAGATGACGCAAGGCCTATCATCCGCTCTCTGTCCTCCCGAAGGTGCGCTCCTGGTCCTCTGCTATGCTCTCCACCGTTTAGAGGGTCGACTCCCGCTGGAAGAGCCTCCCCCGGAGTAAGGCTGAGGTCTCTTCCTATCCTCCTGCTGAGAATGGCCTCCCTCTCGGGCGCGTGTAACGGCGAAGCCGCGCTCCACAATGGTGGCCCGGTCGACCACCTTCTGGAAGGTGTGCAAGTCCGCCGCTTCCACCACCTGGAAAATGTCGCTGCACAACCCGTCCACGAAGAGTTGGGCCTTGTGAGACTCGTCCCGTATGACAAAAGGAACACAGTTCGCCAGCCTCACGAACTCTCGCTGGTACTCCATGACGGTTCGGTTTCCCTGCTTGATATGGTTCAGATCATCCTCCAGTTCTCGCTTGACGCTGTTGGAGAAGAACGCCTCGAACAGCTCTCGCTTAAAGGTGGTCCATGATGGGAGGGCGGTACCCTTCGCGGAGTCAGGGCGTACCGTCTTCCACCACATGCGGGAGTTCCCCTCGAGAAAGTGGACGGCCAGGGGAACCCGCTCGTACTCCTCCATCAGCAAGTCCTCAAACAGCTTCTCCATCGTGTCCACCCACTTCTCCACGACCCAGGGGTCCGTCGTCTCCCCCTCGAACACCGGCGGGTCGTACTTCCTGAAATCTGCTAGATTGGCTCGCACGCGGTCCCGCTCAGTCGGCTGAACAGACCCTTCTCCCGTGGCAGTGGCGGCCACAACGGAAGAAGGCGTCACCACGGTCTCCACTGAAGTACCTCCTGCAGTAGTCCCCGGTGTCGGACTCGCAGCTGCTGTCGAAGGGGCTACCTCAGGAACCGTCGGTCGGACTAACGGTACCTCGGGTGCCGTGGCCCTGGTAGGGGCAGCCCCCGCATCGGCCTCCGTCATCGGCGGTCCCGTCGCTGGTGCAGTTGGCCCCGGAGGAGGGCCCTGGGCGACCACCACCGTTGCAGCTGGCTGCTGCTGCGTCAATTGGCGCACATGGTCCGTGAGGGTCGCCAATTGACCCGCCATCTCCCGTAGTTGCTGTCGCATGAGCTGGTTCTCCGCGGTCGCCGACGCTACTGCGTCCGCCCCTGCATCCTCAGTGGAGGATCTAGTTCTGGCCATGATCTGAACACATGCACAACACCAGTCACTTCTAGACTTAGCCAAAGTAGCAACTCAAACACCAACAAGAAAAGGGATACTATTATTCCCCCCCCCCCCTCCGACCGCTCGCGTTCTACGCATCTATACAATGTTCATTTCATTAATCAGTAGCTATGGCATTACGTTCCGTGGATGTTGGACTCCGTCTACTGTAGTTAAAGTTTTTTTTTTTTTTTTTTTCTCTGATACCATCTTAATCTGTCACACCCCGGGGGTTTAAACACGCGGAAGAAGAGCCACCGATGCTCCAAAACTCACGATAAATTTTTTTTTTGAAACCAATCTCCCCCGGTGCGTGCCCAGACCCGCCGCATATACAAATTCACTCTGCAAACGGGCAGAGTCTCCTTTGTATATGCATGGCGTCCTGACTACAAAGTCCCTACCATTCAGCCTTTAACCACATTAGATAGAGAAACAACACATACAAGCAGTCACATTACACATACCACTATTTTCCACAAGTGATAAAGAGGCCGACTGTTTTTGAAAGGATAAAGCCACAGGGTTTTGAAAGCGGTGTCCACCCAACACCGAGATTTTCTCAAACCATTTTGAATTCGCATAAATCCACAGGGTTTAAAAACGGTGCCCACACGACACCCAGGTTTTATAAAACTGTTTTCGCAATCACATAAATCCACAGGGTTTTGAAAACGGTGCCCACACGACACTCAGGTTTTATAAAACTGTTTTCGCAATGTTTTCTCTTTTCTGTTTTTTTTTTTTAGTTTGAAAGCAGCCAATCAAGAGATATAAACAAATAAGCACTTATCCAAAAAGTATGAAAGACATACCAACATCCACGTCGACCCCACGGGGGTATCGGAATCCACAACTAGCTACTATGAGTAATAAAATGAACAAAGAAGGTAAGGTAAACAGTATCTGTAGCCTCTAAGGGCCAGAAGATCGCTCACGCGGCCTCACCAACGCCCTAGCACTCGCCCCTGGACGAACCTGTCACGGAGTGGGAAGTCTGTGACCAGAAACAATAATAAAAGCAATAAGGGCTAAAGTAAAGCAAACCACTGTAAAACCAGAGCAACCGCCCTCCTCAACGTGCAACCAACAGTGAAAAACCGTGTACAATCCAAACCCGGGCACCTGCCCCGGCAACCACACCGAGCACCTATCTCGGTAAATCGTACCGAGCACCTGCCCCGGCACGACCTCGAGCACCCTCCTCGGCACCGCTCACACCCCCCACCCATGAGGGCCCCCATTACGTCACCCACACGTGGGGTACACGGGTCAACGTACCACTTTTCTGGAAAAGCACACCCCTGCGGTGGCCAAACCGCTGGTATGCGTGTAGCAATCACGAGCCTCATAACCAAGTATATAAATAGATAGCTTAAACAGGTTAGCATTTAAAACAAGTAATCACTTTATTTCCCACCGTTGCCCAATCATACAAATTCTATGACTTACACCTTTTCCCAAAAACCATGTAAATGTACCCACCTTGTGTGTGTCGACCGACGTTCCACTCGTCCCCGACTACGTGCCTGTCGAACCTACAATGTCCCACGCCCCGAAGAACCATCAGCGACCATAACCGACAACCATAATTTAAAAGAATAATTTAAACAACTTAAACAGAGGGCGCGCTGAGCCTGTCACAGAGGAAAAACGACTCTAGGCTCGGCGGCGAAGCAACTCCGCGCCGTGTGATGTCGTCCCGCGCGGCACCAGCACGCGCAGCACGAGCTGACAGTAGTAGCCCCGCTCGGTACTAACCTGCGCGGCATGTTGCTTGCTGGTGCGGCTTGCTGCCTGCAGGCACAGCGTGCTGCCTGCAACGCGGCATGCTGCCTGCAGGCGTGGCGGCCCCGCGCGGCACCGGCCCGCGCGGGCGCCCCTCCTGCTGCGGCCCCGCGCGGCACCATCCCGCGCGGGCGCCCCTCCTGCGGCGGCCCCGCGCGGCACCAACCCGCGCGGGAGCGATGCCCGCAGGCGCGGGTGACCCCGCGCGGCACCGATCCGTGCGGGCGCGCTACCCGCAGGCGCGGGCGACCCCGCGCGGGCGCCCCTCCTGCGGGCGGCCCCGCGCGGCACCGATCCGCGCGGGTGCGTTGCCCGTAGGCGCGGGCAACCCCGCGCGGCGCCAGCCCGCGCGGGCGCCCTACCTGCGGGCGGCCCCGCTCGGCATCGGTCCGCCCGGGCGCGCTGCCTGCAGGCGCGGGCGACCCCGCGCGGCTGCCCCACCTGCGGGCGGCCCCGCGCGGCAACGATCCGCGCGGGCGCGCTGCCCGCAGGCACGGGCAACCCCGCGTGGCGCCAGCCCGTGCCGGTGGCCCACCTACGGGGGGCCCCGCGCGGCACCGATCCGCGCGGGCGCGCTGCCCGCAGGTACGGGCAGCCCCGCGCGGCACCAGCCTGCGCGGGTGCCCTGCCTGCGGGTGGCCCCGCGTTGCCGGCAGCCGCCTCTACGATGGCGGCGGCGGCGCGGCGATCCCCGTCCTCTTGAAGCAACCGTCAAGAACAACCCATCTACGAAAGCCTAAACAAAACGGAAAAGGCCCACCTTCGATTCGCGGGAGGAGGAGGAAGAATAGGTTGCCCGTTCCTTGACTGCTCGATCTCGCCGTAAGGGAACAATTTCCTCTCCTCTTCCAAACTCAACCGCCCGGATCACTATGCCGCCGTCTAGAAAACGAGAGAAAGAGGGTTGGGGATTTTCTTTCCTCTTTCCCTTTTTGATCGTATCTCGTCTAACCTAACTTGACGAAGGAAACGAACGGATCAAACGACTAAGTCCCCGGATCACGTCCTAGCACATCAGAAATCAAAATAGGGCGTCCAGGTTACATCGATAACCGTGCAGATCGCCAGCACGGATCCCGGAGCGTCTATAATGATCGCAAACTTCGAAAATTATTTCTAGGAGATTCTGGGGTCGGAATTCGAATCCGATCGCGCCACCGTTCCCCGTTTCGCGAGCTCTAGCACCTAAAAATACCCGCGAGCCCCGACGGTCTGCCCAGAAATAATCGGATTATTAACCCCCCCCCCCCCCCCCCCCCCCCCCCCCCCCGCCGGACCACTAAAGTAAAGTAAATTGAAAATTACCAAAAAAAAATAAAAGGGCGGGTATTACAGCGACACTCAGTCGCCACAGTTAATAATGGAAGAACAGGAAATACTCATGCGATGGGTTTAAACAGTTAATACAATTCATCTACTTTATTAGGCTTGTTATTATACTTGTTATAATGATGACATTCAGCACTTATTGCGAGGGTACCCACCTTGTTGCGTGACGATCGGGACAACTTGAACTTTGACACCCTCCCGCTCAGCACCTGGACCTAAAGAAGTCCCCAAAAAGAATGATAAATCAAACCATGCCGCAAAACGAGAACCAAAACCTGATGACATAACGGAAATCACGTAACGGCGTGTTCACGACGCACGGTTGCTCCCGTCACTGAAGCCGCGCGGCGCACACACCCGCGGTGTTGCCCGCGGGCGCCCCGCGCGGCACGAGGCCGCGCGGCGCGCACGCCCGGGGTCGCGCGGCAGCGGTAGCGGCGGCGGCGGTGACGGCGACGGCGACGACGAAGAAGACGCCGAAAAATACACGAAACCCTAGAAAGATCACAATAAACCAAAACCACTCACCGTTTGCGTCGGGGGAAGACGATCCGATTGTACTCCCGGTTCCAACACGTCAATCGGGGTGTTCGGACTCCTCCGCCTTCTCCCTTCCTCTTCTCTTTTTCCTCCGGTTAGGGTTCCGTTCTTTTCTTTTCTCTCTCGATCTCTCCGGTTAGGGTTTCTCTTTTGCGAAACGTGGGATTTTCTCTCGTACGTACGAATAATTTCCACATTTAAATATTTATTAACAAATAACTAATTAATTGATTAATTAATTATATGGGATAAACCCACAATTTCCTCGAAAAGCGTGCGGGATATCTTGCACGGATTCCGATGCGCACCAAGTCACCGCAACCCTAAGAACCCTGTTCCAGGAGATCCCAAGGTCGGATTTCAGATCCGATCGCACCGTCGGTCATCGTTTTTCGAGCCCTTTCACAGAAAAATATCCGTGCAACACATCGACCAACTTAAGAAAACTCGATAAATTTGCTTTTCTAAAAGAAGTACTTTACTAACAGGAGTGTAAAATATTCCTAGAAAAGTCGAGTCATTACACCACTCACACTTTATAAGAAGTTTCGTCCTCGAAACTTATTCTCAACCCTCGCTAAACAATTCGGGAAAACACTCCCTCATCTTCGTTTCCAGTTCCCACGTTGCTTCGCGTTCTTCGTGATTACTCCACTGGACCTTTACATAGGAGATAGTCCGATTGCGCAATTTCTTGTCCTCTCGTGCTAAGATTCGCACCGGTGTTTCCTCGATGCTTAAGTCTTCCCGCAGCTCGATCGTGGAAACATCAAGGGCGTGAGAGGGGTCGGAAAGGTACTTCCGAAGCATCGAGACGTGAAACACGTTGTGGACTCGATCAAGATTCGGCGGCAAAGCCAACCGATACGCCACTGGGCCCACACGTTCTAGGATTTCGAACGGTCCCACGTACCTCGGGCTTAACTTCCCCCTCAGGCCGAAACGTCGGGTCCCCTTTGAAGGCGAAACTCGGAGCAACACGTGCTCGCCCATCGTAAATTCGAAATCTCGTCGTCTGTGGTACGCGTAACTTTTCTGTCGGTTCTGGGCAGTCAGCAGCCGTTGCTTGATAAGGCGCACTTTTTCTTCGGTCTCCTCCACCAGATCTGGTCCCAAAAACTTGCACTCTCCAAAGTCGTCCCAGCATATTGGAGACCGACAGCGGCGCCCGTACAGGGCCTCGTATGGCGCCATTTGAATGCTGGCTTGGTAGTTGTTGTTGTAGGCGAACTCCACAAGGGGTAGGTATCGAGACCACCCCTCACCCAAGTCAAGTACGCATGCTCGGAGCATCTCTTCGAGGATCTGGATCACTCGCTCCGATTGCCCGTCGGTTTGCGGGTGAAACGCCGTACTAAAATGTAGTTTAGTCCCCATTGCCCGTTGCAGGCTCTGCCAAAAGTTTGACACAAAACACGTGTCCCTATCCGAAGTAATGGATGTCGGTATCCCATGCAACCTTACCACCTCATTGATGTAGGTTTGCGCTAGTCGGTCTCGGGTCCATGTCGTATGAATGGGCAGGAAGTTGGCCGATTTCGTCAACCGATCCACTATGACCCATATCGCATCATGTCCTTGTGGGGATCTCGGAAAGCCGGTCACAAAATCCATCGTAATCATCTCCCACTTCCATTCCGGCACAGGTAACGGTTGTAACTTCCCCGCTGGGTGTTGATGTTCGGCCTTTACTTGTTGGCATACTAGGCAATGCGCCACGAATCGTGTCACGTCCCCCTTTAATTTAGGCCACCAGAAGGTTTGTTTAATATCCTTGTACATCTTCGTCCCCCAGGGTGCGCTGAGTAGGGAGCACTATGCGCTTCCCTCAGGATTTCTTCCTTGAGTTCCGTTAGGTCAGGCACGCAAATTCGCTCTCAGAATCGTATTGTGCCATCAGAGCCTATTGCGAAATCGCCTCCTTGGTCTGAAGGTATTCTGTCTCGCACCAGCTGCAACTGTGTGTCTGTCGATTGTCCTTCCAAGATCTTGTCGATCAAGGTAGGCCTAACTACCAGGGTCAGGAGTTGTGCGACCGTCCCTGCCGGTACAACCTCCAGTCTTAGTTGTGAGAACTCCGCAATCAGACGATCTTGTTGGGTAATGGCATTTGTCATTGATTCTACTGTCTGCCCTTTGCACCTCAAGGCGTCGGCCACCACGTTTGCCTTTCCAGGGTGGTAGTGGATCGACAAATCGTAGTCTTTTAGCAGCTCGAGCCAGCGCCTTTGCCGTAAATTTAGCTCCTTCTGAGTAAAAAGGTACTTGAGGCTCTGGTGATCGGAATACACATTACAGTGTGTCCCGTAGGTAGTGTCTCCACAGCTTGAGGGCAAACACGACTGCTGCAAGCTCCAAGTCGTGTGTGGGGTAATTCCGTTCGTACTCCTTAAGTTGTCTTGACGCATAGGCTATGACCTTACTCCGTTGCATAAGCACACCTCCAAGACCGCTCCGCGACGCGTCACAATAAATTTCATAGTCCTCCCCGGGCTCCGGTAAAGCGAGCACCGGGGCCCGCGTCAATTTGTCCTTGAGTTCCTCAAAACTCTCCTGGCATTGGTCCGTCCAGATAAATTTCTCCCCTTTCCGGGTTAGACGATTTAAGAGGGTGGCTATTTTGGAGAAGCCTTCCACGAAGCGCCTGTAATACCCTGCCAGACCCAGGAAGCTTCGAATCTCTGTTACTGTTGTCGGTCGGGGCCAGTCGGTCACAGAGTCTATCTTCCTCGGGTCTACTGCAATTCCAGACGCCGAAACGATATGCCCCAAAAAGTCCACCTCGCGGAGCCAGAACTCACTTTTTGAGTTTGTCATATAGTTTCTGGTCCCGGAGGGTCTGAAGGACTATACGTAGGTGCTCCTCATGTTCCTCATCTGTACGGGAGTAGATGAGGATATCATCGATGAAGACCACTACGAATAGATCTAAAAAGGGTTTGAACACCCTATTCATCATGTCCATGAACACCGCTGGGGCGTTGGTGAGCCCGAACGGCATTACTGTGAATTCCTAGTGGCCGTAGCGAGTCCGGAAAGCTGTTTTGGGGATATCCTCACCCCTAACTCTGAGCTGATGATAGCCGGACTGCAGATCGATCTTCGAGAACACCGTTGCTCCTTGTAACTGGTCGAACAGATCGTCGATCCGCGGCAGGGGGTATTTGTTCTTAGTGGTGACCTTGTTTATTTCCCGATAGTCTATGCACAAGCGAAGGCTTCCGTCCTTCTTCCTTACGAATAGAATGGGCGCGCCCCATGGCGACACGCTCGGTCTGATGAAGCCTTTATCCAAAAGGTCTTCCAGTTGTGCTTTGAGTTCCTTCAACTCGGCGAAGGCCATCCTGTACGGTGCTTTGGTAATGGGTTGAGTACCTGGGAGTAGTTCAATAGGGAAGTCGACCTCTCGTTCGGGTGGCATCCCAGGGAGTTCCGTCGGAAACACATCCAAAAATTCCCTTACGACTGGGATGTCGGAAAGTGAGGGAGTGGGTCAAGTTGTTAGGTCCACCGAGGCCAAATAAGCCACGCACCCGCCATCTATTAGTTTCCTAGCTCGAGACGCTAGGGTCACGTAACCAGCTCACTTAAAGCGTATAGACATAGTGCCCACGATTTCGACCGAACTCAACCCGTCTGGACGTTGGGTCTACAGTGGGCCGCAGCCCCACTCAATTTATCGGTCTGCTGGGCCTATTGCCACGAGGCAGGACGTTGGGCATATTTAGTTCATAAATACCCAAATAACCCGCAACAGAATCCCTTCTGTCTTACTTCGTTAGAACCTACCCGCCCGTGTACGCTAGGGAGGGCTAAACTAAAAACCTAAGGGGGGGTAAGGACCTCCCTCTTAACAACACCGGGTAAGACGGGAAAATAGGAAAGGGAACGGGGGTCGGACAAGGGTAGGATGCTCAGGTGTATCCGGTTCTCCTAATCAAAGAGTAGAGAAAAAAAAATAACATAAAACGTTACCTGCTATTATTCATTTCGGGACGTTGCGTCCTCCACTGGGGCAGCTCGGGGAGCCCGTCCACAACCCTTGGGCCAGCGACGTACGGCGTGGCGGGGCAGGGACCTGGTGTCGTCATAATCCGTCATGTGCTGTGTGACACCCCCGAAATTTGGATTAGTCCTATATATATAAATGATATAATAGGACTAAATCTCTAACCCGGCTATAGCATTTTGGATGGTAGCAAGATCCAAGAGGAACATGAGAGTTAAGCGTGCTAGAACTAGAGTAGTTCTAGGATGGGTGACCCCCTGGGAAGTGGGGCGTCACAGTTGGTATCAGAGACATTCACCAGCCGGAAATGTGAGATGAGTCTCGGCTGAGCCAGGGTTATATAGCGGGTAGAGTGTGGCTCCCCGGCTAATGACCGTTGTAGGTGGAGTGCAGCTCCCTACAAGGTCGGCTAAGGCTAGCGAGACGAGTCTCACATCGCCTGGTGCTTGTGAGTGTGCTTGAGCCGGACGTGGACGTCAGGGCTTAAAGGGGGGAAGAATGTGACACCCCCGGAATTTGGATTAGTCCTATATATATAAATGATATAATAGGACTAAATCTCTAACCCGGCTATAGCATTTTGGATGGTAGCAAGATCCAAGAGGAACATGAGAGTTAAGCGTGTTAGAACTAGAGTAGTTCTAGGATGGGTGACCCCCTGGGAAGTGGGGCGTCACATGTTGATTGCCGGGTAGGTCCTTCCGTGGGTCGAGAGCTGCAGCCTTTTCTGGTTCCTCGGGTTGCGGCGCCGTGGCGGTAGTAGCCGGTTTCTGGGGGCATGAGACACGTGAGTGGCCCGGCATGCCGCACCGGAAACAGTGGTCGTGCCTCCAAGGGCAGCTCATCACTCGATGCGCCCCACCACATATGACGCACGGCTTCCCTAGTGGTTCTGGTCCTCCCACCTTTGCTTGCCCGATTTTCTGTTCTGTCCTCGGGCGTTTGGTTGCCCGGCCTCCCTGAAAGGGGCCCTCCGCCGGACCGGGGTGGGGGTACCTCTGGCCCTGATATAGTCCGGGGTATCCATGATGAGTAGGTGCCTCGGCGAGTTCTCGCTCCGCCCGCATGGCCAAGTTAACCGCCTCATGAAGGGTGGGAAATCCTGCAGGTGGTATCCCACGAAAAGTGTCGTCCCTGGTGCCGTGCTGGAAGTGGTCTGAACCCTCAAATTCCCGTGTCAGTAAGCACAAGCGCTCGGTGAGGGTAAGCAGTTGTCCAGCCACATCGCGCAGCTGGTTACGTAGTAAGCGGTTCGCTGCGGCTGCAGAGTCCATCCAGTCCATTTCACGTCGACGATTATTCACTGAGCCGGACTACTATCTGTGCACACAAAGAAATCGCGTCAATCCTAACGTTGCTGACCTAGTACTTTGACCTACGAACGCACCGAAATTAAATCCCCCCTTTTTTCCCTCGTACACTCACGGTCTACCGCACCTACACCTTGGTTATCTCATGTTCAATTGCTTGTGGCGTTATGCACTGTGGATGTTGGTCACAGACTACTGTGGTTAAAGTTGTTTTTCTCTGATACCATATAATCTGTCACGCCCCGGAGGTTTAAGGATTAGCGGAAAACGTACATTTTTTTTTTTTTCTTAACAACCCCTCCTGCCGGTGCGCGTCAGACCCGCCACATATACAAATTCACTCTTTAAACGGACAGAGTCTCCTTTGTATATGCACGGCGTCACATTTACAACATTATTCCTTAACCACACAGTCACAATGAATACATTGATGGAGAGTACTACTTTTATCCATAAACTTAAGGTTTCATTCACAATATCAAGATGAGACTGCAGATTTACGAACGGTGTCTAAATGACACCTACTTTTATCCTTAACCACACGGCACCATGAAGCCGCGCGGCGTGCGCATCCGCGGGTGGCGCCCGTGCGGTGCCGCCCGCGTGGGCGCCGCCCCCCGCGGGTGCCCCGCGCGGCGTGCGCACCCGCGGGTGGCGCCCGTGCGATGTTGCCCGCGGGCGCCCCGCGCAGCACGAGGCCGCGTGGAGGGCGCGGCGGTGGTAGCGGCGGCGGCGGTGACGGCGACGGCGACGACGAAGAAGACGCCGAAAAAGACACGAAACCCTAAGAAGATTACAATAAACCAAAACCACTCACCGTTTGCGTCGGGGGAAGACGATCCGATTGTACTCCCGGTTCCAACACGTCAATCGGGGTGTTCGGACTCCTTCGCCTCCTCCCTTCCTCTTCTCTTTTTTCTCCGGTTAGGGTTCCGTTCTTTTCTTTTCTCTCTCGATCTCTCCGGTTAGGGTTTCTCTTTTGCGAAATATGGGATTTTCTCTCGTACGTACGAATAATTCCCACATTTAAATATTTATTAACAAATAACTAATTAATTGATTAATTAATTATACGGGATAAACCCATAATTTCCTCGAAAAGCATGCGGGATATCTTGCACGGATTCCGATGCGCACCAAGTCACCGCAACCCTAAAAACCCTATTACGGGAGATCCCAAGGCCGGATTTCAGATCCGATCGCACCGTCGGTTATCGTTTTTCGAGCCCTTTCACAGAAAAATATCCGTGCAACACATCGACCAACTTAAGAAAACTCGATAAATCAGCTTTCCTAAAAGAAGTACTTTACTAACAGGAGTGTAAAATATTACTAGAAAAGTCGAGTCATTACATGCGCCCTCTGCACGCACCCCGAGGCCGACCGCACCCGCTCCGTGGACCGAGTCCACAGCACCGACCAATCCACTGCGGCCATGTGTCCCAAGGCAAACCAACAGGAAGGCGACACGTGGCACGACGCTCCCGTGCACCGCGCGCCTGCCCGCGCGCCTACCCGCGCCCACTCCGGCGCCTGCCCGCGCCCGCGCCGCCGCGCTCCGACGCTGCCCGCCGCCGCCGGCCGCCGGAACAGTACACTAACCTCGAAATCCGTGCACGGGCATCCGGGCTCCGAAAAATACAAGTGAATAGTCCATTTTCATCGTTTTCGCGCGCTGAATCCAAATCCGCTGTCCGTTTTGCCAAATTCCATCTCTAAAATTTGCCGAAGGCATCCAGATAAGCAAACTTAATCCAAACTTCACGCTGAGTCTAATTCGTGGGTCCAATATGCGCACAAACACTTCCAAAACTCAACTTAAGCCTCTAGAAGCTGATGATCCAATAGTAATCCTTACGTGGGAATTTTGGGTCCTCACATAGGATTCCTCTAGTGGATGGAGTTTCCCACTTATTGAGTTTTATTACATTAGATTGGGGGATCGGGTTTTCTTTAGTGGATGGGTTTCCCACTTCGATCATAGTCGTGATCCAGTCCTGCTATATTTGATACTTGTGACAGAGATACTTTAATCGTGTGGGTCGCTCCCCTCGAGTTCCACTCCGGAGGTTGGCCTATGACCGAGCCATGTGTGCCGGTCTGATACTTATTTTGGGATGCGAGCCATGTGTGCCGATCCCGCGGATTCGAGCCATGTGTGCAGATTCCGCTACTGAGTTCTTGAGTTCGACAGCAGAGCAGGCAGTGCCAATTTTTACTGGTGGTTAGATTGGGTTTATTCGGTCAGGCACATACACTGATGCATTCTTATACTTACACCTTTCTCACTCTGCATTTAGAGGCATAGTAGTGGTAGCTTCATTTTCTTATCAGCAGTACCGTTTATAGCTTACCACCTCTCCTTTCCTTTTTGCCTCTGGTAGACCTAGTGGGCACATCTGAGTTGAGGCTTAACCCACTAGGGGAGGCTACTATTTTTATAGTAGTTCTCACCCCCATCGTCTTTTTCTTTGTTTCTCCCTTTGTTTTGCAGAGTCCTCTGCGGGAGTTGCTGGGCCGTCAGCATCGGATCGAGGTAAGAGGATAGCGAACTAGATAGAGTGTCCACCCGACAGTTGCTAGCTGGACATTTGATGTACCCCTATCTTCTCAGACAGTTTATTGTACTTTATTTTGGGTCTGGCGTTAGCCAGCAGTTTGTTTTTTTGTGGTGAGCTGGGAGTGATACTTGTATTTATTTACAGTTGTTCTTTACTTTATTTCCAGCTGTAGTCTGAGTTGTAGTAGTTTTAGTTCAGCTCTGATTTTATGCTCTTTTATTATTATCTCTTATATCTGAGCAGGTTACCGATGTTTCATGTACGCGGGAAATACCGTGTGCACGGCGGATCTGTAGACGGGCCCGGATTCTGGTTTACACCCGGGGCGTGACAGTGCGGGCACTGTTTGCGCCCGAAAATTTTCGGGCGCCCAAAAGAGGGGACCCAGATGGAATTAATTGAATTGTTCTGTTTTGGCTATAAATAGCCCCATTTGGCTGCTCTTTTGGCCCTTTTCCCGAGTGATGCTGGTAATGAGCCCTCAAGCTAAGTTGTTCAACCTTATGTTCTTCATCTCGTGGTGGATTCCCGGAATTTTTGGAGGCCGCGGCATCGGCATTTTCTGCGACGCGGCGCACTTCGACGCTCCTTCGATTTTGGCTTCTACCGTCGTATTTCAGTGCGCGAGACCCCCTGAGCTACCCCAACAAATTTTGAGCCAATTTTTGTGGCAACGCGTTCACGAGAGGTACGCCTTCAATTTCTGTGTTGATCACTTTGCCTCATTTTTGGTTTGTGGCACGGTTCCCAAGGTATCTTTTGACCCCTTGTACCGCTACGAGGTTTCGGACAGCGGTAAAGTATTGTTGGGATTTCTCGGCCTACGGGCATCGGAAGGAGACGTATGAGGACTCAATCGACATCTAAGCTTCGAGAGGAGTGCACCCGTATTTTTATCGGAATTTTTGGAGGACTCCTCGAAGGTGATATTTAAGCTTCTTTGGGACCGATGTTCTGCAGATTTGAGATTGTGGATAGTTTGGCTTACCGCGATGTTCTATTTGTATCTTGGCCTATAGGTGTCGGAATAAAGAGTATAAGTACTCGATTTGTATCTACTCATCGCGAGGATCACAATAGTGATTTTTCTGGATTTTTCGGAGGAAAGCACGCAGGTAAAAATCCCCTTTTTCTGTGCTGGTCGGTAAAAACAGCAAGGGCTGTTTAAGGTGTTGTGTTGTTGACTGTGATGTTGGTTTGAGCAGAGGCTTGTGCGACCTAGTACCGAGGGTGCGTGTCACGCCCCGGGGTCGAAACTGCGACCCGGGCTTGCCAACAGATCCGCCGCCCATACGGGAAGCCCCGTATAGACGTAGCGACTAACCTGCAAAAGATCATCTACACTATACAGATATCATAGCTGAAAGGTAAAAGTTGAAAATAAAATAAGTACAACTCCACAAATATACAACCCAAGTCCTCACAAATACATAAGTCTCTCAACTGTAAAAGAAATATATACATAAGTCCCAAAGGAAACCCTAACAAGACTAATACATCACCAAAATAGGGTACCTCTACACTCTCACTGGCAGACGACTGGTAGGGATATAGCTCGCGACTCCCTTACCTCGATCTGAAGAAGCAGCAGCTGGAGCAGCAGGAACAGGAGTAGAAGTCCCTGGGGAAAAGACACCACGGCAGGTGTGAGAACTACATCCCATAGTAGTTCTCAGTGGGTACCGCCAACAAGCCCGACGGTCTGCCCACTAAGTCTACTAGAGGCATAAAGTAACAAATGCAGTGCTGGACGAAAAAACTGGAAAAATAAACTCTACAGCTACTATGCCTCTATCTAGATGCTCAAGGAGTGCAACAGAAAGAAACATGGTGCATCTACTATCCCTCAACTCATATCACCCAATCTACACTGACTGCCACATCGGGTCCAGTCAAAACCTGCGCCTACCTACTGTCGTTACATCCGAAAAGGGACCGGACTTACGTAGGGCGTCCGTGACTGCCAAAACTGGCCCAGCCAGAGGGACTGCGTCGACAAGTCGCGATAGCAAATATCAAGCCCAGCTCCGGAGTGGCACTCGAGGGGCGCGACCCCACCGAGGAAAGTATCCGCGCATCTCTGTCGAGCTCAAATGTGGCTCATGCAGGCTATAATCCAAATCCTCGATCAACAAGATCGGCAGTAACCAACAAAACACTCTCTCACTCACAGGCTGGAAAACTACACAGCCGAGACCCACTGCCACTCAGACGGCTCCCAAAATGAAACACTGATCTACAGGCTGCTCTCAGACTCCACTCGGTCCCCAGACACGAGTGTAACATGCATCCCCCAACAACCCGACCTCTCGGCCCACTACCCGGGCGAGGAAACTCTAAGTCCAGGATGAAACAGTAAATGACAGTGTGGGAATGTCTAAAGCAATAATATCCTAGCCCAAGTTGGAGTTTTCTACTAGTCTGGTTGAACATGCTGCATATGGCGGGGGTGCTAGGTCAAATTCCAAGATAATAACTTTAACAGCTTGTAGAAAGCAGAAGGATCACATGATCATCAATATAACAGTAGGAAATGTCAACTCTCACATTCTAGCATGCTACATAGTAAATTCACTAACATGCATGTTCCTACATAGATAGAATTAATGTACAGTCCATAGATCTTGAAGACGAGGCAACCCACCTGATGAGCTAAACTGTCCAAAGTCCCACAGCTGAAAATACCCAAGAACAGATATCTCCAAAATCCTCCAGATCCAACGGGTTCAGCAATACCGCAAACCCTCCTGGGTACAACAAAAGGTCCACAGTTACACTTTATTCCAAAAATTATCCAAGTATACATAATCTGTGGAAACAGTCCTAAAGATGTGACATTTTCACCTGTAGAAAGGGCTCCGAAAAATCTGACAAAAATACTGCTGCGATCTTTGCGTCGAGCCCTTCGAAACGAGTATATGCACGTCCCAATCCGAGCCCCGTAGGCCGAGTTGCAAATTCCACAATACCGAGAGCGCGAAACCCCACAACATAACAACTGTAACCCCATGCACAGATAAAGGGAGAAAAATATACCTCCGGGCAAGCCTCAAAAAAATCCCAGAAAAATACGGCGATAATCCTCGCGACGCGTAGATGTAAAAAGTGTATAGGCACGCCTCAATCCGATGCTCGGGCGCAGAGAAAACCATGATACAACCTGCTGTCCCCGAAATCCTCATAGAAAACAATGGGTCCCGTAAGCATGAAAAAACTCCAAGAAAACCCAAAACGAGGGGAAGCTAAAAATACCAAGATCGTAGCCCTACCTGTCGTGGATCCAACGGCGCAAGAATCGCCCGAAAAGGTGGTCGGAGGAGGCCGGGGGAGCTCGCGCACCGAAACGCGACGGGTGGAAACATCGGCGAAGGAACGTCGCAATGCGCCAAATAAATGAAACCTCGAAAAGCACACCACGTAAAATCCCAGAAATCCTCAGATAGATGCAGCACAGCACGGGGAGCAACTTTGCAGAAGGTTTCGAGGTGAAAAGAGGCTCGGAAATGTGAAAAATCTGCAAAAGAAGGTGGCTCGTCCTGTAAATAGGCCGCTCGAAACAAATCAAAAAATGACGCCTGTGTCCCCGGATTCGGGCACTCGGACAGGTTTCGGGCGCCCGAATCCGGCGTCACACTGTACCGCAGGGGAGCGCCCGAATCTCCCCTGGGCTGACACCTGTCCCGCACAGCAAACAGCTGTGCGGGGCGCGTCGGAAGTGGCCACGTGGCGCACCAGGGATCGGACACGTGTCCCGCACAGCAAACAGCTGTGTGGGGCGTGTCCGCTGCCGCCACGTGGGCCCTCCCCGGTCAAACGGGTAGGTGACGCCCGCGAATAGCCGGGCGCCACCTGTCCAGCTCCTGTCGCGGTCACACGTGCGGGTAGGTGCCGCCTGACCGCGTGCCACGCACGTGCCCCGAGGCGCTCGCCCGCTTCCCCGTGCGCCGCTCCTCGTGAGCCCGCAAATCACGCGCCGACACGTGTCCCCTGCACCCGGTCCACGCACCCAACTCGGGTTCCGTGGACCGCGCCGCGTGCACCGACCAACCAGGGACTGCCACGTGTCCCCGCCCTGGTCCATGCACCGCCGCGCCAGCTCCGTAGACCACGCACCATGAGCCCGCCAATCAAGCGGCGCCACGTGTCCCTGCGCCGGGTCTATGCACCCAGCCGCGATGCTCTGTGGACAGAGCGCTGCAAACCGGCCAATGACAGGCCGCCACGTGGCATGCCGGTGGTCCACGGCCCCTCCCATGCACCGAAATCCACTAAAAACTTCCGGGAGTCCGTTTTTGGACCTCCGGACTCAGAATCAAACAAACAAATAGCTGTTTTCAAGTGTTTTTCCGCGCTGAATCCAAATCCAACCTCTGTTTGGCCCAAAACCTTTTCAAAATTTCGGCAAATGTAGCCGAAGGCCAAACCAGCTAAAGACACCTCACAGTGTCCATCTGTGGCATCCCTTTGATGCACTATGGGCCAGACACACCAACACTAGGTGTTCTACACAGTGGATTCACCGGAAAAGTTGCATGGGAACCTGGACCACTACAGTGCGGTTTCGGCGGTTTTCGATTGTGGTGACGGCGCACTTCACCGACTTCGGCTTTGCCTGCGGAAAAACGATTCAGGTGGGTTGCTTCGTCTCCAGAACTGGTGGACGGTTCTCTAATTCTATTTGTTAGAATGCATGCCTGTTTAGTGTACCAATATGTCGTGGAGAGGTGAGCTTGGTAAATGGTATTTGTTAGAATGCATGCCTGTTTGAGGAATTGTAAGATATGATATTCATGTTATGCCTGATGAAATTTGCAAGATTTAGATGTCCATGATTATGATCAATGAAAGCTCACCTAAGGGAAGCATTACACTATGTGTTTGATAGCATGCACAATTTAATGTACAACCTATAAGATTGAGTTGTAAGCATAAGAATGATATAGTTCATGTGGATTGAGACATACATGATTTATTGTACATGTTGGGTACCTTCGAGATATATATATATTTAATGGTTGTATTCACCTATGCTAGTTGAGAGCATGTTTAGGGAGATGAGGCTTATTTTGATTAATTTTGGTGATCATATCTGTTAATGTTCCCTGCTTATGGTTTAGTTTCTTTAAATGCTATTATTGGAACTTGACCTAGCACCCCGTCATATGATGCATGTTTAACCAGACTAGTAGAGAACCTTCACTTGGGCTAGGGTCTTTTTGTCACGCCCCGGCGTCGAAACTGCGACCCGGGTTCGCCAACAGATCCGCCGCCCATACGGGAAGCCCCGTATAGACGAAGCGACTAACCTGCAAAAGATCAACTATGCTATACAGATATCAGAGCTGAAAGTAAACTGCTAAAAAGAAGAAAAATATACAACACAAGCCCTCACCAAAAGTACATAAGTCTCTCAAGCAGTAAAATAAAAGTACAACTCTATACCTCACTACAAAGTCTCTCAACATGAACTCACAAAAAGTAAGGGGTACATCTACTCTCTGGACGATGACTGGTAGGGAACTATCTCGCGACTCCCTTACCTCGATCAGAAGAAGCAGCAACAGGAGCAGCAGGAACAGGAGTAGAAGTCCCTGTGGGAAAAGACACCATGACGGGTGTGAGAACTACGTCCCAAGTAGTTCTCAGTGGGTGCCGCCAACAAGCCCGACGGTCTGCCCGCTAAGTCTACTAGAGGCATAAAGTAACAATATAAAACTGAAATGAAGGGCTGGAAAAGTAACTCTACGGCTACTATGCCTCTATCTAGATGCTCAAGAAAATGGAACAGATGGAACATGATGCATCTACTAACACACACAGTATACTCACCAAATCTATACTGACTGTCGCAAGGGGTCCAGTCAAACCTGCGCCCACCTACTGCCGCACATCCTCAACAGGACGGGTCTACCGTAGGGTGTCCGTGACTGCCAAAACTGGCCCAGCCAGAGGGACTGCGTCGACAAGTCGCGATAGCAAGTAACAGGCCCAACTCCGGAGTGGCACTCGAGGGGCGCGACCCCACCGAGGAAAGTATCTGCGTATCTCTGTCGAGCTCAAATATGGCTCATGCAGGCTAAAGTCCAAACCACGATCAACAAGATCGACCACAACACCAACTCTCAACCACAGGCTGGAAAACCATACAGCTGGGGGCCACCGTCCACCAGACGGCTCCCACAACAGAACACTAAACTCATAGGAAAGACCGACACCATAAGGGTTCAGGAACCCGATAGGCCGATGCTTAGAACCCTATCAAACAAGAACAGACTCTAGGCTCCGCCTATCGAAGTTCCCGATCCCCTTATAGTTCGGGAACACAACAAACTCGGTACAACACGCAGAAGACACCAACAGGGCCCGAAAGTCCCGGGAGACCTACACCTACAACCCTATCAAACAAGAACAGGTTCCAGGCTCGGCCCCCGTGACTTTCGTCCCGACAAAGGAACGGCCCCTAGAACCCGGATCACTCGAATCCTTTCGAGTGGGGAGATTTACTGGAAAAATGTGACATTTGTTATTAAAAATCATTTTGATCTGGAAGAAATCCATATTTAATGATTTTAGTTCTTTTTAGAAAAACAGTTAGAAAAATAAGTGTTTTACCCAAACCCCGAAGGGCTGATGCCTTTGTCCAATCAAACAAGAACAGACTCCAGCGGCCCTTCGATATTTGGAAGAAAACATTGGTAGACAAAAATCATGTGTATGTCGAAAAGGGTTCTAGGTTCTAGGTCCGGCTAACACTAGTAAACTACTACCACTGACACAGTGGCGACAACCCAAACAGGGGAAACAAGACCTCCCGGAACCACCGTTTATCCCAAACGGTTTCCGGTACAGACAAGCGATCCACTATATCTACCAGACTCCACTCTGCTCCCAAGCACGAGTGCAAATGCATCCCACACTAAAAAGAAGTCCCGACCGCTCGGCCCACTACCCGGGCGAGGATAACACTAAGTCCAGGAATGAAACATAAAGTGTGGATGTCTAAACATAAATAACCCTAGCCCAAGTGAGGGTTTTCTACTGGTCTGGTTACACATGCAACATATGACGGGGTGCTAGGTCAAGTTCCAAGATACTATAATTTAACAGATAGAAGGAAGTAAAAGATCACAAGATCGACAGATAAAACTAGGAACAACAATTCCTACACTCTAGCATGCTACCCAAGTCCAATCACTATCATGCATGATTCTATATCAATAGAATTAGAGCACAGTCCATAGATCCTGAAAGCAAAGCCACCCACCTGAAGACGCTAACTGTCCGGAGTCGTACAGCTGAGAAAACCAGGAAAATAATAACTCCAAGACTGACAGGTCCAGCACTGTCCACAAACCCTCCTGGGTACAACACAAGGCCACAATTACACTTAAATCCCAAAATTTAACCAAGTATTACAGTCTGTAATTTCAGCCGCAAAGATGTCAATTTTTCACCTGCAGACATGGCTCCAAAAATTCTGAAATAAATACCACAGCGTTCCTCGCGTCGATAGCTTCGAAACGGGTACCTGCACGCCCAATTTCTTGCACCGTAGGCCAAGTTACAATTTCCACAATATCGGTGCGCAAAATCCCAAAACCATCCAACTGTAAACTCTTGTACAGATAAAAGGAAAAGTGTATACCTTCGGGAAGGTCTCCAAAAATTCCAAGAAAAATACCACAATGATCCTCGCGTCGAGTAGATGAAAAAAGTCTATAAGCACGTCCTGATCCGACACTCGTGTGCGGAGATCTCCTCGTATGAAGCTGCTGTCCTCACAAATCCTCACAGCAAAATAGGTCCTCAGTGAGCAAGGAATAACTCCTCGAAAAGCGCAAAACCAGGAAATGTAGAACAAACCAAAATCGTAGCCTTACCTGTTGCGAATCCAACGGCGAAGAAATCGCACGAAAATATGGTCGGAGTAGACCGGGAGAGCTCGTACACCGAAGAGCGACGGAAGAAACACCAAAGAAAGAGTGTCGCGACGTGCCAAGAAAATGAGAATCTCGAAAACTGTGCCCCGAAAAATCTTCAAACTCTGCAGATGGATGCTAAACTGTGTGGGGAGAAAGTCCTCTGAAGAAAGCTGGGAGAGAAAATGGCTAAAACAGTGAAAGAACCCATCCTGAACAGTTTTCGGGCTATAAATAGGCCAAAAAAAAACAATTGAAATAATGACGGATGAGTCCCAGGTTTCGGGCGCAGGAAAAATTTGGGCTGCTACAGTGTTGGGCCCGGCCCAACACTGTGCGCGCCCGAAACGGCCCACGGCCTCCACGTAGCCCGACCAACAGGCAACAGCGGCCCGAGCCGCTCCGCTGCGGCCACGTCGCACGCCCCGGCGTCCGACACGCGTCCCGCACAGCGAACAACTGTGCGGGGCGCATGAGCCGCCGACGCGTGGCGCCTCCCCGGTCAAACCGGGTAGGTGGCGCCCGCCAGTGGCAGGGCGACACGCGTCCCTGCCACTGTCGCGGTCACACGTGCGGGCAGGCGGCGCCTGCCGCGCACGCGCCCCAAGGCGGGGTCCCGCGCCCCCGTGCGCCGCACCCGGTGAGCCGACCAATGACACGTTGACACGTGTCCCATGCACCCGGTCCACGCACCCTAGTTCGGGTTCCGTGGACCGCGCCGCGTGCACCGACCAACCGGGCGTTGCCACGCGTCCCCCCGCCTGGTCCATGCACCGCCGCGCCAAATCCGTAGACCGCGCCTCAAGAGCCCGCCAATCAGGCGGCGCCACGTGTCCATGCGCCGGGTCCGTGCACCCAGCCGCGGCGCTCTGTGGACCGAGCGTCGCGGACCGGCCAATAATAGGCCGCCACGTGTCACCCCGGCGGTCCACGGCCCCTCCCATGCACCAAAAGCCACTAAAAACTTCCGGGAGTCCGTTTTTGGGCATCCGGACTCAGAATCAAACAAACAAATAGCCGTTTTCAAGTGTTTTTCCATGCTGAATCCAATTCCAACCTCTGTTTGGCCTAAATCCACTTCAGAATTTCGGCAATTGCAGCCGAAAGCCAACACAGCTAAAGATAACTCACAGGGTCCATCTGTGGCATCCCTTTGATGCTCCATGGGCCAGATACACCAACACTATGTGTTCCAACAGTGGATTCACAGGAAAAAGGTTGCATGGAAACTAGGGTCACCACACTTTTATGCTTTAGACATCCCACACTTTGCATCTTTTCCTAGACATAGATTTTCCTCGCCCGGGTAGTGGGCCGAGTGGTCAGATTACTGTGGGACTTTGTTGCACTCGTGCCAGGGGGCTGAGTGGAGTCTGGTAGCTGAGATTAGACCTGTGCTAGTGTTGTTGGGAGCTGTTTGGGTAGACGGTGGTCCCGCGCCGTCGAGTATCTTTCGGTCAGTGTCGTTGGGAACCGTTAGGGTTGACGGTGGTCCCGGGTCGTTGAGTGTTGTCCGACCAGTTTTGTTAGCCCTGAGTTGTGGGTCGATCCCGGCTGTGGAGTATCTCCAGCCAGTGTGTTTTGTACCACGAGTTGGTTGAGTTCGTTAGTGTCTCGAGATTCGTGAGAGCTGGTTAGCTGAGTCATCGAGAGTACTCCGACCGTCGTGCGAGATGTTTGAGGATCCTGAGTCCTTCCATTCTGAGAGTGAGCGTGGATTTTGACTATAGCCTGCATGAGCCACCTTCAGCTCGACAGAGATGCACGGATACCTTTTTCCTCGGTGGGGTCGCGCCCCTCCAGTGCCCCGTCCGAAGTGGGCCTATTACTTTCGTATCGCGACTTGTCGATGCTGTCCCTCTGGCTGGGCCTTTTTTAGGCAGTCACGGATACAGTCCTTCTGGCTAGGCCAGTTTTGGCAGTCACGGACGCCCTACGTAAGTCCAGTCCTCCGTGGATGTACTGGAAGTAGGTAGGCGCAGGCACAGATTCACCCCGCAAACGGGCGGAGTCTCCTCTGTACATGCACGGCGTCGCAGTTACAACAATCATTTAATCACAGCAGTTTACTAACATGAACGCGTAAGACTAAAGAATTCACGAGGCCGACTGATTTAAAAAGATAAATCCACAAGTTTTAAAAGCGGTGCCACCACGGCACCCAGGTTTTTAAAACAGTTTTCGAAATTCATAAATCCAAAGGATTTTTAAAACGGTGCCCACACGCCACCCAGATTTTTAAAACAGTTTTCGTAATTCATAAATCCACAGGGTTTTTAAAATGGTGCCCACACGACACCCAAATTTTTAAAATAGATTTCACAATGCCTTTTCTTTTTCTTTTTCTTTTGTAGTTCGAAAACGGCCAAACAGGAGAAGAATAAAATCAACCATGCACATAAGTAAGAGGAAACATCCCAACATCCACACCGACCCCACAAGGGTATCGAAAACCACACAGTAAGCTACTAACAGGTAATGAAAATGTGCATGGAAGAAGTAAATACAGTCTATGGCCTCGAAGGACCAAAAATGCTCCTGCCACGGCCTCACCGTCGCCCTAGCTCTCACTCCTGAAAGAACCTGTCACGGAGTGGGAAGTCAGCGACACAAGATATAAAAGATGGAATGCAGGAAAAACTGTAACTAAAGCAGACCGTGAGAACCATCCAAAGCAACCACCCTCCCCGAAAGGGCGAACCACGACCCCTGCATAACCTGATCCGGGCACCTGCCCCGGCAACCCAACCGAGCACCTACCTCGGTAAACCACGCCGAGCACCTACCTCGACGGGTCGCACCGCTCACACCTTGGCGCCTCAAACCCCCCACCTACGGGGGCCCCCACTACGTCACCTCATGGGGTAACACGGGTCATAGACCACTTTTCCGAAAAAGCACACCCTTCGCGGTGGCCAAACCGCGGGTGCACGTGCTGCAGCCTCGAGCATCATAACCAAGTACACAAAACAAAACCAATAATAATGAACCATAGAGATCATCAAAGATTAACACAGTTAGTTGAGCAATTGAAATATGTTTGCAGTTTTCAAATCCCGACACTAAATCTCAGAACGAGTACCCTCCTAGAAGTCAGTCGAACGATTCACCTGAATGTAGGCCGATCCCGAACTCCCGCTAGACTACTGGGAGACTGGTGCTGAACTGCTGGGCCCTGAACAAAAACTGTGATTAGAAATAGACTCACTCATACCCATCCCGACAACACTATAGTAACCCGAAACCATTCTTTCCTACCGGGGTACGCGTAACACGCGCCGGAAGTCGTAAAACCGACGATTTTGCCGATTTACGGAACGATATCCGTCTTTCGCTCAACGAAAGTCTCCGGACCTCTAACGAAATGCTTAGAGGGTGCCTACACACTGTCCAAAGACTACCAAGAAGTTACCTTTGCAACTTGGTCCATAAAATACTCTAAAATTGCATAATCACATTAACTTGCTACACTGTTTTGATCCGATCTTCCAAACCAGGAAGCTTTAGACTGCGCCGTAAATTTCAGCGTGCAGGATTTGACACGACAAAGCCCGTGCTCACTGGTTTGGGTTGGCACGAGGCCCGAGAGCAAAGTTGGCCCAAGAACATTCTAAGTCCAAATAGCTACTATGCCACAACCAATCAACCACTTGATCAAGTTGGAAATAAACATGAGCATCATGCTCTGGGTGGACAGAGGAGTGAAGTGCTCACCTATGGCTTGCCGGAGATCGGCCGGAGAAGTTGGCCGGAGCAACCCCCAAAACAAGCTAGGCTCGGGTTGGCAACCTCTTGAACAAACCAGGCTCAGACCTAATGCAAAGGTGAGCATCAGTCAATATATCCTCCCAGAAGTGGCTCGGACCTAGCCAGATCCGGCACCGGTGGTCGGTGGCAGCGGTTGGCCGGAAAACACTCAACACACACCCTTTAACACAAAGATTGGAGCAACTTTGCTCCGAAAGGTTCTCAGGCCAAACCAAAAGGCTAGGGTTATTCTATGGGAGGTTTAGAACTAACCTGGGTGGTTGGCCGGCGACCAAAGGCGGCGGCGGCGGCCGGAGCTCAACCTCGGGTTGCCCTAGTGGTGCAACTGCAGCGAGCAAAAACCCCACGTTAGAACCTTCATGCAAATGCACGAAAAGCCTCCTCAACGTCCAAGGAACTCACCTGAGGTACTGGGCGGCGGCCGGGAGCGGCGGCAATCGCCGGAGTTCGAGCTCGGGGAAGAAGGAGATGCTCTAATGGTAGATTTCCGACCAGTGCTTTTGAGTCCCTCCGACTTGGACCAAAGTGTTCCACACGTTGCCACGGAGCTTGCTGAGGTGGTGGCCGGCGGCGCGGGTGAGCGGCGGCGCCGGGCGGCGAGGTTCGGCCGAGGTGCAACATAACCCGGTTCTAGGGTTGGCTCGTGAGACTCGGATCCTTGTCCGATCACTCTGAAACTTGGTGAACAGATTGCAGTCGTCGAGAAGACCAGATCCAACGGTCTTGATCTCGGTTTCACCAATCGGATGAAGCCCGCGTTCAAGATCAGCCAAAACTAAGGTTGACACGCAGCGCCGTACGGCCACGTGGCGGTGCGGGAGAGGATGGCGCAGTGGGTACAGTAGACGTGGTCCACGCGAACGACGCGGGCAGGCCGGGCAGGCGCTGGCAGGCGCGCGCCACGCAGCCGCGCGCGATTGGTGCGCTGTGGATAGGGAGCAGACTTGCGGCAGCCTCCCACTGGGTGATTTTTAGTCGCGTTTTAGTTTAAAGGCTCTAGAGAGCTCATTTCTTAGAGTGTTTGGGTGACTTTTGGTTTGGCATCTTCACGAGAGGTAGGCCTACAACTTTGATATTTACCACTTCTCCTGGATCTTGAGTTTTCATGGAGTTTTTATGGCATCTTTGGGACCCTTGTGCACAGCTTGAAAGTTTTGGACAGCACTCAGTAGTTTCCATCTGTTGGACAGTAGGATTGGAGTTTCGAGCTGATTTTTGTGGAAAAATCTTCAGGACTTAAAGCCCTACAACTTGGTATTTACCACTTCACCCAGATCTTGAGTTTTCTTGGAGTTTATTTCCCATCTTTGGAGTTTTTGTGCACAGATCTATTATTTGGATAGTTCATAGTATTTATGGGATTTCTCTTTCATTTGTGCATGTATTTTAGAGTTCTTTGGCTTGTTTTGCATCTACTCTCGACGAGAAATCTATTGACATCTTGGTTGTAGGATTTAGAGCTCATTTTCCCAGGTAACTTTAACGATCTTTGTGACCCTGTGACAGGGGATGACTGCAGTCTTGTTTTGGGATTTTGAGTTGAGCATTGAACCTTTGAATGCAGATATCTTTGGGAATATTTGATCTTTCTCAGGATTTTAAAGTTCCAGCAATCTTTTAAAGTTTGAGGTGAGCAATTCCTCTTTTGATTTCTGTGGCAAATTCCATTTGGATTTATCCCTATAATTTTTAGAAGTTCTTGTTGAAAATTGATGCAATTTTGGACAGCAATGTGATGGTTGCTTAATTTGGCTATTACAGAAAATTAAATATGGATTTTTGAAGACTTGGAGATATTCATATGATTGAGGACACCTTAGATTTGCTGTTGGGAGCTTCAATTTGAGGTATTTAATGCTATGGGTGCATTTTATTTAGCATTTGTTTACTCGTTGAAATTCTGGAATTTACTGCGCAGCGTGCATTGTTTCGCCAATTGCGCCAAATGCGAGTGGCGGATTTGGATGATTTTTGTGGCATTGGATTTTTGAGAGGCTGAGGATTCCGCACGTCAAATTTCAGCCCGATCGGCCATTGGATCGTCAGGTTTCTGGTGAGTTGGATTTCCTTCAAAATCTGTGGGCGGTTCACTAATTCTATGTTTATAGTGAGCATGCATGTTTAAATGTACACCCTATGTGATTGAGATGTAAGCAAGAGAAGTTGTCCATTTTATGTTGATTGAGGCTTACATGTTAAATTGTACATATTATGAGGATTGAAAATTTGCATGTTGAGATGATCCATGTTATGTGATTGAGAGCTTACAAGATAGAGATGTCCACCCTATATTAGTTGAGCTTGCATGATGTTGATGTGCACACTAGTTTGTTGAGAATATGATGGATGAAAATGCTCACTCCATGTTATTTGAGTTGCAAACATGTATAATAAAATTAGTGATTAATCTTTGCTTATGTTAATGGAATTATGAAACTTTGACTAGAACCCCGTCATATGTTGCATGCATTAACCAGACTAGTAGAGTACTCTAACTTGGGCTAGTTTCTTTTATACTTTAGACATTCCCACACTATGTTCTATTTTCCTAGACTTAGAGTTTCTCCTCGCCCGGGTAGTGGGCCGAGTGGTCGGGTTATTGTGGCACGCATGTTGCCCTCGTGCCTGGGGGCCGAGTGGAGTCTGGTAGCTAACATTAGACCAGTGCTAGAGTCGGGAGCCGTTTGGGTAGACGGTGGTCCCGAGCCGTCGAGTATCTTCCGGTCAATGTTTCTGGGAACCGTTTGGGTTGACGGTGGTCCCGGGTCGTTGAGTGTCGTCCAACCAGTTTTGTTAGCCCTGGAGTTGTGGGTCGATCCCGGCTGTTGAGTATCTCCGGCCAGTGAGTATAGCGTGGCGAGTCGAGTGTTCTGTTTTGGGAGCCGTTTGGGTCGACGGTGGTCCCGGCTGTTGAGTACCTCCGGCTAGTGGGTTTGTGTCACGAGTTGGTTGGATTCGCTAGTCTCGAGATTCGTGAGGGCTTTATTAGTTTGAGTTGTTGAGAGTACTCTGACCTTTGTGTGAGATGCTTGAGGATGCTGAGTCTTTCCGTTCTGAGAGAGAGCGTGGATTTCGACTATAGCCAGCATGTGCCATTGTTTGATACCCTATACCACGCCATTTTCCTCAGGTGGGGTCGCACCCCATGAGATGCCGTAGTGGATGCGATGTTGGGCCTGTTGAAGCAGTTTTGCGGGAGGGGTGAGTTAGTCCATGTGGGACGCCCTAGTAATTCCAGTCCTTCGGGATGTAATGGTAGTAGGTAGGCGTAGGCTTGACTAGGCCCTTTTTGGGCAGTCATTACGATTGGGTCGATTGAGCATACTGAGGTAGAGTAGATGCATTTTATTATCTGTATCACCCATTGAGCATTGTAGATAGAGGCATGATAGCTGTAAAGTTATTTCCAGCTTTTATTCTCCAGTTATACTGCGTTGCTATCTTATGCCCCTATTAGATTTAGTGGGCCGACCGTTGGTCTTGGAGACGGTACCCACTGAGAACTACTGTTGGATGTAGTTCTCGTACCCTCTGTCAGTGACAGTTTTGCAGAGGCATCTACTCCGGTTCCTACCCCTGCTGTTGCTTCTTCTTCTGATCGAGGTGAGGGAGTCGCGAGCTAGATCCCTACATGTCCTTTGTCACGCCCCGGGTGTAAACCGGAACCCGGGCCCGTCTACAGATCCGCCGTGCACACGGTATTTCCCACGTACACGAAGCGCCAAACCTGCTCAGATATAAGAGATAATAATAAAACAGCAATAAAAACAGAGCTGAACTAAAACTAATACATCTCAGACTGAACCTGGAAATAAAATACAATACATCTGTATAAATGATACATCAGTCTCTCCCAGCTCACTAAAAATAAATACAACCTGCTGGCAAAAGCCAGTCCCAAATGTAAAAGTACAACCGTCTGAGGAAACATGGGTACACCAACAGTCCAGTTAACTCGCTCATCCTGCCTCGAGATCTATCTACTCAGTCGTCCTCTCTCCTCGACCCGCCGCTGAAAGCCCAGCAGCACCCGCAGAAGACACAGCAAAACAAAAGAGAAGAAAAAGAGGAAAGAAGAATGGGGGTGAGAACTACTAGTAAACCAGTAGCCTCCCCTAGTGGGTAAAATCTCAAACTCTGAAACACCCACTAGGTCTACCAGAGGCAAAAAGGAAAGAAGTGTGGTAAGCAATAATGACTGCTGAAGAAAGGAAACTACCACTACTATGCCTCTAAAATGCAGTCCTAGACTGGAATAACCGTATGCAACAGTAACCAACCGTCCCAGATGAACCCAATCTGTACCGCCCTCATCATCGGGCAAGTAAGCCGCGCCGATGTGATAGCAAAACTCCTGTTGCCGCCCTCATCATCGGGCAAATAAGCCGCGCCGATGTGATAGCAAAACTGTCAATAATTGTCTGGCCCCAGCCTCCGGAGGGGATCTCGAGGGGAGCGACCCACACGAGGAAAGCATCACCGGGCAATAACTGCGCCGGTGTGATAAGTATCAAAAGCAGGAGTGGATCAATATAAAACCCCAGTGGAACACACCCCTCCACTAAAAGAAAACTGATCCCCAATCTGATGCATAAGTGATCATCCGGTCAATCGCTCAAAATCCGCAATCGCCGCAATACCTCACAATCCACAACCAAGTCTCACAACCGACCGCCGGTCAACCGCCAATATCCGCGGTCGCCGGAATAACCCACAATCACAATCATGTCCCACATCCGACATCCGGTCAACCGCCTACTATCCGCGGTAGCCGCTATAATTCCCCAATCCAAATCGGGTAAAATAATATGTATCTGGTCAACCGCCCAAAATCCGCGGTTGCCACAAAGCCCTCTAGTCCATAATCATGCCCTAACACCGATGTCCTATAACCGACATCCGGTCAACCGCCCAATATCCGCGGTCGCCGCCAAAACCCATAATCCACAATCCAGGCCCCGGCTACACTATCCCAAACCCCTGCTCAAACCCGAGCAACAAGAACCACCTGACTAACGAAAAGGAGAAAAGAAGCAAACATGGTTTCTCCTAAGTCAAGTTCCAACATGATAGTGTAGCGATAAGAAAGGACCTATCTAGATGTCCATACAAGCATGTATATGTTCTCAAGGAAGATAAAAGAAAAGGTGACCAATAGTGGTTCCACATGTGTAACAATTAATAGCTCCGCATAGATATAACTATCATGCTAAAATATTATCCAACCACACATGTCTATAATCCATGTTCCATAATAAAGCATTACTATCCACCTATGCATGTCATACAATCCTCAAATAGTACCAACCATCAAGGTACTTTAATTATCCCAATTTAAGATTCAATTCCACATGCAAAGTTAACCGCTAACATAGCCAACCATATGCCCAAACAAGCATGCATAAGTTCCATCCGCACTTGTTAATCAATAATCCGAACATAAGGAGATCACTCTAATAATCCTAGTGAGCATGTCAAAATAGAGGTAAGCAACAACCACCCACCTGGAGTGCTAATCCCCTGTCCAAAGGTGAAATCCACGCTCGGTCCAAACAGTCACCACAACACTGCACAACATACCCCAAAAGAACATACATAATTTAACATACAATGCTCCACAAAAATCTGTCCAAAACACATCAGTCCAGAGTTGCCCTGTTTTCACCTGCGATTTCTGCTCGAAAAATTCCCAAAAAAATACCTCGCGATCCTCGCGACGAGCCGGTCGAAATGAGTACCTGCACGTTCAAATCCGAGTTTCCTACACTGAGATATAAAATCTGCAAGGGAAACACCCCAAAGAACTCTGTACAGAAATCTGTAGCACCAAACACTGAAAATAATGCCTTTTTCACCTTCGGAAAAAGTCCAAAAAAATCCAGGAAAATTCGAGGATGTTCCTTGTGCTGTGTAGATGAGGAACGCCTATTGGCACGCCTCAATCCGACGCCTGTGCGCAAAGTTATCGTCGAAACACTGTGGTTCTGTCCAAAACTCCGCCCACGAAAATGGGTCAAAAGAAAGCTCGGGAAACTCCAAGATAAACTCAAAAAGAGGGGGATCTCAAAACATGAAGATTGAAGCCCTACCTGTCGTGAGTCCAACGGCGCAAGAATCGCCTCAATCGGAGGTCGGAGTAAGCCGGGGGAGTCCTCGCACCCAAACCGCGACGAAGGAGACCACAAATGAACGAGCGTCGCGCCGCGCCGTAAAAATGGAAACCTCGGGATGCGTGCCGCGGAAAAATCCAGGAATCTGTAGATGGAACCAGCTCTGGGAGATGAAGATTTCTTGTGAAGGCCGCACAGAGAGAAGAAGAGCAGGGAAAGAGCTCTCAGCAGTTGAACTCGGCCTATTTATAGGCTGGAAGAAACAATTCAAATAATGACGCTTGTGTCCCCACTTCCGAGCGCTCAGATTTTTCGGGCCGCTACAGTGTTGGGCCCGGCCCAACACTGTGCGGGCCCGAATCTCCCTCGGTCCTCCACGTCTACCCCGCAACAGCAGACAGCCGCGCGGGCCATCCACTGCGCGACGCGTGGCCCAACGTGGCGCCGACGCGTGGCACGCCCGAAGGCGGGAAACCGCGTCAACGCAGCCCACGTGCGCCCGCCTGCGCCCTCTGCACGCACGCGCCCCGAGGCCCCCCACTCCTGCTCCGTGGACCCGGTCCACTGCACCAGCCTACCGGCAGATGCCACGTGTCCAGCCCACTGGTGCACGCCGGCCGGTGGACCGCGCACCTGCCCGCACGCCCTCGCGCCTGCCCGCGCACCTGCCCGCGCACTGCGCGCTGCCCGCGCCTGCCCGCCGCCGCCCTCCGCCGCCGCCGGCGCTGCCCCAGCTGCCGGAACAGTGCCCCCCCGCCTCGAAATTCGTGCGCGGCATCCGGACTCCGAAAAATACCAATGAATAGTCCATTTTCATCGTTTTCGCGCGCTGAATCCAAATCCGCTGTCCGATTTGCCAAATTCTAACTCCAAAATTTGCCGAAGGCATCCGGAAAGGTATTCTTTTGTCCAAACTTCGCGCTTAGCCCAATTTTAATATCCGTTCCACGCGAGAACACTTTTAAACACTCGACGGGGTCTTCCGACTACTCTCGGGATCCATTTAAGCCCGAAGTCCGCCACTTGTGTCCAATTGGTGCACAAACACCTCCAACACATAGTACAGGCCCCCCAGAAGTCCCCAATGACTCTACCACAGCTCTGCGGAGATCTAGGTCATCACATCCTTAGAGAGTAACTGTACCCCCTTGTTGGAGATTTTTAGTACAGTCAGTTAGATTATTGTATATTTTACTCTTTTGAGAGCTTTTCTTTATTTTGAGAGCTAATATATTTGTGAGGACCTGACTTGTACTGTCACGCCCCGGGTGTAAACCAGAACCCAAGTTCGACAACAGATCTGCCGTATACGCAGTATTTCCCACGTATACGAAGCGATACAACAACTCAAGCAATAGGGTGATTTATACAAGAGTGAGTAAAGCCACAACAAGTGGTATAGAGCGAGAAATAAATTACGGACTAACTGTATATAAACATAAACAACTCTCAACCTAAAAATCCACTCAACAAGAAAACTCCAACAAGACCACAATGTAACACAAGAACAACTCCACAATAACCAACTCCAAACAAAAACAAGTCCAACTCCACAAGTACAACTCCAACATTGTTGCGGTAAAAAAAAAAAATTATAATTAAAAAGAATAGGGGAAAAGATTATGGCTTGCCCGTAATGTTGATTTCTAATAAGCCTCGTATAAGCCCAAAATTTTTAACATATTAATAATTTGGGTCCAACAAATTTTACTACAAGTTCAAGCCCCCTTAATAGACCATTTGTGAATACAAGCTTAGGTTATTTGTGAACACAAGCTTATAGGTCTAATCAAAGCACCGTCAATTTTTTTTTAGTTTACCAAATCAGTCGGATCCTATTTTTTGTGCCCAGCGGGCCTTACATTATAGTCAACTTTTTATTTAAAAATTCAATTTCAAAAAAAAATTATATTCAAATTGAATTTTGAATTTTCAATCAAATTTCAAAATATCTTTCAACCGACTTATCCAAATTCATATTCAAATCCCCAACCAAATTTTAAAATATCTCTCAACCGACTTACCCAAACTTACCTATATCCTGTTTATTTGGAATTCAATTTTGAACTTTTGAATCCAACCAAATTCCCTCGTTCGTTAACCGTTCAATTTTGAAATTTGAACATATTTAATTTTGAAATTTGAAATTTAAAATTTGAATATAACCACATTCCCGCAATATTGAAATTTGAACATAACCTTTCAATTCAATTTTAAAATTTGAAATTTGAAATTTGAATATAACAATTTTCCCAACGTATTCAAATTTGAACCACGTATTTTCCTCAACGAACCCATATTCCCACGCACGTCTTTCCTCAACAAACCCACATTTCCTCGCCAATCCCTTAACAAATCCCAACAAACCCCAAAATCCCAACAAACCCCACGCGACATCTCTCTCGCACTCCCTACTATACATAGAGAAAATAGAAAAAAGAAATGGGAAATTCCACCACAAAAAAAACACAACTTCCTCCCAGATTCCACCACATATCCCACAACGCACATCCCGCATCTTCGACTTCCTCAGCACCTCCGATCGACTTCCTCAGCACCTTCGACTTCCTCAGCACCTCCGATCAACTCCCTGAGCACATCTAGATCGACTTCCTCAATACCTCCGATAGATCTTCTCAGACGTATTTCTCAGGTAATATATATATATATATATATATATATATATATATATATATATATATATAATAAAATAAAATTATGTCAGCCGTACCCATCGCCGTCCTCATCATCCTCGCCAACCACCCCAAATCCCCATGTTGACGTCTTCGATGGAAGAGAGGAGGAGGATCATTGATCCTCCGTTTCTTCGGACCTCTCCACCCCCATTTGAAGCCGTCAATCACCACGCAACCGCCCGGCCACCTAATCCCTATGTTGACGTCTTCGATGGAAGAGAGGAGGAGGATGATCATTGATCCTCCGTTTCTTCGGACCTCTCCACCCCCATTCGAAGCCGTCAATCAACATCATCAACATCACCCATCCTCATCAACATCGCCGACTCGTACGTTAACGTATTTCGATGGAAGAGGGGAGGAGGATCATTGATCCTCCGTTTCTTCAGACCTCTCCACCCCATTCGAAGTCGCTAATTAATGGAGCCACCACCGCACAAAAAAAAAAAAAAAAAAAAAAAAAAAAAAAAAAGCAAATAAAAAAAAAGAAAAGATAAAGCCGGTTCGGATGATTTTTTCGGACATCCGAACTTAGGTTCAATAAAAAAGAAAAGAAGTTTAAAGCCGGTTCGGATGATTTCTTCGGACATCCGGACTTAGGTTCAATAAAAAAAGAAAAGAAGTTTAAAGCCGGTTCGGGAGATTTCTTCGGACACCCGAATTTAGGCTCGCTTAAAACCGGTTCGGGTGATTTCTTCGGACATCCGAATTTAGGTTCAACCGGAAAAAAAGAGGCTTAATAAAACCGGTTCGGGTAATTTCTTCGGACATCCGAATTTAGGTTCAACCGGAAAAAAAGGAGGCTTAATAAAACCGGTTCGGGTGATTTTTCGGACATCCGAATTTAGGTTCAATAAAAAAAAAAAAAGGTTTGGCAAAGCCGGCTCAGGTGATTTCTTCGGACACTCGAATTGAGGTTCAATCAAAAAGGGGATTTCTTCGGACCCCACATCAAAATAAAATAACGGGGATTTCTTCGGACCCCAAATTATTTTAAAAAGGGGATTTCTTCAGACCCAAAATCAAAATAAAATAAAGGGGTTTTCTTCAGGCCCCAAATTATTTTAAAAAGGGGATTTCTTCGGACCCCAAATCAAAATAAAATAAAGGGGATTTCTTCGGACCCTAAATCAAAATAAAATAACGGGGATTTCTTCGGACCCCAAATTATTTTTTAAAAAAGAAATTTTTTCGGATCCCAAATCAAAATAAAATAAAGGGGATTTCTTCGGATCCCAAATTATTTTAAAAAGAAGATTTCTTCGGACCCACATCAAAAATAAAATAAAGGAAATTTATTCGGACCCCAAATTATTTTAAAAAGGGGATTTCTTCGGACCCCACATCAAAAATAAAATAAAGGGGATTTCTTCGAACCCCAAATTATTTTTAAAAAGGGATTTCTTCGGATACCAAATCAAAATAAAATAAAGGGGATTTCTTCGGACCCCAAATTATTTTTAAAATGAGATTTTTTCGGACCCTACATCAAAATAAAATAACGGAGATTTCTTCGGACCCCAAATTATTTTAAAAAGTGAATTTCTTCGGATCCCAAATCAAAATAAAATAAAGGGGATTTCTTCGGGGAAAATGCTAGATGTAGGTGTACATCTTACACCCACCCCATCCTAGGGTTGGGTGAATTCCACTCGTCACATCGAGTGACGAGTGGATGAATACCCACCCTAGGATGGGGTGGGTGTAGGATGTACACCCCATTTGGGGTGTACACCTAGCACTTCTCTTTCTTCGGACTCCAAATTATTTTAAAAATGAGATTTCTTCGGACCCCACATCAAAATAAAATAAATGGGATTTCTTCGGACCCCAATTATTTTAAAAAGGGGATTTCTTCGGACCCCACATCAAAAATAAAATAAAGGGGATTTTTTCGGACCCCAAATTATTTTAAAAAGGGGATTTCTTCGGACCCCCACATCAAAAATAAAATAAAGGGGATTTTTTCGGACCCCAAATTATTTTAAAAATGGGATTTCTTCGAACCCCACATCAAAAATAAAATAAAGGAGATTTCTTCGGACCCCAAATTATTTTAAAAAATGATTTCTTCGGATCCCAAATCAAAATAAAATAAAATGGATTTCTTCGGACCCCAAATTATTTTAAAAAGGGAATTTCTTCGGACCCCACATCAAAATAAAATAACGAGAATTTTTTCGGATCCCAAGATAAAATAAGAGATTTTCTTCTGACCCAAATCAAATAAAATAAAAAGGGATATCGAAATAAATAAGAATTTCTTTGAATCCAGAGTCGATTTCAAACAAGTCTAATAAATAGCGCCCAGTCCACATACGGGCCACGAATCCAGTCCACATATAATATAGGCTCAGTCCACATATTGCCCCAAACCCAATCCATGTATAATATAGGCCGAGTCCACATACGGGCCCAAACCCATTCCAACCCACGAATAAAATCCGAAACCCATTATGGCCCACAAATAAAACTGGTAACCCAATCCAGTCCACTTGCAAATAAAACCCAAAACCCATTCAACCCCATCGTCTTAACATATATAATTAAGGCAAAAATATATCCAAACCGACTAGATTCTAAATCATATACTTAGAATTTAGTCAAATCAAATTCAATCGAGCTCCCATATATAGAGTTCATTCAAATCAACCCGACTAACCTTAATACATATACTTAGGGTGTAGTTAACCTTTTACTCTAGTACATATATCTAGGGTAGAAACCAAATCAACTCAACTAATCCTAATACATATACATAGGGTTAGTCAACCTTTTGCTCTAGCACACATATTTAGAGTGAAAGATCAATCAAATTTGATGAATCCTAATACATATACTTAGGGTTTAGTCAAATTCTCACTCTAGCACATATAACTAGAGTGAAAAACATATCAAACTCGGTCAATCCTAATACATATAGGACTTAGCCACCTCCTACTTTCGAGTAGCATCAAATTCAACCCACCTCAATACATATCCTTGGGGTTTGGTCATGTCTCCACTTTGGAACATACGCCAAATGTGAAATCAAATATAATTAGACTCTAATATATATACTTAGAGCCAATTGAACCCAATTAAACTCTAACACATATAATTAGAGTTTAATGTCGACTAGTCCTCAATACATATAATCGGGATCAAGTCAATTTCAAATCCAGGTAAATCCTAACACATATACTTAGGATTTGGTCAATCATTAGGATACGATTTATTCTATCCTCCTCACAAAGGTCTCTTAATCGAAGGTGCCCCAATCACACGGGGGTAATTAACAATAGATGCTTGCGTCTATTGGAAGTTATGGATCCGCAATACCTGATACCCACCCATCCATATATAAATATTCATCTGAATCATGAATACTATCCCACGGGAAACCCGAAAAGGATGAACCGCGCGAGATGAGTCATTCAAGATCGTAGACAAACATCAATAACTCACTACATCACAAATACAAGTCCAACAAAAATGAGTCTGCTACAACATCATGATACATCTCCAATAAGTACAATAAATACACCTCCACTAAACCAACACCAAAATAAGACAAGTCTACTACAATACCCAACATACAACAAGTATACTCCACAAAATAGAACACCAACATCAACAGCTCCATATATCACCAGTATACAACTTCAAATATAAAACCCCAATACAACTTCATATAAACAACTACAAGTATAAACTACTTTATACAACTCCAACATGTATAACTCTACTACAACAACTCTCAATATAAAACAAATCTACTAAATCCTCATAATACAAATCCACCTCTCAATATAAATAAATAAATAAAAACAGCTGGCTCCAGCCAGACCAAATATATATAGTAGCTAGAAAGTTTATAAAAGCTACTATATAGTGCAAAATAGAGAGTAGTTGACACTAGAAAAATAATTAAAATAATATTTTTATTTGTATTTGGACACCCAATAAAATATATGTACCGTGCCTGTACATGTTCATCATTTTCGTATTTTTATCACCCTGGGTAGAGGGTTGTGAGTGGTCAGGTTAGTGTAGGTTGCATTTACGCTCGTGCCTGAGGTCAGAGTAGATTTTTACAGTAGTGTATAGACTGAGTTTTAGTGTTGGGAGTCGTTCGGGTTGACAGCGGTCCCGGGCTGTTGAGTGTTCCGGCCTATGCCGTGGGCATGTTGAGAGTTGTGAATTGGTTGATCTAGTTGATCATCGGAGCCGAACTGCTCCCGTCAGAGCCGGAGGAGATGACCGGAGTTTTCATGGCCGTCACAAGATCTGGGCACCTGATTTTCACCGCCGTCGTGTGCCCTCGGCCTTCACAAGCCGCAAGCGTCGCCGCGTGCCCTCGGCCTCTGCAAGCCGCCGCGCCCATCTCAGGTCCCGCAGTAGTGCTGCTCGGTCCGCGCCGCCCACATGCCTGCACCGTGTGCCGCTCGGTCAGTGCGCACCCGCACCGCTCAGCCCACGTGCACCACATCGCTCGATCAGCTTGCGCGCCCGCCCGCCCGCACCGCTTGGTCCGTGCGCCGCCCCGGCCTGTGCGCCCGCGCCGCTTGGTTTGTGCGCCCGCGTCGCTTGGTTCGCGCGCCCGCACCGCCCGGCCCGTGCGCCCGCGCCGCTTGGTCCGAACGTGGCGCTGCCGTCAGCCGAGTTGTCGAGCCTTAGCTTGATGGATTTTGGTTTTCATCGTCGTCCGTGGCTCCGGGTGGTTTCGCTTAGCCGTTTTCGTCATGATCTTTGTCAAGGCGACGGTGAGGGCTTGGATCATTGTCCGCCGCTCCACCGATCGTCGGGTCACCGTCAAGAGCGAGTGAATCGCAGCGAAAGCCGGTTTTGTCGACAGGGAGACTTTCCGACACAGTTTCTGTCCGCATTGGGTTTCTTGGACAGCGGTACGTCATTTTCTGTCCTGAAAATTCCCGTAGCCACCGGTGCACTTTTTGTCACTCACGGTACACCTATAAAACCCATTTTCACATAGTTTCATGTTTTTGGATGGTTTCTTATATTGGAAGGTTTTAGGGGTGCTAAATTGCACATGTAAATCTCTGGATGATGCGAACGTCGCGGTATACACCCGGGGGACTGTTTGTCCTCGTCCGGACAACGATAGAGTCATTCAGGGCATATTGTTGATCGGTAAACCGATCGGTGTGACTATTCGGGAATTGGGAGATTGTTCCGGCAATTTAGAACAAAGGAAAATTTGGCACAGTAGTCGGGACTACTAAATCGCCGGTTGATGTAATTTAAGTATTTGGTTGTTTTGGACTATTAGATAGGTTCGGATAATTCACAGGAGTCCTTAGGGGAGTCACGTGCTAAGGTTGACTACCGGTGGAAGTGGGCACTTCGATCTGAAGTCGAGAACGTCGTCGAATTGGTTAACTCGACCCTTCTCTTCTTCCTTATTGTTATTGTTATTATTATTATTCGTCAAGTAGAATATTCATCTTTCACGGACATTGTGATAATGTAGTAAACTTCATGGAACTTTTTGTCGAGAGGTATTTATTAAACACGGTTATTGTGTTGCTTAGTCGACCTTGGGGCGATATAAGCGGTAAGGTGAACTTTTTGGCGGTTAACACATTTACTTGACATATCATGATAGGACATGGACATTGACATTGAGTTTTCCTCTTTGTTATCATGTTTGACCTTCGAGTCGGTTTTCTTTACACGTCAGTTGGCGACTGTTGGTCCGGGGGACTTTGGTTAGATTATGAGATCGTCATGCTCTTGGCGCTCTTCACGCACACCAGCGGTTTGCCCACAGCAACGGTGTACTTTTTTGGAGAGGTGGTCTGATTGACTCGTGATCCCTACGTGGTGATTTTTGCGTGAGGGGACTCCCTGCGGATATTGCAGTGTCGCGATTAGTGCGGATAGGGTAAGTTTGCACTGGCATATCGAGCAGGTTTGTGACAGTGTCTGAGGTCGGTGGACCAACATGACAGTTATGATTGGGTATTAGCGACATCTTTTTTTTCTGCACTGGATGTTATAGTAGCGGTTTGGTATACTCGATTACTGTTTTATTATCTTTTGCTACTACGGTTTATTCACATTCAGTATATAGTTATTGCTTTTGCCTTATTATCTCTTTATAAATCGTGTTATTCAGTGAGTTGACTTATTTCTGTCGGCCCGTTGTACCCACTGAAAAATGTGATTCAGTTGCGTGTTTTTCATCCCATTATTTTTACAGGACAGAGTGGGGGTGGGGGACCGGATGGTGGTGAGGACGCTGCTTAGCGAGTTTTAGCATTTCTCCGTCTAGTTATTTCTTTTCCCTTATTTTTAGTCTAGTTATTCTCTTTGTGGTTGAATGATGTGCATGTGGATATCGTGTGGATGATATGGATGTTGTGAGGACCCGAATTCCCACTTAAAGGCTTATTGATGGATTAGTGGTTTCTGGGAGTGTTTGTGCGTGTGTCGGGCCCCGGAAATGGATTCCTAGTGTACATGGGAGCAAGATTGCTTAACAGGAGGCCCATATTGGGTGATTGAGAGATTTGCGCGCGTATTGGAACCAAGGAATTGACCTGGCGCGAAAAATGGATCAAGTTTACTTTTCCGGGAATTTTCGAGAAATTTTAGAAGTGGATTTGGGCCAAACGGACATCGGATTTGGATTCAGCGCGCGAAAACGGTCAGGATGGACTATTTACTTGTATTTTTCGGAGCCCGGAGGAGAAAACACGGATTTCGAGGCAGTTTGTACTGTTCCGGCGCTGGCGGGCAGCGCCGGCGCGGGCTCGAGCAGGCGGCGGAGCGGCCGCGGGCAGGCGTGCGGTCCACGCGGCCGGCGTGCACCGTGGGGCAGGCCACGTGGCATCTTGTGAGTGGCCGGTGCTGTAGGCGCGGTCCACGGACTTGGCGCGGGTGCACGGTGGACCAGGGGTGGACACGTGGCAGCTCTTGGTTGGAGAGGTGTTGTGCTCGCGGTCCACGGGGCGGGGAGTGGTTGCCTCGGGCTGCGTGCCCGACTGGCGCGCGTGGGCGCGACGTGGGCACGTTGACCCGCGGCTCCCGCGCGTGGGCGCCACGTGTCGGCACCAGCTTAGGCCACGCGGCGCAGCGCCGTTGGCCCAAATGGTTGTATGCTGTTTGGCTGGACGCGTGGCAGGCTGTGGAGGTTTCGGGCGTGAACAGTAACGGGCCGGGCCCGTTACTATAGCAGCCCGAATGTTTCGGGCGCCCGAATTTGGGCCAAAAGTCCAAATTGTTGGATTTTTCGGGCTGGGCCTATAAATAGCCCCTTTGCTCGGGCTTTTTGACCCTTTTCCCGAACCCCTCTGCCCTTGGACCCTTCAGCAAAGTTGGAGATCTTCATGTTGTGCATCTTCTGGCAGAGGCCCGAAATTTTTGGAAGCCGCGGCGTCGACGATTTCGGCATCGTAGCGCGGAGCGACGATCTTTCATCGGAGGCCCGTTATCGCCGCATTTCAGTCTGAGAGGTCCACAGAGCTACTCCGATAGTATTTTTGGACGATTTCTATGGCATTGGATTCACGAGAGGTACGTCTTCGACTTTCGTGTTGATCATCTTGGTGGATTCAGAGTTTATGGCACGGTTTTCGAGACATTTCTAAGCCGCTGTTTGCTAGTGGAGTTTTTGGACAGCAGCCCCTTGCCAGAATTTTATCTCCGCACTCGAGCGTCGAATCGAGACGAGCCTATACACTTTTTGTATCTACTCATCGCGAGGATTATCACCGTATTTTTTTCGGGATTTTTCTGAGTCTTGCCCGAAGGTATACTGTTTCCCCTTTTACTGTGCAGAGTTTTACAGTTGTGTGGTTGTGAGTTTTTGCGCGCCTGTACTGTGGAATTGGTAACTCGGCCTACGGGGCTCGGATTTGGACGTGCAGGTACCCGTTTCGAAAGTCTCGACGCGACGATCGCCGTAGTATTTTTATTGGAATTTTTGGAGCATTGTTTGCAGGTGAAAAAGTGACATCTTTGTGGATGAATTCTGAATGTAACTTATTTGAGTAAATTGAGGAATTTAAAGTGTAACTGTTAGCCGTGTGTTTGTACCAGGAGGATTTGTTCAGTGTTTTTGGACCATCGGGGCTGTGGATTAGTAGAGATTGTTGCTCCTGGTGTTTTCAGCTGTGGAACCTTGGACAGTTAGCATTTTCAGGTGGGTGGCCCTGTCTCCAAGATTGATGGAATGTGCATTAAATCTGCTATAGTAGGACCATGCATGATAGTGATATTCTTGTGTAGCATGCTAGAATGTGATAGCTGATAATTCTAGAGTTATTTGATGATCATGCGAGCTCTTGTTTCCTACTATCTGTAAAATTATTGTTATCTGGGAACTTGACCTAGCACCCCCGTCATATGCTGCATGTGTAACCAGACCAGTATAAAAACTCCAACTTGGGCTAGGTTTATTTCTACTTTAGACATCCACACTTCTATTTCTTTCCTGGACATAGTGTTTTACTCGCCCGAGTAGTGGGCCGAGTGGTCGGGATGCATTTTACACTCGTGCTTGGGAGCAGAGTGGAGTCTGGTAGATGTAGTTGATCGATCATCTGTGGCGGGAGCCGTTTGGGTAGACGGCGGTCTCGGGATGTGTTGTTTTCTTGTTTTATTTTCGCCACTGTGTCAGTGGTAGCTGTATACCAGTGTTAGCAGGACCTTGAACCCAGAACTGTTTTTGGACACACATATGATTTTAGTCAACCAATATTTTCTTCCAAGCATCGTAGGGTCGCCCGAGTCTGTTCTTGTTTGATTGGACAAGGCAATAGCTCTACGAGGCTTGGATATAAAACTTGTTTTCCAGTGTTTTCCTAAAAAGAACTAAAAATCATTAAAGATGGATTTCTTTCAGATCAAATAGCTTTCAGTAAGAAATGCCACATTTTTTTCTATAAATTAACCACTCGAGATGATTCGAGTGGTCTGGGTTCTAAGGTCTGCCTTTTCCTTTGGGACGAGAACAACGAGAGGCTATGCCTAGAGCCTGTTCTTGTTTGATAGGGTTGTAGGTTCTAGTCTTTCGGGGTTCTCGGATCCTTTATTGTTGTCTGTTGTGGGGTTTATCCTGTCAGTGAGTCTGCAGGTTGGGTTGATGTTCTGTTGTTGGGAACCGTCGGGGTTGACGGTGGTCCCGGGTCGTTGAGTGTTGTCCGACCAGTTTAGTTAGCCCTGAGTGGTGGGTTGATCCTGGCTGTGGAGTATCTCCAGCCAGTGTATTATGTGCTGTGAGTATTGGAGAGGCTAGTGTCTCGTGTTCGTGAGAGCTGATCAGCTGAGTCGTCGAGAGTGCTCCGACTGTTGTGCGAGATGTTTGAGGATTGAGTCCTTCCGTTCAGAGAGTGAGCGTGGATTTTGACTATAGCCTGCAGTGCCACCTTGAGCTCGACAGAGTGCGCGGATACCTTTTTCCTCGGTGGGGTCGCGCCCCTCGAGAGCCACGCCCGCGGTGGATCTGTTACTTTTGTATCGCGACTTGTCGACGCCGTCCCTCTGACTGAGCCAGTTTTGGCAGTTACGGACGCAGTCCCTCTGGCTGAGCCAGTTTTGGCAGCTATGGACGCCCTACGTAAGTCCGGTCCTCCGGGATGTAACGGCAGTAGGTAGGCGCAGGCTTGACTGGACCCGAGGAGGCAGTCAGTTCAGATTGGGTGACTATACTGATATGTTAGTAGATGCACCATGTTATCATCTGTTCCACTTTTTGAGCATCTAGATAGGGGCATAGTAGCTGTAGAGTTATTCATTTCCAGCTCTTTTCTTCAGTATTTCATTTGTTACAGCATGCCTCTAGTAGACTTAGTGGGCAGACCGTTGGGCTTGTTGACGGCACCCACTGAGAACTACTGTGGGATGTAGTTCTCACACCCGTCGTGGTGTATTTTTCCCCAGGGACGTCTGCTCCTGTTCCTGCTGCTCCAGTTGTTGCTTCTTCAGATCGAGGTAAGGGAGTCGCGAGCTAGATCCCTACCAGTCGTCGTTCAGAGAGTAGATGTACCCTTATTATTTTGCAGAGTTTTTTTTGTTGAGAGACCTTGTAGTGAGGTATAGAGTTGTACTTTTCTTTCATTGCTGAGTGAGACTTATGTACTTTTGGTGAGGACTTTGTGTTGTATATTTTATTTCTAGCAGTTTACTTTCAGCTCTGATATCTGTTTAGTACAGTATCTTTCTTTTTGCAGGTTTGACGCTTCGTCTATACGGGGTTCACCGTATGGGCGGCGGATCTGTTGGCGAGCCCGGATCGCAGTTTCGACCCCGGGGCGTGACAGATGTTGAAATGATTCTCTTTTTTTATTGGTACGATATCATATCGTGAATTTTAATTACAGTATTTGTGATTTTATGTATGCATCTTGTGGACGCCAGTTTTCAAAATAAAAAAAATTTCTGCAAATTATTTTAAAATTATATAAGAAATTTATTATGTTCATTCGGTGCATTGGCACATTGTCATCTGTCAACCGTCCATCTCATGATGCATTCCAATCCTGCCCGTCCTGTAGCTGCAGCCCTTCGCTTAACTCGAATTCTGGACCGGTGGCAGGTGGGGTTGGAACACGAGGGCGGTGCACGGAGACACAAATGCACCCGATGCACGCACTAAAACTACACCATTGCTGCCCAAGGAGCTCTTCGAGGCGCTATCACCGTCGAATTTCGATGCGGTCTCCGCTTCCCTCTCATTCTTCCTCTTGTACTCGCTCGTCGCTTCTCTAATGAAGTAGCTAGGGTTCGCCATGGCCTCTTTCGCTTCGTGGTCCTCGACGCGCGTTTGCCGAAGCAATTCGTTCCGTTGCTCGCTCGTAAAACCGAATCCTCAGTCGATGCTGTGGTTGGTCTCTATCAACCCTAGAAGCAGTGAGAGCTCTCGACCCCTCTTAGGATTATTTTTCCTCCTTGGCGATATTATTATACGATCTTACTTGTTATCTAATGCGAAATTAAGTGTTAACATGATTAGGATGCTTTACATTAAGTCATTATATTTAGAGATAAATTTGATTAAAAATCTTATTTATATTAGGATTGGAATATGTTTTCTTAGGCTTGGCGCCAAGCTATATATATATGCAGTTGTAGAAGACAAGTCTAGTACAATTCTTCTCTTAATTAATGAATCTGATCCATATATCGGTATCAGATTAGGTTGTGGAATCTAAACATTTTCAGTAGGTTTAGAAATTTTTAAAGGCTGCACGGTAGTAAAATTGCTCTCTTCAGGTGTCTCATTGATGGGTCAACTCGTCATCCAAGTGAATTTACAGTAGTTTATATGCATTTTTATACATAATGCACATAATCCTTGATCACAGCATGTGAGTTTAATGAGGTAATCATGTATTCACTAGTGTAGGGACCCGCGCGATGCGGCGGATAGAAAGTTTTTAGTAAAAATTTACAGATTAAATAAATAAATATAAACATAAAGAAAAAACAAAGAGATATAACCATATTTGATTAGATTTAATAATCAAAATTTAAAAAATTATTTGAAATATTACAAGAAAAAAAATACAAATAATAAAAGACATACTGAAAATGTTCAAATTTATATACCAAAAATTGGAGTGAAGCCAAATCGTGAGTATCGTAGGTGGATGTATCGAATCGAAATAAGATCTAAGATTTACATCTTGATAGATTGATTTAGTTTTCTCTTGTTTCCTTATTCGTGAAACTAGAAAGTCTTCGAAATCTGGCATCTCACATCGATTTGTGTGATTTTTTTTTTTTAAAGTTTCTAAACCAGTCATTGAGGAATTCTATTGCATATATAGTGTTTAGGGTTTAAACAAAAGAATGTAACAGCTTAAGCAAGAGGAAGAGGCGGTGGTTCGGTGAAGAGGCGGTGGTTCGGTTCAAGCAAATAAAGGAAGATGAAGAGGCGGTGAATCGGTTCAACCAAAGAAAGATGGAAACATATGGGCCAGTTTAGGCCAATGCAACAGGTGTGACCCGATTCGATTCAAGTAAAGGAATAGGAAAACATAGTCCATAGGTATTACCCGGTGCTGGGGCCGGAATGCCGCGCTGACCGTTGACCGGTGCGGTGTGAGATCGGCCCTCGAGTTGACCCTCTGAGTGTGATGCGCCGCGTGTCAAAAAGGGATCAAGCGATCAGCCCGAGGAGGGATATGTTCGGCCGGGTTCGGATCAAGCGATCAGCCCGAGGAGGGATATGTTCGGCCGGGTTCTTCTCAATCAAACTCTTACGGAGTTCGGCCTAGGAAAGCTGAACTGGGATTTGGAGATAAGGAATTGACACGACCAAATAGCCAATTTGGGAATTGTATTGCTCGAAAGGGGTTATAAGGATCAATTATGACTACTCCTAGGAAAGCTGTAAGGAAAGTAGTAGATGCGGATATGAAAGGCTAGCTAGGAAAGCAGTAAGAAAAGCGGTAAATGCAAGTATGAAAGGTATTGAAGAGCAGGGGTGGTCACTGACTTATGAGGTTGCAGGACCCCTTTTTTCTTCGATGGTTCGATTATTTATACTCATTCGAACTAGTCGTATAATCGCCGATTTGGGTAATCGGCGTAACTTAAGGGGAATCACCGTCTATTTCTCAACTATTTTCTTTTGAGTTAATTCTCCTCAGTTGGATAGTAGCCATTTTCCGTCCACGTTCATCCCCAAATTGGCGCGCCGAAGCGTAATCATCGGCGCTTTCCGATGCTGGGCACCACTTGCCATTTCGGAGTCAATTACGAGATTCGTGGCTGGATCTCGTACTTCTTCCTTTCACGGTCTTTCCTTTCGCGGCTTGAGTAGTTGAGAATCGATCCTGGCCCCGCCTCGTTTTGCTTATCTGATTGAGACGGCCTGTTCGCCTTCGGCTGTGGGCCGTCTTGGTTAAGACGCAAACCCTTCTTTGTTGACTAACTCTTTTATCGGCTGATATCCTTAGCCGATGGTGTACACCACGTGTCGCTTTTCCAAGTGACGATATTTTTGACCTCAACAATGCCCCCTCGGCAATCGCCTGATATGCCGTTCGGGTGATTGTCGAAGTTTACTTAATGACTTTCGCGTGCTTCGGGACCTTTGTTCATTCTTTCGTACTTTGTCATAATGTGACTCTTTCATTCCTCTGGCTCTCTAATTGAGAGATTTGACCTCGACGGCGGATCTTCCTTGATCAGATTTTCATCGATTATGCTTTGGTTGTTTCTTCATTAAAGCTTTACTTCTCGATCTTCGTGACTGCTCGTCACTTGTGTCAGTTTAACGTCATCAATCCATCAGATGGTTCGCATCCGTTTGTAGATTACCTTGCCATAAATGTCGCCGCTTTTCGAGGGACGGCGGTTGCTGTTTCATCGGTTCGAAACCCCTATTTCCTTTTTCGCTAAGCTTGGGGTGCACGTCATTCTCCGATGATTTAAATATCTCCTACTCCGGCGCTTTCTTATCGTTTTCTTTTTCTCTATATTCTCTTTTCGCTGCTTTTTTGGCTCTTCCTTCATTTTCATGGCACCACTTGCCATTTCGGAGTCAATTACGAGATTCGTGGCTGGATCTCGTACTTCTTCCTTTCACGGTCTTTCCTTTCGCGGCTTGAGTAGTCGAGAATCGATCCTGGCCCCGCCTCTTTTTGCTTATCTGATTGAGACGGCTCGTTCGCCTTCGGCTGTGGGCCGTCTTGGTTAAGACGCAAACCTTTCTTTGTTGACTAACTTTTTCATCGGCTGATATCCTTAGCTGATGGTGTACACCATGTGTCGCTTTTCCAAGTGACGATATTTTTGACCTCAACAATGCCCCCTCGGCAATCGCCTGATATGCCGTTCGGGTGATTGTCGAAGTTTACTTAATGACCGTCGCGTGCTTCGGGACCCTTGTTCATTCTTTCGTACTTTGTCATAATGTGACTCTTTCATTCCTCTGGCTCTCTAATTGAGAGATTTGACCTTGACGGCGGATCTTCCTTGATCAGATTTTCATCGATTGTGCTTTGGTTGTTTCTTCATTAAAGTTTTACTTCTCGATCTTCGTGACTGCTCGTCACTTGTGTCAGTTTGACGTCATCAATCCATCCGATGGTTCGCATCCGTTTGTAGATTACCTTGCCATAAATGTCGCCGCTTTTCGAGGGACGGCGGTTGCTGTTTCATCGGTTCGAAACCCCTATTTCCTTTTTCGCTAAGCTTGGGGTGCACGTCATTCTCCGATGATTTAAATATCTCCTACTCCGGCGCTTTCTTATCGTTTTCTTTTTCTCTATATTCTCTTTTCGCTGCTTTTTTGGCTCTTCCTTCCTTTTCATGGCTTCTCGCGCCGCTCCGTTGTCGTCTAATCCCAACATTGATTTTCGGTTCCTTCGTCCATCGGCGGAGGATCGGCTGCGTTTTCTCCATGGGCCCTCCTTCGTGGCGAATCCCTCTGAGGAGACCTTCCCGTTCACAACCGCTGGCATCCCGTTACTGGTAGACAAGGTTTATCTTGGTACCTGGGCCTCTAATAAGGCCTTCGCCTTCGGGAGGAGCCTTCGCACCTGGCCCATCGCTTCCGGTACTTATGTGTGGTGGCTCGACCGGGTCCAGGCTGCTTATGGGGATCTGTGGAGAGAAATTGACGTTTTTGACACCATTCATCTCCCTCGGAACAGTTATCAAGCCGATTTGCTACTTTTGGCGTCGGCCTTATGCTTTTGGTCGCCACGCTCCAATGTTTTCTTCTTTCGTTCGGGGCCTTTTACCTCGACGCTGATAGACGTGGCCGCCATCATCGGCCTTCGCACTTATGGTGTCATCCTTTTTTCGGCCTTTTCAGCTGAAGGTATGGACAAGTTTGCTCCCGGTCTGGACTCAAAGACGGATCTCGCATACGGAAGGTTTGCGAAAATCTTTACTGGCCGCCGGGCCGAGCCAGTATCCAAGGACAAGCACATTGCCTTCCTCTGGTATTAGTTGTGCTATAGCCTCTTTTGCACCCGGTCCGAGAAGATGAACCGGGATTTCTTGCCAATAGCCGTGGCGCTTACCAACGGCCAAAAACTCGCCCTTCGTCCTTACTTTCTGGCCTTCTTGTATCGAGAGATATTTGAGGCGGTAAAACCGGCCCCTAGAAATGACAATCACTTGGTGATTGGCTCGGGGTGCGGCGTCCTGTGGTTCTTGCAGCTGTGTCTTCAGTTTTATTTTCCTTCACTCCTCCGCCGCACAACATTTCCTCTGGTCTCCCTTCAACCTTCCGTCTCCTTTGGCCGATCTTTCGGCTGTCCTGAGCCATTTTCCTCAGGTAACTCCCTCGACTTTCCGCGCTATCTTCGGGTATTCTATACTAAGGGGAAACGATCGACGGGTCGTTGGGTGCCTTTCGCCTCAAGGAAAAACGGGCCCTCCTGGTTTCGGGAGAGATTTGAGTACATTCGCAACCAGGCGGATCGGCGGAACTCACCGAGCACACCTCTGTGTGGTATTCGTTTCTCGCTCCGCGAGACCTCCACATCAGCCTCAAAAGCCGATCGAAACTAATGCCGAGTACCGAGGTCTATTCACCTCACTTTGCAGCCCGTCAATTTGAGTTGATTCAAGCACTTCCGGCTCCGGCCTCGTACTTCACCGATAACTCCCATTGCACTCGTTATCCAATAAAGGGAGTAGCTGAAGTGTATCGGGTTACGGCTGTAGGGAACCGCCTAAAACGACACTTCATTCCCGTGTAGTTTGAATCGGTTTTCGAAGGCTCTTCTGACGAGCTTTTTCGGCAGTCGTGGGTTGCCGCCTGCGACGCCCTATTCGGCGTTGCCTTTACTGACATGGTCGATCGATTTGACTTTGAAATCGACCCATTGTCCAAATTCGAAGGTATGACTGCCACTTTTCCTTCGAATTCATCCGACACCTTCTCATTTGATCTCTATATTCTTTCAGTCGGACTTTCAACTTCGGCTTCCAGACTGGCCCTTGAGGAGAGCATTGCTCCAATTCAGGTTCTTCCGGTATGCTCTTTTCCTCTTACTTGGGGTTTATCTAGCCTTAATTTCGATTAACTCGTTCATGGTTCCCAGCCCCCTCGTGCAACCAAGCGATCGATCAGCGGCTCTCCGCCGGTCAGGCGATTCTCTCGGAGGTTGTCGGCTACCTTGCGCTTGACTCGAGAAGGAATCGTCGCCGATGTCGGGATTGACCCTGATCAGGGGACTTCGGCTATTGTGGAATCGATGGTGACTCAAACTACTGCCTTGCCTGAGGACGAGGCTTCCCCCTCCGAGGATCCCCTTCAGGTATTCCATTCGTCTTTTCCTTTTTTTGTCGTTCAGTGGCTTAAGAAATTCGTCTTTTACAGTTGCGCCGTCGTTCGGCCAAACGTCCGGCCAAACCAATCGACATCGCTCTGCGGGCAACGAAGCTTATCCTCAGGGAAAGTCCTATTCCCCCACCGGCAGAGTCCACTCATCGGCCTAGGTCTCTTGCTGACCTATCACAGACTGTGCCCGCATTGTTGCCTTTGGCAGTTGGACCTAGCCAGCAATCGGGTGTTTTTTCTGTCCCATCTGTAGAAGCGGCCCGCAAGGCCGATGAGACATAGCTGAGAGAGAATGCGAAGAGAAAAAGAGGTGAAGGAGAAGAGGGGGCAGGAGAAGAATAAGAAGAAGAAGAGGAAGAAGGAGAAGACGAAGGGGAAGAAGAAAAAGAAGGAGAAGAAGAAGAAGAAGGAGAAGGAGAAGAATAAGAAGAAGAAAATGGCCAAGGGGTGGAACGCGAAGAAGAGGAAGAAAGGGCTGCTGTTGGCACTTAAGTGCTTGATATTGCCGCTGAACTTTTGTTGGCTGACTTCGGAGATGGCTCGGCGGCCACCCTGGAGATACCTTCAAGTTCGGCTCTCCAGGCTAGATGGGATCTGCCACCCTCTCTATTGGAGCTTCTTACCCTCAGCCCTTTTTCGAATGATGGTACCGATGTAGCGCCCTTCATGGCCAAGGACCCTCTTCAACCGTTCCGCGAGGTCCTTAGTCTCTTATCTGAAGACCTTCAGCCGCTTCTTCAAGCTCCTGAAAAACTTCAGCAACTTGAAGAGCTTCTCGGCTTTCTTATGGCCTCTTCTCACTATTCTCTTCTCCCTCAACGAGAGCAACGCCTCATCTTCTCCTTATTCTCTCGACTGCCATCCATTATGTCTCTTCAATCGACTGTTTTTAAGGAGCTCGAGGCAGTTGGAGCCCACTTTCGTTTGGTCGAAGCTTACCGGGTGTCCGCCGCATCCCAAGTAACTCCACCGCATCCTAAGTAACTCCAATAATTGAGTGCGAGGCGCAGTTGTCCCAACTCTAACAACATTCAGTTGGATCGGATCGCCGAAATAGAACTCCGTCTTGCCTGCTTGAAGCAAGATCTTGTCGGTGATCAAGTGGCAATTGAAATGGCTAGAGCTCGACTGCGGACGGAGACGGACCTTGGTGCCTCCCTCCATCACGGGCTCAGTGATCTCCTGAGCAAACACTCAGAAATGAAGCGGCGGAAAAAAGTGGCCCAACGCTCGCAGGCACTGATCGACACCGAATTGAAGCAGCTCCAAGACTTGATGTCTTGACCTTCGGCGTCTTCCTTTTTTCGCACACTTTTGTATATAAACAGTTTGACCACGATTGCATTATTATAAATTTTTTGAACTGGCTTACATTGCCTCTTGACTTTAATTTGAATCTCTGGCTCTAATTCCCTAGCTGTTTATACAAATGTTTACGTTTCCCTATGTCCTCGCCGTGTCTCGGCGTTTCCCTCGAAGCGCTCTGGCTGAACAATTTCGACTGCACTGCTCGTTCTCGGCCTTTCTGGCCGATCGTGGCCCTTATCTATTTTCGGCTTTGAACACGCGGGAGTCGAGAAATTCTCCTGGTCGACCCCTCTTAGCCGGCCTTCGTCTTTCGGGCTTAGGTAGAGCCCAATTCAATAGCTCCTCCGATATGACCCTGTCGGGCCTATCTCGGCCGAATTGTCATGTCACGCCCCGGGGTCGAAACTGCGACCCGGGCTCGCCAACAGATCCGCCACCTATGCCAAACTTCGCATAGGCGAAGCGTCCTACCTGCAAGAAAAGTACTACAGCTAACAGATATTAGAGCTATAAATGAAAATCTGCTGAAAAACTAAAATCAACCACTATACAGCTGGAAATAATACAACAATGTCCGTCTCCCAAAAATGATAATCATACAATATCCTCATATACAAAACTCAGAACTCAACAGGGAGGTATCTCCAATACATACATCAGTGTACAGGCTCTCAATACATATCATATCCTCACTACATCAGTCTCTCAAAAGAGGAAAATAAAATAGCTAATCTACTGAAGCTCTCCTCTGAAGGGGTACCGCTACTCTCCAATCATGGGTAGGGATCTAGCTCGCGACTCCCTTGCCTCGATCAACAACCGCAGAATCAGCAACACCAGCTAAGACTCTGCAAAACAAAGGAGAGGAAAGAAAGGGAGGGGGAAGACCCCCAATGGGTGTGAGAACTACACCAAAAAGGGAGTTCTCAGTGGGTACCTCCGTCAGGCCCGACGGTATGCCCACCAAGTCCTCAAGAGACGTAAAATAACCAATGCAGTAAGAACTGAACAAGAAAGCTGAAGACACTCAACAGCTATCATGCTTCTATCTAAATGCTCAACCTCTCACATAACGATCAAAGTACTCGCACGACACAGGACCACCGTCAAACCTAACGGCTCCCAACAACACCAGCACTGGTCTAAACACAGCTACTAGACTCCACTCAGCCCCGAGGCACGAGTGCAACAATAAAGGTATCTGACCGAATAAACCCAATCAAATGAACCGGTATAAAACCCGGTACTGCCTGCTCTGCTGTCGAACTCAAGAACTCATCTGCGGGAATACTGACCGACTACTGACCGGTACGGTCGCATCCCAAAATAGGTGACAGACCGACTACTGACCGGTACGGTTGCACCCAAAATAAGTAACAAACCGGCTCCTGATCGGCACGGTCGCACACAAAACAAGTAACAGACCGGCTCCTGACCGGCACGGTCGCACACTAAATAAGTAACAGACCGGCTCCTGACCGGCATGGTCGCACATTAAATAAGTAACAGACCGGCTCCTGACCGGCACGGTCGCACATTAAATAAGTAACAGACCGACTCCTGACCGGCACGGTCGCACATTAAATAAGTAACATGTTACGGCTTTTTGTGTTGGCATATTTCGTGAGTTGAGTCGGAGTCTTGAAGTGATCAAATTGTCAATCAGCAATTGAAGACTCAGAGAAGATTCAACAAGAGCTCAAGTTGACACTCAGTGTTTTGAGTCTTGAAGATTGAAGTTGAAGAATTGTGGATCATATACACTTGGATAAGTTTTCTTTGCTTAAAAATCAAAAACTGGACAAATTGGATGTTCAGGATCCGGATCAGACCAATCCAGTCCGGACCCCGAACATAGTTTAGTTCATGCGCACTTTCAGTCCGGATCGGATTCCTGTTTCAGTCCGGATCGGATTCCTATTTCAGTCCGGATCGTATTCCTGTTTCAGTCCGGATCCCGAACTGTTTTTTCAGGAAAATTGTTGAAAAAAGACGACAGTCCGGAACGAGCCAATCCAGTCCGGACCGCCGTGCGGGAAAAATTCTGTTAAGTCAGTTTTTGATGCTTATCTCTTTCCAAAGGTTTCTAACCTATAAATAGACACTTAGGGTTTCTCAAGAACTACCGATAAATTTCAGAAACACTCGAGAGCAACCCTAGAGGCTAGGTTTTTATCGTTCTTCTCTTTAGCCTCTTTTAGGTCAATTCGACGGTTCTTCCAAGATCTATCTTTTGTCGAATTGATCTAGTCTTTGCTTAGAGATTCCTTCTACGGTTCCTCAATGTTAATCTAAGCAAAGGATCACCATCGAAGCCAATATTCTTATCGGCTGAGTTTGCGTCGTGGATTCGACGTAACACCGTGGATTCGGTGTGTTGAAGGCGTTTCGTGGATTCGAAACGTGTGCTCGTGGATTCGAGTGGCGTTCGTGGATTCGAACGTGTGCAGTGGACGTGCAATCGGTGGAGCGCAAGATCCGAAGAAGTTGAAGGAGGGGTTTGAGTCCGTGGAGTCGGTAATCACCTTGTTATTCTTCTATTCTTAGTGGATTGTTATTGCGTGTTGGTCCCGTGGTTTTTCTCCTGGATTGGAGTTTCCACGTATATCTCGGTGTGCTATTTTTATTTTCCGCATTGGTTTTTATTTTGCACTGATATTTGTTTTTAAGTATTACACCTATTCACCCCCCCTCTAGTTGTTTGATAGTACCTATTTAGATCCTTGTGGATCCTTAATATATAAAAACCTACAAGTGGTATCGGAGCGGGTTTTAGGTTTATCTATCATGTCGGGTGAAAGTGGTAATATTTATAGACCTCATCTTTTTGATGGGATCAATTATGCGTATTGGAAAGTGCGGATGAGAGCTTTTCTCATCTCAATTGATGAGCGGGTATGGCAAACCGTGGAATACGGTAGGGTGCATCCTGTTGAGGAAGTAGGAAATTCTACTACCCCAAAACTTCGCTCTAGATGGTCCAAAGAGGAAATCGAAAGATCTTCTTACAATGGGAAAGGTATGAACGCTTTATATAATTCTCTTTCCTCGATTGAATTTACACGAATTTCCGCGTGTGAAACCGCGAAGGAAATTTGGGATATTCTCAAAATTACACATGAGGGTACTAATCTAGTAAAAATTCAAAAGCTCCAGATGCTTACAAGTCAATTTGACTCTATTCATATGGAAGAGCATGAATTGTTTACAGATTATTACACTAGACTTCAAGATGTAATCAATACTTGTGCTAATTTAGGAGAAAAGATCCCGTAGTCGAAAATTGTAAGAAAGATACTTCGGACTCTTCCGGAACGGTTTAGGGCAAAGGTTACCGCCATTGAAACCGTTAGTCATCCGGATGAGATGAGAGTAGAGGAATTAGTAGGTGCTTTACAAACTTATGAGATGACTTTTCCTACTAATCAAGTTTCTTCCAAGTCTTCTTCTAAGCTTACAGGTGTTGCATTCAAATCTACAAAGGAAGAAGATGGCGAATCAAGTTCCGACGATGAAATCTCTTTTGCCGATTTTGAAGAACAATTGGCGCGGATCATAAAGAAATTTCGTCGGAAGTTTTGGAAGAATCGAACCGATGGATCTTCATCCTCGAAACCATCTAAAGGATCATCGGGTTCTAAATCCTCTAACCTCAAAAGCTCTACAAAACCTTTTAAGGAAAAAGATGAATTCGAAGGGGAAATCCAATGTTATAGATGCAAAGGCTACGACCATATTTCAACGGATTTTCCTTCTCCGAAATCATATAAAAAGAAGGCTTTGCAAGCGAAAACTTGGCTGAATGCTGATCCGGCGTGTGGGTGTGGCGGGCTACGCCTTTGCCCAAGTCCGGAAAGGCGAACCATTTCCTGACTTCCTTGGGCATGCCAAGGAAGAGCGCATCCCAGCCTTCGCTGGTCATCTCGGCCTTGCACCGAACGCCAAGCCGAGGTACGCTGCTCGCCGGTGTCTTTTTTTTGAGGGATTTAGACCCCGACGCTGGATTCTTTCCCTTTACGTCCACCATATTTACCTGCGGGGGAGAAGGGTTAGCATTGTTATTTTCGTGGTCGGCAAATATGAGTCGACCCTCGTCGATCTCCTTTTGGATCTGTTTCTTCCAGGCGGTGCAATCGCCTGTTCGGTGGCTCCCTGAATGGTGCCACTTGCAATACTTCCGTTTCCGGAGCTCTTCGTATGGGGGAATTATTTGAAACTCCTGGAGCCGAATCCTCCCATCTTGGAGCAACCGATCGAAAATTTGATCGGCCTTGGAAGTATTGAATGAGTATGCGTTAGCTGATGCTCGGGCTTTGTACTCCTAAATTCTTGCCGACTTCAATAGCTGGCATTTGTACGGCAGACGATCTTTTAACAACTCAGTCGTGTATACTTCGGCCTCATCAGCCGAACTCCCGTTCTCACCATGATCATTTGGCTCCTCATGTGCCGAATTTTCCTCGATTAAGGCGACTTCATTTTCTCTCGCCTTCTTTCAATCTTTACCTCGGCTCCAGTGTGGTCGATTTTCATTGTTATTTTTGCAAAATTGCTCATATTGAGCAACCTGGACACCTAGATCGAAGAGATTGGCAAATTGTCGATCCTCAAAATGATCGCGCGTCTTGAGGTGGAGCCCGTTGAACGCGATTTTCGCGAACTCGGACTCGAGCATCCTTACAAAGCATTGGTTTCTCGCCGTTTTGAAGCGGTTGAGATATTCTTCAATCGTTTCCCCTGCGTTATGTCGATACGATGCGATATCGGCAACCGATAATTCGGGCACGACCTGATAAAACTGCTCGTGGAACTTGGCCTTGAGCTCGTCCCAATCCCGGACAGAGTTGCGAGGCAGGCTAGTGAACCAGGAGAACGCCGTTTTAGTCAACGACGTGCTGAAAAGCCTCATCTTTAGGAATGGGTTTGCGGCCGTCTCTCGGCATTAGGTCGTGAACCGAGCAATGTGCTCGATCGTGTTCTCATTTTCTTTTTTTCGAGAATATGTCGAATTTCGGCATTTTCCAGTTGGCCGGGTACAAGTGGTCCATATCGATATGAGTGGGATACGGTGACCTGAATACTGGCCGAATTGCCACCTGGCCTCTGTGCCGAAGGAGTTTCGGATGTTCTTCTCCACCCGGGCTTGTATCTCGGCGAGCCCTACTTGAGGTACCGGGGCTACCGGCTGCACCGATGGAGGCGGCGGCCCACAGTGGCCAGCCTGATGCTGAGGCGATCCCTGTGCAGGGACATGCCTGCCGTTCTTGCCCCCATCCTGAGGCTGGATAAACGGCGGTAGGGGAGGCAGATGAGTCCCCCAGTAGTTCTCTGGTTGATGGCCGATGTTCTGCCCCATCGGCCTCGCTCCCGTCCGGTACGGGGCTACTTGCGGCTGTACTACTCCTAGTGACTGCACCGCTTGATAAGTTGTCTCCGACGGTGCAACTCCTTGTGGTTGCATTGCCGGCGCCATCGGAATCGAATGCATCGGCAATGGCTGTGGTAGTGTGGAGGCGAACCCTCTACTTTACGGCTCATTTCGGACCCTCCACTTTATGCTCATTTCGGGTCAACGCTTGCTCGATTCTAGTCATATTGTCATTCGAGGCCGATACTGCGGCCAATAGTGAGTCCAACCGGGCGCCTTGCGCTTGGCTGTCTCTTTCGAGGGACAGTTGAGTCCTCTCGATAGTCTCCAACATTCGGGCAATTTGCCAGAATAAATCAGATAGGGTCGGCTCCTATGGTGCCGACCTCCCGCTGGTCTCGAGAATCTCTGGTAGCGTCAGTGGCGGGTTATCTGCGTGTCCGACGCTACTGGCTTGGTCGTTCCCTGAATGTCTGGGAACGACTCTGCTTCTGAGATTCAAACCGTTATCGTCTGACATTTTATCGGTAGGAAAAAGGTAAGAGTTTACCTGAGGGTACCACCGGGCATGCCAAAAAGATGTTGGGGCCGGAATGTCGCGCTGACCGTTGACCGGGTGCGGTCCGCGATCGGTCCTCGAGTTGACCCTCTGAGTGTGATGCGCTACGTGCCAAAAGGGGATCAAGCGATCGGGCCGAGGAGGGATCTGCTCGGTCGGGTTCTTCTCAATCAAACTCTCACGGAGTTCAGCCTAAGGGAGCCGAACTGAGACTTGGAGACAAGGAATTGACACGGCCGAATAGCGGATTTGGGAATTGTATTGCTCGAAAGGGGTTACAAGGACCAATTACAAGTAAGATTGCTCCTAGGAAAGCTGTAAGAAAAGCAGTAGATGCGGATATGAAAGGCTAGCTAGGAAAGCAGTAAGGAAAGCGGTAAACTTAGTCTAGGAAAACGGTAGATGCAGGTATGAAAGGTATTGAAGAGAAGGGGTGGTTACTGGTTTACGAGGTTGCAGGACCCCTTTTTCTTTGATGGTTCGATTATTTATACTCATTCGAACCAGGCGTACAATCGCCGATTTGGATAATCGGCGTAACTTAAGGATAATCACCGTCTATTTCTCAACTACTTCCTTTTGAGTCGATTCTCCTCAGTTGGATAGTAGTCCTTTTTCGTCCATGTTCATCCCCAAATTGGCGCGCCGAAGCGTAATCATCGGCGCTTTCTGATATTGGGCGCCGCTCGCCATTCCGGAGTCAGTTACGAGATTCGCGGTTGGATCTCGTACATCTTCTTTTAACGGTCTTTCCTTTTGCGGCTCGAGCAGTGGAGAATCGATCCGACCCCGCCTCTTTTTGCTTATCTGACTGAGACGGCTCGTTCGCCTTTGGCTGAGGGCGGTCTTTGTCACGCTCTGAGACCGCCAATTTGGACAGTTTAGGCACGCCAATAGACCCGCCAATCGGGCATGACCTCTCTATACCCGAAAGGAACGGTCTCAACCATCTCAATGAAAGCAATCAATCAATGAGGAATAATATCAGAGTATAAACCACTACTAACTAAAACTTTCATTCAATAAACAAAAAGTTTAATAAGTAATGAAAGCAACACATGAGTGAACCACAATATAAAATTAATTATATTTTTCTCTCTCAACTTGCATTAAACAAATATTACAATTTACATCTTTTTCCTCACAATACATAGTTCACTTATAATAACCAAAAAGGTGATAACTGCTAGAGCCACTAGGTCTCTATGCTGCTGGGCCGTTGCCTGCGTCGCATGCCTCACCGGCTGTACCTGAACCTGTAAAAATGGTCACCCAAGGGTGTGAGAACTGCTAAAAGTTCTCAGTGGGTTCAACCACCGAGAAAGAATGTTCTACACCGCTTGGTCCAATAGAAGCAAGATAGCAAGATAATATATGATATGGAACTGCAGATGCTAACTAACATGCTCATATACATATAGAAATATCAATACACTACCTGTGTATACTCAATGTCTCATTGCTACCATATCATGCCATACTAGGCTACTATCCATAAGCTCGGCCACTATGCCGCTACAAAGGGGTTATGCTAACCCGACCACCTTGGCCACTCAATACATTCCCTTTGCTTTGCTTTAGTTTAAGTTTTTATCCCTTTGGAAAGATCTCGTCCAATAGGCCCGTACCCTAGTAGTCATGCTACTAATAAGATGAGACGATCCAAAGGCGCACTTTAGTTGCTCTTGTTATACCATTTTACCCTTATATACTTTTCCATCTTGCCACAATCCCTACTTAGTCTGCTAGCTAATTGGGTCCATACTCTCTCATCGGTGGGCTCACGGCGAAATTGATCGGCATCGCCGTGCCCGCTAGTCACTTGGAGTCGAGGGGGATCGGCATCTCCAAGCACTACACTGTCACTTGGAGTCGAGGGGGATCGGCATCTCCAAGCACTGCACTGTCACTTGGTGTCGAGGGGGATCGGCATCACCAAGCACTATTGTGATGACCCAGATCTCCGCGGAGATTTTGCAGCGTGTTCAGCGGCTTTTGGAGGCCTATGTTGTGTGATGGCGTTGGTTGTGCGTAAATCGGACTCGAGGAATGGACCCCGCGCGAAAATTAGATCAAGTTTATTTACCCGGATGCCTTCGTCGAAAGTTAGAATTGGTTTCGTGCAAAACGGAGGCCGTATTTGGATTCAGCGTGGAAAAATAATGGAAATTGACTATTTGGATGTATTTTTCTGACTCCGGACACACGAAAACAGGCAACTGGAAGTTTTACAGTGTTTTCGGGGTGCATGGAGGAGCCGTGGACCGCAGGGTGCCACGTGGCGGCACGTGGTTGGGCCGGCGCATCGGACTCGGTCCACACGGGCAGCGTGGGCAGGCGTGTGGGCCGGCATGGTCGGGCGCGCGGGTAGCGCCCGGGCGTGGATAAAGGCCGCCACGTGTCGCGCGCCCATTGGCGGCGCGGATCGCCCTATCGGGGCGTGACACGTGGCAGCAGGATCGGGCGCCAGCGCTGTGGCGGGAGCGCGTGGATGCGCGACGCGTGGCGGCCCAGGGCGCGGTGACGGGCCGGCCCGTTACTGTAGCAAGCAGGGCTCCTTCTCCTTCTTCTTCTTCTCCATGGTTTTTAAAGGGGTTTTCTTCTCCACTTTGTGCTCTTTTGGAGGTGCATTTTTCAGAGGGATTTTTACCCGAGCTCCCTCTACAACTTCACTACAATACTTGATTTTTTGGGAATTTTTGAAGGCTCTTTGATCATCTCTTCATCAACCTTTGAGGACATCATCATTGTTGCACTCACAACCCACTTTGTCGCGTTTCGGTGCAAAAATTCCATAGAGCTAACCAGTTGGAGTTTTGACCTGATTTTTGGTTCTGTGTCTTTACAAGAGGTAGGCCTACAACTTTGGTATTCAACTCTCCCCTTAGATCATGAGATTTTACAGAGTTTTTAAGCCATCTTTGGGACTCTTTGTTTCAGCCTGGGATTATGGACAGTCATCAGTGTTTTGGCTGCTTTGGACAGTAGGATGGGAGATTTGGGATGATTTTTGTGGGGAAATTTTCAGGACTCGAAGATCTACAACATTGGTATGTATCATTTCCCCTAGATCTGAGATTTTCTTGGAGTATAATTTTCATCTTTGGAACTCTTGCGTTCTGGTTTAAGCATTGGATTGTTAAGAATGAGTTTTGGATAGTCTAAAGTAATTATGGGTTTTCTTCTTCATCCGAGCATGGATTTTGGAGTTCTTTAGCTCGATTCACATCCACTCTCGACAAGGAATCCAATGGTACCTCTCTTGCTGGATTTGGAGCACGTTTGACCAGGTAACATTATTGATCTTCTCAGCTCTGTTTTAAGGGTTACAACAGATTTCAGATTTAGTATTATTTTGATACTTGGACTTTGGGAATGCAGCAATTGATGTAATTCTTGGTTAATTTCGGGATTTTAAAGTTTGGGCATCTTATTAAGATCAAGGTGAAGATTTCTCCTTTTGGTTTCAGCTTAAAATTCCTATTGGATTGTTCTCTTTAATTTTTGTAAGTTTATGTTGGAAATTGGTGTAAATTTGGGACAGCATTGTGATGTTTGCTTCATTTGAATTTTAAGGAGAGTTAATGGTGGATTTTTGAGGACTTGGAGATGTTTATATGAAAGAGGACATCTTTGTTTTATTGTTGGGGACTTCATCTTGGGGTATTTGGGGCTGCACTTGCATCTTATTTAGCTTAGTCTTACTTGCTGAAATTATGGAATATAATCGCGCAGCGTGCATTGTTTCAGTGATTGCGCCCAATCCGTGTGGCGGATTTGGATGATTTTCACGGCATTGGATTTTTGAGAGGATAAGGATTACTCACGCCAAAATTCAGCTTGATCGGGCAGCGGATCGACAAGTTTCAGGTGGGTTGTTGTTTTGTCTCCGAAATCGGCGGACGGTTCTCTAATTCTATATGTTAGTAAGCATGCATGTTTAGTGTACCAAATATATGGTTGAAATGTAAGCTTGGTAAATTATACTAGATGAGAAATTGCAAGATAAAAATATCCATGCTATGTCTAATGAAAACTTGCAAGATTTAGATATCCATGCTATGGTCAATGAAAGCTTACCTAAGGGAAGTGTTACCCTATGTGATTGATAGCATGCATAAATTAATGTACAATCTATAGGATTGAGATGTAAGCATGAGTAATGGTCTAGATTATGTGGATTGATGCTTACTTGATAAATTGTACATTGGTGGATTTGAGATCTCGCATTTAGTAAAGTGGTTATGTTCACCTTATGCTAGTTGAGAGCATGTTTAGGAAGATGATGTTCACATTGGTTGTTATTAGAGATTATGTTGGATGCAATGCCTTTTACTGATATTTGAGCTAGTATCTTGTATGATAGAATCAGTTGATGGATTATCACTCTTATAAATGATATTATGGAACTTGACCTAGCACCCCGTCATATGCTGCATGTTTAAACCAGACTAGTTGAGAACCTTCACTTGGGCTAGGTTCTTTTATGCTTTAGATATCCCCATACCTTGCATCTTTTTCCTGGACATAGAGTTTCCTCGCTCGGGTAGTGGGTCGAGGGGTCGGGATATTGTGGGACGTATGTTGCACGTGCCTGGGGGCTGAGTGGAGTCTGGTAGCTGAGGTTGGATCAGTGCTAGTGTTGGGAGCCATTTCGGTAGACGGTGGTCCCGGGCCGTCGAGTATCTTCCGGTCAGTGTTGTTGGGAACCGTCTGGGTTGACGGTGGTCACAGGTTGTGAAGTGTCGTCCGACTAGTCTTGTTAGCCCTTGATTTGTGGGTCGATTCCGGTTGTGGAGTATCTCCAGCCCGTGAGTATAGTGTGGTGAGTTGGGTGTCTCGTTTTGGGAGTCGTTTGGGTTGACGGTGGTCCCGGCTGTTGAGTACCTCCGGCCAGTGGGTTAGTGCAGCGAGTTGGTTGAGTGCGCTAGTGTCTCGAGATTCGTGAGGGCTTTACTAGGTGAGTTGTCGAGAGTACTCCGACCTATGTGTGAGATGCTTGAGGATTTTGAGTCTATCCGTTCTGAGAGAGAGCGTGAATTTTGATTATAGCCTGCATGTGCCACTGTTACTATATTTGATACTGTGCCGGTTTGGTTGGGCCAGTTTTGGCAGCCACTCCCTACGTAATTTCAGTCTTCCGGGATGTAATGGTAGTACGTAAGCGCCGGTTTGGCTGGGCCAGTTTTGACAGCCACTCTCTACGTAATTCCAGTCCTCCGTGGATGTAATGGTAGTAGGAGAGCACAGGTTTGGCTGGGCCAGTTTTGGCAGCCACGCCCTACGTAAGTCCAGTCCTCCGTGGATGTAATGGCAGTAAGGTAGGCGCGGGCTTGACTGGATCCTATGTGGCAGTCAGTTCGATTGGGTCGATTGAGCACATCGTGCTCGAGTGGTTGCATGTCTTTTTATCGGTATCACCCATTGAGCATTTAGATAGAGGCATGGTAGATCCAGCTTTTCATATATTGTTTTTACTACACCGTTTTCTTATGCCTCTAGTAGACTTAGTGGGCAGACCGTTGTTCTTGGAGACGGTACCCACTGAGAACTACGTGTTGGTGTAGTTCTCACACCCTCTGTCGGTGACAGTTTTGCAGAGGCACCTTCACCCGATCCTACCCCCCTGCTGTTGCTGCTTCTGATCCTGGCGGGGGAGTCGCGAGCCTGATCACTACCTGTCCTTGGAGAGTAGCTGTACCCCTTGTTCTTGGAGAATTTTAGTACAGTCAGTTGGATTTGTATATTTACTCTTTTGAGAGTTGTCTTTATTTTGAGAAACTGATGTATTGTGAGGATCTGACTTGTACTGTGAGCCTGTACACTGATGCATTATTATTATTTTAGTTTACCTTCCTTTTTGGACTCTTAGATGTTGTATCAGAGGATGATGTATGATGATTATTTTGGGAGATGGATTTTGTATTTCATTCCAGTTGTACAGTGGTTTGGATTTTACTTTTACAGCAGTTTACCTTCTAGCTCTGATATCTGTTTAGCTGTAGTACTATCGTTTTGCAGGTTAGACGCTTCGCCTATGCGGGGTTTCTCGTATGGGTGGCGGATCTATTGGCGAGCCCGGGTCACAGTTTCGACCCCGGGGCGTGACAACTATATAGGGAGTCGAGAGTGATTGACATCTCCCCTGGGAGTCGAGAATGATTGACATCTCTCGCCACTGTACTGGGAGTCGAGAATGATTGACATCTCCGCTGGGAGTCGAGAATGATCAACATCTCCTGCCACTGTACTGGGAGTTGAGAATGATCGACATCTCCCCTGGGAGTCGAGAATGATCGACATCTCTCGCCAAGCCATTCAGGAATGTTGGAACATTTGCCACTGTCTCTCCCTAGGTCCCGTGACTCTAGGACTATAACATATGTTTTTTTACCTTCCTCTTTATCTATTCTCTTTTACTTTCCTCTTTTACCTTAGGTTATTAACTCTATGATAGCTAGGATGTCACTAGACACCAATTTAGATTAGAGTTTCTTGTTCATTTACGTTTACAATTAACCATGCCACTTGGCAATTTCTTTAGTTTCTTAACCATTTTAAACTTTTTTTTAGCTTTAGCTTTTTTCATTCTTTCCTTTACTCACTTATACTTATTCCTTAACCCTATGTTTACAACCTTAGGGTATCACGATGTCTCGAGGACACCAATTGTTCCAATTCACATTTGGCCTAGAGTTTATTAACTCTATATTTTTATCTTTTATTCAACCTTGAGTTCATTACTTTATGTTGCATTACATTTCATACTTGCCCAAGAGTTGATTGACTCTGTGTTTTAACGTTCACATTCACCTAGAGTTTATTAACTCTATGTTGCATTCCATACTTAGCCTAGAGTTCATTAACTCTATTTTGCATTACCTCACTAACTTAGAGTTCATTAACTCTATGCTTAACATTTCACATTTACCTAGAGTTTATCAACTCTATATTGTATTATACCATTAACCTAGAGTTCATTAACTCTATTTTGGTCTTGCAATCATTAACCTAGAGTTCATTGACTCTATGTTGAATAATCTATCATGCAACCTTAGGTTATTCCCTAAGACAATGCCACCCGTTACATAGAGTTATCTCCTAGGTTTTATGCCACTCGTTTGTACTTTAAGCCTAGGTTTTCTCCTAGTTTTACATCCATACAATTTGCAAAGTTAACCTTCCCTAGGTTTATTTACATCAAATTTTTAGGGTTATACCCTAACATGATTACAACCACACATTTATCTTTGCTATTTTACTCGTGCAAGAATAACCTACACTAGGTTTGACATAGCTTTCATTTAGGGCTAAACCCTATTTTATCCAAAATCATAAACACTCTGCACTACATACTTGCTAACATACTACTAAATCAAAAAGCAAAGGAAAAAGGGGAGAGATCACTCATTTTCGGAAGAATCTCCCGCCTTGATGTGTTCTTTGCAAGAACTAGGGCTTGATCTCTTGTTCTGCAAGAAAAACTCCTAAAACATAGGTTAAAAACCATTAGAGAACCAAAAAAATCTCTTTGGAGCTCAAAAGCCCAAAACCCCCCAAAACCCTAAAAGCTCATCTCTTGATTTCTTACTCAAGAGAGATGGAGAGAGATTCTTCTTCCTCCCAAGATGCTCCCCTAGTGATTCTCCTCCATTTCGTGGCCTTGAAGGAAATCAAAACCCACCAAAACCCTCTCCTTGAGGCTAGGGCTTCTTCCCTTTTCTAGAGAGAGAATGAGGAGAGAGAAAGAGAGAGAGTGAAAGGGGTGCTGAGGTTGGGGGAAGGGCTCCCCAGCCTTTTATACCCAAATCCCAACAAAAAGTCACAAAACTGCCACTTTCTAGAGCTTTCAGCCCGCGACGGTCCGGACTCTTCCCACGATCCGGACTCCGAATGTAGGTTTTCAGCGCACCAAAATAGTCCGGACCTTATTTTGTAGGTTTGCATTTACAACATTCCTGTACCTTATTTTACTCTCATTCTTTGCTCTGGAACTTCGATTTTCATTATGTTTTCTCTCCAAATCAAATCTTACACATTTCCTCCTCGAAATAATCAAATCCTCAAGACACGACTATTCTTCAAATTTTCCATTTTCGCTCTACGAGGCCCTAAACCCCACGGAATCATTCCGACATGCTCGGAATTCATTTCTAACATACCCACATCCATTTTGACTATTTTAGGATTGATTTTAACCCAATTTCTATTTCGGAACTTATTTTAAATTCCGGTTTCAACTCACTTTTGGTCCGAATGTTTTTTGCTTCGAACCAAACTTGCTCTATCTCTTTTTAATCATATTTTTAAACAAGTTTAGAGTGACTTACCCGTACTTTGCTACCTTAGCGAAAGTCGGAGCACTACAGTCTTAACCAAGACGCGAACCTTTCTTTGTTGACTAACTCTTTCATCGCCTGATATCCTTAGCCGATGGTGGATGCCACGTGTCCCCTTTCCAAGTGGCGATATTTTTGACCTCAACACCCGGCTTGGTTCAAGCAAAGAAAGAGAGATACAGCATGTGTGACCCAATTCGGTTCAAGTAAAGAAACAGAAAAAAAATGTGGAGGACTTGAGTTGGTTCGGCATGGTAACCCGATTCGGTTCAAGCAAAGAAAAAGCAAAATATGTGAAGGACATGAGCCGGTTAGAGATGGAGCCATATTCAACAATGAAGGAAATGTTGTCATGTGGCAAAAATTAAGAGAAATAATATATAAGTATAGATATAGATAGATAGATGGTATTGTAAACGTGTATGAAGATCCCCTCACCTATAGGCTGTTTTGACATAGCCCCTTCAACTTTAATTTTATTGATAGGCACCTTCTTAACTTTTGATTTGTTTAATTTGAGTATTTCTAGTAATTTAAGTTGATTTTTTTTAAAAAAAATTGATTGCTCTATTAGTTATTAGTTATTAATTGTTCTAGTCTTAATGTCTTATTTTCTAAACAGTGATCAACACCAGTAAATATTAGATAAAATTACGCATGAATTTGATGAAATCCCCAATTTAGTTGATGAAAATAACTCAATTGCGGAAAATCAAAAGTTGAGTAGGTGTCAATTCAGGAAAATTAAGTTGAGCGGCCATTTCAGAACGACCTATAAGTGAGGGGGTCTTCATACATTTTTGCCTTTTCCAAATGATTAGACCCACGGTTAATCAGTTGGGGAAGCTCATCGATTATTTAGCAAGCTCCTATGAAGCATGGACACTTCAAATTTCATGCCGTACCCATATCAGACACGTATTGGATACCGATACGCGTCCTATACGTGTCCGATATGGGAATAAAGTATCCGACATTTTTAAAAAAATAAAAAAATATCTGATACGGCTTGGATATGGGAGGGATACGGGGGAATACGGCCAGATTCTATTTTGGTCTAAAATGATCGGAATTTAAAATTTTTCGAAAAGCCTTCATCCAAACCTATTGGAAATAAGGAGAAAAGTGAGAAAAATGCAAATCTCTCTTCAATTTGTCATTTCTTCTATCTTTTTGCTCTTGAATGTTTGAAGGCACTCCTTTTCGTTCTATCTCCACATAGTATAAAGTTATGGTTCAGTCCTCTAACGCTTTTTTTTTTTTTTTTTTTTTTTTTTTTTTTTTTTTTCATCTAATTTATCAATCTAGAACTAATCAACGAAGGTCATAGAGAATAATTTTTTTCTTCTATTAAATTGTTGGCATATTTTCTTTTATTATTGTTTTATATAATAGAACCTTATAAAACATACATATATGTTGAATGGCTAATTATCTAGTTTGTGCAACTAAATATCTTTTGTTATCATTTGATCAAGTTGGATGATAGTTGGTTGATACTTTTTGAATTATTATTTCATACAATTGATTATCCTTTTTAATGAACATATGTAAAATAATTATACAAGTTAATGTATATCAAAATATATTCCTTAATATAATCCAAAATCCTAATTGTTCTTAATTGTTCTCAATATATCATTACATATAATCAACATATATTTAAATATATTTAAAATAATATTTTATTCAAGTATATGCTGCGTATCATATTCTAGAAGTTTTAGGTATTGTCGTATCATCGTATCTGTATCGTGTTATAATCATATCTCCATATCCGTATCTGTGCAACATAGGCAAGCTCTCAATTTTCCTCTCATTTTCCTTGTTTCTCTCTTCTTCTTTGTTTCTCTTTTGTTTTCTTTTTAAGTTGAAAACCATCGCGGGGGGCAGGTGGGGTGGGTTGTGGTCATTGTTTGAAAAGGCGCGTGCCTCAGCAATAACGAGGCACAACGCTATTGCTGAGGCGCGCGCCTCAAGCGAGGCGCGAGGCGTGCCTTACTATATTTATGCTTAGATGGATTTTGGGTTCAAGTTATCGCGTTGTCGAATTCTTAATTTGATTCTTAAACTTTAACCTATTAAGATACTTAAAGAAATCTTAAAAGAAATCCAAAAAAACTCTTAAAAAAAGGAAAGAGAATTAAAAAAGGGAAAGAAATTGAAAAGGGAAAGGGAATTAAAAAAGATAAGGATAAGTTGTCATCATCTCGATCGTCTTTATTCATTGATGAAGAGCCAGATTGGGTTGATTTTGAGGATACAAAAGAAGAAGATATTTGGTATGAAAAATCTGAAGAAGAAGAAGAAGAAGAAGAAGATTATAGCGATGCAAGCGATGAGGATGAGGATGAGTATGAGAATGATGCTTGAAGAATGACAAAATGAGAGTATTGGCACCACAATCACTTTTAAGTTTTAAGTTGAAAGTTGAAATATATATATTTTTAATTTGAGAACCTATATGCATGTGTTTTTTTTTTTTACTTTTTGATAGTTATTTTGTTTTTGTATGATTATTTTTGATTTTTTTAATGTAAAATATCAAATTAATTAGGCTTAGTAAATATGCGCCACTCCTTCTTGAGGTGTGCGCGTCGCGGTGCGCCTTGCGTCTAGGCTCCAGAGGAGCATTGCACCTCTTTGTGGCTCGCGCCTTTTCAAACACTGGTTGTGATAAGGCAAGACACATATGTGATCCTTTCAAATTGAAGTACAGCCGTATAGGGGAGGCCCTCTCTACCCAACCATTTTCTCGAGGCATATGTCTACCTATATACATCATTGCCAAGTCCAGGTCCACTATTGTACTTGCATTTTATTCACTTTAGATAACTAAGACTCATGAATGTATGCTAATCTGAGGGATATTTAACCATCCAAAGTGTGATTTTTCACATTGATTGACAACTTTATTAGATATGACTGTATTCCAAGGATTAAAGTGCTGTGGCACGGGGGTGTGCCGGTTGTTGCCTGGCACGATACGACGCAGGCACGCTTGCGTGCTGACACATGGCATGCTTGCGTGCCGACGGGCACGCACAACCTCCTAGTGGCACGCTTTGGTACGGTCTTATTTTAGTTTTTTCTGTCCAATAAGGCTTTAGAATGTTATTTTAAAAGTTTTATAATTATATTTATAAATAAATTTTGGCTATCCATTAATTTGTCTTGATCTAATGTCAATAATAGCTTACTAACTTACTAGTTAATAGCTTAATAGAGTAGTAGTCTTCTTTATAAGTGAAGTTAAATACAACTACAGCTCATAGAGAAAATTATTTTTTTTAAAAATTTTTATAAAAATTTGTAAGATCCATTCGTATTGATTCGATGAAGGATCATATAATGACTAGACTAAACTAGAATGAGACCCCAAGTGTACTGATAGTTTCTTTTCATTTTCAAATTTTTATAAAATATTTATGAAAAATTAAAGAAATTTATTTTTTCTAATTTTTTTTAAAAAATTATAAAATATGTCTATGAAAATTTAATAATAAATCATACTATGAATAAATTAAGCAATAATTAAAATTGATTAATTTTTTAATTTTTTTTATTTATCTTTTATTTTTTAGAATTTTAAAAATTGTAAAATATAAATCCGAGAAAATTATTTTTTTTAAAATTTTTATGAAAAATTTGCAAGTTCATCCAAGAAAATTATTTCTTCTTAAATTTAAAGAAGAAAACATGTGCAAGTTATTTATGAAAATTTAACACTAAACCACATGACATATACATTAAGCAAATTTAAATATCAATTGCTTCTATTTAGTTTTCGATTTTATTAGAATTCTTATATTTCTAAATCTAATAATAAAATTTTCAAAGTTAAGAATATCTTAAATCTCGCACAAAATACTAAATCCGTACAAAAAAATAAAAATGGACCATATAATGATTAAACCAAGTGGATATATTTTTAGATTTTTGTAAATTGTTAATAAAAATTTGTATAATTTTATATTTCTTTACAAAAGAAACTTTATAAGTTAAATATATTCTAAATTTATGGAAAAAAATTTAAGTTGTAAATTTCTTGACATACCTAATAAGTAGATCTTCGATTTTACTATTTTTTTATCTTTTCTTTTAAGATCGAAGTGATCAAAAAATAATAAGAGATTGAAAGGAATTTTTTTAAAAAAAAAATATGAGAAAAAAGGGAAGAAAAAAATAGAAAGGAAAAAATAGATTAAGAGATGTGAGAGGAAAGAAAAGAAAGCGCATAATAGAAGAAAATGTAAAAGTGAAAAGAAGAAAATAGATGAGAGAGGGATAAAGGTCTATGCAAGAAACCAAAAAATTCAAAAGGTCGAAGTAAAAAAAAAAAATTAAAAACACTGTGTGTTTTTGTGGGCACGCAGCGGCACGTATCGTGATACTCTCTCGGTATCGCTCTGTCTCGTTCGATACTCAGAGGATATCGCGGCACAGAAGGGCCAAAAGAGACTCCCTCTGTACCGTGCCGTAAGGCACGGATGGATACTTAATTCCTTGCTGTATTCATATAAATTGCTGCAATGATGCGAGAAGCCCATTGGATGGGATTGCATTATTAGGAGAAAGTTGTCTCTCTTTACTTGGAGCATTTTTGACTGTCTTGATCTGAACCGACTATGCACTATCTTTTATAGATAATCCCTATATATAATGTCTGAATTATGTATAATGTATGTAGTAATTTTAGGTGCTTAATCCTGAAAATTTCTGGGAGTGAAGTATATGATATTGTTGAATTTCAAAATAATTCAATTATTTAAAAAAATTATAATATTACAAGGATTAGCCAGTTAAGTAGAATATACTACCTTTACATGTTGATATGCTCTACAACTGTATTAAATTCCCATTTTGTATTTTTTAATACTAGTTAAATGTAAAAATTGCTTGAGAAAGGGGTGTTGTGCAATAAAAATTCAATACATTAATGTGATCGTCTAAGTGGGTTTTTTTTTGGTTTTTTGTTTTACTTTCATTTCTTTTGGTAAAGAAGGAATGCATATACTTCTAGTTGCTAAAGATTCAAATGGCATAGATAAAACAAGGCACAAAATCGTGCTTAAAGAATTGATCGTATCCATGTACTACTTTGCGAGACAACAGCCTCTAGAGCGCATAAAGTTGAAGCAGGAAGAAGTAAGAAATATAGAACATCATTGTTCTGAAAATTGTCATTTAATAACAACAATTAGGATAGCTAGAGTATTTGAAATTGTTCACCATGCTCAATGTATCCACAAGTTGTCCCCATTCGCTGGAAACTACATAGTGTCTGTAAAAGAATATAGCTGGAGACAATCGGCGAGGATCTATTTGGATGCATGATTTTTTCTTTTTTTCAACGGTCTTCTGTTAATTGAAGGAGTGGGTGGTAATTGGCCAATATGAAGTGTTAAAACATGTCTAAATATAGGGCCTCGATGTGTTTTTCATGGAAAATGATAAGCTTCAAGGGTGAAATGTTGGATTTTGAGTAAATCGCACCACTAGTCCCCAAACTTTCAACCAAGATTCATTTTGGTCCTTGAACTTTAAAGTTCGACATTAGTGGTTCCTATACTCTTAAAAGAGCTTCACTTTAGTCCTAGTATATATTTACTACCAGAGAATAATTATTGCCTACACCTAGTGCGTCTATACATCTAGGTGCAATGTATTTGTCAATTACTTTTTCCATCACATGTTTTAATCCTTCCATTCATTGGGTTACAAAATTTTTTTTCTATATAAAAATAAGACCTTTGAATTGAAAGTATGAGATGAATGAAGAAACAAAAATTTTGTGATGAACGAAGAATCAGATAAACTAGGTGCAAGCAACAATTTTTAATCTAGGGTAAAGACCAAATGAAACACTATTCAAAGTTTAGGATCTAAAATGAAAAATTATTAAAAATTTACAGTCTCTACGTTGAAATCAAAAGGTTGAGGACGAAATGAAACTTGACTCAAAGCTTATGGACTAGTAGTGCAAGTTAGTCGTTGAAGTTGTCATAGATAAAAATCAGGCTCCTAATCTGTAATTGCAAGAGAACATGTCCATATTTCATAATGCATAAGTTATTACCAGTTGTTTTGACATTTAAACAGGCCTCAATTCTAGCAGAGCTTACATTTTAAATGATAAATAAAAGTGAAGAAACAAATCTTGTTCCATGTGCTCATTATAATTTCTTAAGAGCTGTTTGGTTCAATGTAAAATAGTTGAAAGTACTTTTCTGCTGAAAAGAATTTTTGGTTGAAAAGTAATTTTACGGTCTTTGATGTTTGGTTGGTTGGAAAAAGAAAACAAATTTTCCATGGTGCTTGCTTGGATGGTAGAAAATGGAGATGGGAACTTTTATATATATATTTTATTTTTCTCTATTATTATACATTTAAATATAATTATATTATATAACATATATTATTTTGTTAAATTTTAATATATATATATATATATATATATATATATATATATATATATATATATAGAGAGAGAGAGAGAGAGAGAGAGAGAGAGAGAGAGAGAGAGAGCTTATATACTTTTAAAAGTACAAAGCCAAATATGCTTGTGAATTTTTTACTATAGGATTTGCATTGAGATTTGTACTATTGTAAAGTCAACTAAAGAGAGAGAAAGAGAAAGTACAATAGCACGGATCTCAATGCAAATCCAATGATAAAAAAATCACAAGCACATTTGAGCTTGTGCTTTTGAAAGTATATAAGCTCTACTCTCTCTCTCTCTCTCTCACTATATATATATATAGTGAGAGAGAGAGAGAGAGAGAGAGTCTGGCTACTGTGCTTTTAAAAGCACCAAGCACTTGGTGCTTGTAAGTTTTCCACCGTTAGATCTAACCCTTTGACTAATTCCACCCCTTAGATCATACTATTCCACCAACCACCCACTAAACCCTAGGGGACCACTATTATCCTAACCGCACATTCGTATATCCAAGGGCCAAAAACTCACAAGCACCAATGACTTTGTGCTTTTACAAGCATAGGAGCTTAATTTTATATAGGGGCAATTTCCTACATACCCTTAAAAATTTCTCTGTTTTCAGATTTACCCCTCTTAGAAGGCTAATATTAAAACTACCCTTCTTACGTTCCAACTTTTTTCCAAAATACCCCTGAAGTTAAACTCTGTTAGTGTACCGTTTGGAACTGCCGTTATCTATGTGTAATTACTATTTTGCCCTTTCAAATATACCCTAAACTCTAAAACCCTAAACCCTAAAACCCTAAAACCCTAAACCCTAAACCCTAAAATCCTAAAAAATCCTAAACCCTAAACCCTAGAACCCTAAAAACTAAACCCTAAACCCTAAAACCCTAAAACCCTAAACCCTAAACCCTAAAACTCTAAAAAATCCTAAATCCTAAACCCGGGCAAAATAGGTATATCTGATAGTTTTCAACTCTGATTATTATTTAACTCTAGTTTAACTCTAGTTAACTTAACAAAGGGAAACGGTAGGGGTATTTTTAATAACGGTAGAACGTATAAAGGGTATATTGGAAAGAAAAAAATAAGAGGGGTAAATCAGATATTTCTTCATATTTCAGGGGTACACAGGCAATTATCCCTTTTATATATATATATATACACACTATATTAGATATTAGTACATATTTTCAAACAAAAAATATAATAAATATAAAATATATATTTAATATAAAATATGTATTACTTTATTATATCACATTATTTTATGTAGGTAAAAATGTATAGAACTTTCCTAAACTTCGGACCATTTTGAGTCGGCTACCCTACCTTTTCAAATTTTGATTTGACTACCCAACCTTTCAATTTGTTTGATTTTAGTTAGTCAACGGCATTCGACTTCAAAATTTGAATGCGTTGTTTATCTTTACAAGTGTAGTCAATATATTTCATGCAATTCTTGCAATTATAAATTCATTAAAATAAGTAATTAGGTTAAATTTTGAATTCAAAGTACTGTTGACTGACTCAAAGCGAACAAATTGAAAGGTTAGTAAAATCAAAATTTTGAAAGGTTGCTAGCTAACTTAAAATGGTCTATAGTTCAGGTTAATTTATGCGTTATTACCTTTGATATATTATACATTTCATATTATCTAATTAAAATGAGTGGAGGTCCGTAAGTATGATGAATTGTTATTGTGTGCACTGAGTGCTTCCGTCCGTCCATGCACCATATTTTAATCACTTAAGTAGTCCATCCCATACTTTTAATTTAACTGTCAACATTTTAATAAAAAACTAACAACTAAATATCTAATGGTATAGATTGAAACATAGCAGAAGATGGATGGTAGATAAAGAAGTCGTGTACATATACGATGCACTTGGTGTATGCAAAATTCCTATCATTATGTAGAGAAGACAAAGTAGAGCTCGGATCCACACATTCCGGCTTCTTGCCATGGACCACGCAATTATCATGGTGTGCACCTTCTGCGCCATGTTTTTTCACGTGGCTGAGTTTTCATTTTCTGCCCGGAATGTGCGGAAAACAAAAAGCCCAATTTTCCAGCAAATTCTATAAAGTATTTTTCAGAGAAAATACCTTTATGACTAGACAAACAAGTGAAAAAGTATTTTTCAAGCGGAAAATAGTTTTCGGTAGGTTTTTACATTATATCAAACACACCCGTAGCACTCTTCTGAAGGAACTTTCTTTGAAGTATATGAGGTGCATTGTACTAAATTACGTGTATGCAATACAATGTTTCGTATAATATAATTCTAAAAATATACATGGCCTGTTTGAATAAGTTATCTGGTGTATGTTATGCAGATTTGGATTTTCTTTCATGAATGCAACCTAGGGTTTTGATTTTAGCCTACTTTAATGCCTTGATAATTGTGATTATTTGAATAGCTTACTCCACCTGTAAGGTGATCTGATTCATCTGCCAAAAATAATGATTTAGGCCCTATTTTGGTGCATGAACATCTTATTCGATATATCCTTTTGATTTACTCAAAAGCATATAATATTTGGTAGATGAGGAGTGTGATCAAATGTTTAGAATGAATACCATATTCGACCTTCAAGTTATTTTTTTGGAATAAGATAAATCATCTTCTAAGTGAAATATGCTATCCTACCAAATCATAGACGGTAGACTTTTCAAAGAGCAAAATCAAACTACTAACTTCCAATCACACAAGAAAATCTTTATACGTAATAAGTTATCATTGGTTATCTTATTCCAACAATCCAAATAGGGTCTTAGAGGCCATATGTACTATTTGATTGAACTGTTGTTGAGATATTTCATGCTTTTCACGTCCAATTACCATATGCTTCTTGAGTAACAAAGGACATATGAGGAACAATATATTCATGCATCCGAAGTATATTAATATATCCATCTGTTGCTATATTGACTTTCATAGTGCTACTTATTTTTATTATTGTTTCTCTTCTTCGCTACGTTATCCTAAGGTGGACCCCTGTTCACTATCCTAAAATCAGTATCTACTGCCCACCTTCTATTTTTTGTGGATTGTTACCAGACAAACCATCTTGGAGTCTTTATTTAGTTTCTTTAACTAATTACATTGCATTTCCGAAGAGTAATGTTCTGTATATTTAACTCCCTTTTTGAAATATCTTCTTGGTTGTGTACTTTAACAGAAAAGGTATGAGAGTTTGAAAGATAGAAAGTTACCTTCTTTTTAGCTTTTTTGATGTCTACTGCATTGATATCATGAATTCTGTCATTACTACGATTATTCTCATATAAAAATACATTACCTATGATGATTGTGTGGCTGATTAATAGACTGACTGATTGTACAGAGAAACAAGCTTCAATGTTTATCAAATTAATTGTCAAGACCAGTGGAAGGAAGAGAGTCTTGATGGCACATTGAACATTACAATACCTTGTAAAAGCCGGATCAACTTTAGGTTAAGGTCCTGTTTGGATATATATATATATATATATATATATATATATATATATATATATATATATATATATATATATATATATATATATATATATATATATATATATATATATATATATATATATATATATATATATATATATAGTCAGTTTTGTATGCTTTTAGAAGCACGGTGGTCTTTGTGCTATAAAGTTGTTTCCGATACTGGGACTTTCAAATCCACGACCGATTCCATTAGACTTGATCTAGAGTATATGAAGTATTTAGAAAATAAATTTCATAATTTTTTGATATCATTTTTCTTGTGATCGAAATGGCTCGAAATCAACGGCTGAAAATAAAAATCTCACAAAAAGTAATGATATGACACTAAAATTTTAGATCAAAAATATTGATCGTGTTTTATATAGTATAAAGATTTTTTAATGAAAATTTCGCAGGATTTAGATATTTCTACGCCGTTAAACTTGCAAATGGCTCACCATGACCATTAAAATTGTTGATTTTGTATCCCTTCGATCACTAGGTACATGATATTAAAAAATCGCAAAATTTATTTTCTAGATACTTTAGATACTCTAGATCAAGTCTAATAGAACCAATCGTTGATTCGGAAATCCCAACATCGAGAACGACTTGATAGCATGGAGGTCGCCGTGCTTCTAAAAGCACACAAGCCTATCTCTCTCTCTCTCTCTCTCTCTGTCTCTCTCTCTCTACATATATATATATATATATATATATATCAAGGTTTTAAGTATCCATCGGCACGGGCCGTATCTACCGTGCCGTACCGTGCCAATAAGATACCGACACGATACAGCTTCCGTGCCGATGACACAGTTCAAAACCCTTTTTTCTTAAAATTACTAAGTAATTTTCTTAATAAAGTTCGAAATATTTGATAAAGATATATAATAAGCAATTAAAAAATTTTGTTGCTAAAGAAATTAAATATTTCATGCCATTATGTGTCGGCACACATGTATTTTTTGTGACCGGCACTCATTGGCACGGCTCGGCACGCACCGTGCCGTACCGTGCCGGCAAGTTTTCGGCACGACCCCGTGCCACGGCACTTAAATCCTTGATATATATACATATATTAAAAAATATCAACTATGGTTTGATACTTAAGTAAGATTAAACTCCAATCATTCTATGGACTCTTGTAGTAGTACTTCAGATATTCGTTCAGATTAAGTGTCTAAACTTGGATGTCTACCATGAAGAAGTTATTTATATTCTCCACCAGCTGTAAAAAAAATGATTATTAATTTCTTAAGTTCTCTTTTAGTGATTTTCTTCTCTCTTTTATATCCTATGTTTCTTTTTGTGTGGTTTCTGCTATCCAGCACGAAACAGTGCCTTCGTTGGAAAATGTTACCTAATCTATTATCTTTCGTGCCATATTGTATAGGTGCGCCAAGGTTTCGGTTCTTATCACATAGTACAACCTTAAATGAACTTCCCTTAGCAAAGAAGCAAAACTTTTATTGTCCCTGCAAATCTTACATTGAAGAAGGGTCTTCTGATGACGGCTATACACCTATCATGGAATCAAACTCCTCATTTCCCAGTGGGGAAGATCCAAAATTTCATTCCAGTATGCTCTTTGGTTCTGATTCTAATTCTATGGTGCATCGACCTTCAGCTTATGATACCCCTGAACTTGATGATAGGGAGAAGTTAAGACGGATAAAGATTTCAAAAGCAAACAAGGGAAATGTTCCATGGAACAAGGGCAGGAAACATAGTGCTGGCAAGTATTCCCTGTTTTAAGCTTTCATTTGGTTTCTGCTATTTTCTTGCATCATTTATTAATTTATTTCCTTTTTCTAATTATCTGTATGGTATGCAGAAACAATTCAAAAGATCCGCGAAAGAACTAAAATAGCAATGCAGGACCCCAAGGTGACGACACTATATAGCAATGCTGCAATATCTGCCCAATTTTTCTATTGCTTCAGTGTTGATAGAAGATTTTTAGTGGCCTCTATATCTAGATACTTCTTGAATTTATTATTTCTTTCTTTGACCCACTATGCTTAGCAACATCAGAAATTGAGTTTGAATTAAGTAGTTACACAGGCGTTGGATTTTAGCATTACATGACTTGCTAAATGAAAATTATGGGGAAAACTTTTGAGTTTAATCCAAACTTTAGGGACACGGTAACTCCACATATTTGTTCTGATGCCTATTCATATCTGTGGGAGTTGAATCCGAAGATCTAAGGCCCCGTTTGGTTCGGGGATAATGAACATTGGGATAAGTAGTTACACAGGCGTTGGATTTTAGCATTACATGACTTGCTAAATGAAAATTATGGGGAAAACTTTTGAGTTTAATCCAAACTTTAGGGACACGGTAACTCCACATATTTGTTCTGATGCCTATTCATATCTGTGGGAGTTGAATCTGGAGATCTAAGGTCCCGTTTGATTCGGGGATAATGAACATTAGGATAATTTTTTTTTCTCTGGAATAGCTTACTATTTCGGGATAATTAGGAATAAAAGTAAAATTGTGATTGGTTTGTAATGTTGCTATTCTCAGGAACAACTGAAATTGTGTTTAGTTAGTTTTATAGATAGTAGAGGATTGTGAAAAAAAGTGATGATTGAATTTGATATAAAATATAATTTAATTTAAATAATTTGTTATAAAAATAATTTATAAAAATAATTTGTAAAAATAGTTTATAAAAATAATTTATTATAATATTTAATAAAAAAATTATTATAAAAATATTTTTTTTCAAATTCTACTTAAACTTAAATTTAATAAAAATATTTTATTATACAATTTAAGTATATTTTATTGTAAAATTTAAATATAAATTATATGTATTAGACTATTAGTATAGTACAATTAATAATTTTATAATAAAAATAATTTATTATAATATATAATATATTAGAGTAGAGCTTATATACTTTTAAAAGCACAAGCCAAATCATGCTTGTGAATTTTTTACCATTGGATTTGTATTGAGATTTGTGTTATTGTAAAGTCAACTAAAGAGAGAGTACAATAGCACGGATCCCAATGCAAATCTAATGGTAAAAAATTCACAAGCATAGTTGGGCTTATACTTTTGAAAGTATATAAGCTCTACTCAATATATTATATCTACATAATTTACTTTTAATACATATAATCTTAATAAAGCTTGGAATTCAATCTTGGAATAGCACTATTCCACCAAAAGAGTGGAATAGTTTATTCCGAGCTATTATGAAATAGCTAGAAATAGCAAGGTTTGACCGGAATAAAATATCCCAGCTAAAAAACACCCTGTTTGACGGAATAACGCGGATAACTTTCGTTATCCCTACTTTATCCCCGGACCAAACGGGGCCGAAAAGTAGAATCCTTGTTTGTTTGTTGCATACATACTATAATATAAAGCAACAGCTTATAGCAATTTGAATTTGATTTCTTTGGTTTAAACTTTAAACTGCAGGTCAAAGCTAAGTTGCTGAAGCTGGGGCATCCTCAGAGGTTAGTTCTTCCAATTATTGCCTTCGATTTTGAAAGTGTGATTATTCGCTGCTACATTTTCATGTCCTTGCTTTTGGTTTTTAATGTTTCTTTCTCCTGCATTTGTCAATGTTGATCCTTTGGTGATTTCCTGATATTTTGTTATAAAATATTAATATAAAGCTGAGTGTTTCATTGCCTTCTCTGGTTTTCTAGTAAAGAGACAAGGACAAAAATTGGCACAGGAGTGCGGGAGGGGTGGCATCGACGTCGCAAGAGATTGTCGATTCAGGAGAACTGCTTCTATGAATGGAGTAGCGTGATTGCTGAAGCATCAAGGAAGGGGAATGCTGGAGAAAAGGAGTTACAGTGGGATTCATATCATATCTTGGACGAACAATTGAAGGAGGAGTGGCTGGAAAGCGTTGAGAAAAGGAAACGAATGCATAGGTCCAGGGGCAGCAGGAGAGCACCGAAATCCCATGAGCAGCGGAGGAAGATTTCTGAGGCTATTTCTGCAAAATGGGCTGATCCTGTATGCATAAGTTCTTTATGTTATTTATGTTTTAAGTTGCATAATTTTCTCCTTTCGGGGTTTTTACATTATGTATCCTGCAAATATATATATATATATATATATATATATAGATAGGTAGAGAGAGAGAGAGAGAGAGAGAGAGAGAGAGAGAGAGAGAGAGAGAGAGCTTATATGCTTTCAAAAGTACAAGCTCAACTATGCTTGTGAATTTTTTACTATTGGATTTGTATTGAGATTTGTGCTATTGTTTCTTTCTTTAGTTGGAGAGAGAGAAAGAAGAATAGCACAAATCTCAATGCAAATCCAATGGTAAAAAATTCACAAGCATAGTTAGGCTTGTGCTTTTGAAAGTATATATGCTCTACTCTCTCTCTCTCTCTCTCTCTCTCTCTCTCTCTCTCTCTCTCTCTCTCTATATATATATATATATATATATATATATATATATATATATATATATATATACGGCTAGTATGCTTTTATAAGCACGGAGGCACCCATGCTTGTAAGTTGTTTTCGATGTTGGGACTTCCGAATCATCGATCGGCTTTGTTAGACTTGATTTAGAATATTTAAAGTATCTAAAAAATAAATTTTGCGATTTTTCGATATCATTCGCCTTGTGATCGAAAGGGCCTAAAATCAACGGCTAAAAATAAAAATATCACAAAATGTAATGATATGACACTAAAATTTTAGATAAAAAATATTGATCTTATTATAAAGAATTTTCTATCAAAATTTTATGTGATTTGGATATTTCTACACCGTTAAACTTGCAAACGGCTCACTACGACTATTAAAATTATTGATTTTGAGCTCCTTTGATCACTAGGCAAATGATTTCGAAAAATCGTAAATTTTTTTTCGAGATACTTCAAATACTCTAGATCAAGTCTAACGGAGCCGATCGTCGATTCGGAAGTCCCAACATCGAAAACGACTTATAAGCACGGAGGGCTTCGTGCTTCCATAAGCATATCAGCCGTCTCTCTCTCTCTCTCTCTCTCTCTCTCTCTCTCTATATATATATATATATATATATATATATATATATATATATATATATATATATATATATATATATATATATATATATATATATATATAGTAGGACTTGTGTGCTTTTAGCAGCACGGAGCTCTCCGTGCTTCCAAATCGTTTTCGATGTTGGGACTTCCGAATCGACGATCGGCTCCGTTAGACTTGATCTAGAATATTTGAAGTACTTAGAAAATAAATTTTTCAATTTTTCGATATCATTTATCTAATGATCGAAATTGCTCAAAATCAACGGCTGAAAATAAAAATCTCACAAAATGTGATGATATGATACAAATTTTAGATCAAAGATATTGATCTTGTTTTATGTAGTATAAAAAAATTTCTATCAAAAGTTTACGTGATTTGGATGTTTCTACTCCCTCACCACGACCATTAAAATTGTTGATTTTGAGCTCCTTTGATCATTAGGCAAATGATATCGAAAAATCATGAAATTTATTTTCTAGGCCTTTTAAATACTCTAGATCAAGTTTAACGAAGCTGATCGTCCATTCGGAAGTTTCAACATAAAAAACAACTTGGAAGCACAGAGGCCTCCGTGCTTCTAAAAGCGCACAAACCTATCTATATATATAGAGAGAGAGAGAAAGAGAGAGAGAGCTAGGCTGGTATACTATTAATAGTACCAAGTCATTGGTGCTATTAAGTTTTTAACCCTTGAATTAAAAGATGTGTGGTTGAGATGATAGTGGGCCCCTTGGGTTTAATAGGTGGTTGGGAAAATAGTAAAATCTAACGGATGAAAATGATTAAAGGGGTTGATCTAAGGGTAGAAAACTTGATAGTACCAATAACTTGGTACTATTAATAGTATAGTAGCCGGACTCTCTCTCTCTCTCTCTATATATATATATATATATATATATATATATATATAGAGAGAGAGAGAGAGAGAGAGAGAGAGAGAGAGAGAGAGAGATTTAGGCTACTATGCTATCGATAGCACCAAGTTATTGGCACTATTAGATTTTTAGCCCTTGGATTAAGAGATGTGTGCTTAGGATAATAGCGATATCCTAGGGTTTAGTGGGTTGTTGGTAGAATAGTATGGCCTAAGGGGTAAAAATGATCAAAATTGTAGATTTAACGGCGGAAAACTTGGTAGCACCAAGTGTTTGGTGCTATCGATAGCATAGCAGCCGGAACTATGCTATTGATAGCACCTAGCACTTGGTGCTGCCAAGTTTTCCGCCGTTAGATTTACCCCTTCGATCATTTTTGCCCCTTAGATCATATTATCTCCCCCAACCATTACTAAACCCAAGGGACCTACTATCATCCTAACCGCACATCCATTAATCCAAGAGTAAAAAACCTAATAGCACCAATGACTTGGTGCTATTAATAGCATAGTAGCCTAGTTATATATATATATATATATATATATATATATATATATATATATATATATATATATATATATATATATATATATATATATATATATATATATATATATATAGTAGAGCTTGTATGCTTTTAAAAGCACAAGCACATTCATGCTTGTGAGTTTTTTACCATTGGATTTGTATTGGGATTTGTGCTTTTTACTTTATTATCTCTTTAGTTGACTTTACAAAAACACAAATCCCAAATACAAATCCAATGATAAAAAATTCACAAGCATGGATGGGCTTGTGCTTTTAAAAGCATATAAGCTCTACTATATATATATATATATATATATATATATATATATATATATATATATATATATATATATATATATATATAGGGTTCGGCTTGAGCACTAGCCAGATGAAAATTTTGACTTTCAGAGGGGCTTTGATAGCCCAAAGCTTGATGGAGCTCCTATCGCGCATGCCAGAGTCCTGCAGGAAGCGGTACGCGGATTTCACCCAGAAGGTTTCTGAGTTAGACCATCTCCATTTGAAAGAATCCCTTCTGTTCGCTAGTTGCACGCCTGATAGAGTGTCTGATAAGCACTGGAGCGTGGCTCTGTCCAGATCGTTGCAAGGGACGAAGCCTGCCAGGGTCCTTCTCCTCCTCCAGCCATTGCTACCAATGTTGTCTGAGACCCGACAAGCTTTAGAGTGCACCGCCCTGAAGATGCGAGGGAAGAGGCAGCGCAGACTGGTGTTTCCTAACCAGATGTCTGACCAGAAATTGGTCCGTCGTCCGTCCCCAACCGAACGGGAGGTGCTGCAGGTGAACAAGTCTTTCGTTTTTAAAACACTTCTCCACCACTGTGAGTAAGGCTTGAACGTGGTCCCTTCGCAGAGGGGGCATCGTCTTTTGTAGTACAGCCTTTGGAGTAAGTGGCCCCAGGTGGTCGACTCTGCGGTGAAGTAGCGCCACCACCACTTCACCAACAGGGCAGTATTCAGGTTGTCCAGATTAAGGACCCCTAACCCGCCATCTCTCTTCGCCCTGTACACCAACTTCCAGTTAACTAGACAGAGGCCCCCGGTAGTAATGCTGGTGCCTCGCCAGAAGAACGCCCTCCGGAGTGAGTCGATGCGGCGCAAAACCCAGATGGGTGCTTTAAACACGGAGAGGTAATATAGGGGAAGGTTAGATAGCACCGAGTTAACCAGGGTCAGGCGCCCACCCTGAGAGAGGAGTTTGGCCTGCCAACCTTCGATCATGTTTTCGAGTTTGGAGATGATACCATTCCAGTCCGCCTTCCTGATTCGCCCCCTGGACAAAGGTAACCCTAGATACTTGATCGGCAGGGAGCCCAGCTTGCACCCCAAGAATTCCGCTAGCCTCTTTCCTCTGCTGCCATTCTTGCCGAGGTAGAACAACTCAGACTTACTTCTGTTAATCTTTAGGCCAGAAGCCCATTCAAAGATCAGCCAGATGAACCTCAGGTTACGAAGTTGACGTTTCTTTGCCTCACAGAAGAAGATAGTGTCGTCCGCGTACTGAATGATGGCAGTTTTGGCATCGTCGGTTGGCCCCACCCCTCTCAACAGGTTGTTTCTGATAGCTCTCTCCGTCATTCTGGCGAGGCCTTCGGCTACTATCAAGAAGAGGAAGGGTGATAGCAGGTCTCCCTATCGAAGTCCCCGCTTAAGTTTAATCCATTTCGTGGGCACCCCGTTAACCAGGATCGCTGCTTTACCGTTAGAAATGCATTGGTCAATCCAATCGCACCACTTTTGGTTGGCCCCTAACCATTTCAGTATGCGTCTGAGGTAGGACCAATCCACTTTATCAAAAGCTTTCTCGAAGTCTGCCTTAATACCAACGCTCTCGGAATGCACTTTCGCACCCCAGCTGATTAACTCGCTAGCGGTGACAAAAGAGTCCAGAATTAAGCGTCCTTTGAGGAATGCCGACTGCGATGTTGAGATGATTTTGTGCATCACCCCTTCCATTCGATTCGCCAACACCTTTGAGATTATCTTTTGGATACAGTTAAGGAGGCAGATAGGACGGTAATCATCGGCCGTTTTAGCTCCTTCTATTTTGGGGATGAGACAGATGTAAGAGTAGTCGATAGGGCCAGTATTCAGGCTGCCGACGTAGAGATCAGCGAATATTCTCATAATATCCGAAGATAAGACGTCCCAAAATTTTTGATAGAACCACATGCAGAAACCGTCAGGACCCGGGGCCTTGTCCCCGTTAAGCTGGGAGATGGCCTTTTTGACTTCTTCCAAGGAGAACTGCTCCGTAAGCTGCTCCGCGCTTAAGAGTCCTCTGTCGCAGAAGAGGTTGCTCCAGTCCCCTCGCGCTCCGGGATTGAGGCCGTCTGGGGAGAATCTTTCCTTAAACTTACGGTAGAAGTAGTCGCTCGTCCTGTTCCCTCTCTAGCCTACGTCCTTCGTCTACAACAACCCCGATATGGTTGACTCTTGCTCTCCCGTTGGCCATGGCGTGGAAGAATTTGGTGTTGCCATCACCTTCCTTGAGCCAATGCTGTTTGGCTCTCGCTTGCCAAAGCAGTTCCTCGTCGGCGATAATATGTTTCTGGTTCGCTTTGAGCGAGTTCCGGGTCTGTAGCTGGGTGGCCGTCAGATTAGACTCTTCTTCTAAGATGTCCAGCTTATGGATCTCCTCAATTGTTGTCTTTTTGGCGTTTTTGATGCTGTAGAAGTTGGAGGCGCACCATTCTTTGATCCTTTTGCGGCAATGTCGAAGTTTGGAGGCAAAGGAAAGAATACCTCCCGTTGTGGACGGCAGCTCGTTCCACCGGACGGGCACGAGAAGATTGAAGTCATTCCGGGTAAGCCACACCTTCTCAAGTCTGAACGTTCGGTTGCGCGGTTGAGGTAAGGTCTTGAGGAGGAGGGGTGAGTGGTCCGAGGTTAAGCGCGGTAGTGCAGAGACCTTAGAACCGGGCAGGGCAGAGTCCCACTCCGTCGAAATGAGGAAACGATCTAGCTTGGCGAGGGAGGGAAAGCGTTGCAGATTCGACCAGGTAAACTGTTGGTTGCCAATGGGGAGATCAATCAGTTCCAGCGAGTTGATAAGGTTGGAGAACAGTCTCATAAGCTTGCAGCTCCAATTCCTGCCCCGGCGCTCATGCTGGTTACGGGTTAGGTTGAAGTCCCCGCACATAAGCCATGGGCCGGTGCAGAGATCTTTGAGTGCCCTAAGTTCCGAACAGAAGGCCTCCTTCCCGACCCACCCGGGCGGACCGTAGACGTTGGTGAGGTAGAACGAGAACCCGCTGGCACGGTGGGTCAGGCGAAGTGTCAGAGAGAAGTCCCGGACCAGGACTTCGGAGCAGATCACATTGTCATTGTTCCAGCAGGTTACGATACCCCCGGAAGCGCCGTTAGCACTGATACACTGGCATTTGTTGAAAAAACGCCCAGCGAAGGAGTTGAGGAATGAGCGGGAGACGGCGCTCACCTTCGATTCTTGAAAACATAAGATACAGTCCCTAAACCTAGATACAACGGACTTGACAACAGCCCTCTTAGCGCGGTCGTTAAGACCACGAACATTCCAGGAACACACTTGTAACATGGAAACAAAGAAAACACCGGGGTGACCCTCCAGGTCGCTAGACCAGGTGGCCGACCGACAGCCCGAAGTCTGCTAGGTCCCCAGCTTCCTCTGGTGTCAGCTTGATTCCGATCAAGGCTGCTTGGTCCGTGAGCTTCCTGATGGCTGGGGGGACCCTGTCTGTGGTAGGTCCCTGCAAAGAGTTAGCGTGCTTGCCTCGAAGCTTCCTTCCAGGTTGATCGCCCCCCGTTCTAATCGCCGCTTTACGATTCATAGCGGCCTCCAGTGCGTTGACGCCAACACGCCTAGCTAATCTAGGGCTCCTCCGCATGCAGGGTGGGTCACGCGCCGACGGAGGTACCGGCCTGGTCGCCGCCAACACCGGGGGTGGGGAGGAAGGTTGCGGCGCGGGCTGAAGGTCAAGCCCCTCCCGGGGATGTGGCACTAGGCAGAGATCAGTGAACGAGGAAGCGCGACCAGGATATAGATCTGAGCGTTCGGTTCCCAGCAACCGAGCAACGGTCGGAGTCAGCTCGGGCGGCAAGGGAGGAGCTGCGTGCTGCCGAGGGTCCTCCAACAGAGGGGAGGTCCGGGGACCAGGAGCGGTCGTAGTGGTGGGGTCCCTGGAGGCGGGTTGGGTGGACGAGGCTGCCGGGCCTCCGACAGCGGCAAGTGTTGCATGTGGTGGCAGAGGCGCGGTCGGGGCGACGGCAGAGTCGGGGGCGTTGGCCTCGGGCCAGAGGAGGCTGCTGCCCCCACAGAAGGAGGGGCGACCCCCCGAGAGTAGCGCGACCCAGCCCCAGAGCGCTCCAACGGCGGTGAGAGGGCCGGCGAAGGCCGGGCTGGGCTCGAAGTCCGCCAAGGCCGGGGGTAAAGTGGGGGAGGGCTCGGGCAAGGGGGGAGGTGGGTCCCCGTAGGGTGGGGGAGGGCCCTCGAGGGAGCCTTGGGCGGCCCGCAGGCTAAAGTCACCGGCCTCCAGGATCCTGGGGCCGCACAAAGAGGGGCCGATGGGCCCGGCAAGAGCCACGACCCAGGAGAATTCGCGTGTGGGGCCGGGCCCGGCGAAGACCGAGTGGGCCACTAAGCGACCCAGATCATATCCCGCAGCAAGAAAAAGGGGGCCCACCGCGCGGCCCGGGGGGGTCACTGAACCCGGCCCGAAGTCAGAGAGGGGGCCCTCCCACCCCCCGTGTCCAGTCAAGGGGGAGAGAGTGGCTGCGGGGGGGTCGAGGCAGGGCTGCGAGGGTGCGCTGGTCGAGGCGAGGACGCTCGCGGGCCAATGGTGGGCGCGCAGGAGTCGAGGAAACAGGCGTATCTCTAGCCGATCAACCGCGAAGGTCGTGGCTGCGTCACCCTGCTGCACCCTCACCGAGCAGTCAATCCCCCAACACCCCAACAGGTTAAAGCAATTCGAAAAATTTCCAAAAAAACGCAAGGAACGAACTCCGAGGACTCTCCCAAGGCCGTCCCCGATCGCTGGATCCGGTAGGTGGGCAACACGAGGGCGATCAGCAGCCTCGCGGCGTAGGACCGGAGGGTTGAAGCATGGGCCCGCGACGGCGTCTGCCATCCCGGTCGACGACGGAGGAGGTGGGGACCGGCCCGGGTGCATGCCCGGAATCGCAGCGGAGCGCCGCCTTCTGTCACGTATCTCGGAGGAGTCCCACGTATCGCCTTCCCCGGAGCGCGTCGCGTCTCTGGAGTCACTGCTCTCTCCCCCGAGGCCAACCAGGGCAACCCGCCTGGCAAGCCGCATGCCAAGGGGGCGGTTTGGTCCCCGCCCTCGTTGGGTCCACCGCCCGCGAAGGGCGTGCCTCGGTCCTCTCCCCCGAAGGGGGAAGTGCATTCGATCCTAACCGGGGTGGAGACGACGGCGTCCCCCAACGAGATGGAGAGCGCTTCCGGGATGTCGGCAAGATCATCGACCGCCACCTCGCACCGAAAGCCGGTCATATCATCCACATTGATACTGCTCTCGTCGGCTCTGATGAAGCAGCCGAAGCTGCCGACGATCGCGCACACACGGGTGGTTGACCAGCACTCGTACGGCAGGTTAAAGATCTTAATCCACGCTTTATACGAAAGCCGCGAGATGGCGGCGTTGTGGTATGGTTCCCAAGGGACGCAGCGGAGCCGGCAGTGTTGTAGATGAACCAGGCCGTTGTTGATGACGTCGGAGGGTCGGACCCACTCCGGCAAAAAAATGACGAAGTCGCGGTCAAGATGCCGAGCCACCAAGAAGTCGCTAGCAAATCCACCGAACCTTGCCGCCAGGTCAGCCGCTATCGAGCCCTGGGGGAAGTGGCCGAGGTGGGATCTCCCGATGATGTCGGCCAGGACTGCATTCCGACGCCGGTTCTGACGAGTGCGGAAGTCCTCGGTTATGGGGATGAAAGCCTTCAAGGAAACAGGATGGAAGCCGTGTCCTCCTCGCTCCATACTGAGGCATCGCCGGCTCGTGGGACAGTGCCTTGCGCGGTGGCCGGTACGGAGGCACGTCGCACAACGCAGAGGGTCACGGCAGCTTCGAACCAGGTGGTCCCTGGCCAAGCACCTGAAACACTGCTTGGCCCGGGGCGCGGAGGGGGAGCGGGGGGGGCGGGAGCTAAGGTTGGAAGGCTCGAGGTGGGTTGGGGGCAAGGCCGGTTGGAGCAGGGCAGCTTTATAAGACAGGGGCTTAGACAGAGGATGGCAAGGGGAATCACCCTGGCGGTCCAGCTTGGAAGGATGCGTGGAGCAGGAGGCGAGGTGACAGACATCCTGTCCCTTCGCGGAGGAGTGTAGCATACGGTTGGTGGGCAGCGCAGCGGTGGATGAAGAGAGCACGGAGCAAAGGGGGAAGCCAAGGTGGTCTGCCCAAGACACCTTAGACGAGGGGCGCGAGGCGGATCTGCCGGGTCCGGGGTGACGCGGGCGATCCGACAGTGATGAGAGTGCAGGCTGTCCGGACGAGGATGCCCGGGCTTGGGGAATCTTTGAGCAATGACATCGATCCAAGCCTTTGCCGTGTCTCTGACTACGCACATGCCCGATGCCATCCGACGGAAGGTTAGTATGCGCCAGGGGGGTGTGGGGAGGCGGGCTGTGATGATCTGTCCTGACAAGTCGATGTCGTCCCCGGTTGAATTCCCGCACGTCGCGCCAGGAGTGGGGGACGCTCGCTCGGGAAAAGGCACTCCCGCGGGAGGACCCGCCGCGCGAGGGTCGCGCTCTGCCACCCTCCCAGCCTAGCACACGGTAAGTCTCACAGCCCCTCGCATACTTCCGCTCGCTACCACCCACCCTCCCGCTAACTCTCTCAACCACCCTCGCTCTGCCTCTCTCACTCCCACTACCTCTCTCTCTCACGCCACCACAGGCTCTCTCTCTACCTCTTTCTCTCTCTCTACCTCTCTCTCTCTCTCTCTCTCTCTCTACCTCTCTCCATAGAGGTGTACTTGCAATTGTTTAAACAAATGTTTTAAATTTCAATACCTGCCGCACGATCTTTATATATTATAAAGAATTTTTTATCAAAATTTTACGTGATTTGGATATTTCTACACAGTTAAACTTGCAAACGGCTCTCCACGATCATTAAAATTGTTGATTTTGAATCCCTTTGATCGCTAAGGAAATGATATCGAAAATTTGCGAAATTTATTTTCTAGGCCTTTTAAATACTCTAGATCAAGTTTAACGGAGCCGATCGTCTATTCGAAAGTCCCAACATCGAAAACGACTTAGAAGCATGAAGGCCTCTGTGCTTTTAAAAGCACACATGCCTAGCTCTCTCTCTCTCTCTCTCTCTCTCTCTCTCTCTCTCTCTCTCTCTATATATATATATATATATATATATATATATATATATATATATATATATATATATATATATATATATAGAGTCCGGATACTATGCTATCGATAGTACCAAACACTTGGTGCTACCAAGTTTTCCACCATTAGATCAACCCCTTTGATCATTTTCAATTATTAGATTATACTATTCAACCAACTATCCATTAAACCCTAGAGGCCCATTATTATCCTAACCACACATTTCTTTATCCAAGGGTCAAAAATTTAATAGCACCAATGACTTTGCTATTAATAGTATAGTAGCTTAGGTCTATATATATATATATATAGAATGAGGCTACTATACTATCAATAGTACCAAGCACTTTGGTATTATTGATAGTATAGTAGCTGGACTCTATTTCTATGTGCCCAAAATCTGAGTTTTTATATATGCCCCTTGTAAGTGCATTTTCTTGCAGAACTGGCTTTATATTGAATCTGGCAGTCAATTAACAGGTGAAGTTGGTTTTGTACACGACAAGGCTTTCAAAGAGCAGCACCTTTTAAAGTACAAGGGTCTATATCTGAATAAATAAGCTTTTTAAACAGGGTTCTACGCACGTAAATATTAAATTAATTTTTACCCAGCTTTTGCTTGTTTTGCTTTTGCAACTAAAATCATTTTGCAATTTCTTGAAGGGATACCGTGAACGGGTTTGCACCGCTCTTGCAAAGTATCATGGCACACATGCTGCAGTTGAGAGAAAACAGAGAAGAAAGGCAAATGGTGAAACTGTAGTAAGAAAGAGTTGTGTGAAGAAAAAAATTGTGCATTGTGGAGTTGAAGGAAACGCTGTTGTAGAGGTGGCAGCTATTAGAAAGGTGAATGTGAACCCATCGTTCAAAGATCCAATGGCAAGTTCCAAGTTTGGCATGATACAGAGAATAAAAGATCAAAGGGAAGCATTGAAAACCAGAAGAAAGGAAGCTGCCGAGCGAGTGAAGTGAGTTAAGCTTGTAAATGTTAATTTTTTGTTGTTACTTTGATGGTTGTTTGTCATCCGATATAAGCTGTACTTTTCATCAGGTTTTTAGTTGCGGAGGCAGAGAGGGCTGCCAAAGGTCTTGAAGCGGCATCCTTGCGAAGCCATGTTGCAGAAGCTTCGCTTGTGGAGACCAGGAAGCTTCTTGCTGAAGCAAAATGGTATATCAGAAGAATTGAAGATGGACTATTGCCAAAACAGAGTGGCAGTGTTGAACCGGCATTGAATTTTAGTGGTTCCTTAAATTTTTTAGGGAGTAATTTAGAAGCAAAAGAAGAAGTACTAGATTCAATCAGGATACTACTAAATTCCAACGACCAATCTTTACGAGAATTCAATGCTGGAGATGTTCTTTCTGGAAAGTTTCAACAGCAGAATGTAAGCAATACAAAGGAAGTTGGCAACCACGGCACGATGGCATCACAACCCACCAATGGGAGTGTAAAGTGGTATGAACCAAAAGCAGATGTCCATGAAGGTACTGATGCTTCCATTAGATGCAATAATGGTGTACCATACAAGAAACAGGAATCAGAAAATGACGGTTCTGAATCAGTTGGTACCAAAACTAAGAAAAAGTGGGTTCGAGGGAGGCTTGTTGAAGTTCAGGAGTGAGATCTTTGTATCATAAAAATCATTTGTTTTCTTAGTAATAGCGGTCTAGAATGGATTCTCTAGAAATTTTGGCAGTGTACGACGCCTTCCTGTGAAATTGAACTGAGAAAGATGTGACTAGTGATAAAGGCTAGCCATGTATTTTGCTATGGTCTAAAATTTCCACTGAGGTGGTAGAGTTTTCTTTTTGTCAATTCTCTTTGGGAGGTCAACTAGTAATTCTTCGGGCGAAGTGTAAAATTCTTAGCCCAATAAATGTATCAAGTAAATTGCCGCACACATTTCACAATATTTTAGAGGCGTGCTGGGATAACAAGATTAGTAGAGTGGTCCCAACGTGAGATTCATTCTGTGCAGATAGGGTGGTCTCACGTTGGGAATAGCCATTCCTAAATTTCTGTACAATAGAAATACATAGAGATAGCTAAGATTGGTTGTTGCCTATCTCATATCGCTGCTCTTTAAGATCAATGATGTCTCCAATCACTTAAAACTTACCTCTAGTCCTATAAAGAACTTCAAATTATCTCTACTTCATTGGTCTGAAAGTCTTGCATTACAATAAGGATCGGCCTCCTGTTTATAGGCCTCATACAAAACCTGATGAAAGTAAGACTTCTACTCTTAATTGTAAGACATATGCATGAAATAAGAAAAGTATAATCTAGCTGAAACTAATAAACCAACTAGGATTCAGGCTGAGTGATAAAACTTTAGATCCAATGTGACTCGAACTTGACTCTTCCGAGCTAACATGTGACTCGGACTTGACCCTTCTTGGCCTAACGGTTGATCAGTCGTAACGAAGACCCCTCAACTACAGGCCATTTTGAAATAATCCATAAACTTCGTTTTTCTGATTGACACCCCTCAAATTCATTTCTTTGATTTGAGTTATTCCTCCCAACCGAATAAAAGACTCTGTTAAACTAACTAATAACTTCATCAAATTTCGTGATTCTGACTATTTTCTAGTTGAATGAAGTGTGAATTTAATTTATTTCCTTAGGAATGGGTTAACTCCATTTATATTAAATTTATTTATTTAATTATTAATTTCTAGTTGAATTTATTTATTCACTTATTAATTGCCTTACCCGGGTATTAGTTTGTTGGCGGACGTGAGAAAGGTTAAAGTGTCCGTTGGACCCTTGCCTCCCGATTGGCTGCATAGAGCGGCAGTGCCTATTGGCCAGCTGCTACGACAGTCAACCTTATATGGAGAGAAGTGAACAGAATGGGTGGCACTTTCTCTTGATAGAAACTTACTTCTCCAAACTTTCAGAAAACTTGAGCTTTAACATATTTCTGCCAGAGCTATAGCACACTAGACTATAAACTCAACCTTGAGCAACAAGATCCACGACCCAAAAACAAATCAGATTCAGGTGATGCGCAGGTCATTTCAGTCCAAACCAGAAGATCAACCGGGCATCCATCCAGCACTTTTCTTTTTTTGGGCAATGCTACATGTACAGTCCTACACCCCATCCATCTAATAAGTGGGATGACTTTAAAAGTCACTTGAAGTGGCCTCTTACCACACCCCCATCCATTAGACGGATACGGATGTTGAACGTACACCCCACAAGGGGTGTACACTTAGCATTTTCCTTTTTTTTTTTTTTTTTTAAGTTGTAGCTTTTTAATATTTCAAGTCTTTCTTTTATCTGTCTTATTCTGACCGATTTTTAAAAAATATAAGTGATTAGGGAATCAGTCTAAGTAGTTCATTACGGACATCTCCTCCTCTTCAATGTCCGGAATTCTTGTGCATGCTCCCCAGGCATGAGGGGCAATATATATATATATATATATATATATATATATATATATATATATATATATATATATATATATATATAAAGCAATGCTACATGTACACCCCGAAGGGGTGTACATCATATACCTCCACCATTTTAATGGTGGCGATATTTTTTACGGGTCACATCAAGTGACCCATCATCCCACCCCCACCCTTAGATGGATGGGGTGTATGATGTACACCCCGAAAAGGGGTGTACACATAGCATTTTCCATATATATATATATATATATATATATATATATATATATATATATATATATATATATATATATATATATATATATATATTTATTTATTTATTTACTATAACCAAAAACTTTTCTCTCAGGTCTTAATTGCTTGGCTTTATAGTTACTAGTTAAGGACCCGCGCTTCGCTGCGGATAAATAAATTACGAGTAGTCCAACTTAAAAATAGTTAGGCATAATATATTACATCTAATTTAACAAAGAAATTATGAATAGTACAACTTAAAAATAGTTAGGCATAATGTAATACAGTTAATTTAAAAAAGTTTATAAAGAACAGAAATATCTGGTTAAGTTTACAACATCGATTTAAAGTCCACAACTAACAAATATCAAAAAAGTAAACTGCATGCAGCATAGTTAGTAATTCTTCATTTGTTCTCTTCATTTGATGGGATAGCTTCATCAAACCTACAATCAATTTAAATAATATAATATAATAAATATTAATTATATATAATAATAAATGATTAAGTAACGAAAATAATTTAGATTAGATATATTACGTAAGTCGAAATCTCTTAGGATGTTGTATTTTAGATAAGTCATCAGCAAATTGTCCTGAGCTGCTCATAAAAACATTTGTAAAAGTTAAAACTGAAAGTAAAAACACATTTATACAAATTTATATAAAATATTTCTAAACATTAAAATGATAGTGGGACTATCTGGAAGAAATTTCCATGTTTGGCGATATTTCTGAAAAGAAATTTTTATCAATTTGTTTGTTGGTAGTAGGGGACTGAAGTTGTTCTTCACATTTGATAAACAAATTTTGTGCCACAGGATACTTCCCTTTGGTATTACAGTTTAGAGAAAAAAAATTTACTACTTTAAAAGATGGAATGCCTAACCTAAATCTCTGTGTGTTGGGGATAATTTGAAAAACATGCTCCTGGCCAATAATAGATTTATTTGTAGAAGAAGCGTAAATTGATCCAAACCAGGTGAGGTAGCTAAAATTTGAGCTGGAATACGAATTTGAGCTAAAATTGTGTCACGTCCCGAGGTCGAAACTGCGACCCGGGCCCGCCAACAGATCCGCCGCCCATACGGGAAGCCCCGTATAGACGAAGCGACTAAGCTGCAAAAGATCATACTAACCACTATATAGATATCAAAGCGGAAAAGTAAACTACTGAAATAAATAAATACAACTCCAAATAATACATGTCAGGTCCTCACAATACAAATTTCTCTCCAAACTAAAGCTCTCAAGTAAAAAAAATACAAGTTACATCCAAACCACTGACTAAACTAAAACATCACCAAAAAGGGGTACATCTACTCTCCCAACTGGGGACGGGTAGGGATCTAACTCGCGACTCCCTTACCTCTTTCAGATGGAGCAGCAACTGGAGCAGCAGCAACTGGAGAAGAAGTCCCTGGAAAAAGGTCACCAACAGTGGGTGTGAGAACTACAACCAACAGTAGTTCTCAGTGGGTACCGCCACCAAGCCCGACGGTCTGCCCACTAAGTTTACTAGAGGCATAAAGTAACAAATGCAGTACTATAAAGGAAAGGCTGGAAATAACTCTGCAGCTACTATGCCTCTATTTAAATGCTCAAGGGGTGATACAGATGAAACATGATGTAACTACTATCTCTCGATAAAACAATCACCCAATCTACACTGACTGCCACAAAGGGTCCAGTCAAACCTGCGCCCACCTACTGCCATTACATCCATGGAGGACTGGACTTACGTAGGGCGTCCATGACTGCCCAAAAAGGGCCCAGACAGAAGGACTGCGTCGACAAGTCGCGATAGCAAAGTAACAGGCCTAGCTTCGAAGCGGCACTCGAGGGGCGCGACCCCACCGAGGAAAGTATCCGCGCATCTCTGTCGAGCTCAATATGGCTCATGCAGGCTATAATCTAAATCCACAATCAACAAGATCGACAATACCCAAATCACATCTCTAACTCACTGGCTGGAAATACTCGACAGCCGGGACCCACCGTCGACTCAGACGGCTTCCAAGACTAGCATTGATCTAACCACAGCTACCAGACTCCACTCGGCCCCCAAGCACGAGTGTAACATGCATCCCACAACATCCCGACTACTCGGCCCACTACCCGGGCGAGGAACACTCTAAGTCCAGGAAAAACGAATAAATGTGTGGGAGTGTCTAAAGCATAAATAAACTAGCCCAAGTTTGCGTTTTCTACTAGTCTGGTTGAAACATGCAACGTATGACAGAGTGCTAGGTCAAAGTTCCAATAATAGCATTTAATTAAACTGAACATAAATAGGGAACACTATCAGACATGATCCCAATATCAACCAAAATAAACGTCATCTCCCTTAACATGCTCTCAACTAGCATAGGTGACCATAACCGCCAGATAGCTCACAACCTCCTCTAATAATCAAATAACATGCAAGTTCTCAAATTCACTAGAATACTCCATAATTTCAGTAAGCATTAATTTTTTCAAAACTTAGAACAATTCTCATGCTTACACCTCAAACCTATAAGTAGTACAATAACATGCATGCTTTCTATCATAAAGAATTAGAGATTCGTCCGCCGGTTTTGGAGACGAAAGCAACCCACCTGAATACGCGCGTTGATCCGAAGTCCAAATAAGCCAAAATTGAACGTGGATAATTCTCAGGTTCCCACGATTCCAAAGAGCCCAAAAACACCTGAAAACTCTCCCCGGGCACTGAGATATAGACCAAACACCGCGGTAAGCAAAAATCTCCAAAATTACAACTCCGCGGAAAATTAGTCTAGAAGAAGTTAAAATATCACCTTTGAGATGAAGTTAAAAAATTCTAATAAAAATATGACTGCGATTCTCGCGAAGCGTAGATGTCGATTGAGTCCTCATAGACTGAGATCCGATAATTGAGCACTGAGATAAAAATCAAACAATTTCCGCTGTTCAGAAAAACCCACAGCAAGAAAGGGGTTCAAAGATGCTCCGAAAACTCCAATAAAAATCTAAAACCGAGAGGAACGATAAATACAGAAATCGAAGGTCTACCTCTCGTGGAAACGATACCGTAGAAATCGGCTAAAAACTTCCTCGGGTCAGCCCAGGAGATCCCGCGGATGAAGAATCGACGGGAAAGATCGGTATCGAAGGCACGTCGAAGCTCACGATGTGAGGACCCGAAATTCCCACTTATGGATTGCGGTCACATCTACTGCCTCTGGAGGCCTACGAGGTGTGTTGGTGGTGTTTGTGCACAATTTGGACACAAGTGATGGACTTCGGGCTTAAAATGGATCACGTGAGTGATCGGAGGACCCCGTCGGTTGTGTAGACGTGGTTTCGCGCGAAGCGGATATTAAAATTGGACTCAGCACGAAGTTTGGACAAAGAACACCTTTCCGGATGCCTTCGGCAAATTTTAGAGTTGGAATTTGGCAATACGGACAGCGGATTTGGATTCAGCGCGCGAAAACGATGAAAATGGACTATTTACTTATATTTTTCGGAGCTCGGATGTCGCGCACGGATTTCGAGGCACCTTGTACTGTTCCGGCAGCCGGCGGGCAGCAGCGGAGCGCGGGCAGGCGCGCGGCCGCGGGTAGGCGCGCGGCCGCGGGCAGGCGCGCGGTGCACGGAAGCGGCGTGCCACGTGTCGGATTCTGATTGGTTTGCCCTGGGACACGTAGCCGCGTAGGATTGGCCGGCGTAGCAGGCGCGGTCCACGGGAAAAAAGAGCGGGTGTACGGTGGACCGGAGGGTGGACACGTGGCGGCCACTGGTTGGCCGGTCCACGTGCGCTCGGTCCACGGAGCAGGTGCAGCCGCCTCGGGGCGCGTGCCTGGCGGGGGGCGCAGGCGGCGCTGGCAGCGCGCACGTGGGCGCGGCAGCGGTGTGTTGATCGAGTGCGCGCCATGTGTCGGTTCCTCGTTGGGCCACGTGTCGTTCGGTGGGTGGCCTTGCATGGCTGTCCGCTGTTCGTTGGCCACGTGGCAGCACCTGGTTAATCCGGGCGCGCACAGTGTTGGGCCGGGCCCAACACTGTAGCCGCCCGAAGGGTGCGGGCGCCCGGAAATTGGGCCCAAAAGCCCAATTTCGGGTTTTTTTTGGGATTTTCGGGTGAAGCCTATTTAAAGGCTCCTTTCACTTCGAGTTGAAGGTTTTCCCGAGCTCTTTAGCCAGTGCAACCTTCACCAAAGTTGTTGATCTTCTTGTTGTGCATCTCGTGGAGAAGGCCCGAATTTTTTTGGGGGCCGCGGCATCGGCGACTTCTGCATCGTAGCGCAGAGCGACATACTTTCATCGGAGGCTCGTGATCGTCGCACTTCGGTCTGAGAGGTCCACAAAGCTACCCCGATAGTGTTTTTGGACGATTTACGCGGCGTTGGATTCACGAGAGGTAGATCTACGATTCTTGTATTGTCCACTTTTCTCAGATTTGAGCTTTGTTTGGGGTTTCGGGTACTTTTTTAACCCCCTTTGCCGCTGATGGAATTCTTGGACAGCAACACCTTGCCGGATTTTTATCTCCGCGCTAAGGCATCGGATGGAGACGTGCATGTACACTTTTTGCATCTACGCGTCGGAAGGATTACCGTCATATATTTCAGGGAATTTTCTAAGACTTGCCCGAAGGTATACTTCTTCCCCCTTTACTGTGCAGAGTATTACAGTTATGTATGTTGTGGAGTTTCGCGCTCATCGCGTTGTGGAATTTGTAAGTCGGCCTCCGGGACTCGGATTTTGACGTGCAGGTACTCGTTTCGAAGGCCTCGACGCGGCGATCGCGACAGTATTTTTGTTCGATTTTTCTGAGTTCTTGCTGTAGGTGAAAAATCCGCATCTTTGGGACTGTTCCAGCAGATGGTGTATACTTGGGTATTTTTAGCATAAAGTGTAACTTTGGACCTTTTGTTGTACCCAGGAAGGTTCACGAATGTTTTTGGAACACTGCTAGGAGCCGAGGTTGGCGCGACATGTACCGTGGATACGGGTTCAGCAGATATGGTTAGCAAGTGGCCACGCTCTTCACCGACCTCAGGTTTGCCTTGGTTTAAGCACTTCAGGTGGGTAAGCGTAATATTAGTAACTGTATAAGGCAATGATAAGATCTTCATGGATGATTATGTTATGGTGAATGTAAGTGCACTTGTGGGAATGTCACCCCTCCATGACTGATAGCATGCATGTTTAATGTACAACCCATATTTAGCATCGAGAGGAAAAGCTTGAAGAATGGCCTAGATCATGTGGTTATTGTACATGTTTATTCATTGGCCTACTTGTGTGAGATTGGTACAGCATAGTAGGAATATTTTAGCATGCTTTGCTATTATATGTTTCACCTTCTTTTATCGTTTCTGAGGACAAAAACATGCTTGTATGAACATGTAGTTAGGCCATCTTTTACTGCTGCACTACTTTTGGAACTTGACTTAGGAGAAACCATGTTATCATTTTCTCCTTCTTTGTTAGTCAGGCGGTCTGTGTTGCTCGGGTGCGAGTAGGGGTCTGGGGTAGTGTAGCCGGGACATTGGTGTCAGGGGCGGGTTGTGCTGGATTGCGATTGGCAGGGTTTTGCGGTGACCACGGACTTTGGGCGGTTGACCGGAGGTCGGTTATAGGACTTGATTATAGACGGCAGGGTATTGCGGCAACCGCAGATATTGGGCGGTTGACCGGATATTTATTTATGCACCAGATTGGGTATCTGATTTCTCTAGTGGACAGAGTTTCCCACTATTTGAGTACTTTTGCATCTGATTGAGGACCGAGGCTTTCTTTAGTGGTTGGGCTTCCCCACTTTGATCAGAGTCATGATCCAGTCCTGCTGATTTATACTTATATTACTGGTTACTGAGATACTTTACTCGTGTGGGTCGCTCCCCTCGAGTGCCACTCCGGAGTGTTATACATACTTGAGTCCTTGAGACTCCTTCTTTTCATCGGTGTTATGCGTCGGCCAGCATACCCGATACAGGCAAGGCACAGCAGGCAGTATCAGTTTTACTTGTGGCACAAGATTGGGTTATTACAGGCAATTACTTTATTGTTGCACTCGTGTCAGGGGGACCGAGTGGAGTCTAGTAGCTGTGTTTAGACCAGTGCTAGTGTTGTTGGGAACCGTTTGGGGATTGACGGTGGTCCCGAGGTCGTTGTGAGTTAGTCGACCGTTGTGCGAGAGGTTTGGTGATCTTGAGGCTATCCGTTCTGAGAGAGAGCGTGGATTTTGATTATAACCTGAATGAGCCACTACTCGATAACGAGTTTGTCCGTTTGGACGCCCTACATAATTCCTGTCACGCCCCGGGGTCGAAACTGCGACCCGGGCTCGCCAACAGATCCGCCATCTGTACGGAAACTACCGTACAGACGAAGCATCTACCCTGCAAAAGATCTAATGCTACACATGTATCAGAGCTGAAAATAAAACTAGTAGCTAACAAAAATCACTGAACATCTGAAATAGAAAAACTCCTCTAATACACCAATCCTCAATACAGGTCTCTCAAATAAATAAATAAAACACAAGCCTCACCAAACTCTCAGACTGTCCAGTACAAAAGTAGAATCATAAAGCTAACAGGGTACATCTACCTCTGACTCTCAATGCTGGTAAGGAACTAAACGGCCACGTCCTCACCTCGATCAGCTGTCTCCGCGCGAGCTAAGCCGGAACAACAGCCTCAGGAAACCTGTCACCGCAGCGGGTGTGAGATCTATTGCAGAAGGTAGATCCCAGTGGGTACCATCACCAATATTCATGGTATGCCCACTAAGTCTACTGGAGGCACAACAGATAGGTATGCAGATAGATAGATAGATAGATAAAAGCTGAAAGGAACTATAGCTATCATGTCTCAATCATCATGCTCAAGAAACTATACTAATGATGAAATGTGCATACACTCGCTACTGCTAACATGCCTCAAGTATCATGCTCAAAGAAAAACTCATCTATGAACATGCTATGAAACCCACTCACACATATCACCCAATCCCAATGACTGTCCCTCTTTGGACCAGTCAAGCCTGCGCTCATCTACTGCCACTCATGCCCAAACAGGGCTTGGTCTTACGTAGGGTGTCCCTCAAGGACTATCTCAGTAATCACATCGCAGCCTCGTCAGGCTCGGTATCATCATCGCATCTGGAGCGTAGCTCGCGGGGAGCGACCCCGAGAACTCAAGTATCTCATAACTGGCATAAAATGCCAGGCTCAGTAGGCTATACTCCACGATCAAACAGATCGGTATCACGAGCTCAAAAGCACAACTCGGTCGGAGAAAGACTCCACGACTCGATCAGGAAATGCCCACACGATCTCAAAGCTATGTCGGAGAAACCTCGACGACTCAATCTGATAATGCATAACCCATGGCTAAGTCGGGAAACCTCCACGACTCGATCTGCCAGAACCCCCAAAACTCTCGAAGCTAAGTGGGAGAACCATCTCCACCACTAAATCAGATCACAACCCATGAACTAGAGTAAACCAATCAGGGAAATAAATTCTCAATCTCTCATACGGGAGGCCTGGAAATTCTGAACGACTGCCACCTACAACCCTATCAAACAAGAACAGGCTGCAGGAATAGCCGCCCGTAGTTTCCGCCCCCGAACTGGAAAAAGCTAGAACTCTCTCATGACACTAGAAAGTCATCTCATAATGCTCTAAAAATCTACTCGGCCCTCGGCACGAGTATACATGCACCTCGAACTACCTGGACCATTCATAATACTCTAAATATAAAAAAAAAAACCCTTTAAAATCTGAGTTTCACTTAAAACCGGTTACAAAATTATTATGAAGGTCCAGATAGGTCCCGAATCTCAAGAATATATGCTGTCTAGTGTCGAATGGTCTCTAGATCATGCTAAAAATAACAGGGGCTCAGGAAAATATTCCTATAATTTTCTAGGCAACTATCAGATTAATTACAGAGGAAAAACATAATAATCATGATCAAAATACATTCAGGAGCATTAAAGGGCATTCCATAAATTTTGGAGAAATTCCAATCCACCTGGATCGCTTTCCGCAGGCAACGCTGAAGTCGGTGAAGTGCCGAAACCTCGAACTGACAAAACTTTGAAAAACGCGCCGCGCGCGCGCATACTGTCGCGTACTCGAAAGAATCCCCCGGAAGTTCAAATAGAATTCTTGAGTAATCCACAAAAATCTGTCCACACTCCGGTCGCTCTCCAACAGTCACAACCACCCGAAACACACACCAAAAAAAAAAACCCACAGCAGCTCCAAGTCCAACCCACCTATAGCTCCAATGCACAACACTCATACATCTCATAGGTTCAACAACATGCTCACTTAAACACCATTTCATATTAAATCCAACCCCCCCCCCCCCCCCCCCCCCCCCCCCCCCCCCCCCCCCCCCTTTACACTTAAACACCATTTCATATTAAATCCACAACCCCCCCCCCCCCCCCCCCCCCCTTTACAAGCTCCAAAGCATACAAAAAAAATAATAAATCACTTAACCACAATACACACATCCAACCACTTAACCACAATACACACATCCAACCACACACTTAGGTTGCAACTCCCCTGCACACACCAAGTCCACCATCAACTCGCAGCAAACAATTTACTCATATGATCCTTTACAAGCTTCCATAAACACATACAAAATCCACAGTACACACTAAGCTTCAGCTCAATAAAATATAAGCTCTATAAACTCCACACAAATAAAATGAGTGCTCATTTATACCCAAAACACCTAATTCCAGCAACACTCTAGCTGTCACAACCTCACAGCCTGCACACCACACACAAGAATCCCACAACACACCCAAGGTACTGTGGACAGGGCATCCTAAGCTCCAAAAATCCTCACAGCTTGAAGAAATTACGCGCGCCGTTCGCCGTCGGCTCCAACACTTTGCTCGGCACCAAGCTCAGCGCGCGGGTCCTGTAACAGCTGCAACAAAATCTAGGAGAGGTAGCAGACAAATCCAATGAGATCGGCTAAACACAAAACGAAGAAGAAACAACCTCACACGGCAAAACCAGCCCCAACACGCAAGCCGAACGCTCGCAGCAGCCGCGCGCCGCTGCCGCGGCCGCGCTGCTCCGCCGAGCTGCCGCGCGCACGCTGCCGCAGCAGCGAGCGCGCCCGCGCGGCGCCAGGGCCCTCCGCGCGCGCGCCCTGGCGCGTGCCGCGCGGCGCAGGGGGCTGCCGCAGCCTGCCGCACGGCTCCCTGGGACGCTGCGCGGTGCAAGGGCCCGCCGCGCGGCGGCCTAGCCCACTACGAGCGAGCCTAGCGCGCTTGCAGTGCGCCCGCGCGGCGCCCTGCGCAGCGCCCGCGCGGCGCCCAGCGCGCCCGCGCGGCGCCCTGCGCAGCGCCCGCGCGGCGCCCAGCGCGCCCGCGCGGCGCCCTGCTGCGCACACCCGCGTAGCAGAGCGCGCCAGCCGCGCGCGCACCTTTGTGCGCGCGCGCGGCTCCCCCTGCCGCGGCCTCCACAGCACTCCGAGCCCCTGTGGACAAGAAGTCCAGAGCAAACTCCAAGCTCCCTCTCTCTCTCTAACCGAGCTCACAACCGCTCTCTAAAAAAAAACAACAGCAACAAACCTTGTTGGAGGGTCGACGCGCGCGTTCCGCTCGCTCCACGCGGCCTCAAGCAATAAAATCCACACCCCAAGCACACACCCTCACTTCTCTCTTACTCCTCTTCTTCTTCCTTCTTTTCCCTTTCTTTTCTTCCTTTTCTCTCTTCTCCACTTCCTCTGTTCCTTTCCCATTCCTCTGCTTCAACAAGAGAGGAGATGGTGACCTGGAGTTCTTAATTAGGAGCTGCTAATTAATAAGGAAGGTGGGGTGGGGTTGTTGGCAGCATTTAATGCTCCACCAAAATATCCCAACACACACTTTAAATCCATTCTCAAATATCCACTCCCTGCATTCCTTCTCTACAACACAAGCAAAACTCATAAAATTCAACTAATTAAATTAATTAATTAAATAATTCATCAAAAGCCCCCCGTCAATTCACTTTTTGCCCTCGGGGCCTCCGCACAGATCCGGAACCTCCCGAACTCCGCTGTAATTTGAAAATTTACATGTCCACAGCTTTTTCTCCTCACAAAGCTCAACCGTTGAGTCGGGGTGCTCAATCCAAAAATCGGCTCCAAAACTGCCAGTTTCAACTCACTTTTCGCCTTCGGGTTCTCCGTGTCAGTCCGGAACCTCCCGAACTCCGCTGTAATCATAAAGTACACCTGTTCCAAGTATTTACAAATTTTCTGTACACCACTGTGGAGTCAAGGCTCTAACAAAGCAGGTCCTCTTTCGGCGCACAAAGCCCGGAAAATTCTGATTCAAGCTGGGGCTTCCGCGTTGATCCGAATCAACCCGAACTCATCTGAAGACACATAAGGAACATGCCCGAGGCGATTTCTCCGAACCACGCCATCTTGCGAGGTCGGTGCGTCATCCGAAATCCCGGTATTCTACAATTCCTGCCCGGCAGCGGGAGGTGGTTGTAGGTGGGCGCAGGTTTGACTGGACCAGATATGGCAGTCAGCTTGATTGGGTCGATTGTGCACTTCATGTGCTAGTGGTTGCATACCATTCTTTGATTCTCCCCTCTTGAGCATTTAGATGGAGGCATGGTAGCTGTTGAGTGTCATCAGCGTTCTTGTTCAGTTCTCACGGCTTTGGTTAGTTTATGTCTCTTGAGGACTTAGTGGGCAGACCGTCGAGTCTGGCGGTGGTACCCACTGAGAACTCCCTTTTTGGTGTAGTTCTCACACCCATTGGGGGTTCCCCCCCTTCCTTTTTCCTTCTTCTCCTTTGTTTTGCAGAGTCTTAGCGGATGCTGCTGATTCTGAGGTTGTTGATCGAGGCGAGGGAGTCGCGAGCTAGATCCCTACCCATCGTTGGAGAGTAGCGGTACCCTTCAGAGGAGATCTTCAGTAGATTAGTTATTTTATTTCCTCTTTTGAGAGACTGATGTAGTAAGGATATGATATGTATTGAGAGCCTGTACACTGATGTATTTATTGGAGATACCTCCCTGTTGAGTTATGAGTTTTGTATCTGAGGATATTGTACCATTATCATTTTGGGAGTTGGACATTCTTGTATTATTTTCCAGTTGTACAGTGATTGATTTTAGTTTTACAGCAGATTTTTATTTATAGCTCTGATATTTGTTTAGCTGTAGTACTTTTCTTGCAGGTAGGATGCTTCACCTATGCGGGTTTGGCATAGGTGGCGGATCTGTTGGCGAGCCCGGGTCGCAGTTTCGACCCCGGGGCGTGACACACGATGTCGAGGAGGAAGCTGATAAAACGACTTCCAAAAAAAATCTCGGGATGCTAAAAATCGAAGAACACTCGAAGGGGAAACGCCCTGCCGAAGAAGAGCTCAAAAAGACCCGAAAAAAGCCCTCAAATGGAGGCAGGAGTGGGCTATTTATAGCCAAAAAATCCAAAAAAACACCCAGCAAATTCGGGCCCAACTTCCGGGTGCCCGTAAGTCACTATGCGCGCCTGAAAGACGCGTGGCGGCCATCCAGGCCACCTCTGCACAGCGCCCGGAAGCACAGGATTGCGCCACTTGTCCCGCGGGGTCTACGCCGGGGTGCACGGGGCGCGGTCCGCGGGGTCAATGCGCCCGCCAATGGGCGCGCGCCACGTGTCCTGGCGCGGTCCACGGTGTGCCGTGCCCGGTGCGATTGGCGCCTCGACTCCCGCGCCGCCGCCCGGCCAATGGGTGCCCGCCACGCGTCCCAGCCGCCCCGCTCGCTGGTCCCGGTAAACGCCTAGTTGGCCGTGGACCGGCCCATCCGAAAATTTGGCCCGTTAGGCCCATTTTGCTCGAAAATAGACGATTCTCAACGTTTTCGCGCGCTGAGTCCGTTTTTGGCGTCCGTTTGACGTACAACGGGCTCGATACACAAAAAATAGGTGTTTTCTCATCACCGACCACCCAGTCAAGTTGCACGGGGATTCCGGGACTCCACATCTTGTGCTATCTTCCGAAGATAGTGAAATTAGCAGAGCCACTTGAATCTTCAACAACAACATTTAACTTGTACCTTTTCACAACAAATATAGTAGCAATATCAATTAACAGTACAAAGTAAGTAACATGGCAATTTTAATTCTATCAAATTACAATTATTATAATGTTAAAAATAGTTATTACCATAGTATAGGAGTATGTTCATTTTTACCACAATTGGAGCACCAGAAAGTATCATCGTATGTTTTGACAGATGCTTTGCAGTTATAACACGCTTTGTACCATCAACCAAACGACGTGTCAAATTCAACAATTTTGGCTTGAGAGGTGAACTTCGTGTTCTATCAATTGTAACGAATATATATATATATATATATATATATATATATATATATATATTCTACAGCAGAAAGCAAGTTAAAAGGACAAAAGAAAGAATAAAAATAGATGTTTGGTATTTAATAAATAATTTCACCTGCATGGTAGAAAGATCCAAGTCAAACAATACAGCAATATTTTTTCGGTTTGAACACATTTCTTCTTGAGGACTAATAACATGTTCATGTCTTATGTCAATTCGCTGAATCGATTTATTCACAACTTGTAAACTGCGTGTGATAGTTGGTGGGTAAGTAAAGATTGTTAATTTTACATATTAATTAATAATAATTAAAGAATAGATTGTCAAACCTTTGTAACATTTGGATAACTTCTGGAATTTCCAAATCAAGGTAAATCTTTGAGGCCAAGCACGATGATAGATAAATATTTTATATATTTACAGAGTAAAATATAGGATTAGTGTTAGCTATATATATATATATATATATATATATATATATATATATATATATATATATATATATATATATATATATGTGGACTTATTGGCTTGAAAATATAGGTGTAAACCTTTAAATGAGCGAACTGTCATTCCAGCAAGGACTATTACAACTGGACTATTCCCCTCTTTCTCTTTCTCTGAAATGTAAGTATCATCAAAATCCAAAGCAAACTTATCCTATAATGTAACGGATAAATCATTTCTCCTGTAAAAAAAAAGGAGACATTTAGTTGATATAAGTGTATGAACATATATATAGTAAAATAAATTTCGTAACATTTTAAAGCATGCAATATTAAAAAAAACTCACTCTAAATTTTGAAATTCTAAATTTCTAATAGACGTAAGAGTTTGCCCCACATATTTGTGTGTGATGTCGCTGATAGTTGTAGTTTGTCCCAAAACATCTTGAAAATATAGAGAGTACTAACATTAGTATATTAAAAATTTAAGAATAAGAAAGAAACTCTTTTATGAAACAAACATGTAATGGTGTGAATAAATAATACTTGTGAGAACAGCATCATTATATCTCTATTTTTCAACATGAGAAAAGTTTAAGAAATTAAAGCTATATAACGGTAGTTTTTCGTTATCTTCTTCAAGCAGGGTTAGGGATGTCCATTTATTAATTTGAACCATGCAGTGACGATCAACAGCAGCATATTTTTTCTTGTTCGGAATGATGTTGAATTTTTCTATTAGATATACACTTCCTTCAGTTATCCAACACCTAACTTCCTCTGCATCTTGCTTCCGAATCGTTCCTTGCAAAGAATATGCCTAGTGACAATTACAATGACACGACAATAGCATTATTTTTTGTAAAAAAATGGAAATATAATATAAAGAAGGGAACAACCAGAAGTCTTATGAAAATCTTAACACCATCACCTTCTCATCTACCAGAAGGCAGTCAAGGTTAAATATATCTCTTTTAAAAAATAGGACAGTTGACTCCCATACTCGACATATCCTTGCTTTGATCTTGCAATTTTGGCGTTGTAATGATAATTCCGATAATAGTGTGTATTCCATTACTATTTTAAAGCTGCTTTAAAAATTGTGGAGAAAAGAAGAAAGAAATAGAAAAAAATGTGTGTTATTGAGTAAAACTGTAGAAACTCGAAATATTTTATTTTTATTAAATAGTCTAAAAGTGAATTTTGATCCGGTTTTGAATTCAAAAGACCCCTGTTGGCCTATATGGTCAATCGCCAGTGTGCAAGTTGCACGATTTACGAGGCAAAAGGCTAATTTCCAATCCGGACGTGATCTTGGAAATCCGGATTGACCGTTGCGATCGTCTCATCGAACTGAACGAGATTCATATTCAGCACTTTTCGATCCGACGGTCGGATCTTCCAGAAATCGAGGAAGAAGCGAGCAAATAACCGCGAACAGTGTAACAGTGCTCTGTGCACAGTGTAAATTAAGTTGTTACTTTAGGTGAACAGTAACCCTAGTTTTCGGAACCCTGACGGACACAACGTGACTATTACGCTGGCTGGAAACCGAACTTAGCACTTCAGGTAGTCGATTTGAACGGCTCCGTCGTTCTGGACGCAATGGCGCTGACGGAATCTCCGTTTGATTACCCTAGAGTCTCGAAAAGCACGAAAACTATATTCCGGAATAGTATTTTATGGACCGAGATTTTATCCGGACAGTTTCTCGAAAATCAGAAATCACTACCTGATGGGTTTCGTCGAGCCGGACGCCGTGGCGCAGTCCATTTTCCGTTTCGACGACCGGATCGCTTCGAAGAGCGTAAAACAAGGCTAAAAATGTGATTTTTGCACATGAAACCCTAAAGAACTTGCCTCGAATTGCGTGCCATCCTTTGGGGAAGGACTAGAGTGTGAGAAAAGTATACAGTGAGGGACTGGACAGTAAATACTAAGTGACGAGGGACTATGGTGCAATTGTGCATATATTATATATATAATGCATTAGGGTTAGGGTTTCCCTTGAACCCTAAGCCCGTAGCTCTTGCCCTAGCCGCACCCCTCAACCTCCTTCCACGCTCTCTACCGCACCTCACGGAGCCTCCCCGCACCGGCCGCCGCCACCCCGTCGCCGGAGAAGAAAGCAACAACAAAAGCTTTGCTCTCGGGTTGTTGAGGAGGAGATGCTCGGGAGGATTCTCTTTGGGCTGAGAGTTCTCTGGTGGACCCCTCTGTGAAGCCGCGTCCGAGCCCGAGTGGAACCGGCCCCGGCCGCCGCCCCGCGCCGCCGTGGACTACCTCTCCTCCTTGCTAAGCTCCGGCAAGGTAACATCTTGGAACTTCCCTTTGCATTTTGGCATTTGGGCACGACCATCGTGTCTCTGACGTCGAGGAGATCATCTGGTTGCAGCCTGAGCCACGGCTGCCGCCCCGATCGCCGGCGGGAACCTTGTCGGCCGGAAAACACCGTTTTGGCCGATCGCGGGCACCGCCTTGATCCGGCCGTTCAACTAAAGATCGGCACCGTTGGATCGACTTCTCTTGGCGAATGCAACACCTCCACGAGGTCTGAGCATCATCGGATCAAGATCGGGGCCAGTCGAGTGTGCCCTAGATACGGGCCTTCTTCAACCTCGGCCGAGCTCGGCCGTCCGGCGCCGCCGCGGCCTCCCGACGCCGGCCACCTCTGCACCGAGCTTCCTGGCACCAAGTGGGAGCTACCGGTCCAAGTTTCTCCGGACCGGAGCTAGTCGGCCGGAATCCGCCATTGACGGGTTTGGAGCTCCAACCGAGCTCCGCCGCCGCGCTTTGCCGGCGTCTCCCGGCACCGGAAAACCGCACAGGTAAGCTTCTTGGACCTTTTGGAGTTTGCCCATCACCCTGCATGGCATCTTTAACGTGGGGTTTGTGATCTCCAGAGTTGCACCCGAGCCGGCCACGATCTTCTCCTCCGGCCATCTCCGGCGCTCCGGACTCCGGCCAACCCCACAGGTAAGCTGTAAATATTAATTAGAGGAGCTCCATGATTTTATTTTGGTCCAGGGTGATTCCTGTAGATGGGTTTTCTGTTACACCCGAAATGCTCTTTTCGGGCTTAACTCCGGCCGCCGCCGCCTCCGGCCGCCGGGGCTCGACCCCACATGGACAAAAATTCTTCTGGGACCTCTACTTACCTGGTGCTCCACTCTGTAGCAGGTCCGAACCAGGTTTACTCCAAGAACACCCAAACCGAGCTCCTTGCGGATTAGGGTGCTGCTCCGGCTACTGTTCCGGCCAACCTCCGGCAAGCCTCAGGTGAGCCCCATTGTACATGGTCCATGCTGATCACCATGCTCTAGTTAACTCTCAGATTGATCATGTATAGGTTAAGTTGTAGCATAGTGGCTTGTTGGACTTAGTATTTGTTGGGCCAACTTTGCCCTCGGGATCCGTGTCAGGCCAAACTTGTAAGCACGGCCTTGGTCTCGTCGTAATGAACACGCTGAAACTTACGGCGTCAATTTTGGACCCCCGGATTTCAAGAACGAGTCGAAACAGTAATTAATGTAGTATTATTATACATAATTATGATGTACTATGGATCTAAATGTAATTGGGACACGCTGGCAGTCTTTAGACAGTTTTCTTTTTCATACCTGCTGGACAGGTTGTTAGAGTTCCGTGGGCTCTTGTTGAGCGGGAATCGGACCTTGTTCCGTAAATCGGCTATATTATTCCGTGTTAGCGTTGTGTTGCTGTAGTGTTGTCAGGATGGGTATGTGTGAGTCTAGTTCTGACTACAGTCTCTGTTCAGGGCCCAGCAATTCAGCACCAGCCTCCCGGTAGTCTAGCGGGAGTTCGGGATCGGCCTACATTCAGGTGGGTTCTTTTGCCTTGGTGTTTAGCGTCGGTCTTTGGCAGTCATTTTACTTTCGTTATTACATGTTAGCGGGGTACTTTTGAGCACACGTGTTACCGTTCTTCTTTGGATTATACATGATAGCGGTTATAGTTTACTCTTGTTTATACATGATAGCGGTTATAGTTTACTCTTGTTTATACATGATAGCGGTTACAGTTTACTATTGTTTATACATGATAGCGGTTACAGTTTACTCTTGTTTATACATGATAGCGGTTATAGTTTAATCTTGTTTATACATTATGATGCTGACATGATAACGGTTATGGTTACTTTGCTCGAGGCTGCAGCACGCGCACCCGCGGTTTGGCCACCGCAAAGGGTGCGCTTTTCTGGAAAAGTGGTCTATGAACCGTGTATACCCACGAGGTGACGTAGTGGGGCCCCTTATTAGTTGTGGGGTTCGAGGCGCCGAGGTGCGAGCATACCCACGAGGTGACGTAGTGGGGCCCCTTATTAGTTGTGGGGTTTGAGGCGCCGAGGTGCGAGCGGTGCGACCCGTCGGTTTAGTTGTCCGACGTGGTCGGGTTTCTGCAGGTACGGTATGGGCCGTCGGTTTAGTTGTCCGACGTGTCCGGGTATTACAGGATACAGGTGTACAGGTTGCCTTTCCTCCTTGAGAGGGTGGTTGCTCCGGTTGTCTTCACGGTTTGTTTTATTATATTCTCCTGCTCTACTATTTTTGCGTCACTGACTTCCCACTTCGTGACAGGGTTCAGACGGGGGGAGATGTAGGCGGTGGTGAGGACGGGACAGGAGCAGCTGGGTCGCTGGGGACCCTGGACTGTATTTCTTCTTTCATTCTTGCATTTCATTACATTGTAGTTATGTGAGAGGTTCTCGATCCCCTCGTGGGGTCGGCGTGGATGTCGGTACGGGTTGCATTTAATTATCCTCTTATGCGTTACTCTTCCTTCTGTTTCTGTTGGCCATTTGAAATGAAAAAGGGCAAAAGCCAAAGAAAAGATTGCGAAAACCGTTTTTAAAATCTAAGTGTCGTGTGGGCACTGGTTTCAAAACTCTGTGGATTTATGGATTGCGAAATGGATTTCAAAACTTGGGTGTCGGGTAGGCACCGTTTTCAAAACCTTGTGGTTTTATGCTGATTTCGAAACTCGCTTTCAAAACGAAAGCGCCGGGTAGGCGCTCTTTAAAAACTGTGGATTTATCATTTCCAAATTGATCGGCCATACGTTTTTAAGTGAATTAGAATGCTGGTGGTATATGAATAATTGTTGTGATTGAATGGATGTGTATGTTTGGAATATGTACTGAACTCCACGCCGGGCATATACAGGGGAGGCTCTGTCTGTTTACAGAGTGATCCTGTATGTGTGGCGGGTCTGGGCACGCGCCGGGGAAGAGGGGTTCTCCTTTATCAAAAAAAAATTTATACGTCAAATGCTTGACTTCTGTGAATCGTTTCCGCCAAAACAAACCCCCGGGGCGTGACAAAACCAGTTGGATATCGTATTTTGATACCATTACTATTTTTAAAGATGCTTTAAAAATATAGGAGAAAAAAAAGTAAAGGCAAGGAAGAAAAATAAGGTAAGTAAAGCAATTGGATATTGTATTGCACAACAATCGACGTTACATGTCAAGCAACAAAATATTACAAATCTTCAAATATTTCAGGTAAACAATATTTCTTATATATTCTTCAAGTTCCTTATCTTTATTTCTTATAAAGATTCGTAAACCATCTCTAGACTCTTGAAATCGCTACATAAAGTTGGTCATGAGAAAAAATAGATTGAGATAAATAAAGACCAACTTTCAGCAATGTTTGTCCTCGGCTTTTATTAATTGTCATTGCATAACTCAAACGTATCGAAAACTGTCGTCTTTTTAAAATAAATGGCCATTTTGAATCGGTTACATTCATGACAATGCGAAGGGTGTAAATTTTTTCACCAATATGGTTGCCGGTGAAAATTTGTGCTTCAATAGTTCTAGGAGACAGCTGATTCACCAACAATCATGTGCCGTTACAAAGTCCAGAACTTTGGTTAATGTTTCGGAGCAACATTATAGGAGCCCCTACCTTTAATTTTATTTCATGATGGGGAACTTCATTAAATTTCAAAGAATTCAAGAAATCCACTGAATAAAGTATATCATTATCTTCAACATTTCCTGATGAATTACATACTGAATCTGAACTCAAGTATCTTCGCTCTTCAGCCGGCACTAAAGAAAGTACATACGTATTAATCTCATCAACTATTTCATTTATCGGTGTAACAGTGGCTCTATCTCTTAGGTAGTTAGGATTATTATAATTCTCTTGAATATCATCATATACTTCATGAACAATACTCTCAATTCCATTATCAATATTTTCTATAAGCCGATCATCAGGATTTTTTATCCAGGTAGCTTCTTCTTCTCTATCTAACTTAATAGCATGTATCTTGCCATCACCAACATCCAATACCCATTTGCTAAACTTAGCTAAAGATAAAGTAGCCGCTTCATTTGCAAGAGAACCCTGTAACAACCTCATATGTTAAGGATTTTTGTATTGACGTATTTCGTGAAGTGTTTTGAGTCTTGAAGATTGAAGTTAAAGACTTGAAGATCACATACATCAATCTCAAGAAGAATGGATTCAAAATGATCAGCTACGTTAAATTAAATATTTTTGATGATTTGAATACATTCTCATAGTTTAGAAACACTTGGAATAATTTTCATTGCATAAAAATCAAAAACTGAACATTTTATATGTTCAGGATCGGGATCAGGCAGATCCAGTCCGGACCCCGAACATGATTTTTGGTAAATCACATGAAACAGTCCGGATCAGACCTATCCAGTTCGGACCCCGAATCTTATTTCTGGAAATTTTCTTGTCAATGACGACAGTCCGGATAAGATCAAATCCAATCCGGACCGCCGTGCGAAAAAAATTATGTTAAGGTTGTTTTTGATTCTTATCTCTTTCCAAAACGTTTCTAATCTATAAATAGAGGGATTCCAAAAAGGAATCGTAGATAATCCACATATAGAAAAGAAAGGAAAACACGTTTATCTTATGTTTCTTTTTCTATATTGATCGATTTGATTCTAAGGCTTCAAAACTCTTTATTTCTTGTAGAATCAAATTGATGAATACTTAGATGATGTTTTATTGTCTTTCTATGATTATCTAAGTATTCGAATATCATCACCACCAATAAACAAAACAATAATTTTTGAAAGGAATATCGGCGCGTGGATTCGCGTGGCATTGTGATTCAAGGTGTTATCGACTTCGTGGATTCGGAGCGAGGCGCGTTCGTGTGATCGACTCGTGCCAAAATTGGCGAAGACCATGGATTCGGTTGGACGTCGTGGATTCGACATTGGACTTCGTGGATTCGAAGTTGGACGCAAATCGTGTGATCGAGGTGCGTTGCGGACTGCGGAAAAGGTCTACTCGGAGCGTATAGAAAAGGTTGTGTAGTACCCGAGAAATTAAAATTTGAATTTGAAGAATTCAAATGTGAATGTGTGTGAGGAAATGCAAATTAAACATAATTGGTCGTATACCGGTGTGCAAATTGCACAGTTTCAAGATGCTATTTTCTGACTTTCAGATCCGAGTCTGATCTCGAAAATCTAAAATCACCAGAACGACCGTCTTGTCGAACCGATTGAAAATGGTATAGACCGATTTTCGATCCGACGGTCGGATCGTCTAGAAATCAGCAAAGAAGTTAGTGGGGCCCGCGACTTAAGTGAATAGTGAAATAAATAGTAACCCCTGATTTAATTCCCTTGTCGGCCAACGTCGACTGATCGACTGTCTGGTGTTTGAATCTGACGATCCAAATAGTCGATCTAAATGGCGTCGTCGTTCTGAGCGCAGTGGCGCTAACGAAATTTGTATTTGACGAGCCTAGGTTATCAAAAAACATGCAGAATTGTGAATTTCATAGATAAAGATGGATCGAGAATTTATCAGGGCACAAACTCAAAAACCAAATACGCTACCTGAAAGGTTTCGTCGAGCCGGATGTTGTGGCGGGGTCCATTTTTCTATTTGATGACCTGGTCGTCTCGAAAAGCGTGAAATACAATGAAAAAGTGCGTAAATTCAAGAATGCCCTTATATTTTTTGCACGGTTTTCGATGCCACTTCATGGAGAGGGGCTTCTCTACAATTGTGTGCTGTAGTAAGGTGCCGAGTTGGAATGAGGAAGAAATGGAGGACCTTGGTGCAAGAATGCAACCAACTCATCTTAACAAACCGTGCGGGTGGGGGAGATATTTGCAACCTCCCCACGTACTCCACCACCTCTGGCACAAGGCCAGGAACTCCCCGAAACTGCCTCCTCTCGTTTGAAGTCGCAGGGAGAAGAAGAAGAAAAAGTTCTTCTTCTTGCATTCGAGTGGGTTGAGGGAGGAGGTGTCTGAGTGTTGGGATTCCTCCAGATCAATTCGTGGATCTCCAACAACCTCAAAGGAGTCCTTTTGTGGAGCGTCGCCACCTACATTGGCCGCGAGTGACGGGAGAGCATCACCTTCTTTCTTCTTCCTCCTCAGATCCAGCGAGGTAAGCCTCCTCTTTCCGTTGATTTTCTCGCAACTTGGGCTACATGGTCCTTCTTCTGACACCTAGAGGACCTCCTCTGTGAAGCCCGAGGCTCGAGGAGCCGCCGGTTGCCAGTGGGAGCAACTTGCTGCCGGAACCCTAGTTTTGGTTGTGATCCGATCGAGCTCCACACCCGATCTCTTGGGCTTGAATAAAAGTTGGAGAGAAGATTCTGTAGGACACCAGGAAGGCCCCCACGAAGTTTGAGAGGTTTTGGTGCAGTAGTTGCGTAGGAAACCGAAACCCTAGTTTCGGCCTTTGTGTGTTGGGCCGAATAGCGCCAACCGCCGCCGCTGTTGCTCCTCCGGCGCCGGCCCACCTTTGGTAAGTCTCCTCTTGGCCCAAGAATTCTTCCTAAACCTTTGCATGCGATCGGGAGTGGTTGGATAAGGATCCACCATTAATGACCCATTAAGCTTCTTCTTCTTCTTCCTCGGCTGACCAGCGCACGGGGGCCTTTGAACTTGCTTGGCTGGTGATCATTCCACCTCTGGGAGTCCCCGAAGATCGTGCTCACCTTGGTTTGAAGCTTGACCGACAGGAATGAGGGTTCATCAATTGTGTGCTCCATCAAGAAAGGATTGGGGTCACCTTGCTACAGCAAGCTTTCCAGCAGGCTTGCCATCTTCCAGAGGTAAGCACCTATATGTTTTTGATATTTTCTTAATGCTGCTTATTTCAGTTTTAGCCCAGAACTATTGGTTTTGGAAAGTTCTTAAACCAAGCTCTAAATGAGCTAGGTCAAGTTCTTGTAGATAGCAACCTGAGGGCTTTGCTCAAGTCCAGAGATGAGCCTCTAAGTATTTGTAGGTGGAGGTCTCTGAGCTTGATGCTCACGTTTAAATTAGAGATGATCCATTGTTTATGCAAGTGTAGCCAACTTGTGCTCTCAATGCACATTGGTCATGGGCCAACTTGTATTTTTATTGCCCAACTTGATTCCAAACTGTGAGCATGAGCTCCAGCACATCAAAACCTAGTTGCTGGTAAATTGGATTGGTTTAATAGTCCTTGGATTAATGGGAAAAGCTTAATTAGTGAGTTTCTGCATGTATATTATGTAATTTTGAAACGACTGGGGGGCTTATTGCAATTGTAACATAGTGGAAAATTGTAAACAGTAAAAGTATGTTATATGGATCTTTCGTTTGGGTTCCGAAGGCTTTCGTTGAGCGGGATTTGCTTAACGACTCGTAAATCGGCGAAATTGTCGCTTTAATGATGGATTCACGCTAAACGCGCATTTTGAGGATATTGGGTGATGATTGTTGGTTGCCAATTGTTCCTGGCTGTCCCCGACGCTATTTCGGAGAGCCCGGTGATTTTGGTTTCGCGTCGGTGGGTTCCGAAGCCGAAATCGGCTTCCCGGAACGATTTTAAGTGGTTTTGGCACCGCCGGTGAACAGGATTACCCAGAGTCTAGTGTTAGGGCCCAAATATCTTAAGTTAGACATTCTTGGGCAGCACGTGAAGTTTCGTGAGATTTGGAGGTCATTTGGCATAGATTGGACCTTAGTCGTTCGATCGGCGGATTACCGGAATTTCCGGCGAATCCCGAGGATTCAACGAAGTTCCTTGTTTAAGCTTTCTGCACACAGTGAGTCAGTGGGTAGGGTATGAGTGGGTCTTTTTCTGACTTGTGATTATGATTCAGGTCCCAGCAGTCAGCCACCAGCTCGTGAGCCATCCAGCGGTCACCACGACCGTCTGCCTTGAGGTGGGTTTATCTTCCGTCCGAGCTTTATCATTTCGGCCCTATGGGGTACCGTGGTAGGTCAGACCCCTATTTTTGGTGTAGCCTTGATCCTATGGTTGAGCATTTCTACTTGCTTGCATTCCAGCATTCAGTCTTTGTAGCTATATAGCCCGATCTTACATTTGAGCTTTTCTACATGCTTTCGTTCTCAGTACTTAGCATATATAGTGATATACACCTGGACATATGCCATGCTTGCTTGGACACTAGCATAGGTTTATCAGCATTTCCTGTTCTTCTACTGTATGTTAGAATAGGAGTTCAGCTTCAGTTATACAGTTCAGTTATACTGTTCAGTTATACAGTTCAGTGATACAGTTTCAGTTATACAATATCAGTTGAGATTACAGTTTCAGCATCCCGACAGAGATTTTCTGGCTTTATGTCGATTGTTCGGTCTATTGACCGCGAGCTTGAGCATTAGCATTATGATCGCCACTGAGCCAGCTTTCAGTCACGTACACCGCAGACTAGCTATCCGCAACGGTGTTCTTTACCGGTAGAGCGGTCACATAGACCCGTGAGCCCATGGTCACACAGGTGTGCATGGGTTATGATAGCGCATTTAGCCTGAGGTTCTGTGAGACCAATAGTGGCATTTGGCTGAGGTTATGTGAGACCAATAGTGGTATTTGGCCTGAGGTTCTGTGAGTCCGATAGTGGCATCTGATTGGGTATTTTTGTTTCTGAGATTGATGCATGATTTTCATTGTTACTTTAGCATTTATTAGCATGACTAGCACATGATTATTGGTACTCCTTGTTTACGTCTTTGATATTTATAATTATCATACTTGCTCTGTTCTATAGCATGATCAGTATTATTGTTCATTGGGATTGACCAGAATTATCTGTTTGCCAGTTATTGCATGACCAGCCTCACTGTTCAGCTTACTTCATGAGTACCTGCTTTCCTTTCAGCATGATTTTTATCTATCGTTCAGATTATACCTTGTTTTGTTATCCGCTTATTATGGTATCCGGTAGCTATGACTTGCTATTTCTCGGCCCGTCGTGCCCACTGGGATACATTTATGTTGTATCTCACACCCTTTGGGTGACCACCATTTCAGGTCATTCAGGTGCTTGGATAGTGGGACGATCTGGTGAGCAGACACGTTAGAGTTGTCCCTAGCAGATCATTGGTTATTATGACTTAGTACAGTGATCTCGTTCTTTGGACTCTATGTTTATTTATTTATCATCTTAGTTGTGAATATCTAGGATTGTGTTCGATGATTAGTTGTGGATATCTAGGACTGTGGACATATTATGTATTTATGAAACCATGTGGATGTAATAGAGTAGATGACTATTTAAATTTCCAGTTTACTGCTTGTATCTACTCTGATGAATGTACTCGTCTAGCCCTGCACATATAGGGGGGACTCTGTCCATTTGTACAGGGGATTTCCTATATGTGTGGCGGTCTGTTCACGCCTTGGTTTTCAACTGTTGAACTCTGATAAAAAAAAAAAATATTTAGACCGCTGTTTTGAAAGTCGGGGCGTGACAGACAGGTTGAGTCGTAGTGTTGCATTATATCACCTTGTACGTGTTTAATCTTAGTGAATTTTTCCGTGTCATCGGTCCCGTGATTTTTTTTTACTCATGTGATGAAGTTTTCCACGTAAAATCTAGCGTACATTTTTATTTTTTCGCATTGGGTTATTTTTTACGTAAAGATTTTTGAGTTTTATTGTTCACACCTATTCCCCACAAGTGGTATCGGAGCGGGAATAGAGTTGTAAACAATAGTTGAGGGTGGAAACATCAATAGACCGCCGTTCTCCTATGGAACAAACTATACTTACTGAAAAGTACGCATGAGAGCGTTCTTGATTTCCATCGATGAACGAGTATGGCAATCAATTGAGTTTGAATGGACAAATCCTACTGAGATTATTGCCGATGATGTTCACACCATCAAACCTAGGTTGAAATGGACCAAGGAAGAGATTGATGCTTCTTCTTACAACGGCAAGAGAATTAACGCTTTATTTAATGCCTTGTCACAGACTGAGTTCTCTCGCGTCTCGGCTTGTGAGACTGCGAATGAAATCTGGGATACTCTACAAGTTACACATGAGGATACAAGTTTAGTGAAGATTTAAAAACTGCAGATGCTTACGAGCAAGTTTGACTCTATTCATATGGCAGAAACTAAATCTTTCACAGATTATTATTGTCACGCCCCGGGTGTAAACCAGAATCCGGGCCCGTCTACAGATCCGCCGTGCACACGGTATTTCCCGCGTACACGAAGCGCCGGTAACCTGCTCAGATATAAGAGATATAATAAAAGAGCATAAAAACAGAGCTGAACTAAAACTACTACATCTCAAACTGAAACTGAAAATAAAGAAAAGTACAATAGTAAATAAGTACAAGTGTCACTCCCAGCTCACCAAAAATATACAAACAGCTAGCTAAAGCCAGACCCAAAAATAAAGGTACAAATACACTGTCTGAGAAGATAAGGGTACATCAAAAGTCCAGCTAGCACACTGTCGGGTGGAAGATCTATCTAGTCAGCAATTCTCTGACCTCGATCCGCCACTGATGGACCAGCAGCTCCCACAGACGACTCTGTAAAACAAAGGGGGGAGAAAAGACAACAAGTATGGGGGTGAGAACTGCTATAAAATCAGTAGCCTCCCTTAGTGGGTTAAGCCTCAAACTCTGACTTGCCCACTAGGTCTACCAGAGGCAAACAGGAAAGAAAAGGCGGTAAGCTATGAACATAACTGCTGATAAAAGAACTACCGCTACAATGCATCTAGATGCAGTGCTAGAAAGGTAGCTATATGAATGCATCAGTAAAGGTGTCTGCCTGAATAAACCCAATCAATGGGCCAGTAAAAATTGGCACTGCCAGCTCAAACTGTCTCAAGTATCTACTAACAGATCGACACTCACTGACCGGCACTCTCTGTCCGGTACTCACTGGCCGCTGTGTAAATCGCCTACTCCGGAGTGGCACTCGAGGGGTGCGACCCACACGAGTATAGTAACCATGTCACAAGTATCATAAAATAGCAAGACTGGATCACAACTATGATCGAAGTGGGAAAAATCCATCCACTAAGGAAATCTGATCCCCCAATCTGAAGCACAAGTAAACATCCGGTCAACCGCCCAAAGTCCGCGATCGCCGCGATACCCCACAACCCGCAATCTGGTATGACCAATCCAGACTTGATAAACTCGGCTACACTATCCTATAACCCTGCTCAAATCCGAGCAATATACAACATGTATCTCAATAAAAGGAGAAAAGGTGCCAACATGGTTTCTCCTAAGTCAAAACCCAATGATAGTGTAGCAGTAGAAGATGGCCTATCTAGATGTCCATACAAGCATGCAAGTGTCCTCATGATGATAAAAGAAGAACATATATCGTTGTTCTCACATTAATTAGAGCATGTTATTCCAAGATAATAATAGATCTCATAAGAACACTAAGTACTAACATAGCACATGTCCAATCTATACAAGCATGCATGATACCCACAATATGTTGGTTTATATATAGGATCCACAATTCTTCAACTTCAATCTTCAAGACTCAAGACACTGAGTGTCAACTTGAGCTCTTGTTGAATCTTCTCTAAGTCTTTGATTGCTGATTGACAATTTGATCCCTTTAAGACTCCGACTCAACTCACTGACTTGACTCACGAAATATGCCAACACCAAAATGCCGTAACAATCTCCCCCTTTGGCAATTTCGTGACAAAACCCAAAAATACATAAAAGCGCTCAAGTCACTCATCTTAAACCAAAAAATCGAAACTCAATGTCATCACCAAAACATTGACTTTCTTTGCGTGAAAGATCCAATAAACAAAAATACATTTGAACCAGTCTTAGAACAAACTCTATGTCTTAGGACTTGGAGTCTTAAAGTGATGTAGATCCTGCAAAAACAAAACTCCAAACAAATCAAAAGTCAGTCGTTAGAAATTAAATGTAAATCCTACATTTGATTCGTCCTTTTGGTTCTTTTGTTTTTCGGCTCCTTTTTCTCATCTCCTTTCTTTTTCTCGATGATCTCATCTCCGTCTCCCCCTATCTCGATGATCTCATCTCTGTCTCCCCCTATCTCGATGATCTCTTCTCCCCTATTTCTCTTCTCCCCCTTTTTGTCACAAATTATCAAACAGTGAACATACTAGACAAAAGGAAATCATTAACAGCATTAGTCCATAGTGAAAGAGAGATAAAAGCTCAGTTCCGGTATATAACAAAAACATAGATTGCGTACCGGTACTCAAATGCAAAAATCAAATAATTTCTTGAAACAAATCCAGATTTTGAAATATTTGAATTACCGATTTGTATTCCATCAAGAAAACAATTTAAGTGCTTGAGAATAATATGAGATCACATAGATGTCATTCAATCCAATTAATTTCACAAAAATTAAAAAGATTTACTCCGAAATCATGAAAAACAAAGATAAAACATTATAAACCGTTTTTCACATTATATACGTCAAACACAAGTCATCAAAAATAATCTTGAGATCCAAAGTCTATCAAGATGTAACAGATGTACAAAGATGACTTACAGAGATTTCCAAATGACATCAATTTGATTTCTTACCCTTTCAAATTTGAGATAAGCACTAAAATACCTAAGGGTGGCTCTTTGAGCATCTTTCAACTATCCCACCTTATACCAACCAGGAGATTGTTCAGAATATAAGAACTTTGAATATGAATCTCCGAATGCTTCAACTAAACAAAATTTCATAAAATATTTTTCAAGCATCCAAAACATGTGGCAACTTTTTTCAACATGTGGTGGTAGTTTTCACACTCCTTTCGGATGTAACTCTTTCCACATCTTTTACAATTCATTTATTTACCCTTGTAAGAATGCAATCTCTTACGGGAAAGAATTAAATCCCAAATTTTAGTCTATCGGTTGTCTCACGTTTATCACAATGAATTCACACAACCGAGATAGATTAAGCATCTAAAGATCATACATGATTTCTAAAATTTGATGCTTATAATATCAAAAACTCCTATAATGAAGTATCTTCAAGATTATGATTATAGAGTAAAGTTGATAATCCATATAAAATTAATTTGGAGTGAATAAACGTGAAGCCCTTTTTTTTTATTCAATGCACTTGTTCATTAAAAACCTTTTGTAAAAAAAAAAAAAAAAAACAAAACATAAAAATAAAGAGCATTGAAAACATGTAATGCAGAGATACAGAAAGATATGAAAGGAAAACCAATCAAAGCATTACATACAGTCATAAGCTATTTAGAATTTAAGACAAGGAAAGATATCACCTTTCGGAATCCAAAATCGCTGGATTTTGGGTTGTCTTGATTCGTTGTGGCCGGGGGTTGTCCGCTTTGACTGTTGGTCCACCTTAGGTCTTTGCCTCGTAATGATCCACTTGTATGATTGATGATGTGGCTCGGACCTTTGGTGGGTTGAGTGAACTCCTTTGACTTGATGTGTCTTTTGATTCCGTTGAGTTCGCTCCGTAGATGAAGTTGCCGAAGAATTCTTCTTTCTCCTTTTCGGGCACGTCTTCACCAAATGTCCTTCAAGTCCACAAAGGTGACACGTTCTTCCTTTCAATTTGAATGTGGAACTTGAAGCATGCACAGTTTGATCCTTTTTAAAACCCAAACCAACCTTGCTTGTTTGACCTAATCCGGACATACCGTCAAAGTTTTTGAAACCGGTTGAAAGCCTTTGTATGTCGGATTTGAGTGGATGAACTTGCTTGGTCAAAGCTTGGTTGGTGACATGAATTTCCTCAAACTGCTTTTCTAGAAAACCAATCTTGTCCATATATGATGTAGCGTTTGTCTCCGATTGGTTTAGCTTTTCTTGGAGGATTTTATTATTATCCAATAAGCGTTCTCGTTCCTCCTCGAGATCATGAAGTTTTATCTTTAAAGCATGATTCTCGTCTTGATTCTCAAGTCGTTGCTTCCTCAACTTCTTGATATGCTTGGCCATCTTCTTAGATTCCGCAAGAAGTTGTTGATATGCCTCAACGAGTTCTTCTTCGTCCGACTCCCCCTCACTAGATGACTCTCCGCCGGATGTTGATGTTTCATGCAAAATCAAAGGAATAGAGTCAGTGATTAATGATGATAAGCAAACATTAGAGGAGGGAATTTGAGAGGCATGTAAGGCAACGACTTTTTCCTCTTTACTCGAGGTCGATTCATTAGAAGTAGAATCGTCCCAAGTTTTCGCTTGCAAAGCCTTCTTTTTATATGATTTCGGAGAAGGACAATCCGTTGAAAAATGGCCATAGCCTTTGCATCGATAGCATTGGATTTCCCCTTCGAAATCATCTTTTTCTTTTTCTTTAGAAGGTTTTGCAACGCCTTTGAGATTAGAGGATTTAGAACCCGATGATCCTTTAGATGGTTTCGTGGATGAAGATCAATCGGTTCGATTCTTCCAAAATTTCCGACGAAATTTCTTTGTGATCCGCGCCAATTGTTCTTCAAAATCGGCAAAAGAGATTTCATCGTCGGAACTTGATTCGCTATCTTCTTCCTTTGTTGATTTGAATGCAATACCTGTAAGCTTAGAAGAAGACTTGGAAGAAACTTGATTAGTAGGAAAAGTCATTTCATAAGTTTGCAAAGCACCTACTAATTCCTCTACACTCATCTCATCTGGATGACTAACGGTTTCAATGGCGGTAACCTTTGCCCTAAACCGTTCCGGAAGAGTCCGAAGTATCTTTCTTACAATTTTCGACTCCGGGATCTTTTCTCCTAAATTAGCACATGTATTTATTACATCTTGAAGTCTAGTGTAATAATCTGTAAACAATTCATGCTCTTCCATATGAATAGAGTCAAATTGACTTGTAAGCATCTGGAGCTTTTGAATTTTTACAAGATTAGTACCCTCATGTGTAATTTTGAGAATATCCCAAATTTCCTTCGCGGTTTCACACGCGGAAATTCGTGTGAACTCAGTCGAGGAAAGAGAATTAAATAAAGCGTTCATACCTTTCCCATTGTAAGAAGATCTTTCAAATTCCTCTTTGGACCATCTAGAGCGAGGTTTTGGGGTAGTAGAATTTCCTACTTCCTCAACAGGATGCACCCAACCGTATTCCACGGATTGCCATACCCGCTCATCAATTGCGATGAGAAAAGCTCTCATCCGCACTTTCCAATAAGCATAATTAGTCCCATCAAAAAGAGGAGGTCTAAAAATATTACCACTTTCACCCAACATGATAGATAAACCTAAAACCCGCTCTGATACCAATTGTTGGTTTATATATAGGATCCACAATTCTTCAACTTCAATCTTCAAGACTCAAGACACTGAGTGTCAACTTGAGCTCTTGTTGAATCTTCTCTAAGTCTTTGATTGCTGATTGACAATTTGATCCCTTTAAGACTCCGACTCAACTCACTGACTTGACTCACGAAATATGCCAACACCAAAATGCTGTAACACAATATACTAATCCGCATCCAATAACGGGGATTACTCTAATATTCCTAGTGAGTAAATCAAAATATGAGGTCCACAACAATCACCCACCTCGATCACGAAGCACGGATCCAAACACGCCCCTACTCCAGGTAAATCACGGCACACCGCAAAAGCTGCAAAGATGACCCACACGGCGCACAATTAAACCCAAAACTATAATCTACCGCTGTCCACACAATCTAGTCCAAAAATAGTTAATTTTACCTGCGAGTTGATCTCGGAAAAAATCCAGAAAAATAACAGCTGCGATCTTCGCGTCGAGTAGATGCGAAACGAGTACTCGCACGTCCCGTTCCGACACCTGTAGGCCAAGATATAAATAAAACACCGCTGCGAGCCTAAAACTTCCACAATAAAAAATCTGTAGCTTTCAGTCCAGAAAAAGTGGAATTATCACCTTCGAAGCAATCTCTAAAAATTTCAAAAAAATCACGACGGCGTTCCTCACGACGAGTAGATGTAAAACGAGTACTCACACTCCTCGTTCCGTGTCACGCCCCGGGGGTTTAAACACGCGGAAGGAACGCCACCGTTTTTCTCTCTCAAATTTTTATTTATTTATTTTTTTTTTTAAACCGTTCTTCCCCGGTGCGTGCCCAGACCCGCCGCATATACAAATTCACTCTGCAAACGGGCATAGTCTCCTTTGTATATGCACGGCGTCTCGGCTACAATAATCATACACCCATCACTTTAACCACACTAGATCAACATTCGAGTACATACAACCATTTCTCTATTTGTGACAAAGAGGCCGATTAACTTTGGAAAGGATAAATCCACAGGGTTTTGAAAACGGTGCCCACACGACACCTATGTTTTCCAAAACTATTTCGAAACCCATAAATCCATAGAGTTTTGAAAACGGTGCCCACCCGACACCAGGGTTTTTCAAATTCTTTTCGCAATGTTTTCTTTCCTTTTCTTTTTAGTTTGAAAACGGCCAACTATTCGATAGTGACTAAACATGCATCCACAGAGTACTGTAATAAATCCAACATCCAAGTCAACCCCACAAAAGTATCACACCCACATAGCTACTAACAGATAATGAAATGAGCAAAAGGAGAACTAACCACAAACTGCAGCCTCGAAGGGCCAATAGACCTCTCATCGCAGTCTCACCGTCGCCCTAGCTCTCACCCCTGACTGAACCTGTCACAGAGTGGGGAGTCAGCGACACAAGATACAAAGTGTAAAGGCATGAAGGGCTATAACTAAAGCAAATTGTAAGAAAAGCCAGAGCAACCACCCTCATTATCGTGCAATCGACAGTAAAACCCTCTCCCCCTACATAATCTAAACCGGGCACCTGCCCTGGCAACCCAGACCGAGCACCAACCTCGGCAAACCAGACCGAGCACCCACCTCGGCAAACCAGACCGAGCACCCATCTCGGCAAACCAGACCGAGCACCCACCTCGGCAAACTAGACCGAGCACCCATCTCGGCAAACCAGACCGAGCACCCATCTCGGCACACACCGCTCACACCCCCCACCCATGGGGGCCCCCATTACGTCACCAATACGTGGGGTACACGGGTCAACGTACAACTTTTCCGGAAAAGCACACCCTCGCGGTGGCCAAACCGCTGGTGTGCGTGTAGCAATCTCGAGCCTCGATCGAGCACCAACCTCGGTAACCCAGACCGAGCACCTGCCTCGGCAATCACCCAGAACATGATGTATCATCGAGCATCGCGACCCTTAGTCGCCATAAATATAATGATAATAAAAACATAAGCATGTACGGGGGTTAGCAGTATTGTAACATGTCAAACCTTTGCTCTTACCAATTACCCTCGTTTCCCGACTCAAGAACTGTCGAAAGAGGAACCCACCTTCCGACTTCCGACTGGTCACACCGATCACCGTCCTCATCGCTAGCATGCCCCGAACAACCCTACTGTTGTTCAGAGGGGGCGAATTACCCGTCCAATCCCCCACCGCGATGTTCATTAACCCGGGGGTCCACGTCACCCCCACTACCCCTTAAAATGATAAATATAACAATACCGAGAACATGCTCAAAGAGGTTCTAAGGGGTACCCACCTCGAAGCAAGTCGAACGAAACACCTGGAACGCCCCGCGCCCTCGAACGACAATCGGACCTAAAAGAAAGTCCCCAGAAAGTACAGATCAGTAATAATCCAATTTTTTCGAACAAAAACGCGTTTAATCCGACACCGCCGATGAATCGACCATTTTGTTGATTCACGGGTCGTAAAGCAAAGATCTGTTCAATGGAAGTCAACGGATTCCGAATGAAAGGTTCGGAGATCAAGTGAACGCTGTCCCCAACAGCCTTCCATGCTACAATTACCTTTAGACCCCCGGACTTTGCCAAATTCCTATTTTATACATATAAAATCCACTATTTACGCCCCAACTTTTAACCCGGGAATCCAAATACCAAAATAAAATACCCGTAACTAAATTTTAACGTGCTGGACCCCGTGCTCACAGTTAGGGATCAAGCTATGCCGTAAAAACACTATGAGGTCCAAGATTAATGTGCAAAAAGGCTCCATATAGCTATATTTATTTTTCCTTTGGATCAATCCCAATTTTAGTGTGAGCATCATGCTCAGGAGCTCTCGGATGTTCAGAGGCTCACTAATGGACTTCTGTAAAGACACCAATCCAGGTGTAGGATCCACATACCCGAAATAGAGCTCGACATTGAGTATTAACCAACACAATGATTCTGGATAGCAACTAACATGAACATTATTTAGAGGACATTAAAAATGTTCAGGGGCTCACCTAAAGCAGGTTGCAAACCCACTGGTTAAGTTGTTGGGGCAACAACATCTTGCACCTTGTCTTGTTGGAGAACACAGTGGCCAAACTTACTTTCCTCTCGGTCACTCTTCAAACAGAGGTGAGCACCACCTTCCTGGGACTCTCAGAGATGGAATGAGCCTCAGCCGCGCAAGCTTGGAGGTCCCCGTGCTCCTCCAACCCGAGGAAGAAGATAAAGGACCTTAAATAACCCATTAATGGCAACTTGGGATCGAGGCTGCATGGGTCGCATGCAACCGGACAAAAGGGATGTGACACCCCCGGAATTTGGATTAGTCCTATATATAAATGATATAATAGGACTAAATCTCTAACCCGGCTATAGCATTTTGGATGGTAGCAAGATCCAAGAGGAACATGAGAGTTAAGCATGCTAGAGCTAGAGTAGTTCTAGGATGGGTGACCCCCTGGGAAGTGGGGCGTCACAATTGGTATCGGAGCCATTCACCAGCCGGAAATGTGAGATGAGTCTCGGCTGAGCCAGGGTTATTTAGCGGGTAGAGTGTGGCTCCCCGGCTAATGACAGTTGTAGGTGGAGTGCAGCTCCCTACAAGGTCGGCTAAGGCTAGCGAGAAGAGTCTCACATCGCCTGGTGCTTGTGAGTGTGCTTGAGCCTGACGTGGACGTCAGGGCTTAAAGGGGGGAAGAATGTGACACCCCCGGAATTTGGATTAGTCCTATATATAAATGATATAATAGGACTAAATCTCTAACCCGGCTATAGCATTTTGGATGGTAGCAAGATCCAAGAGGAACATGAGAGTTAAGCATGCTAGAGCTAGAGTAGTTCTAGGATGGGTGACCCCCTGGGAAGTGGGGCGTCACAAGGGATGCTCAAGGTGTCAGAAGACTTACCAACGTTTGTCGGCGCTGGAGGAGCGACGGCGGCGGCTAGAGTCGAAGATCGACGAAACATAGGCCTCTAATGGCGGATCTTCCACCGCGGGCTTCCGGACCCAAGAAAGTACATAGGATGGATCCTCTTGGTGCTGTGGAGCTTGCCAAGGGTCGGTCCGGCGGTGCGGGGCAGTGGCGGCGCCGGGCGGTGGAGCTCGGCCGTGAGGAAGACAACCCGAACCTAGGGCTTGCTCCCCCGCGTTCCACAATGTACCAAAGTCCACCAAACTTCGGGGGACTTCTTCTGGGGTCGAGCAGGTTGTGTTGAGCACATTGGTCCAGTCGCCGGAGCTTCAGAGGCGACGCGCACCGATTACGGCCAAGAACTAGGGTTCCGGCGGCCACCCTCTACCCGACGGCAATCCGGGGAGTCCCGGGCTTCAGGGCTTCACCTGGAGCACCTCCTAGACGTCAGAACACGACTGCCATGGCCCAAGATGCAAGAAAACCCACCGAAACCAAAGACTCACCTCGCCGAATCGGAGGAAGAAGAAGACGGTGGCCTCGACGGCGCGCAGCGGCGCCAGGCGTCGGGGCTCCTCAATCTGCTTCTCTGGATGTCGAGGATGCTCTCATATGGATTTTGGAGAGATCTCAAGCCTCCCAATTGCTTCCTTCTCCACCAACCCGAAAGCAAGGCAAGGTCTTGCTTTTCCGACAAGGGGATGTGGCGGCCGGCGGCGCTGCGGGCGCAGCCGTCGGAGCAGGAGCAGAGGGAGTCACGGAGCCTTCTCTGGCGCGGCTGGGTGCGATGGATCCGAGGCTAGGGCACCTCGGGTCTACTTGTATGCATTGGCACAAAATGCCAATAAGTCCCTCATCTAACACTGTCTAGAGTCGGGTCCACTTGCAGGGACTTCATCTCACACAAAGGCCCCTCTCCAAAGAATCCCATTGGATTCCGCACATAAAATGCAGGGACTCTTATACAAAAACACCGTTTTTTGCCGCTTTTCACGCTTTTCGAGGCCACCGGGTCGTCAAACTGAACAACAGACACCACCACGACGTCCGGCTCGACGAGATTTACAAAGTAGTGATTTTGGTTTGTCGCATTCGATCCCCTACAATTTTAAAATCTATCAAATACGGTAAAATAAACAGGTCCTCTGTCGACTCTGGACAGTCTCGAGATGTCGTCGTATCAATCTGACCTTTTCCTCTGCCTCTGACAGTAAATCAGGACCCAAAGTCTTCCTCCCACCCACGTCACTCCAATATAAGGGTGACCGACACTTGCGTCCATACAATGCTTCAAACGGAGCCATCTGAATGCTCGCTTGATAGCTGTTGTTGTACGCAAACTCAACCAATCCTAACTGTCGGTACCACCCTCCTCCAAAATCGAGGACGCACGCTCTCAACATGTCCTCGAGGGTCTGTATGGTGCGCTCAGACTGTCCATCGGTCTGTGGGTGGAATGCTGTGCTAAATCAGAGCTGCGTCCCCAAGGCTGTCTGTAGACTTCTCCAGAAATGCGAGACAAACCTCGGGTCTCTATCTGATACAATCAAGGCGGGTACGCCATGCAACCTCACCACCTCAGCTAGGTACAACTGCGCCAGTCGCTCCAAAGGCCAAGTCACCTGCACCGGTAGAAAGTGAGCGGACTTGGTGAGTCTATCCACGACTACCCAGATCGCATCGGCCCCACTCTGTGCCCTCGGCAATCCTGTGACGAAATCCATGGTGATATGATCCCATTTCCATTCAGGGATTGGGAGACTCTGCAACTTGCCAGCGGGTACACGATGTTCAGCCTTTACTTGCTGACAAGTTAAGCAGTGAGCCATGAATCTCCCAATGTCTCTCTTCATGCCACTCCACCAAAAATGTGCCTTGAGGTCCTTATACATCTTAGTCCCACCAGGATGAATGGTATAAGGTGTATAATGGGCCTCTCTCAATATCTGCTCTCGAATCTCTGAATCCATAGGCACACAAACTCGGTCCCTGTACCGCAGTACTCCCGAAGCATCGACTGAAAAATCCCTGTCTGCTCAGTCTGGATCTGTCCTCTAATCCTCAACAAATGGGGGTCCTCACTCTGTCTCTCTCTAATCCTGTCCAACAGAGTGGCCTGCACGACCAAAGACATAGTTCTAGCAGAGACCCTAGGGGATACAACCTCAATATGCAACCGTCTCATCTGCTCAACTAATGGTGCCTGCTGCGAAATCATCATACTAAGACTCGTCCTCCTGCTCAAAGCATCTGCCATGACATTGGCTTTGCCGGGATGATAAAGGATACTCACGTCATAATCTTTCAGTAACTCTAACCACCGGCGTTGCCTCAAGTTCAGCTCCTTCTGAGTGAACAAATACTTCAAGCTTTTATGATCAGTAAAAATCTCGTAGTGCTCGCCATACAGATAATGCCGCCACAGCTTCAGAGCAAACACAACCGCTGCCAACTCATGATCATGAGTAGGGTAATTCTGTTAAGGATTTTGTTTTGGCGTATTTCGTGAAGAGGTATAAGTCTTGAAGATTGAAGACGGAGAATTGTGGATCAATTACACCAATCTCAAGAAGAATGGATTCGGAATGATCAGGTACGTTTAACTAAATAATTTTGGTGATCCGAATACATTTGTATAGTTTAGAAACACTTGGATAAGTTTTCATTGCGTAAAAATAAAAAATTGGACAAGTTGGATGTTCAGGATCCGGATCAGACCATTCCAGTCCGGACCCCGAACATAGTTTAGTTCATGCGGAATTCCAGTCCGGACCTCCCCTGTTTCAGTCCGGACCCCGAACTATGTGTTTGCTGAAATCGCACGAACAGTCTGGATCAGGAAATTCCAGTCCGGACCCCGAACTATTTTTTCAGGAAAATTACTGAAAAAAGACGACAGTCCGGATCAGCCAAATCCAGTCCGGACCATCGTGCGGGAAAAATTCTGTTAAGTCAGTTTTTGATGCTTATATCTTTCCAAAGGTTTCTAACCTATAAATAAACCCTAATTTCATCTTTTAGGGTAATCCAAGAAGGACGGAGAATTAATCGAGATAATCGATAAATTATAGAAAAATCCACAAATATAGAGAAGAAAGGAAAGTACGATTAAATTCATGTTTCTTCATCTATATTGTTCAATTTGATTCTAGGGTTTTCAAACTCGTATTTTTCGTAGAATCAAATTAAAGAATACTTAGATGGTATTTCCTTATCTATCTTTGATCTAAGTATTCGGAGGATCATCACCAAATAAAACATCGATTTTACCAAGAATCGGCGCGAGGATTCGCGTGGCCTTGTGGATTCAAGGTGCTACCGCTCACGTGGATTCGGAGCGGGGTGCGTTCGTGTGATCGAGACGTGCCGCATTGGTGAAGACCGTGGATTCGGTTGGACGTCGTGGATTCGACGTTGGACTTCGTGGATTCGAAGTTGGATGCAAATCGTGGATTCGAGGAGCGTTCGGAGCGAGCGGAGAAGATCAACTAGGAGCGTATGGAAAAGGTTGAGTCGTAGGGTTACGGTAAATCACCTTGTATGTAGAGTTATTATGGATCCACAAGGATCTAAATAGGTACTATCAAACAACTAGAGGGGGGGTGAATAGGTGTAATACTTATAAAACCAAATCTCAGTGCAAAATAAAAACCAATGCGGAAAATAAAAACAACACACCGAGATTTACGTGGAAACTCCAATCCAGGAGAAAAACCACGGGACCAACACGCAATAACAATCCACTAAGAATAGAAGAATAACAAGGTGATTACCGACTCCACGGACTCAAACCCCTCCTTCAGCTTCTTCGGACCTTGCGCTGACCGGTTGGATGTCCACGCAATAACAATCCACTAAGAAAAGAAGAATAACAAGGTGATTACCGTCTCCACGGATTTAACCCCTCTTTCAACTTCTTCGGACCTCGCGCTCCACCGTTTGCACGTCCACTGCACACGTTCGAATCCACGAACGCCACTCGAATCCACGAGCACACGTTTCGAATCCACGAAACGCCTTTAGCACACCGAATCCACGATGCCACGTCGAATCCACGATGCAAACTCAGTCGATAAGAATATTGACTTCGATGGTGATCCTTTGCTTAGATTCTCATTGAGGAACCGTAGAAGAAATCTCTAAGCAAAGATTAGATCAATTCGACAAAAGATATGTTCTTGAAAGAACCATCGAATTGACCTAAAAGAGGCTATGAAGAAGATCGATAAAAACCTAGCCTCTAGGGTTGCTCTCAAGTGTTTTATAAATTGATCGGCCGTAGCTCCCCCGTTTTTGAGAAACCCTAAACGTCTATTTATAGTTTAGAAACCTTTGGAAAGAGATAAGAATCAAAAACATACCTTATCTGGAAATTTTCAGGACGGCGATCCGGATCGGATTTACTGCGATCCGGATCGTCGTAACGAGATTGACGATTCCAGAAATACCATGGTTCGGGATCCGGATCGCATTGCCCGATCCGGATCGTTCATACAAATCAGAAAACTTAACATTCGGGATCCAGATCGGAAATTGCATGGATCCGGATCGAAGTCTTGTATGAAGCAACAACCTTCGGGATCCGGATCGTTGGCTCTGATCCGGATCCTGAACAAGTCCGAACACCAGTTTTTGATTATTATGCAATTAAAAGTTCATCCAAGTGTTTCTACACTATAAGAAAGTATTCGGATCACCATAATTATTTAGTTAAACATACCTGATCCTCTTGAATACTTTCTTCTTGAGATTGATGTAACTGATCCACAATTCTTCAACTTCAATCTTCAAGACTCAAGACACTGGGTGTCAACTTGAGCTCTTGTTGAATCTTCTCTAAGTCTTTGATTGCTGATTGACAATTTGATCCCTTTAAGACTCTGACTCAACTCACTGACTTGACTCACGAAATATGCCAATACCAAAAAGCCGTAACATTGTACGTGTTTAATCTTAGTGGATTTCGCTGTGTTATCGGTCCCGTGGTTTTTTACTCCTGTGATGGAGTTTTCCACGTAAATCTTGCGTACTTTATTTATTTTCTGCATTGGGTTATTTTTTACGCAACGATTTGGTGTGTTTATTGTTTTCACCTATTCACCCCCCCTCTAGGTGGTTTTTTCCCTATTCAGATCCATATTACTCATAACCCACAAGTGGTATCAGAGAGGGAATAGGATTGTAAACATGGTTGAAGGTGGAGACATCAATAGACCACCGTTCTTCGATAGAACAAATTATACATATTGGAAAGTACACATGAGAGCATTTTTAATTTCCATCGATGAACGGGTTTGGCAATCAATTGAGTTTGGATGGACAAATCCTACTGAGATTATTGTCGATGTTGTCACCATCAAACCTAGGTCGAAATGGACTAAGGAAGAAATTGATGCATCTTCTTACAACGGCAAAGGAATTAACGTCTTTTTTAATGCTTTGTCGCAAACTGAATTCTCTCGCGTCTCGGCATGTGAGACTGCGAAAGAAATCTGGGATACTCTATAAGTTACACTTGAGGGAACAAGTTTAGTGAAGATTCAAAAACTGCAAATGCTTACGAGCAAATTTGATTCAATTCATATGGCAGAAAATGAATCGTTCACAGATTATTATACACGATTGCAAGATATCGTTAATACATGTGCTAACTTGGGAGAGAAAATTCCAGAATCTAAAGTTGTAAGAAATATTTTGAGAACTCTTCCTGAAAGATTTCGCCCTAAGGTCGCATCCATTGAAACAGTAAAACACCCGGACGAAATCAAGGTAGAAAAATTAGTTGGTGCACTTCAAACTTATGAAATGACTTTTCCTACTAACTATTCTTCTGGAAAGCCTTCCTCTTCTTCTAAGTCTTCAGGTTTTGCATTGAAATCAACAAAATAAGAAGACGCGGATTCATCCTCCTCAGACGCTGATGATAATCTATCCATGGAGGATTTCGAGAAACAACTTGCACTCTTGACGAGGAAATTTTGCCGAAGCTTTCGAAGGGGAAATTCAAGTAAATCCTCCTCCTTCGTTAAATCCAAGAAAGGCAAGGGATCTTCAAGCTTTAAGTCAAGAAAGCAAGAGGGTTCTTCAAAGGACAAGAAGAACTCTGAGGGACAAATTCAGTGTTTCAAGTGCCGAGGTTATGGCCATATCTCAACGGAGTGTCCCAACAAGAATCCGTCAAAGAAGAAGGCTAAGCAAGCCGTCACATGGGATGACACTTCCACTTCCAATGAGTCATCTTCCAGTGATGAGGATAACAATGCCACAGCATTCCACGCGTCCACAACTTCACCTTACATGTGCTTTTCAGCGACTTCCTCTGGTTCATTATCCAACTCCTCCTTGGATAAAAAGAATGCAACGGACGATGAACCGAGTGATTCCGAAGGTGAAGACTTTGCTTTTGCCTATCATAAGTTATTGAAGGATTCAAAGAAATTGGCAAAGCAAAACAAAAGTTTGAGAAGAAGGTTGCGGGATCTTGAAGAACAATCTAAAGAGGCAACTTCTCTCTCAAACGCTCTTGAAGAGGAAAAGGATAACTTGGTCAAAATCAATGTTTCCCTTCGAGAGAAGAACGAGCATTTCGAGAAGGAGCACATCAAATTGGTGGATAAAGCTAACTACTTCTTGAAGCTCTACTCAGAGGCTCAATAAGATAAATTGGAGATGATGAAGACCATACTCCAACTTAAGGAAGATTTGAAGCGATTCTCTTCTGGAAGGAGCAAGTTGGACAAGTTGCTTGGTCTCGGTCAAACGAATCGGTTGGGTCTTGGATACACTCGAACCAGCAATGATCCAAGTTCGAGTGGAACAGTTTTTGTGCCCCAGTCGGTTTCTCCTCCTCCGACGAAAATCATCGCACCCAACGTTAACAAGCCTACCCCATCTACTTCGGGTTCAACATGTACAAAGGTATGTTTTCGTTGTGGTTTTGCAGGGCACATAAGACGAAATTGCAAGAATGGAGCCAAGCGATCAAATCAAGAGCCTCTTGCAACAACTACCAACAAGTTCATTTCCCGGAAATCGAAGAATAATCTTTCAAAGGTAAAGAACTTTGGTAGTACACCTCACAAGACAACGTCATCATGGATTCCAAAGAAAAGTGATCAACCGAACAAGACGCGTTTACCAAGGAGATCAATGTCACAATCATTGCCGACGTATTCCAAAACTCGTAAGGTTTGGGTGCGCAAAGGTGAATTCTTCCCTTGTCTTGTCATTCTGTCACGCCCCGGGGTCGAAACTGCGACCTGGGCTCGCCAACAGATTCGCTGCCTATACAAACCCCGCATAGGCGTAGCGTCCAACCTGCAAGAAAAGGGTACTACAGCTAACAGATATCAGAGCTATAAATAAAAATTTGCAGTAAAACTAAAACCAACCACTGTACAACTGGAAATAATACAATAATATCCATCTCCCATAAAAGATAATCATACAAGTCCTCAGATACAATAATCCAAAACTCAACAGGGAGGTATATTCAATAAAACATCAGTGTACAGGCTCTCAAATACATAACATATCCTCACTACATCAGTCTCTCAAAAGAGGAAATAAAATAACTAATGTGAGGACCCCGAACCCCACGATGAGTACTGGTTGATTGGCAACTTACGGAGGCCTACGAGGTGTGTCGGTGGTGTTTGGACACAAGTGATGGACTTCGGGCTTAAAATGTATCACGTGGGTGATCGGTTGACCCCATCGGATCTTTAGAAGTGGTTTCGCGCGAAACGGATATTAAAATTGGGCTCAGCGCGAAGTTTGGACAATAGAACACCTTCCCGGATGCCTTCGATAATTTTTAGAGTTGGAATTTGGCAAAATGGACAACGGATTTGGATTCAGCGCGCGAAAACGATCAAAATGGGCTATTTACTTGTATTTTTCGGAGCCCGGATGACCCGGCACGAATTTCGAGGTAGTGGTACTATTCCGGCACCGGGGGCGGCGGGCACCGGCGGAGCGGACTCGGGCAGGCAGCGGAGTGAACGCGGGCAGGCGCGCGGGCGTGGGCAGGCGCGCTGGCGCGCGGGCAGGCGCGCGGTCCACGGCGTCGGCGTGCACCGGAGGGTGGACACGTGGCGGCCTGCGGTAGGTGCGGTGTAGCGCGCTCGGTGCACTGAGCTGGTGCGGCTCGCCTTGGGGCGCATGCCTGGCAGAGAGCGCAGGCGGCGCTGGCAGGCACGTTGACCGCGGGTTCCCGCGCTCGTGCGCGCCACGCGTCGGCAGCAGGTTGGGCCACGTGGCGCACGGGCGTTGGCTGGTTTGGCTGTTGCGTGTTTGGTGATGACGTGTTGCAACCAGAGCGATCCGGACGCGCGATCGACGGCTGGGATGGATTTACTGTTTGGGCCCGAATGTTTCGGGCGCCCGGAAAATGTCCCCCAAAGTGCCTTTTTTTGTCCGGATTTCAGCCTATAAATAGGCAGTTTAGGCCTTTCTGCGGGTTTTTCTGGCTGTTCTGGGAGCTCCCCTTTCTACAGAGCCTTCTACACTGTACCCTCCACCCTCCGATGGATTTCCGGGATTTTTGGAGACTGCGGCATCGACGTTATCTGCGACGCGCCGCACATCGGCGCACTTTGGATTTTTGGCTATTACCGTCGCTCTTCAGTCCGCGAGGCACACCGGATCACCCCGATGGAATTTTGAGCCGATTTTTGCGGAAGCGCGTTCACGAGAGGTAAGGCTTCGTTTTCTATGTTGTTCACTTCTCCTCGTTTCGAGCTTTCGGCACTGTTCCCGAGGTGTTTCTGTGACCCATTTTCCTGCTGTGAGGTTTTGGACAGCGGAGGCTTGTCGATTTTCTATCTTCGCGTTCAGGCATCGAATGGAGGCGTGCCTATAGTCGTTTTGCATCTACTCATCGCAAGGAACGTCCTCGTAATTTTCCTGGATTTTACTGAATTTTTTCGAAGGTAAGAAAATTCTATTTTTCTGGACAGAGTTGTACAGTTTTTGTACTCGGGGAATTTCGAGATGGTCACCTTGTGGAATTTGTAACTTGAGCTACAAAACTCGGATTGGGATGTGTAGGTACCCGTTTCGACCGGCTCGACGCGACGAACGCAGCGGTTATTTTTTCGGATTTTTCCGAGTTCATCTCGCAGGTGAGATTTAAGCTTTTTCGGGGTTGTATCCCGCAGTTTTTGCAGTATAGTGGATTGTCGGCGCCCCGCACTGTATAATTTGTATCTTGGCCTACAGGTGTCGGAACGGGGCGTATAAATACTCGTTTTGGGGCTACTCGTCGCGAGGATCGCAACCGTGAATTTTCTGGGATTTTTGGAGCACTGCTTATAGGTGAGAATTGCCTTCTTTGTGCTGTTTTGGAAAAACAGCAAGTGTATGTTTGGGGGTATTGATTAGTAAGTTGTGTTGTTTGTTGGTTGTTATGGTGTTGCATGTTGGGGTGATGTTGTTTGGAGCCGAGACTTGCGCGACATGTACCGAGGGTGCGGGTTCAGCAGATTATGTTAGCAGGTGGCCACACTCTACACCGACTTCAGCTTTGCCTGCGGAAAGCGTTTCAGGTGGGTGCTTTGTTTCCAGAACCGGTGGACGGTTCTCTAATTCTTTATGTTAGGATGCATGCATGTCTAGGGTACATGTTTTGTGATTGAGAGGTAGGTAAGCTTGGTAATAATAATTGTGTAAATAATTGCAAGAATGTAGAGTTATTATAGGATCCACAAGGATCTAAATAGGTACTATCAAACAACTAGAGGGGGGTGAATAGGTGTAATACTTAAAAACTCAATCTCAGTGCAAAATAAAAACCAATGCGGAAAATAAAACAGCACACCGAGATATACGTGGAAACTCCAATCCAGGAGAAAAACCACGGGACCAACATGCAATAACAATCCACTAAGAATAGAAGAATAACAAGGTGATTACCGACTCCACGGACTCAACCCCTCCTTCAGCTTCTTCGGACCTTGCGCTGACCCGTTGGATATCCGCGCAATAACAATCCCTAAGAAAAGAAGAATAACAAGGTGATTACCGTCTCCACGGATTTAACCCCTCCTTCAATTTCTTGGACCTCGCGCTCCACCGTTTTGCCCGTCCACTGCTCACGTTCGAATCCACGAACACACGCTTCGAATCCACGAAACGCCTTTAGCACACCGAATCCACGATGCCACGTCGAATCCACGACGCAAACTCAGTCGATAAGAATATTGACTTCGATGATAATCCTTTGCTTAGATTATCAATGAAGAACCGTAGAAGAAATCTCTAAGCAAAGATTAGATCAATTCGACAAAAGATATGTTCTTGAAAGAACCATCGAATTGACCTAAAAGAGGCTATAAAGAAGATCGATAAAAACCTAGCCTCTAGGGTTGCTCTCAAGAGTTTTATCAATTGATCGGCCGTAGCTCCCACGTTTTTGAGAAACCCTAAGTGTCTATTTATAGTTTAGAAACCTTTGGAAAGAGATAAGAATCAAAAACATACCTTATCTGGAAATTTTCAGGACGGCGATCCGGATCGTCGTAACGAGATTGACGATTCCAGAAAACCAAGGGTTCGGGATCCGGATTGCAAGCCCGATCCGGATCGTTCATACAAATCAGAAAACTTAACATTCGGGATCCGGATCGGAAATTGCATGGATCCGGATCGAAGTCTTGTATGAAGCAACAACCTTCGGGATCCGGATCGTTGGCTCTGATCCGGATCCTGAACATGTCCGAACACCAGTTTTTGATTATTATGCAATTAAAAGTTCATCCAAGTGTTTCTACACTATAAGAAAGTATTCGGATCACCACAATTATTTAGTTAAACATACCTGATCCTCTTGAATACTTTCTTCTTGAGATTGATGTAACTGATCCACAATTCTTCAACTTCAATCTTCAAGATTCAAGACACTGAGTGTCAACTTGAGCTCTTGTTGAATCTTCTCTAAGTCTTTGATTGCTGATTGACAATTTGATCCCTTTAAGACTCCGACTCAACTCACTGACTTGACTCACGAAATATGCCAACACCAAAATGCCGTAACAATCTCCCCCTTTGGCAATTTCGTGACAAAACCCAAAAATACATAAAAGCTCAAAACACTCATCTTAAACCAAAAAATCGAAATTCAATGTTATCACCAAAACATTGATTTTCTTTGCGTGAAAGATCCAATAAATACAAAATTACATTTGAACCAAACAGTCCTAGAACATACTCTATGACTTAGGACTTGGAGTCTTTAAAGTGATGTAATTCCTGCAAAACAAAACTCCAAACAAAATCAAACGTTAGTCGTTAGAAATTAAAATCCTACATTTGATTCGTCCTTTTGGTTCTTTTGTTTTTCGGCTCTTTCAACCTTTTATTTATCTCCCCCTATCAAGAGCATCTCTAACATGTTCTCCATGTTCTTGAGCATCTATGTTCTCCCCCTTTGTGATACGATCATCATTTTCCGTTCTCCCCCATTTTTCCATTTTCGTTTCGTTTATCCTCTCTTGATGATCTCATCTCCGTCATTTCTCTTCTCCCCCTTTTTGTCACAAATTGTCAAACAGTGAACATACTAGACAAAAGGAAATCACTAACAATATTAGTTCATAGAGAAAGAGAGATAAAAGCTCAGTTCTGGTATATAACAAAAATGCAGATTCCGTACCTGTACCAGAAAGCAAAAATCAAATAATTTCTTGAAACAAATCCAGATTTTAGAATCTTTTCAAATACCGATTTGTATTCCATCAAGAAATCAATTTAAGTGCCTTAAACAGTGAATTCACACAGATGTCATTCAATCCAATTAATTTCACAAAATTAAAAAGATTTACTCCAAAATCATGAAAAATAAAGGTAAAACATTATAAACCATTTTTCATGTTATATTCATCAAACACAAGTCATCAAAAATAATCTTGAGATCCAAAGTCTATCAAGATGTAACGGATTTACAAAGATGACATACGGAGATTTCCAAACGACATCAATCTTGAATTCTACCCTTTCAAATTGAGATAATCACTAAAATTCCTAAGGGTGGCTCTTTGAGCATCTTTCAACTATCCCACCTTATACCAACCAGGAGATTATTGTCACGCCCCGGGGGTTTTATTTTAGCGGAAACGATACCTCAAAGTACGCGTAAAGTGCGTACATCTTTTTTTTTTTGATTGTTTAAAAACCTCCTTCCCTGGCGCGTGCCCAGACCCGCCACATATACAGATTTACTCGAAAATCGGGCAGAGTCTCCTCTGTATATGCACGGCGTCGCGGCTGTTACAATAGTCGAGCATAAGCAACCATTTTCCCATTTAATCACAACAGTTCGAAGTAGTACGGTGCATGAAGACTAAACAATACCCGTGGCCAGTCTAGTTGAAAGTAAAAACTCACCGTTTGAAAACAGGCCCACACAGCCTTAGGTTTTGAAAACAGATTGGAAAACGGCATAAATCCACAAGGTTTAGAAAACGGCCCAACGGGAACAATAAAGGAAATAGTAGTGCATAACCAGCAAGAAAGTACTCAACATCCACACGACCCCACAAGGGTATCGAGAACCACACAATAACCTACTGTTCTGAATGAAATGCAGAGAAAGTAAATGATACAGCATACTAGGGCTCCCTCAGCCCGACTGCTACCACCTCGGCCTCACCGTCGCCTACCTCTACCCCCTGGAGGTACCTGTCACAGAGTGGGTAGTCAGCGACACTATCATAAGAGTAGTACTAAAACAGTAAAGTAATACCAAGTCACCAAAGTAAGACTAGCCGGAACAACCGCTCTACTCGTAACGGTAACTCGCAACCACCTGTACCACCTGTAACACCTGTAACACCTGTAACCCCGGTAACACCTGTAACACCTGACCGCGTCGGGCACCGGACCCGGCGGTCTCACACCTGACTACATCGGGATCCAATCCCACACCTGACCGCGTCGGGCACCGGACCCGGCGGTCTCACACCTGACTACATCGGGATCCAATCCCGGCAGTCTCACACCTGACCACCTCGGGATCCAATCCCGGTGGTCTCACCGCTCGCACCTCGCTGCCTCAAACCCCCCACCTATAGGGGCCCCCACTACGTCACCTCGTGGGGTAACACGGGTCAAAGACCGCCTTTCCGGAAAAGAGCACCCTTTGCGGTGGCCAAACCGCGGGTGCGCGTGTCGCAACTCGAGCATAAGTAACCAAGTAACCAAGTAACCAAGTAACCAAGTAACCAAGTAACCAAGTACACGGGGTAAGGTAGTACATCATAGAAACCGTCAGTGTTAGTACCGAATAACAATAAAAGTCCCTTTCGGATTACCAACACAATACTCAGCCTCGACCGCGAACCCACCTTGTTGTCGTGCTCCTGACTGATGTAAGGTTCTCTCGCGTCTCGGGTGCCCGCCCGGACCTACACGAATCTGTCATATAGGAGTCAGCAACTTAAGACTTTGTCAGATTAACGACTAGAGCGCCCGGCGCCCTCTCACCTTGCGCACAATTCGCACACGTACGCGCCTGGCCCCGCACGGCTGGGCGGCGTACTAACAGCGTGCGGCCGTCCGCATGCGGTGACGCCCGTGTTCGGCGTTGTCCGCATGCGGTGCCGCCCGCACCCGCATGCGGCGACGCCCGCAAGCGGCGGCGCCCGCATGCGGAGGCGCCCGCAAGCGGCGGCGCCCCCATGCGGCAGCCCGCAAGCGGCGGCGCCCGCATGCGGAGGCGCCCGCAAGCGGCGGTGCCCCCATGCGGCAGCCCGCAAGCGGCGGCGCCCGCATGCGGAGGCGCCCGCATGCGGAGGCGCCCGCAAGCGGCGGCGCCCGCATGCGGCAGCCCGCAAGCGGCAGCGCCCGCATGCGGAGGCGCCCGCAAGCGGCGGCACCCGCATGCGGCAGCCCGCAAGCGGCGGCGCCCGCATGCGGGGGCGCCCGCAAGCGGCAGCCCGCAAGCGGCGGCGCCCGCATGCGGCAGCCCGCATGGGGTGCCGCCCGCAAGTGGCGGCGCCCGCATGCGGCAGCCCGCATGCGGTGCCGCCCGCACGTGGCAGCCCGCATGCGGTGCCGCCTGCAAGTGGCGGCGCCCGCATGCGGCAGCCCGCATGCGGTGCCGCCCGCAAGTGGCGACGCCCGCATGCGGCAGCCCGCATGCGGTGCCGCCCGCAAGTGGCGGCGCCCGCATGCGGCAGCCCGCATGCGGTGCCACCCGCACCCGCATGCGGGGCTCCGTGCGCGCCGGATTCCGGCGGTGCCCATGCACCTTCTTTTCTTTCCCCCCCCCCCCTCGTCCGTTCCAACCAAGAACGGAGCAAGAAAGCAAAACCCTAGCGTGCTCACCTTGGTTGTCGGAGGGAAAGGTGATCCGATCCTGCGAGTTCGGCTACAAGGAATGTGAGGACGTCTCCCTCTCCTTCCTTGGTCTCGCCGCTTGGATCCTCCGCGCAATCGGTGAGGAAGCAGAAGGGTTCGGTTGGGAAACTGAAAGGTTGGGGAATTGGGGTTTCGTACGCAGGGGACTTGTGGGGAGTGGAGAATTAAGGGAGTTGCGGGTAGTTAAGGGAGTTGCGGGTAGTTAAGGGGGGTGGCGGTAGTTATGGGGAGTGGGTAGTTATGGGGAGTAGCGGTAGTTATGGGGAGTGGGTAGTTATGGGGAGTGGCGGTAGTTATGGGGAGTGGGTAGTTATGGGGAGTGCACGACAGTTATGGGGAGTGGGTAGTTATGGGGAGTGGCGGTAGTTATGGGGAGTGGGTAGTTATGGGGAGTGGCGGTAGTTATGGGGAGTGGGTAGTTATGGGGAGTGCACGACAGTTATGGGGAGTGGCGGTAGTTATGGGGAGTGCACGACGGGGAAAAGAAGCGGGAACGGTTAAGTTGGCGGGAGCGGTTAAGTTGGGGAATGGGAAATCAACCCAGTTCAAGTTAAAACGGGTACAAGTCGGGTGCGAATCTGGGTCCGGTCTGTCTGAAAAACTGCGTTGACCACCTGAACCGTTAGCTATCTTCCGGATTTTATTCCGGGAGATTCCGGCGTCGGAATTCAAAACCGATTTCGCCGCCGTTCTCCGTTTCGCGAGCTCTATTAACTAAAAATACCAGCGGGCCCCGACGGTCTGTCTGGAAACAAGGAATTATTCGATCACCCTCCAGCCCCCCGACACGAAATGCGGAATTAACGAAACCAAAAGTAGACCCTTAAAATATTTTAAACCAGCGGCTACTACACCACTCACCTCTTAAAACGAGTTTCGTCCTCGAAACTCAATCCTGGTTCGCGGTAAAGAGATAAGGGTAGCCCTCTCTCATCTTCGATTCTAGTTCCCACGTCGCTTCCCGCCCCTCGTGGTTGCTCCAGTGCAACTTCACATAGGGGATGTCTCGGTTTCGAAGCGTCTTACTCTCTCTTGCTAGTATTCGCACAGGGGTTTCCTCGAAACTTAGATCCTCCTTTAATTCGAGTGTTGAGACGTCCAGGACGTGCGACGGGTCGGGGAGGTATTTCTTGAGCATCGAAACGTGGAACACATCGTGAATCCGGTTGAGGTTCGGTGGTAGGGCAAGGCGGTAAGCCACTGGGCCAATGCGTTCCAGGATCTCGAATGGCCCCACGAACCGCGGGCTTAGCTTGCCTTTTAACCCGAATCGCTTGATTCCCCTGGACGGCGAGACCCGCAAAAACACGTGTTCTCCCACTTGGAACTCTAAATCGCGGCATCTTCGATCCGCGTAGCTCTTTTGTCGACTCTGGGCGGTTAGTAAGCGCTGTCTGATGAGGCGCACTTTCTCTTCTGTTTCTTCCACCAAGTCGGGTCCTAAGAGCTTTCGTTCTCCCAAGTCGTCCCAACAGATCGGGGATCGGCAGCGTCTCCCGTATAAAGCTTCGTAGGGTGCCATCAGTATGCTGGCCTGGTGGCTATTGTTGTAAGAGAATTCTACGAGTGGTAGGTAACGCTCCCAACCGACTCCCCAATCGAGTACACAGGCCCGAAGCAGGTCCTCTAGCGTCTGTATCACTCGCTCCGACTGCCCGTCTGTCTGAGGGTGGAAGGCTGTGCTGAAGTGCAATTTAGTCCCCAGGGCTTGTTGCAGACTCTGCCAAAACTTTGAGACAAAACGCGTGTCTCTGTCTGATGTGATCGACGCCGGTACCCCATGCAGTCTCACAATCTCGCTGAGGTAGACTTGAGCCAACCGCTCTCTGGCTCAGGTTGTGTGAATCGGCAGGAAGTGCGCTGACTTAGTTAGCCGGCCTACCACAACCCATATTGTGTCGTGTCCTTGTGGTGAACGTGGGAACCCGGTGACAAAGTCCAAGGTGATATGATCCCACTTCCACTCCGGTACCGGTAAGGGTTGTAATTTTCCCGCCGGTCGTTGGTGTTCCGCCTTTATTTGTTGACACACCAAGCAATGAGCTACAAATTGGGTTACATCCCTCTTCATCTTGGGCCACCAGAAGGTCTGCTTAAGGTCCCTGTACATCTTTGTACCTCCGGGATGCGCTGCATAAGGGGCGCTGTGTGCCTTGGACAGAATTTCCTTCTTCAATTCCGGGGTATCCGGCACACAAATTCGCCTGCGGAACCGTAGGGTGTCATCGCCTTCCAATGAAAAGTCCCCTTCCTGATCCGGTGAGATCTTGTCTTTTACGAGCTGTAAGTGCGAGTCCGCCTGCTGTTCCTCTCGAATCTTTTCTAACAGTGTTGGTTTGACCATCAGAGTTAGAAGTTGCGCAACCGTGCCTGCTGGCACTACTTCCAACCCTAGTCGTGAAAATTTCACGATCAAGTTGCTCTGTTCAGTCCTCGTACCTACCGATCCTTCCTACAATCGCCCCTTCCTGCTCAAAACGTCTGCTACCACGTTTGCTTTCCCGGGGTGATATTGGATCGTTAGGTCGTAATCCTTCAGTAATTCAAAACACCGCTTCTGATGTCCCCGTCGGGGGAGGTGACACCTTGTCTGCTACAGTCGCGGTAGTGGCTACTCCCGCGAAGTTCCTCCTCCGGGGTTTTGAACAGACCAACAAACTAGGTAGGGTTCTCTCCTCAAAACACTTGTAAGGGATTCCTATCTAGCGTTCACAACTCCTCAGGCGGACTAGGGGAGTAACCCCACTCCTATCCTATATAACCCTTCCCCCCCCTGACACAACCGTACAGTACGCGGAGGAAGAAAAAGACAGAAACGGAAGATGGGAATCGATGCCTAACCAAAGAAAAACGATAAAGGGGACTAAAGAAAATATATATATACTTGCTCTAGGCTTCCGCATCACTGCTCCCCGGGGCGGCTGGGGAGATCCGTCCACAACCTTTGGGCCAGCTACATTCGACGTGGCGGGGTGGGGTCTCGGTATCGGAAGAATCCGTCAGGCGTGGGTCGTCGGGTCTCGGAGCCGGGGGTCTGGTGACGCCCGGCCTCCGGGGGCACTCGTAACGTGTGTGGCCCGGCCTGCCACACCGGAAGCAATGCTCATCCCGCCAAGGGCAATCCATCATTGGATGCGCACCGTCACAAATGACGCATGGCGTCGGTGGTGCAGGTCCCTCCCTCATCGCCTGCCCGGGTTTCGGCTCGTTCCTCTGGCGTTTGGTTGCTCTGCCGCACTGGTAGGGGCCCCTTGTCGGGCCGGGGTAGGGGTGTGCCCGTCGTGTACGCTCTAGCTCCGCGCGCACGACCAAGTTGACCGCTCCCTCAAAGGTGGAAACGCCAGTCGGTGGTATCCCACGGGGGTTAACACTACCAGTGCCGTGTTGGGCGCGGTCGACACTCTCGAGCTCCTGGGTCAGTATACCCATGTGCTCCGTGAGAGTTAGCAATTACACAGCCACGTCGCGCAGCGGGTTGCGTAGTAAGCGGTTCGCCTCTGCCGTAAGGTCCATGTCCGGCAGCAGTTACCTACCCAAAATCGGGCTTCTATCTTGTGCACACCAAGGAAACACATTAGTCCCAGCATACCAAGAAAACCGTGCGTAAATAAATCACACAAATTCCCCTTTCCCCCACGTTCACTCACGTCCTACACTCTTACGTCCCACGCATTTCATTTATTCGTAGTTAAGTGTGATATCTCGGTGGATGTTGGGTCGTCACTGTTGTGATTAAAGCAAAGTCTCTGAAACCATCTTAGTCTGTCACGCCCCGGGGGTTTTATTTTAGCAGAAACGATACCTCAAAGTACGCGTAAAGTGCGTACATTTTTTTTTTTGATTGTTTAAAAACCTCCTTCCCCGGCGCGTGCCCAGACCCGCCACATATACAGATTTACTCGAAAATCGGGCAGAGTCTCCTCTGTATATGCACGGCGTCGCGGCTGTTACAATAGTCGAGCATAAGCAACCATTTTCCCATTTAATCACAACAGTTCGAAGTAGTACGGTGCATGAAGACTAAACAATACCCGTGGCCAGTCTAGTTGAAAGTAAAAACTCACCGTTTGAAAACAGGCCCACACAGCCTTAGGTTTTGAAAACAGATTGGAAAACGGCATAAATCCACAAGGTTTAGAAAACGGCCCAACGGGAACAATAAAGGAAATAGTAGTGCATAACCAGCAAGAAAGTACTCAACATCCACACGACCCCACAAGGGTATCGAGAACCACACAATAACCTACTGTTCTGAATGAAATGCAGAGAAAGTAAATGATACAGCATACTAGGGCTCCCTCAGCCCGACTGCTACCACCTCGGCCTCACCGTCGCCTACCTCTACCCCCTGGAGGTACCTGTCACAGAGTGGGTAGTCAGCGACACTATCATAAGAGTAGTACTAAAACAGTAAAGTAATACCAAGTCACCAAAGTAAGACTAGCCGGAACAACCGCTCTACTCGTAACGGTAACTCGCAACCACCTGTACCACCTGTAACACCTGTAACACCTGTAACCCCGGTAACACCTGTAACACCTGACCGCGTCGGGCACCGGACCCGGCGGTCTCACACCTGACTACATCGGGATCCAATCCCACACCTGACCGCGTCGGGCACCGGACCCGGCGGTCTCACACCTGACTACATCGGGATCCAATCCCGGCAGTCTCACACCTGACCACCTCGGGATCCAATCCCGGTGGTCTCACCTCTCGCACCTCGCTGCCTCAAACCCCCCACCTATAGGGGCCCCCACTACGTCACCTCGTGGGGTAACACGGGTCAAAGACCGCCTTTCCGGAAAAGAGCACCCTTTGCGGTGGCCAAACCGCGGGTGCGCGTGTCGCAACTCGAGCATAAGTAACCAAGTAACCAAGTAACCAAGTAACCAAGTAACCAAGTACACGGGGTAAGGTAGTACATCATAGAAACCGTCAGTGTTAGTACCGAATAACAATAAAAGTCCCTTTCGGATTACCAACACAATACTCAGCCTCGACCGCGAAACCACCTTGTTGTCGTGCTCCTGACTGATGTAAGGTTCTCTCGCGTCTCGGGTGCCCGCCCGGACCTACACGAATCTGTCATATAGGAGTCAGCAACTTAAGACTTTGTCAGATTAACGACTAGAGCGCCCGGCGCCCACTCACCTTGCGCACAATTCGCACACGTACGCGCCTGGCCCCGCACGGCTGGGCGGCGTACTAACAGCGTGCGGCCGTCCGCATGCGGTGACGCCCGTGTTCGGCGTTGTCCGCATGCGGTGCCGCCCGCACCCGCATGCGGCGACGCCCGCAAGCGGCGGCGCCCGCATGCGGCAGCCCGCATGCGGTGCCGTCCGCAAGTGGCGACGCCCGCATGCGGCAGCCCGCATGCGGTGCCGCCCGCAAGTGGCGGCGCCCGCATGCGGCAGCCCGCATGCGGTGCCACCCGCACCCGCATGCGGGGCTCCGTGCGCGCCGGATTCCGGCGGTGCCCATGCACCTTCTTTCTTCCCCCCCCCCCCTCGTCCGTTCCAACCAAGAACGGAGCAAGAAAGCAAAACCCTAGCGTGCTCACCTTGGTTGTCGGAGGGAAAGGTGATCCGATCCTGCGAGTTCGGCTACAAGGAATGTGAGGACGTCTCCCTCTCCTTCCTTGGTCTCGCCGCTTGGATCCTCCGCGCAATCGGTGAGGAAGCAGAAGGGTTCGGTTGGGAAACTGAAAGGTTGGGGAATTGGGGTTTCGTACGCAGGGGACTTGTGGGGAGTGGAGAATTAAGGGAGTTGCGGGTAGTTAAGGGAGTTGCGGGTAGTTAAGGGGGGTGGCGGTAGTTATGGGGAGTGGGTAGTTATGGGGAGTGGCGGTAGTTATGGGGAGTGGGTAGTTATGGGGAGTTGCGGTAGTTATGGGGAGTGGGTAGTTATGGGGAGTGCACGACAGTTATGGGGAGTGGGTAGTTATGGGGAGTGGCGGTAGTTATGGGGAGTGGGTAGTTATGGGGAGTGGCGGTAGTTATGGGGAGTGGGTAGTTATGGGGAGTGCACGACAGTTATGGGGAGTGGCGGTAGTTATGGGGAGTGCACGACGGGGAAAACAAGCAGGAACGGTTAAGTTGGCGGGAGCGGTTAAGTTGGGGAATGGGAAATCAACCCAGTTCAAGTTAAAACGGGTACAAGTCGGGTGCGAATCAGGGTCCGGTCTGTCTGAAAAACCGCGTTGACCACCTGAACCGTTAGCTATCTTCCGGATTTTATTCCGGGAGATTCCGGCGTCGGAATTCAAAACCGATTTCGCCGCCGTTCTCCGTTTCGCGAGCTCTATTAACTAAAAATACCCGCGGGCCCCGACGGTCTGTCCGGAAACAAGGAATTATTCGATCACCCTCCAGCCCCCCGACACGAAATGCGGAATTAACGAAACCAAAAGTAGACCCTTAAAATATTTTAAACCAGCGGCTACTACAATTATTCAAAATATAAGAGCTTTGCATATAAATCTCCAAATGCTTCAACTAAAAATTTCAAGAAAATATTTTTCAAGCATCAAAACATGTGGTAGCTTCACACACAGACCGGACGACCGGGGTGGCAGCTCTTTCCAACATGTGGTGGTAGTTTTCACACTCCTTTCGGATGTAACTCTTTCCACATCTTTTGCAAATCATTTCAATACCCTTGTAAGAATGCAATCTCTTACGTGAAAGAATTAAATCCCAAATTTTAGCCTATCGGTTGTCTCACGTTTATCACAATGAATTCACACAACCGAGATAGATTAAGCATCTAAAGATCACACATGATTTCTAAAATTTGATGCTTATAATATCAAAAACTCCTATAATGAAGTATCTTCAAGATTTATGATTAGGGAGTAAAGTTGATAATTCAAATAAAATTAAATTGGAGTGATTGAAAGTGAAAACCCTTTTCATTCAATGCACTTGTTCGTTAAAAAACCTTTTGTCTTAAAAGAAACAAAACATAAAAACGAAGAGCATTGAAAACATGTAATGCAGAGATTCAGAAAAATATGAAGGGAAAACCAATCAAAGCATTACATACAGTCATAAGCTAATTAAAACTTAAGACAAGGAAAGATATCACCTTTCCGAATCCAAAATCGCTGGATTTTGGGTTGTCTTGATTCGTTGTGGCCGGGGGTTGTCCGCTTTGACTGTTGGTCCACCTTAGGTCTTTGCCTCGTAGTGATCCACTTGTATGATTGATATTGTGGCTCGGACCTTTGGTGGGTTGAGTGAACTCCTTTGACTTGATGTGTCTTTTGATTCCGTTGAGTTCGCTCCGTAGATGAAGTTGCCGAAGAACTCTTCTTTCTCTTTTTCGGGCAATTCTTCACCAAATGACCTTCAAGTCCACATAAGTGACACGTTATTCCTTTCAATTTGAATGTGGAACTTGAAGCATGCACAGTTTGATCCTTTTTAAATCTCAAACCAACCTTGCTTGCTTGACCTAATCCGGATATACAATCAAATTTCTTGGAAACAGTTGAAAGCCTTTGTATGTCGGATTTGAGTTCATGAACTTGCTTGGTCAATACTTGGTTGGTGACATGAATCTCCTCAAACTGTTTTTCTAGAAAACCAATCTTGTCCATATATGATTTAGCGTTTGTCTCCGATTGGTTTAGCTTTTCTTGGAGGATTTTATTGTTATCCAATAAACGTCCTTGTTCCTCCTCGAGATCTTGAAGTTTTATCTTTAAAGCTTGATTCTCGTCTTGATTCTCAAGTCGTTGCTTCCTCAACTTCTTGATATGCTTGGCCATCTTCTTAGATTCCGCAAGAAGTTGTTGATATGCCTCAACGAGTTCTTCCTCGTCCGACTCCCCCTCACTTGATGACTCTCCGCCGGATGTTGATGTTTCATGCAAAATCAAAGGAATAGAGTCAGTGATTAAAGATGATAAGCAACCATTAGAAGAGGGAATATAAGAGGCATGAGAAGCAACGATTTTTTCCTCTTTACTTGAGGTCGATTCATTAGAAGTAGAATCGTCCCAAGTTTTCGCTTGCAAAGCCTTCTTTTTATATGATTTCTTAGAAGGACAATCCATTGAAAAATGGCCGTAGCCTTTGCATCGATAGCATTGGATTTCCCCTTCGAAATCATCTTTTTCTTTTTCTTTAGAAGGTTTTGCAAAGCTTTTGAGTTTAGAGGATTTAGAACCCGATGATCCTTTAGAAGATTTCGTGGATGAAGATCCATCGGTTCGATTCTTCCAAAATTTCTGACGAAATTTCTTTGTGCTCCGCACCAATTGTTCTTCAAAATCGGCAAAAGAGATTTCATCGTCGGAACTTGATACGCCATCTTCTTCCTTTGTTGATTTGAACGCAATACCTGTAAGCTTAGAAGAAGACTTGGAAGAAACTTGATTAGTAGGAAAAGTCATCTCATATGTTTGTAAAGCACCTACTAATTCCTCTACTCTCATCTCATCCGGATGACTAACGGTTTCAATGGCGGTAACCTTTGCCCTAAACCGTTCCGGAAGAGTCCGAAGTATCTTTCTTACAATTTTCGACTCCGGGATCTTTTCTCCTAAATTAGCACATGTATTTATTACATCTTGAAGTCTAGTGTAATAATCTGTAAACAATTCATGCTCTTCCATATGAATAGAGTCAAATTGACTTGTAAGCATCTGGAGCTTTTGAATTTTTACTAGATTAGTACCCTCATGTGTAATTTTGAGAATATCCCAAATTTCCTTCGCGGTTTCACACGCGGAAATTCGTGTGAACTCAGTCGAGGAAAGAGAGTTAAATAAAGCGTTCATACCTTTCCCATTGTAAGAAGATCTTTCAAATTCCTCTTTGGACCATCTAGAGCGAGGTTTTGGGGTAGTAGAATTTCCTACTTCCTCAACAGGATGCACCCAACCGTATTCCACGGATTGCCATACCCGCTCATCAATTGCGATGAGAAAAGCTCTCATCCGCACTTTCCAATAAGCATAATTAGTCCCATCAAAAAGAGGAGGTCTATAAATATTACCACTTTCACCCATCATGATAGATAAACCTAAAACCCTCTCTGATACCAATTGTAGAGTTATTATAGGATCCACAAGGATCTAAATAGGTACTATCAAACAACTAGAGGGGGGTGAATAGGTGTAATACTTAAAAACTCAATCTCAGTGCAAAATAAAAACCAATGCGGAAAATAAAACAGCACACCGAGATATACGTGGAAACTCCAATCCAGGAGAAAAACCACGGGACTAACACGCAATAACAATCCACTAAGAATAGAAGAATAACAAGGTGATTACCGATTCCACGGACTCAACCCCTCCTTCAGCTTCTTCGGACCTTGCGCTGACCGGTTGGATATCCGCGCAATAACAATCCCTAAGAAAAGAAGAATAACAAGGTGATTACCGTCTCCACGGATTTAACCCCTCCTTCAATTTCTTGGACCTCGCGCTCCACCGTTTTGCCCGTCCACTGCTCACGTTCGAATCCACGAACGCACGCTTCGAATCCACGAAACGCCTTTAGCACACCGAATCCACGATGCCACGTCGAATCCACGACGCAAACTCAGTCGATAAGAATATTGACTTCGATGGTGATCCTTTGCTTAGATTATCAATGAAGAACCGTATAAGAAATCTCTAAGCAAAGATTAGATCAATTCGACAAAAGATATGTTCTTGAAAGAACCATCGAATTGACCTAAAAGAGGCTATAAAGAAGATCGATAAAAACCTAGCCTCTAGGGTTGCTCTCAAGAGTTTTATCAATTGATCGGCCGTAGCTCCCACGTTTTTGAGAAACCCTAAGTGTCTATTTATAGTTTAGAAACCTTTGGAAAGAGATAAGAATCAAAAACATACCTTATCTGGAAATTTTCAGGACGGCGATCCGGATCGTCGTAACGAGATTGACGATTCCAGAAAACCAAGGGTTCGGGATCCGGATTGCAAGGCCCGATCCGGATCGTTCATACAAATCAGAAAACTTAACATTCGGGATCCGGATCGGAAATTGCATGGATCCGGATCGAAGTCTTGTATGAAGCAACAACCTTCGGGATCCGGATCGTTGGCTCTGATCCGGATCCTGAACATGTCCGAACACCAGTTTTTGATTATTATGCAATTAAAAGTTCATCCAAGTGTTTCTACACTATAAGAAAGTATTCGGATCACCACAATTATTTAGTTAAACATACCTGATCCTCTTGAATACTTTCTTCTTGAGATTGATGTAACTGATCCACAATTCTTCAACTTCAATCTTCAAGATTCAAGACAGTGAGTGTCAACTTGAGCTCTTGTTGAATCTTCTCTAAGTCTTTGATTGCTGATTGACAATTTGATCCCTTTAAGACTCCGACTCAACTCACTGACTTGACTCACGAAATATGCCAACACCAAAATGCCGTAACAAAGAATAGTATTTATGAGGTATACTGAGGACTTGCATGATTTGGATATCTATGTCGATGATTAGTGTAAGCTTACCTAAGATAATATTACCCTATGTGATTATGTAACATGCCATGTTAGCACATAGCCTTTTTTGTGGTTGGTTTATGCGATGGGGCAGGATTATATAGCTATGTGCGGATTTTTACTCTGAGGAGTTATTATGATCGAGGATTATGGACAGGTGTAGGCATTGGTGATTTTGGCATGTGGTTTACTCTCTTACATTCTTCTTGAGAACAAATGTATGCTTGTATGGACATATAGTTAGGCCACCTTCTATCGCTACACTACTTATTGGAACTTGACTTAGGAGAAACCATGTTATCCTTTTCTCCTCCTTTGTTAGTCAGGCGGTCTGTGTTGCTCGGGTGTGAGCAGGGGTCTGGGGTAGTGTAGCCGGGACATTGGTGTCAGGGACGGGTTGTGCTGGATTGCGGTTGGCAGGGTTTTGCGGTGACCGCGGACTTTGGGCGGTTGACCGGAGGTCGGCTATAGGACTTGGTTATAGACGGCAGGGTATTGCGGCAACCGCGGATATTGGGCGGTTGACCGGATGTTTACTTTTGCATTAGATTGGGTATTAGTTTTCTCTAGTGGACGGAGATTCCCACTATTTGAGTACTTTTGCATCTGATTGAGGGCCGAGGCTTTCTTTAGTGGTTGAGCTTTCCCACTTTGATCAGAGTCATGATCCAGTCCTGCTGATTTATGTTACTATTATACTTATCACTGAGATACTTTACTCGTGTGGGTCTCTCCCCTCGAGTTCCACTCCGGAGTGTGTTACTGACAGGCTTTGAGTCCTTGAGACTCCTTTTCATCGGTGTTATGCGTCGGCCAGCATACCCGATACAGGCAAGGCACAGCACGCAGTACCAGTTTTACTGGTGGCACTAAATTGGGTTTATTACAGACATTTGCTTTATTGTTGCACTCGTGTCAAGGGGACCGAGTGGAGTCTAGTAGCTGTGTTTAGACCAGTGCTAGTGTTGTTGGGAACCGTTTGGGGATTGACGGTGGTCCCGAGGTCGTTGTGAGTTAGTCGACCGTTGTGCGAGAGGTTTGGTGATCTTGAGGCTATCCGTTCTGAGAGAGAGCGTGGATTTTGACTATAGCCTGCATGAGCCACTGCTCGATAGCGAGTTAGTCCGTTTGGACGCCCTACATAATTCCTGTCCGTCAGCGAGAGGTGGTTGTAGGTGGGCGCAGGTTTGACTGGACCAGATGTGGCAGTCAGCTCGATTGGGTCGATTGTGCACTTCATGTGCTAGTGGTTGCATACCATTCTTTGGTTCTCCCCTTTTGAGCATTTAGATAGAGGCATAGTAGCTATTGAGAGTCTCCAGCTTTCTTATTTCAGTCTTTACTGCTTTGGTTATCTTATGCCTCTAGTGGACTTAGTGGGCAGATCGTCGGGCCTGGTGGCGGTACCCACTGAGGACTCCCTTTTTAGGTGTAGTTCTCACACCCGTTGGGGGTTTTCCCCCTCCCCTTCTTTTCTCTCCTTTGTTTTGCAGAGTCTTAGCGAGTGTTGCTGATTCTGCGGTTGTTGATAGAGGTGAGGGAGTCGCGTGCTAGATCCCTACCCGTCGTTGGAGAGTAGCGGTCCCCCTTCTGAGGAGATCTTCAGTAGATTAGCTATTTTATTTTCCTCTTTTGAGAGACTGATGTAGTGAGGATATGATATGTATTGAGAGCTTGTACACTGATGTATTTACTGGAGATACCTCCCTGTTGAGTTCTGAGTTTTGTATATGAGGATATTGTATGGTTATCATTTTTGGGAGATGGACATTGTTGTATTATTTCCAGTTGTATAGTGATTGATTTTAGTTTACAGCAGGTTTTTATTTATAGCTTTGATATCTGCTTAGCTGTAGTACTTTTCTTGCAGGTAGGACGCTTCGCCTATGCGGGTTTGGTATAGGTGGCGGATCTGTTGGCGAGCCCGGGTCACAGTTTCGACCCCGGGGCGTGACAACTAATCTACTGAAGATCTCCTCTGAAGGGGTACCGCTACTCTCCAACGACGGGTAGGGATCTAGCTCGCGACTCCCTCGCCTCGATCAACAACCGCAGAATCAGCAACACCCGCTAAGACTCTGCAAAACAAAGGAGAGAAAAGAAAAAGGAGGGGGAAAACCCCCAATGGGTGTGAGAACTACACCAAAAAGGGAGTTCTCAGTGGGTACCACCGCCAGGCCCGACGATCTGCCCACTAAGTCCACTAGAGGCATAAGATAACCAATGCAGTAAAAACTGAACAAGAAAGCTGGAGACACTCAACAGCTAGCATGCCTCTATCTAAATGCTCAAAAGGGGAGAACCAAAGAATGGTATGCAACCACTAGCACATGAAGTGCACAATCGACCCAATCGAGCTGACTGCCACATCTGGTCCAGTCAAACCTGCGCCCACCTACAACCACCTCCAACTGACGGGCAGGAATTACGTAGGGTGTCCAAACGGACTAACTCACTATCGAATAGTGGCTCATGCAGGCTATAGTCGAAATCCACGCTCTCTCTCAGAACGGATAGACTCAAGATGCTCAACCTCTCACACAACGACGGTCAAAGTACTCTCAACGACAGGGGACCACCGTCAAACCCAACGGCTCCCAACCACACTAGCACTGGTCTAAACTCAGCTACCAGACTCCACTCGGCCCCCAGGCATGAGTGCAACAATAAAAGTATCTGACCGAAATAAACCCAATCAAATGAACCGGTATAAAACTCGGTACTGCCTGCTCTGTCATCAATCTCACGAACTCAGTATCTCCACTGTCCAACTGACCGGCACCCAACACGGTCTGACCGGCACCAAACACGGTCTAAAGCCTACTCCGGAGTGGCACTCGAGGGGAGCGACCCGCACGAGTAAAGTATCTCAGTAACAAGTATCATAGTATCATAAAATAGCAGGACTGGATCACGACTCTGATCAAAGTGGAAAAACCCATCCACTAAAGGGAAACTCGATCCCTAATCTGATACAACAGTAAACAGTAAGTGGGAAACCCCATCCACTAAAGGAAAATCTGATACCCAATCTGATGCACAAGTACATATCAGGTCAACCGCCCAATATCCGCGGTTGCCGCAAAACCCCACAAGTCCAAAAACTAATCCAACCTATCCCAGACACAAAGTCCCAACTACACTATCCCAAACCCCTGCTCGAACCCGAGCAACACAAAATAGAATCTAGAAAGAAAGGGGGAAGAATAAACATGGTTTCTCCTAAGTTAGATTCCAACATGATAGTGTAGCAATAAAAGATGGCCTATCTAGATGTCCATACAAGCATGCATTTGTCCTCAAGGAAATGAAAGGGAGTAAATCACATAATAGCTCCACAAAGGTAAAGACAACATGCTAGAATCCCTAATGAACTACACCTGTCCATAATCCAGGGTCCATCAAAGGAATGATCAGAATAATACCCGCACATAGATATAGCCTCCTACTCCATCGAGTAATCATAACATAAAAGACTATGTGCAACAAGGCATGCTAAAAGATCACTACTATAGTATATCAATTTGCATGATCTAGGCCATTCCACAAGCTTCCATCTCGATGCTAAATGTTGTACAATTAAACATGCATGCTAACGATCACATACAGAATTAGAGAACCGTCCACCGGTTCTGGAGATGAAGCAACCCACCTGAAACGCTTTCCGTAGGCAAAGCTGAAGTCGGTGAAGTGCGTAGCCACTTGCAACAACATCCGTCGAAACCGCACCCTTGGCTCACCATCGCTCGCGCCTCAGCCACAACCACAACACAGCCATCACCGTCACCAAAACTGCTGTCAAAAGCCCACAAACAACACCACGGTCAACACCGAAAAACAACACTTGCTGTTTTACAAACCAGCACAGAAAAAGTGGGTTTTTCACATGCGAGAAATCATCCGAAAAATCCAGAAAAATAACGGTTGTGATCCTCGTGACGAGTAGATACAAATCGAGTGTTTATACACCTTGTTCCGACACCTGTAGCCCAAGATATACATATAACATTGCGGTAACATCCAAAATTTCGGCATAAAGTTCGTAGATTTTTAGAAATTAATCTAGCAGGAATTCCACTTAAGTATCAACAGAAAAAATGTTCCTCTTAACCCTGTTAACACATCCATACAAATAAATCCCCTAAAAACATGCTGAATCCAAAGATATCACCATACAAACATGCAATTCCAACAAAACTCTACTCTGTGAAAACCACCACTACAGGGCTGGATAGATTGGGAACTTTACCTATCCAAATGAGCGCCAAATACAGTGAGAATGGTGGCAATGGATTCCTTGTCGAGAGTAGATAGAGATCGAGCTAAAGAACTTTTAATTCTGAGCTCGTATGAAAGAGAAAACCCAAAATTACTCCAAAGTGTCCAATAATAAGATCTGTGTGCGAGGGTTGTGGGAAAACCGGAAATTCTCCAAGAAAACATATGATCCAAGCAAAACACTGAATATGAAGTTTGTAGATTTACCTGTCGGGGAGATCCACTCCAAATTTCAGCTCAAAATACCGAGAAACAAAGACTGAGGAATTTTTGCACTAAAAGGTGACAGCGAAGCTCCGAAATCCAGCAATGGTGCTTGTGCTCCACCATGGGAAAGAAGATGACCAAGCTAGCTCTAATGGCTCACCCAAGATGATGAATTTGAAGAAGACATGTTGGTTATGATCTGCACAAAACCCTCCAACAATCCATGGTCCATGGAGGAAGAAGGAGGAAGAAGAAGAAGGAGAAAAGAAGAAGAGGAAGAAGAAGAAGAAAGGAAAAAGAATTAAAACAAGCCTCTCTCTCTCTCTCTCTCTCTCTCTCTCTCTCCCACACACCACGGTCAAAGTGTGTATGGCTGGCCCATCATGGCCAGCCACATGGCAGCCTGGTGTGCCTGATGGACCACACTCCCAACACCGGACCAATGGGGTGTCGCCACGTGGCACCCCCGGTCCACAGCCTATCCATGCACTCGAAAATCCCCCAAAACTTCCGGTTGCCCATTTTTGTTCACCCGGACTCCGAAAAATACAACCAAATAGTCGATTTCCATAGTTTTTCCGTGCTGAATCCAAATACGATGTCCGTTTTGCTCGAAACTGCCTCTAAAAATTTACAAGGGCATCCGAACACACCAACTCGATCCATTTTTCGCGCTGAGTCCATTTTTGAAGTCCGATTTGCGCGCAAACACCTCCAACACGCAACAAAAGCCTCCAGAAGCTGTTGAAACCACAGTAAATCTATCGCGGGGATTCGGGTCCTCACACATTCACACATCACTATATGCGTATGACAATTCGTCTTGGTATCTGGATAGTGGTTGCTCACGCCACATGACCGGAGATAAAAATATTTTTCAAACCCTTGAGAAAACCTTCGGAGGACATGTAGTTTTTGGAGATGGAAGATCCTCAAAAATAGTTGGCAAAGGAACAATTGCTATTCCAGATGGCCCGGCTTTAAACAATGTTTTGTTTGTTGAAGGCCTTAAGACTAACCTCATAAGCATTAGCTAACTTTGTGATGATGGTTTTTCAGTTAATTTTTCTTCTGTAGAATGTCTTGTAACTGATGTAAATCATTCATTCATTTTGAAAAGGGTTAGGTCACAGAACAATTGCTATGTAGTTCCTGGTAAAACAAGTCAAAAATTGTAACCTAGTGTCACTTGATAATTAAACATTTTGGCATGAAAGACTAGGTCACATTAACTTTAAGGAACTATCTAGAATATCTAACAAAGACATAGTTAGAGGTGTTCCTAAATTGAACTTCAAAGAAAACCTTGTGTGTGGTGGTTGCCAAAAGGGAAAACAAACTAGATCCATTCACAAGAATTTGAACCATGTAGGAACTAAACACCCATTAGAATTATTGCATATGGATTTAATGGGGCCAACTCGTCAACCTAGTTTGGGTGGAAAATAGTATATTTTTCTTTTGGTTGATGATTTCTCTAGATATTCTTGGGTAGAATTTTTAAAAGAGAAAGCGGATACTTTTGACTCTTTTCATGATATATGTCATCGTATTATGATTGAGAAAAATGAAAAGATTGTCCGTGTTCGCAGTGATAGAGGTGGAGAATTCATCAATTCAAAATTCATTGATTTTTGCTCTTCAAATGGCATAAAACATGAATTCTCTGCACCTTATACACCGCAGCAAAACGATATAGTCGAGTGCAAAAATAGAGTTGTTCAAGAGATGGCGCGTGTTATGCTTCATAGCCGGAAACTCCCATTATATTTTTGGGCTGAAGCAATTAACACCGCGGTCTATGTGATCAATCGCATCTATTTGCGCCCGGGTACTTTGAATACCCCATATGAGCTATGGTTTAGTAGAAAACCTAATATCAAGTATTTTCGTATCTTCGGGAGTCGCTGTTACATTTTACGCGATCGAGAAAATCTTAGAAAATTTGACTCTCGAAGTGATGAAGGAATTTTTATGGGTTATTCTACAAACAGTAGAGCATATCGAGTATACAATCTTGAATCAAAGACGATGATAGAATCAATTAATGTTAAAGTAGATGAAGTTTCTCATTTGTCTTCTGATAAATCTACTCTTGATATGTCTCTTGATGATGAATCTCCTGCTAATGATATTGCATCTTTGCATGATAAGTCTTCTGAAAATTTTGATGCATCTCATGGTTCTTCTAGTTCATCTAATGTGCAGGAATCATCGCAATTACCCCCGAGTACTCCGTTACCTCAAACGCTTCGTATCTCCAAGGACCATCCTGAATCGAACATCATTGGAGATCCTCAAGAAGGAGTAAGAACTCGGAGACAATTGGAATGTGGAGTCGCATGCTACGTCTCCATGGTAGAACCAAGGAATATTGATGAAGCTCTTCAGGACGAATATTGGATAGAAGCTATGCAAGAAGAGCTCAATCAATTTGAAAGGAACAAAGTATGGGAATTAGCGAAGCCCCCGAAGCAACAAAACATCATCGGTACAAAACGGATTTTCAAGAACAAGAAAAATGAAGAAGGTACCGTCATTCGGAACAAAGCACGATTAGTTGCTCAGGGCTATTCACAAGTTGAAGGTATAGACTTTGATGGAACTTTCGCCCCGGTAGCCCGTCTCGAGTCTATTCGTATCTTATTTGCTATAGCTTGTCATTTTAAAATTAAACTCTTTCAAACTCTTTCAAATGGACGTTAAGAGCGCGTTTTTAAATGGTTTTCTAAATGAAGAAGTTTATGTTGCTCAACCGAAAGGTTTCATTGATCATAAACTTCCAAACCATGTTTTTCGATTGAAAAAGGCTCTTTATGGTCTAAAACAAGCACCGCGAGCATGGTATGAAAGATTGACAAAGCACCTTTTGGAAAAGGGCTATACTCGAGGGGGAGCCGATCGGACACTCTTTGTGAAGCACTTTCAAGACAATTTCATTGTAGCACAAATCTATGTGGACGACATTGTGTTTGGTGCTAAAAAGAATAATGATGCTTCAAAATTCGCCGAAACAATGGAAAACGAATTTGAGATGTCCATGATGGATGAGTTGACATATTTTCTTGGATTGCAAGTTAAGCAAACTGAAGAGGGCATTCACTTGTGTCAATCCAAGTATGCAAAGGAGTTGGTCAAGAAATTTGGATTAGAAGATTCTAAAGACTTTCCGACTCCCATGGGAACTAGCAATAAGGGACTTGGATGTGAATCTCACGGAGAAAAAGTAGACGAGAAACTTTACCGAAGCATGATTGGAAGTCTACTTTACCTTACGGCTAGTCGCCCGGACATTGCCTTCAGTGTTGGGATTTGTGAGAGATATCAATCAGCACCGAAGGAAATTCACCTGAAAGCGGTGAAACGGATCATCCGGTATATCAAAGGTACGTTAAATTTCGGAATTTGGTATCCTATGGGCACATCTCTCGACATAATAGGATATTCGGATACCGATTGGGCTAAATCAGTGGATGATCGGAAGAGCACGAGTGGTGCATGCTTTTACCTTGGCCATTGTCTTGTTGCATGGCATAGTAAGAAGCAAAACTGCATTGCTCTCTCGACTGCCGAAGCGGAATACATTTCAGTGGGAAGTTGTGCAACTCAATTGATTTGGATGAAGAGTGTACTGAGTGACTTCCGCATCCCGGCGACTTCGGTAATAATACTTTGTGACAACACTAGTGCCATTAACATTTCAAAAAGCCCTGTGTTGCACTCAAGAACAAAACACATTGAACTTAGATATCATTTTCTAAGAGAGCTAGTTGAATCAAGTACTTTACAACTTTCTTATGTTTCAATTGAAGATCAATTAGCCGATATTTTGACAAAACCTTTGGATCAAAAATGTTTTATTCATTTGCGTAAAGCAATTGGAATACTTTCTTGGAAATAACCTCCTTTGAACCTTTGCTTAGGTTAGGTTTTGTTTTGTGTTTTGTGTATATAGAACATTAACTGAGCATTAGTTAATTGACTTTAATTGCACCCTTTCATATTTTGAGAAATCTATTATGATTTGGATATCATGATAATTCATTTGATGCAATGATCATTTATATCAATTAGTTCATCTTTAATTGATCAAAGTCAATTCCTCTCTCAATGATCTCTTGGTATAGTTTTTATCTTATTTGATAGTTGAGTTAAGTATGAACACGAGATCAATTTTTGGTTGAATACTGCATATCTTAAATAATTGATAGCCAATTAAGGGGGGGTCTATTATTAAAGTTTCATGCTCAAAAGATGTGGAAAGAGTTACATCCCTAGTGGAGTGTGAAAACTACCACCACATGGAGGAAAGAGCTACCACCTCGGTCGTCCGAGTACTGTGTGCAGCTACCACATGTTTACCAAGCATGGTGAGTATTGTTTATTAAAATGCTTTTTGGAATACTTGACTTTGTCGAATTCCAAGGTTGGTATAAAGTGGGATTTTTTATTGAAAGATGCTCAAAGAGCCACTCCCTACAATATATTGACTAGATAGCATTATCTAATTTATTTGGGATTTCAAATATCTATCGATCTTTGTACTTTATTTTCTTTACTAAATTAATGATTTGATAAACGCATTACACATTAGATCGTGATTGATGTTTCGAACTTGTTCAACTTTAGAGGATTTAATTTTTATAAATTTTCGTTTCATTATTTGGATATTATTGATAGATTTAGCATAATCTATTTCTTTTGATATGAAACGATAATTTTTGTTTAAAGTTGATACACAAAAATGCTTACATTCATTTTCTGAATTTTCTGGAATTTATACAAATTTTTCTGGAGAAAAAGTTGAATCCGATCCGGACTGGATGAATCCGATCTGGATCCCGAACGAGGGATTTCCCTGCGAGAAGCCGATCCGGACTGGACTTCAAACCCGATCCGGACTGCGGCTAGGTTTTAATAGAAACGAAGGGTCTTTTGATTTCTATTCACTTCTAAACTTCTGATTTCTACTTCCTAGAGTTTCTCTTTTTAGAATTCAGAGATTTAGAGCCTTCTCAAACTTGTTTTCTCTCGATTCAAGTAAGTTCTTTTGATCAAAATCACTGTTCTTCACTGTTTTTTCTTTTTCTTCAAAACGTGAGTGAAATTCATGCTACGAATTCAATTCTAAACGGCTTTTGATCAAATTTCTTTTGAAATTAGAACTCTGGACATGTTAGTTTTGTTTCTATGCCTTGTATTCACTTGATTAACAGATTTTTGGGCTTCGATTTCTAAAAATTCAGTTTTAGGGCAAAATTTTGGAATTTTTCAAAATCATGTGATTGATCTCTTTTTAAAATTCTTTTCGCAAAACTAACTTGATTCCTAGTCTCCATACACGATAATGATTGTTTGGGTATGATTTTTCAAAATTTTGAAATTAAATAATTTTTTCGTGTTCTTGAGTTCTTGCTCGCAGGATCTTTGTTTCAAACACTCCAGCAACAATGGTTTTTGGATGGATTCTAGTGTTCATTGTCGCAATGGTTGGCACACGAGCGTCAATTAAAAAGGAGCAAAATAAAGAAAGTCAGGAAGAGACGAAGAATGTCCTTCAAAATGATTCAGAATCAGACGACGAAGATTGGGAAGAAATTTGCAGAGAAATACAACAGGTTGTTGATGAAGAAAACAGGTTCGCTTTAAAGAATAAAAAGCCGATGAAGTCTTGCTCAATGACCAAGCAGTATGCTAGACGAAAGAATGCAAGGGGCAGTGGAATTCACATTAATGAACCTTTTGCCAGAGAACAATCTATTCCTAGAGAATCTTTATGGATTGAAGGTAGAAATGCACCATCTGCATCCTCACTACCTCCTTCGACCTCTAGAAAAGACACGACAGAGGATGATACATTTATGTCCTCCATCCGACAAGAACAGAAGAGATTGTCTGTAGAACAAGAAAGAATGTCCATTGACATACAACGTATCACTTCTGGACAACAACAGATGAATAGAAAATGTTCAAGAATATCAAGACTGCTCAAGGGAATTTTAAACAAATTGGATTGTAGCAGCTCGGACAGGTCAGATCTAGATTGAACATGTTGTTCCAATGTTCTTCTTTTCCTTGCAGGTTTATACTTTTAGTTCTTACCATTTATAATCTTTAACTCCCTTTTATTGTAATTTTGGCTAACTTTCTGTGACAAAAAGGGGGAGAGAACTGAAAACTAAGCACTAACTATTGGAACTTTTGGCAAGTACTTTGGAACTTGGGAAGAGAACATTGAAAACACTTTGTGTTGGAACTTTGTGAACTTTTGAAAGGCGAAGTAAAGGTAAGTATGAAAACTTTGTGTACTTTGAGTACATGCCTCGACTAACTATTTGACTAACTATTTGGGCATGTAATATTACTAACAAGTTGTTTGATAACTATTTTGTTAACTTGTCAAGTGTTTTGACATAACATTTGGATTTTTAATGATTAGGGATATGTGAATTTTTATTTGCTAAATTGTTATACATATCTAATAATTAATGTCATGGCGAGTATAAACTCTATCTCTCTGACTGATTATTGAATGTTTAAATTCTTGAGGTATCTAACGATTTCTTTTGTCAAGAATTATTTCTTTTGCAGAGAGTACAAACGTCTAAGTCTAGAGTCTGTTTTAGGAGTTTATCTTTTGTATTCATGTTTATTTGGATCATACTTGTAAATTTTTGTTGTATGGTGATAGCAACAAAAATATCCTTTTTTTCTTGTTTTTAAAGTGGATTTTGTTTTGTCACGAAACCGCAAAAGGGGGAGATTGTTAAGGATTTTGTTTTAGCGTATTTCGTGAAGAGGTATAAGTTTTGAAGATTGAAGACGGAGAATTGTGGATCAATTACACCAATCTCAAGAAGAATGGATTCGGAATGATCAGGTACGTTTAACTAAATAATTTTGGTGATCCGAATACATTTGTGTAGTTTAGAAACACTTGGATAAGTTTTTATTGCATAAAAATCAAAAACTGGAAAAGTTGGATGTTTAGGATCCGGATCAGACTATTCCAGTCCGGACCCCGAACATAGTTTAGTTCATGCGGAATTCCAGTCCGGACCTCCCCTGTTTCAGTCCGGACCCCGAACTATGTGTTTGCTGAAATCGCATGAACAGTCCGGATCAGGAAATTCCAGTCCGGACCCCGAACTATTTTTTCAGGAAAATTACTGAAAAAAGACGACAGTTCGGATCAGCCAAATCCAGTCCGGACCGTCGTGCGGGAAAAATTCTGTTAAGTCAGTTTTTGATGCTTATCTCTTTCCAAAGGTTTCTAACCTATAAATAAACCCCAATTTCATCTTTTAGGGTAATCCAAGAAGGACGGAGAATTAATCGAGATAATCGATAAATTATAGAAAAATCCACAAATATAGAGAAGAAAGGAAAACACGATTAAATTCATGTTTCTTCATCTATATTGTTCAATTTGATTCTAGGGTTTCCAAACTCCTATTTTTCGTAGAATCAAATTGAAGAATACTTAGATGGTATTTCCTTATCTATCTTTGATCTAAGTATTCGGAGGATCATCACCAAATAAAACATCGATTTTACCAAGAATCGGCGCGAGGATTCGCGTGGCCTTGTGGATTCAAGGTGCTACCGCTCACGTGGATTCGGAGCGGGGTGCGTTCGTGTGATCGAGACATGCCGCATTGGTGAAGACCGTGGATTCTGTTGGACGTCATGGATTCGACGTTGGACTTCGTGGATTCGAAGTTGGACGCAAATCGTGGATTCGAGGAGCGTTCGGAGCGAGCGGAGAAGATCAACTAGGAGCGTATGGAAAAGGTTGAGTCGTAGGGTTACGGTAAATCACCTTGTACGTGTTTAATCTTAGTGGATTTTGCCGTGTTATCGGTCCCGTGGTTTTTTACTCTTGTGATGGAGTTTTCCACGTAAATCTTGCGCACTTTATTTATTTTTCGCATTGTGTTATTTTTTTTGCAACGATTTGGTGTGTTTATTGTTTTCACCTATTCACCCCCCCTCTAGGTGGTTTTTCCCCTATTCAGATCCGTTTTACTCATAACCCACAAATTCTTCTCATAGTCCTTCAATTGCCGTGAAGCATAGGCAATTACCCTACCATGCTGCATCAGTACACAGCCCAGGCCGCTGTGAGAAGCGTCGCTGTAGATCACAAATCCCTCTCCCATAACCGGAAGAGCAATGATAGGAGCCGTCATCAACCTCTGCTTCAGATCCTCAAAACTGCTTTGACAAGTCTCACTCCAAATAAACTTAATCCCCTTCCCGGTCAGACGCGTGAGCGGAGTGGAAAGCTTCACAAAGCCCTCCACAAATCGACGATAATAACCCACCAAACCTAGAAAACTCCACACCTCGGTGATAATCGTCGGCCTCGGCCAATCTCAAATAGCATCCATGTCATGCCCCGGGGGTTCAAACGCGTGGAAGGGGAGCCACCGATGCTCCGTATTCTGCTTATATTTTTTTTTTGAAGTACAGTCCACCCCGGCGCGTGCCCAGACCCGCCGCATATACAATTTCACTCTGCAAACGGGCAGAGTCTCCTTTGTATATGCACGGCGTCCTGATTACATCATACATTCAATTCAAGCTTTAACCACACTAATCGAAGCACAAATACTTACACCATGCATTTCCAACATTTCATCGACATTCACACATAAACCGGGCCGACTAATTTAAAAGGATAAATAATCACAGGGTTTTGAAAGCGGCACCCACCCAACGCCGTTGTTTTAGAAAATCCGTTTCAAAGCCACATAAATCCACAGAATTTTGAAAACGGCACCCACCCGATGCCGAATTTTGTAAAACTAGTTCGAAATCACATAAATTCCACAAGGTTTTAAAAACCGGTGCCTACACGACACCCACGTTTTAAAAGCGGTTTTCACAAACGGTTTTCTTTGTTTTTCATAGTTTAAAACGGCCAAGAAGGAAAAGAACAACATTCATTCGCAAATATGAAAGAAGAGGCAACATCCACTTCGATCCCACGGGGGTATCACAATCCATGACTAACTAACATAAATAATAAAGGAAAAGGGAAAGAAGAGTCACTGTGTCTGAAGTCGCTAAATGTCAGAACAGCACTCTCGCGGCCTCACCAGTGCCCTAGCACTCGCCCCTGGACGAACCTGTCACGGAGTGGGAAGTCAGGGACTAGAAATAACATAATAAGCAAAAGGCTAAAATAAGGCAAACCACGGTAACCAGAGCAACCGTCCTCCTCAGACACCGTCAACAACAATCACACCCTGCACCAAGCAAAACCGGGCACCTTTCCCGACAACCGCACCGAGCCCCTGCCCCGGTGTCCCCCGCCGAGCACCTGCCTCGGCCGCCGAGCACCCGCCTCGGCATCACCGCTCACACTGTCACGCCCCGGGGTCGAAACTGCGACCCGGGCTCGCTAACAGATCCGCCATCTGTTCGAAAACTGCCGTACAGACGAAGCGTCTAACCTGCAAAGACAGAACTACAGCTACACAGATATCAGAGCGGATAAAAAGCTGTACTATAAAATTTCACAACTACGGAGTTGCAACAACACATAGCCTATCTCCCAAAACAAGATGATACAAATAGAAGTCCCCCTATACAACATCTACAAATCCAACTGGGAGATAGCTAAACAGGAAATAAAGCCAAACATAATCAACTCCCACAGTCTGGGATGGTACGTCTACCTCACTCTAAAGTGACAATGCTGGTAGGGAACTATCGCGCGACTCCCTGTCCTCGGTCCGTCCAGTCAAGCTTGGCAGGAACGGAAGAAAAGCCTCAGCAACCTGTCACCGACAGAGGGTGTGAGAACTACATCCTACAGTAGTTCTCAGTGGGTACCGTCTCCAAGAACCACGGTCTGCCCACTAAGTCTACTAGAGGCAAGAGATAACAGAAAAGACTGTGATAAAGAAAATAAGCTGGAAAAGAATCTACAGCTATCATGCCTCTATCTACTATGCTCAATAGGAAGGGACTATGGATGATGGTATGCAGCCACTCACTGCTGACAATATGTCACAAGTACTATGCTCAAGTAACTCTACTATGACACATGCTATGCCAACACTCTCTCAGTGTAACCCATATCTCATCGACTGCCCCACAGGGTCCAGTCGAGTCAAGCCTGCGCCCCCTGGTGTATCAACCAGGGTGTCCAATCGGACAAACTCGATATCTCACAAAGTGACCCCATGGTAGCTCGGCCAGGGGTATCAAGCGACCTCTAGTATATGAACTAGGCGCATCATCGCAGCCTCGTCAGGCTCGGTATCATCATCGCAGCCTCATCAGGCTCGGAATCATCAACGCACCCGGGGCGTAGCTCGAGGGGTGCGACCCCACCGAACTCAGTATCACAACTGAATCACTGTCTCACAAGTGGCTCCTGCAGGCTATAGTCCACGATCAAACAGATCGATATCTCGATGCTCAAAGCACAACTCGGTCGGAGAACCCTCCACGACTCAATCTCACAACACTGACCCGCTCAACGAAAGTACCACACAGCTGGGACCACCGTCTCTCCCAACGGCTCCCACAACAATACCCCACTGAACTCAACACACAAACTCACGGCCGGAGATGCTCCACGGCTAGATATGCGAAGGGTCCGAAACCCCAGGAGACTAACACCTACGTCCCCAAGAAAGAGAACAGCCCTTAGAACCCAGATCACTCGAATCCGCTCGGGTGGATAAGTTTATAAGAAACCATGTCATTTATTTCAGAAAACCATTCAATCTGAGAGAAATCCATCTTTTTAATGATTTTTAGTCTTTTTAGGAAAACCCTTTGAAATCAAGTTTTATGCCCAAGCCTCGAGGAGCTAATGCCCTCGTCCTATCAAACAAGAACAGACTCAGGCGACCTTGCGAGGCTTGGAAGAAACATTGGCTGACTAAAATCAGGTGTTCGTCCAAAAAGGTTCTGGGTTCAAGGTCCTGCTAACACAAGTGCACCACGATCACAACACGGTGGTGACGGGAAGAACAGCGGAAAGTAAAACCCCGGGACCACCGTTTATCTGAAACGGTTCCCCACACACTAACACTGGCCTAACCCAGCCACCAGACCCCACTCGGCCCCCCGGCCCGAGTGCAACACCCGTCCCACAACACTCTGACCACTCAGCCCACTACCCGGGCGAGGAATCTCTAAGTCCAGAAGGATATGCAATGGGTGGGATGTCTAAAGCATAAAAGAACCTAGCCCAGATTAAGGTTCTCAATTGGTCTGGTCAAACACAAGCACATATGACGGGGGTGCTAGTTAAGTTCCAAGAAAACACTTAAACTAGCATGCAATCCTATCACAATAGAATTAGAAGGAAGTCCGTAGACTTGGAGAGAAAAACCAACCCACCTTAGCTAGCCACCAATTGCTTGTCGACACCTGCAATTGGGCTCAGCGGGATTACCTTGCCTCCACGAGGTCTGCACGCAAAACGGGCACGCTGTGTCCAACCACAAGACCGCGCTCTCAGCGAATGCCCCAAGCCAGCCCGCGGCTCAACGCGGCGGAGAAACTCACAACCAGCCCCGACGGAAGCAAAAAACAGCATTGCAAGCTGCCAGGAGCGAAGAAATCGCAAAATCAATCAAAATGGTCAAAACCGAGCATCCGACGGCGAAAAACAGCCTCCGTCGGCGAAAATAGCCTCCGTCAGCGAAAACCAGCGCCCGACGGCGAAAAACAGACTCCGACGGCGAAAACAGCGCGCGGCGGCGAAAACCAGCCTCCGTCGGCAAAAACAGCCTCCGTCAGCGAAAACCAGCGCCCGACGGCGAAAAACAGACTCCGACGGCGAAAACAGCGCGCGACGGCGAAAACCAGCCTCCGTCGGCAAAAACAGCCTCCGTCAGCGAAAACCAGCGCCCGACGGCGAAAACAACGCAAAATCTGCTAGCGACACAGTTCGCGAAAACCCTGCGAAACTGCTCGCGAAAACCGCTCGCGAAGAACTGCTCAAAAATCTGCTCACAAACTGCTTGAAAAAACTGCTCAAAACCGGCTTGCAAAAACAGCTTGCGAAAAACTGCTCCGTCGGCGAAAAACTGCGCCCGACGGTGAAAAACAGCTCCGTCGGCGAAAACAGCGCGCGGCGGCGAAAAACCTGCTCCGTCGGCGAAAAACTGCGCCCGACGGCGAAAAACTGCTCGAAAACTGCTTGCGAAAACAGCTCGCGAAATCCTGCGAAACTGCTCGCGAAAACCGCTCGTGGAAAAATCCTGCGAAAACAGCGCCGACGGTGAAGACGACGCCCGACGGCGAAAAACAGCGCCGGCACGCAAACCGAGGTGCAGCCCGCCGTCCGGGAGCACGCCGAGCGTCGGAAGCCCTGCCGTGCGACGAGGGAGTCCCGCCGCGCGGCGCCAAACCAGGTCGCGCCGCGCAGCGACCTGCTGCGCGGTGACAGAGCGCTGCGCGCGGCGCCCAGCGGCGCTGCGCGCGCAGCCCGCTGCGCTGCGCGCGGCCCTGCCGCGCTCGGCCATGCCGCGCGCGCCCGCGCGCGGCCAGGCAGTGCCGCGCGCGCCTGCGCGCGGCCCTACCGCGCGCGCCCACGCGCGGCCATGCCGCGCGCGCTCGCGCGCGGCCAGGCAGTGCCGCGCGCACCTGCGCGCGGCCCTGCCGCGCGCGCCCGCGCGTGGCCTGGCAGCGCCGCGTGCAGCACTTTGCTGCACGCGGCGCCGCGTCCAGCGGCACGTCGCCGCAGGGTGCTGCCAACAGCAGCACCCTGGCGCCGCGCGTGCGCCGTTGCGCGCGCGCGGGGCCGCCGGCGACGGAAAGGTTTAAAAAAAATATAAAAACCCCCGATAAATCCAATAAATCCAAAAATCCATTTTTTTAGCTTTTAAAAACCAACGAAAATCCCAAAGCTCTCCAACAAAGAAATTTGTAAATAAAAAGCATCAAAATACCCACCTCAAAAATGCATCCACGCTCTTCACGGCCACCACGGGGGAAACCTCGGCCTAGCTCAACTCCAAAACCCACTTGGTCTTCTCCTTCCTTTTCCTCTCTTTCTTTCTTTCTTTCTTTCTTTCTTTCTTTCTCTTTTTTCCTTTTTTTTCTTCCTGCTGCTACAGGGAGCCCCCTTTTATAAAGAACTAAATTAATTAACTAATTAACTTAATCCAAAAATCCAACTCCAACTCACTTTTTGCCTTCGGGCTTTCCGCCGCTGCCCGGAACCTCCCGAACTCCGCTGTAAATCGAAAGTGCACGTGCTCACAGCTTTTTCTCTTCAAAAAGCCCATCCGTTGAGTCGGGGTGCTCAAATCAAATACCGGCTCCAAAATTGCCAGTTCCGACTCACTTTTTGCCTCCGGGTCCTCCGCGTCAGTCCGGAACCTCCCGAACCTCGCTGTAAATCAAAAGTACACGTGTCCACAGCTTTTTCTCCTCAAAAAGCTCATCCTTTGAGTCGGGGTGCTCAAATCAAATACCGGCTCCAAAATTGCCAGTTCCGACTCACTTTTTGCCTCCGGGTCCTCCGCGTCAGTCTGGAACCTCCCGAACCTCGCTGTAAATCGAAAGTACACGTGTTCCAAGTGTTCTTGAATTTCCGGCACTCCACGGTGAAGTCGGTAATTTCCAAATCTCATCCTCAATCGGCATACAAAGCCCGGAAATACCGCGAATCGAGCTGGAGCTTCTGCGTTGATCCGAATCAACCCGGCATCAACTGTAAACTCAAATGCAACATGCCCAAGGCAACTCTCTGCTCCAAGTCATCTATGTGGTTGGCGCGCTATCCAAAGACCCGGTACTTTACACACACCCCCCACCTATGAGGGCCCCCCTTCCTAACGTCACCGTCACGTGGGGTACACGGGTCAACGTACCACTTTTCCGGAAAAGCACACCCTTGCGGTGGCCAAACCGCCGGTGTGCGTGTAGCAAAACAAGAGCCTCATAATCGCCAGTAAATAAAATAATACAACAGGGTTAGTTTGATAATCATAAGATCCACATACTATACACCTTGCCCCGATATGTTATTTCTAATAATACATGCCTATCCCCGAAATCCCCGGAGAAGTACCCAACTCGTGTGTGTCGTCCGGTGTTCGGCTCGTCCGTGACCGTGCGCCTGTTCCCTACGACGTCCCGCACTCCTTGATTCGCGAGGGAAAAAGGAGGAAGAGGGATTGTTCGTCTTCACCCGATCACCCACCGGAAGATCCACCTCCTTCCTTCTCTCTTGGGTCCCCGTGGTAACGTCCCACGCCGGAGGAGAGTTGAGCGAGAGTGACAGTAGGTTGGGTTCCCCGTTCCTTTTCCCTCTCCGATCCCGATCCCAAAACCCTAGCCGCACGAAAAATAACCGAGGAAAAGGAAAAAGGGAAAAAAGTCCCCGGTTAAAACCCTAGTCCCCTAATTAAAACCAGCAGCTAAGGTACCTCGAATAAATTGTGCAGACATTCGCACGGATCCCAGAGCGTCCGAAAAGGCCGTAAACTTCAACATTAATTTCCGGGAGATTCCGGGGTCAGAATTCCGAATCGATCGCACCACTGATCCCCGTATCGCGAGCTCTATCACCTAAAAATACCCGCGAGCCCCGACGGACTGCCGAGAAAACACTTAAAATAAACCCTCAGTCGGATCGTCATAAGTGATATAAAAAGGGGAAAAGCCCAAAATAAAGGTCGGGTCTTACATCACTCACCAGTAAAAACAAGTTTCGTCCTCGAAACTGAACTCTCGCCCGCGGCGAAGAGATCGGGATAGCATTCCCTCATCTTTGGCTCCGGTTCCCAAGTTGCTTCGTGCTCCTCCTGATTGCCCCAAAGCACCTTCACATAGGGGATTGTCCGACTTCGTAACTTTTTGTCTTCTCGGGCTAGGATCCGCACCGGTACTTCCTCGAAGCTCAGGTCCTCGTTGAGCTCGACTGCAGTGACGTCGAGCACCCGCGATGGATCGGGGAGATACTTTCGAAGCATGGATACGTGGAACACGTCGTGAACCCGGTCAAGGTTCGGCGGTAGGGCGAGGCGGTAGGCCACCGGGCCGATGCGCTCCAGAATCTCAAAAGGCCCCACATACTGTGGGCTCAACTTGCCTCTCAACCCAAACCGCTTCACCCCTTTTGACGGCGAAACCCGCAGTAACACGTGCTCTCCCACCTGGAATTCCAAATCGCGGCGTCTCCGGTCTGCGTAGCTCTTTTGTCGGCTCTGGGCGGTCGCCAATCGCCGTCGGATGAGGCGCACCTTTTCCTCGGTTTCCTCCACCAAGTCCGGTCCCAAAAACTTCCACTCCCCCAGGTCGTCCCAACAAATCGGGGACCTACAACGTCTGCCGTATAATGCTTCGTACGGCGCCATACGGATACTCGCCTGATAGCTGTTGTTGTAGGTGAACTCTACAAGGGGTAGGTAGCGCGACCATCCATCTCCCAAATCCAGTACGCAAGCTCGGAGCATGTCCTTGAGGATCTGGATCACCCGCTCGGATTGTCCATCCGTCTGGGGGTGAAAGGCTGAGCTGAAATGTAGCTTGGTCCCCAAGGCTCGTTGTAGACTCTGCCAAAAGTTTGAGACGGACCTTGTGTCTCTGTCTGAAGTAATAGAAGTCGGTATCCCGTGTAGTCTCACAATCTCGCCGATGTAGACTTGAGCCAGTCGATCGCGTGTCCAGGTCGTGTGGATGGGTAGGAAGTGAGCTGATTTCGTTAGCCAATCTACGACGACCCAGATAGCGTCATGTCCCTGCTGCGAACGTGGAAATCCGGTGACAAAGTCCATCGTGATTCGCTCCCATTTTCATTCGGGCACAGGTAGTGGTTGCAATTTCCCCGCCGGTCACTGGTGCTCGGCTTTTACTTGCTGGCAGATTAGGCAGTGCGCTACAAACTGCATCACGTCCCTCTTCAGCTTTGGCCACCAGAAGGTCTGTCTGAGATCCCTGTACATCTTGGTGCCCCCAGGGTGCACCGTGTAGGGGGCGCAGTGTGCTTCAGTCAAGATTTCCTTCTTCAGGTCCGGCAAATTGGGCACTCAAATCCGTCCTTGAAACCGAAGAGTGCCATCTGTCCCCACTGCAAAGTCTCCCTTCTGCTCCGGGGAAATCTTATCCCGTTCCAACTGTAGCTGTGGATCAGCACCTTGGCCTTCTCGAATCCTCTCAAATAGGGTCGGCACGACTGTTAAAGACATTAGTCGTTCGACCGTCCCTGCTGGTACCACCTCCAATCTCAATCGCGAGAATTCCGCGATCAAGTCGTCCTGCTGTGTGATCGTCCCCACTGAAGTCCCTTCTGCCTGTCCCTTCCTGCTCAGGGCATCTGCTACCGCGTTTGCCTTTCCCGGGTGGTATTGAATAGTTAGGTCATAATCCTTCAGTAACTCCAACCACCGTCTCTGCCGTAGGTTCAGCTCTTTCTGGGTGAAAAGGTACTTAAGGCTTTGGTGGTCCGAGAACACGTTACAGTGGACACCAAAGAGATAGTGCCTCCATAGTTTCAGGACAAAGACGACTGCGGCAAGCTCCAGGTCGTGTGTCGGGTAGTTCTGCTCGTAATCTTTGAGTTGCCTTGAGGCATAGGCTATGACTTTTCCTTGCTGCATTAGTACTCCTCCCAATCCTATCCGCAATGCATCGCAGTAAACCTCGTAGTCTTCCCCGGGTGTTGGTAATGCAAGCACAGGCGCTCTTGTTAACCGCTTCTTAAGTTCTTCAAAACTTTCTTGGCATTGGGCCGTCCAAATGAACTTTACTCCTTTCCGGGTCAAGCGGTTCATGGGGGTTGCGATCTTCGAGAAGCCCTCGACAAAACGTCTATAATATCCTGCAAGACCCAGGAAGCTGCGGACCTCTGTTACCGTAGTCGGTTGGGGCCAGTCGGTCACCGACTCTACTTTCTTAGGATCCACTGCGATTCCTGCGGCTGAGATGATGTGCCCTAGAAATCCCACCGCGCGAAGCCAAAACTCGCACTTCTTAAGTTTGGTGAAAAGCCTCTGATCCCTGAGAGTCTGCAGAACAATCCGTAGATGCTCCTCGTGCTCCTCGTCGGTGTTTGAGTAGATCAAGATGTCGTCAATGAAGACCACTACGAACTGGTCCAGGAAGGGTCTGAAAACTTGGTTCATCATGTCCATGAATACCGCTGGGGCGTTAGTAAGCCCGAACGGCATTACCGTGAACTCGTAGTGGCCATACTGAGTCCGGAAGGCCGTCTTGGGAATGTCCTCGTCTTGAACTCTGCGCTGGTGGTAGCCCGACTGCAGGTCAATCTTTGAGAAGACCGTTGCTCCGCGCAGTTGATCAAAGAGGTCGTCAATCCTGGGTAAGGGGTACTTGTTCTTCACTGTGACCTTGTTAATTTCTCGGTAGTCGATGCACAGCCGCAAGCTTCCGTCTTTCTTTCGCACAAAGAGTACCGGTGCGCCCCAAGGTGACACACTCGGTCTGATAAATCCCTTGTCTAGAAGATCTTCAAGCTGCGCCTTAAGTTCTTTCAACTTTGCAAAGGCCATCCTGTAGGGAGCCTTCGTCATTGGTCGAGTGCCGGGTGGAAGCTCGATCGGAAAAACAACCTCCCGCTCGGGGGGCATCCCCGGCAGTTCGCTAGGGAAGACATCTGGGAAGTCCTTCACCACCGGGATGTCGGAGAGTGCCGTAGAGGGTCTCGTGGTCGAGTCCACCGACACCAAGTAGGCCACGCACCCTCCCTCAATCAGTTTCCTGGCTCGCGATGCTGGAATGATGGAAGAAAAGGAAACGCTCTTGCACGCCAAATACACGTTCTCTGGAAACTCAGGATACAACAGCCGCACCTGGCGTTTCTCACAGTCGATCACTGCTTGGTACCACGTGAGCCAATCCATTCCGAGTACTACATCATACTCCTTTATTGGGATAACTACCAAATCCCAGGGGCAAGGGAGCCTCCCCATCCTTATTGGGCAGGAAGGAACAAGGTTGCGGGCCTCCAAGGGCCCCCCCGCAGTTTGGACAGACAAAACACTAGATAAGGGTCTCTCCTCAAAACTATGAGTCAATGCGAAATCACAAGACATAAACGAGAGGGTTGCTCCGGTATCGAAAAGAGTTCTAGCACGGTAAACTGAAATGAGGGTAATACCTGCCACGACGTCCTCGGGTGGGTCTGCCTGCTGGTAGGCCATCGAATAGACCCTGCCTCCAGATTGTGGTGGCCCTTCCCCGGCTGATCGAGGTGCCGAGAATCTGGGGGCCGATGACATCGGGGCTTTTTCTCGCCCCGTATGCTGTGGTGCTGGCGTGGAAGCTGCCGAAGCTGCTGCTCCTGAGTTCGTGGGGCAGTTGAAACGAAAGTGTCCTTGCTTTCCACATCGGAAACAGTGGTCTTGCCGCTGGGAGCATTCTGTCACCCGGTGCGCCCCGCCGCAGATCACGCAAGGTCTGTCATCCGATCGTTGGCCTCCCCCTGGCGCGCCCCTGGTCCTCTGTTGGGATCTCCACCGCTTAGAGGGTCGGCTCCCACTGGACGAGCCTCCCCCCGAGTACGGCTGAGACCGCTTCCTGTCCTCCTGCTGAGTAGGGCCTCCTCCCCGGGCGCGCGTGACGGCGAAGCCGCGCTCCACGATGGTCGCCCGGTCGACTACCTTCTGAAAGGTGTGCAAGTCCGCCGCTTGCACCACCTGGAAGATATCGCTGCGAAGCCCGTCCACGAAGAGGGTGGCCTTGTGAGACTCGTCCCGTATAACAAAAGGAACGCAGTTCGCCAGCCTCACGAACTCCCGCTGGTACTCCATCACGGTTCGGGTTCCCTGCCTGATGTGGTTGAGGTCGTTTTCTAGTTGTTTCTTGACGCTGCTGGTGAAGAACGCCCCAAACAGCTGTTGCTTAAAGGTGGTCCACGACGGGAGGGCGGTACCCCTCGCGGAGTTAGGGCGTACCGTCTTCCACCACATTCGGGCGTTCCCCCCAAGAAAGTGGATAGCCAGGGGAACCCGCTCGTGGTCTTCCATCAGTAGGTCCTCAAACAGCTTCTCCATTGTATCTACCCACTTCTCCATGACCCAGGGGTCCGTCGTTTCCCCCTCAAACACTGGCGGGTCGTATTTCTTGAAGTCGGCAAGGTTGGCGCGCACGCGTTCCCGCTCGGCCGGTAGAACTGCCCCTTCCTCCGTGGCATTTGCGGCCGCTACGGGAACGGGCAGCACCACGGTCTCCCTTGTAGTACCTCTGGTTGTGGATGCCGGCGTCGGTCCCCCTGCTGCTGCCGAAGGAGCCACCTCTGGTACCGTCTTGTGGGCTAACGGCACCTCGGGCGCCACGGCCCGGGTAGGGGCAGCCCCCGCCTCGGCCTCCATTGCCGGTGGTCCCGTCGCCGGTGCGGTTGGCCCCAGAAGAGGGCCTTGGGCGACCACCGTCGCAGCGGCCTACTGCTGTGTCAGTTGGCGCACATGATCCGTAAGGGTTGCCAACTGACCCGCCATCTCCCGCATTTGCTGCCTCAGGAGTTGGTTCTCCGCGGTCGCCGACGCCGCTGCGTCCGCCCCTGCATCCTCGGCAGTTGATCTAGTTCTGGCCATGATCTGAACACATACACAAACCAGTTACTTCTAGATTAAACTAAGTAACACCGCAAACGCTGGCTCTAAAAGGAGTTATACTAATCCCCCTCCCCCCACCACGAGCACTCGCGTTCTACTGGTCTAACCCAAATTCACTTTATTAATCAGTAGTTAGTGTATTGCGCCCCGTGGATGTTGGGCCCCGACTATTGTAGTTAAAGTTTATCGCTCTGATACCATCTTAATCTATCACGCCTCGGGGGTTCAAACGCGCGGAAGTGGAGCCACCGATGCTCCGTATTCTGCTTATATATTTTTTTGAAGTACAGTCCACCCCGGCGCGTGCCCAGACCCGCCGCATATACAATTTCACTCTGCAAACGGGCAGAGTCTCCTTTGTATATGCACGGCGTCCTGATTACATCATACATTCAATTCAAGCTTTAACCACACTAATCGAAGCACAAACACTTACACCATGCATTTCCAACATTTCATCGACATTCACACATAAACCGGGCCGACTAATTTAAAAGGATAAATAATCACAGGGTTTTGAAAGCGGCGCCCACCCGACGCCGTTGTTTTAGAAAATCTGTTTCAAAGCCACATAAATCCACAGAATTTTGAAAACGACACCCACCCGATGTCGAATTTTGTAAAACCAGTTCAAAATCACATAAATTCCACAAGGTTTTAAAAACCGGTGCCCACACGACACCCACGTTTTAAAAGCGGTTTTCACAAACGGTTTTCTTTGTTTTTCATAGTTTAAAACGGCCAAGAAGGAAAAGAACAACATTCATTCGCAAATATGAAAGAAGAGGCAACATCCACTTTGATCCCACGGGGGTATCGCAATCCACGACTAACTAACATAAATAATAAAGGAAAAGGGAAAGAAGAGTCACTGTGTCTGAAGTCGCTAAATGTCAGAACAGCACTCTCGCGGCCTCACCAGTGCCCTAGCACTCGCCCCTGGACGAACCTGCCACGGAGTGGGAAGTCAGTGACTAGAAATAACATAATAAGCAAAAGGCTAAAATAAGGCAAACCACGGTAACCAGAGCAACCGTCCTCCTCAGACACCGTCAACAACAATCACACCTTGCACCAAGCAAAACCGGGCACCTTTCCCGACAACCGCACCGAGCCCCTGCCCCGGTGTCCCCCGCCGAGCACCTGCCTCGGCCGCCGAGCACCCGCCTCGGCATCACCGCTCACACCCCCCACCTATGAGGGCCCCCTTTCCTAATGTCACCGTCACGTGGGGTACACGGGTCAACGTACCACTTTTCCGGAAAAACACACCCTTGCGGTGGCCAAACCGCCGGTGTGCGTGTAGGAAAACAAGAGCCTCATAATCGACAGTAAATAAAATAATACAACAGGGTTAGTTAGATAATCATAAGATCCACATACTATACACCTTGCCCCGATATGTTATTTCTAATAATACATGCCTATCACCGAAATCCCCGGAGAAGTACCCAACTCGTGTGTGTCGTCCGGTGTTCGGCTCGTCCGTGACCGTGCGCCTGTTCCCTACGACATCCCGCACTCCTTGATTCGCGAGGGAAAAAGGAGGAAGAGGGGTTGTTCGTCTTCACCCGATCACCCACCGGAAGATCCACCTCCTTCCTTCTCTCTCGGGTCCCCGTGGTAACGTCCCACGCCGGAGGAGAGTCGAGCGAGAGCGACAGTAGGTTGGGTTCCCCGTTCCTTTTCCCTCTCCGATCCCGATCCCAAAACCCTAGCCGCACAAAAAATAACCGAGGAAAAGGAAAAAGGGAAAAAAGTCCCCGGTTAAAACCCTAGTCCCCTAATTAAAACCAGCGGCTAAGGTACCTCGAATAAATTGTGCAGACATCCGCACGGATCCCGGAGCGTCCGAAAAGGCCGTAAACTTCAACATTAATTTTCGGGAGATTCCGGGGTCAGAATTCTGAACCGATCGCACCACTGATCCCCGTATCGCGAGCTCTATCACCTAAAAATACCCGCGAGCCCCGACGGACTGCCCAGAAAAACACGTAAAATAAACCCTCAGTCGGACCGTCATAAGTGATATAAAAAGGGGAAAAGCCCAAAATAAAGGTCGGGTCTTACAATCCACCTTGGCCGGATCAATCGCCACTCCAGCAGCTGAAACTACGTGGCCCAAAAAGGTGACCTCCCGTAGCCAAAATTCGCACTTCTTAAGCTTGACATACAGCTTCTTCTCTCGTAGAAGCTGTTGCACTATCCTCAAGTGCTCTTCATGCTCCCCATCACTCCGGGAGTAAATCAATATATCATCAATAAATACTACAACAAATCGATCTAAGTACGGCTGGAATATCCGGTTCATCAAATCCATAAATGCGGCAGGGGCATTAGTCAAACCAAATGGCATCACCGTGAACTCATAATGCCCGTACCGAGATTTGAATGCCGTCTTGGAGATATCCTCGGCCCTCACCCTAAGCTGGTGGTAACCGGACTGGAGGTCGATCTTCGAAAACACCGAAGTTCCCTGTAGCTGATCGAACAAATCGTCAATCCGTGGTAAAGGATACTTGTTCCGGATGGTCACTTTGTTCAGCTCCCTATAATCCACACACAATCTAAGCGAACCATCATTCTTCTTGACAAACAAAACAGGCGCTCCCCACGACGATACACTGGGTCTAACAAAACCCTTGTCCATAAGATCCTACAGCTGCGCCTTCAGCTCTCTCAACTCGGCAGGCTCCATCCGATAAGGTGCCTTCGAGATTGGCGCGGTTCCCGGAACCACGTCAATCACAAACTCTATCTCCTTCTCCGGTGGCATAGTCGTCAACTCAAGGGGAAACACATCGAAAACTCGCGAACAATGGGGATATCCTCGAGTCCCAGTGCCACCGTAGGCACCTCAACGATAGTAGCTAGAAAGGCAGTGCAACCTCTACTCATCATCCGCCTAGCCCTCGCCGAGGAAATAGTAGCTGCGAACAACGTGCTCTGGCAACCTCTGAAGATAAACTCCTCCTGTCCTAGCTCGCGGAGAGTCACCATCCTCTCTCTGTAATCAATAGTGGCAAAGTACCGCGACAACCAATCCATACCTAGTACAATTGTTGGGTTATATGTAATAAGGATCTAAATAGGGGAAAAAACACCTAGAGGGGGGTGAATAGGTGTAAACGTATAAACACTCAAAAATCGTTGCGATAAAAACCCAATGCGGAAATAAAAATAATACGCAAGATTTTTACGTGGAAAACTCCATCACCGGAGTAAAAAACCACGGGACCGATAACACGGCAGAAATCCACTAGAATTAAAACACGTACAAGGTGATTTACCGTACACACTTACGACTCAACCTTTTCCATACGCTCCTAGAGGATCTTCTCCGCTCGCTCCACGACGCTTCTCGAATCCACGATCTGCGCCCAACGCCGAATCCACGGCGTCCAACGTCGAATCCACGACGTCCGACCGAATCCACGGTCTTCACCCAATAGCACCCTTCGAATCCACGAACGTGCCTCGCTCCGAATCCACGAGAGCGGTTGAACCTTGAATCCACAAGGACACGCGAATCCACGCGCCGATTTTTGGGGTAAATCATTGTTTTTGGTGGTGATGATCCGCCGAATACTTAGATCAAAGATAGATCGGAAATACCATCTAAGTATTCATTAGTTTGATTCAACTCAAGATGTGAGTATGAAAACCTAGAATCAAACTAATCAATATAGATGAAGAAACATAGAGTATTCTCTAATGATTTCCTTTCTTCTCTATATGTGGATCTAGAGCCGTATAAGATGATATATGAAAATGACGGCTATATGGATTATTTTGGATTCCACCCTAGAAAAAGAGTCATAGGGTCTATTTATAGGTTAGAAACCCTAGGAAGGAGATAAGAATCAAAAACCTAACATTTCTGGAAATTTGACGGACGGCGATCCGGATCGGATTTGGCGATCCGGATTGCAGTAGCAATAAAGACGGTTTCCAGAAAATCACACGTTCGGGATCCGGATCGGAATGCCTGATCCGGATCGTTCATACATTTCAGAAAACTCAACGTTCGGGATCCGGATCGTGAGATGCTGCGATCCGGATTGAAGTGATGTATGAAACAACAACCTTCGGGATCCGGATCGCTGGCTCTGATCCGGATCCTGAACTTGTCCGAACACCAGTTTTTGATGTTTATTCAAAGAAAGATTCTTCCAAGTGTTTCTACACTACAAGAAGTATTCGGATCACCAATAAAATCTTTAGTTAAACATACCTGATCCTTTTGAATTCTTCTTTCTTGAGATTGAGTTAAATGATCCAACTTCCTTCACCTTCAATCTTCAAGACTTGAGACTTTCACGAAACTACGCCAACTCAAATTCCGTAACAACAATGTCAAAATCCTGGAGCTGCCGCAAGATAAGCAAGTCTGCCGGCAGGATCCAAGGTCCCAATTGTACTGGGCAAGCCTCACAATACTCCTCAACATGCAAAACATGATCTGGAATCCGAACCTCTAATGGATGCGACAAGGAATCTATCTCTATACCATATAGGGATGCAAATGTCTACCAATAAAAGAATACGATGCTCCAGTATCAAACAAGGTACGAGTCCTAATGCCGGAAAGTAAAGTAATACCTGCCACCACATGGTCAGCTGCTGAGGAGTCCTCCACCTAGGCGGCATAGACTCGATCGCTCTGAGATGGAGGCCGGTAGTCGGTGGGGTGGGAAGAAGATGGACTGCTCGCTAGAGCATAGGGTCGCTGAGTTGACGGTCGCTGCTGAGGTACGAAGGGAGTCGACGCCGAGGAAGGTGCCGCTGAGGTCGAAAAAGGGCATGAAGTTCGCATGTGCCCCGCCTGCCCCCAAGCATAACAACGTACCCAACGCTGGTCACAGGTACCGGCAAGATGCTGACCTCCACAAAAGATGCATCTGTCGGGAGACCGGAGCTGCCTCGACTGTTGCTGAGACTTCTGCTTCTCGGCTGCGATCTCTGCTGCTGCTGCTGCTTTTGCTGCTGTGGCCTTTGGGATCCACCAGGCCCTCGCCGCTCAGAACACCCACGGCCAAGAAACTGAGGCCGCGGCGGTCGTGGCAGTCTCCACGAACTGGCCTGTCCCCCGTCGTCGGGTACTGGTCGCTTCCTGTCGGAGCTCTGTGCGACCATCCCGCCTCGCCTCGCGACCACTGTGTCGCCTCTCTCCACCCACTGGGCATGAACCAAGGTATAAATCTCGCTGCGGAGACCTGCCTCGAATAACTCCACCTGGTGGGGACCATCGCGGGCAACAAAAGGCACGCAGTTAAGCAACTAATTGAACTCCTGATAATAGGCCTGAACTGATCGGTCGCCCTGCTGTAGGTTCTTCAAATCATCCTCCAGTTTCCTCTTTATGCTAGTCGAGAAGTAGGTTCCCAATATCATCCGTCGGAACTCGGACCACGGTAGCTGTGGGGTAATCTGAAACTCCAATGGTTCCACCCGATGCCACCAGGAATTAGCATCTCCGTCCAGGCAGTGTACCGCCATATGAACCCGGTACCTCAAGTCGATGAAGAAATCCCTGAACAGCTTCTCCATCGCTGCCAACCATGCTCCAATCTCCCAAGCCTGCGTGTTCTGCCCCGAGAATCTGGGCTATCCATGCTGACAAAACTTGGCGAACTTGTCAGCTATCTCCTGCTCCTCCACCGAGGTCAATGGCTGGATCGCTCCCTATGATCCGCTACTCGACGATGGCGTCGTCGGTACAGGTGGTACCACTGGTGGTGCCAGGGCCTCAAACACAGTCGGGGGCGGTGCCTCTCTCTGGGCAAGCAACTGATCGATCCTCTGCTCCTGCCGGCGATGGCTCTCAGCCAGCTAGGCCACCAAGGCCCTCAACTCACTAAGCTCAGAAGGCCTGGATTGCTTCGGCTCCTCCGGGGGTGTAGGGGTACCCCGGGTAGGAATCCGACGTCGGGGAGGCATCCTGCCACAAGAAAACATACGTCAGTAACAAAACGCCGGGTGTAAACCAGAACCCGGGCCCGTCTACAGATCCGCCGTGCACACGGTATTTCCCGCGTACACGAAGCGCCGGTAAACTGCTCAGATATAAGAGATATAATAAAAGAGCATAAAAACAGAGCTGAACTAAAACTACTACATCTCAGACTGAAGCTGGAAATAAAGAAAAGTACAATAGTAAATAAGCACAAGTGTCACTCCCAGCTCACCAGAAATATACAAACAGCTGGCTAAAGCCAGACCCAAAAATAAAGGTACAAATACACTGTCTGAGAAGATAAGGGTATATCAAAAGTCCAGCTAGCACACTATCGGGTAGAAGATCTATCTAGTCAGCAATTCTCTTACCTCGATCCGCCGCTGATGGATCAGCAGCTCCCACAGACGACTCTGCAAAACAAAGCGGGGAGAAAAGACAACAAGTATGGGGGTGAGAACTACTATAAAATCAGTAGCCTCCCTTAGTGGGTTAAGCCTCAAACTCTGAATGCCTCTAGATGCAGTGCTAGAAAGGTAGCTATATGAATGCATCAGTAAAGGTGTCTGCCTGAATAAACCCAATCAATGGGCAAGTAAAAACTGGCTCTGCCAGCTCAAACTGTCTCAAGTATCTACTAACAGATCGACACTCACTGACCGGCACTCTCTGTCCGGTACTCACTGGCCGCTGTGTAAATCGCCTACTCCGGAGTGGCACTCGAGGGGTGCGACTCACACGAGTATAGTAACCATGTCACAAGTATCATAAAATAGCAGGACTGGATCACAACTATGATCGAAGTGGAAAAATCCATCCACTAAGGAAATCTGATCCCCCAATCTGAAGCACAAGTAAACATCCGGTCAACCGCCCAAAGTCCGCGATCGCCGCGATACCCCACAACCCGCAATCTGGTATGACCAATCCAGACTTGATAAACTCGGCTACACTATCCTATAACCCTGCTCAAATCCGAGCAATATACAACATGTATCTCAATAAAAGGAGAAAAGGTGCCAACATTGTCACGCCCCGGGTGTAAACTAGAACCCGGACCCGTCTACAGATCCGCCGTGCACACGGTATTTCCCGTGTACACGAAGCGCCAAACCTGCTCAGATATAAGAGATACCAATAAAAGAGCAATAAAAACAGAGCTAAACTAAAAACTAATACATCTCAGACTGAAGCTGGAAATAAAATACAATACATCTGTATAAATGATACATCAGTCTCTCCCAGCTCACCAAAATAAATACAACCTGCTGGCAAAAGCCAGTCCCAAATGTAAAAGTACAACCATCTGAGGAAACCTGGGTACACCAACAGTCCAGCTAACACGCTCATCCTGCCTCGAGATCTACCTACTCAGCCGTCCTCTCTCCTCGACCCGCCGCTGAAAGCCCAGCAGCACCCGCAGAAGACACTGCAAAACAAGGAAGAAGAAAAAGAGAAAAGAAGAATGGGGGTGAGAACTACTAGTAAACCAGTAGCCTCCCCTAGTGGGTAAAACCTCAAACTCTGACACACCCACTAGGTCAACCAGAGGCAAAAAGGAAAGAAGAGTGGTAAGAAATGAAACCGCTGCAAAAGGGAAATCTACCACTACTATGCCTCTAAAATACAGTCCTAGACTGGAATAACCGTATGCAACAATAACCAACCGTCCCAGATGAACCCAATCTGTACCGCCCTCATCATCGGGCAAATAAGCCGCGCCGATGTGATAGCAAAATTCCTGCTGCCGCCCTCATCATCGGGCAAATAAGCCGCGCCGATGTGATAGCAAAACTGTCCATAACTGTCTGGCCCCGGCCTCCGGAGGGGATCTCGAGGGGAGCGACCCACACGAGTAAAGCATCACCGGGCAATAACCGCGCCGGTGTGACAAAAGCATCACCGGGCAATAACCGCGTTGGTGTGATAAAAGCATCACCGGGCAATAACCGCGCCGGTGTGATAAAAGCAGGATTGGATCACAACTATAAAGCCCCAGTGGAACACAACCCTCCACTAAAAGAAAACTGATTCCCAATCAGATGCAAACGTAACCATCCGGTCAATCGCCCAATATCCGCGATTGCCGCAATACCCCACAATCAACAACCAAGTCTCACAACCGACCTCCGGTCAACCGCCCAATATCCGCGATCGCCGGAATAACCCACAATCACAATCATGTCCCACATCCGACATCTGGTCAACCACCTACTATCCACGGTTGCCACAAAACCCTCTAGTCCATAATCATGCCCTATCACCGATGTCCTATAACCGACATCCGGTCAACCGCCCAATATCCGCGGTCGCCGCCAAAACCCATAATCCACAATCCAGGCCCCGGCTACACTATCCCAAACCCCTGCTCAAACCCGAGCAACAAATACCACCTGACTAACGAAAGAAGAAAAGAAACAAACAAGGTTTCTCCTAAGTCAAGTTCCAGCATGAAAGTGTAGCAATAAAAGATGGCCTATCTAGATGTCCAAACAAGCATGCAAGTGTTCTCAAGGAAATAAAGGAAAAGGTGACCAATAGTGGTTCCACATGTGCAACAATTAATGGCTCCGCATAGATATAACCATCATGCCAAAACATTATCCAACCACATATGTCTATAATCCATGTTCCATAATAAAGCATCACTATCCACCTATGCATGTCATAAAATCCTCAAATAGTACCAACCACTAACAGGATAATCATATAGTCCAAAATAAATATTCTAATCCACATGCAAGGTTAAACGCTAACATTCCATCCATACCAACATGTATAAGTCCCAACCACTATCAGATATCCACAATAGTATTTTCCATATGATAGGCTCACAATTTTATATTACTTAAGCATGCATGTCCAAATAAAGGGATCACTCTAATATTCCTAGTGAGCATGTCAAAATAGAGGTAAACAACAACCACCCACCTGGACACGCGCAATCCTCAGCTGTAAGACCTCCTCGCTGTCCAATATCCCCTTTTCACGCCAAAAGCTCAAACAGGTAAACCGCCGCGATCGCTGTTCACAATTACCCCAAAACATACACACAAATAAGCACACAAGTATCCGCAAACATGCTGTCCAGAATTCAGTCCCAAAGATGCCCTGTTTTTACCTGCAAGAAGTGCCCAGAAAATTCCAAGAAAAATACTCTCACGATCCTCGCGACGAACCCGTCGAAACGAGTACCTACACGCTCAAATCCGAGTTTCCTACACTGAGAAACAAATCCGACAAGGGAACCACCCCGAAATAAACTGCTCTCAAAAACTGAACCACAAGGTTCTGTAAACAGGGACATTCACCTTCGGGGAAAAACTCAGAAAATTCCAAGAAAATTTGGGGATATTCCTCGTGATGTGAAGATGCAAACTACCTTTTGAATCACCCCAATCCGATGCCTGTGCGCGAAGATATGGCCGAAATACCGAACCGCTGTCCAAAACTCCGCCCAAGAAAAAGGGTCAAATGGAAGCTCGGGGAACTCCAAGATAAACTCGAAATGAGGAGGAGCTCAAAACACGAAGATCAAAGCCTTACCTGTCGTGAGTCCAACGGCGCAAGAATCGCCTCAATCGGAGGTCGGAGTAAGCCGGGGGAGTCCTCACACCAAAATGCGACGAATAAGATCACAAACGAACGAGCGTTGTGCCGCGCCGTAAAAATGTAAACCTCAGGATGCGTGCCGCCGAAAAATCCTGGAATCTGCAGATGGATCCGGCTCTGGGAGATGAAGAAATCTCGTGAAGGTGGCACTGTGAAAGGAGGAACAGGGAAAGAGTTCAAGGCTGCTGTTCTCGGCCTTTATATAGGCTGGGAAAAACAAATGGAAAAATGACCAATAGGTCCCCATTTCCGGGCGCTCCGGGTTTTCGGGCGGCTACAGTGTTGGGCCCGGCCCAACACTGTGCGCGTCCGAAAGCCCCTCGGGCCTCCACGTCGCCCCCGCAACAGCGGACAGCCGCGCTGCCCTATCGCCTTGCGCCACGTGGCCCACCACATCGCCGACGCGTGGCGCCCCCAACGCGCGGGAAACCGCGGTCGCGCCCACGTGCCGCCTGCCAGCGCCGCCTGCCAACCCTGCCGGGCACGCGCCCCGAGGCCACCCGCACCCGTTCGGTGCACCAAGCGCGCTACACCGCACCAACCACCAGCCGCCACGTGTCCACCCCCGGTCCACCGTGCGCCCCGCGCTCTCCGTAGACCGCGCCCCGCGGACCGGCCCACTCCCTAGCCGCCACGCGTCCAGCCCCCGGTGCATGCCTCCCGCGTGGACCGGGCGGCCCGCGCCTCTGCCCGCCGCGCTGCCCGCGGTTGCTCCGCCGCGCTCCGCCGCTGCCCGCCGCCGCCGGCGCTGCCCGCTGGCGCCGGAATCACTGTTCCGGCATGAACAGTAACCGGTGCTCAAAAATAACAAGTGGGTAGTCCATTTTTACCGTTTTCGCGCGCTGAATCCGAATTTGATGTCCATTTTGCCAAATTCCAACTCTAAAAATTGCCGAAGGCACCCGGAAAGGTGTTCTTTGGTCCAAACTTCGCGCTGAGTCTATTTTTAATATCCGCTTCGCGCGAAACCACTTCTAAAGATCCGACGGAGTCCACTGATCACCCACGCGATCCATTAAGCCCGAAGTCCGCCACTTGTGTCCAATTGGTGGACAAACACCTCCAACACACAGTACAGGCTCCCCAGATGTCACCAATGACTCCACCATAGCTCTGCAGAGATCCAGGTCATCACAAACATGGTTTCTCCTAAGTCAAAACCCAATGATAGTGTAGCAGTAGAAGATGGCCTATATAGATGTCTATACAAGCATGCAAGTGTCCTCATGATGATAAAAGAAGAACAGATATCGTTGTTCTCACATTAATTAGAGCATGTTATTCCAAGATAATAATAGATCTCATAAGAACACTAAGTACTAACATAGCACATGTCCAATCTATACAAGCATGCATGATACCCACAATATACTAATCCACATCCAATAACGGGGATTACTCTAATATTCCTAGTGAGTAAATCAAAATATGAGGTCCACAACAATCACCCACCTCGATCACGATGCACGGATCCAAACACGCCAGGTAAATCACGGCACACCGCAAAAGCTGCAAAGATGACCCACACGGCGCACAATTAAACCCAAAACTACAATCTACCACTGTCCACACAATCCAGTCCAGAAAATAGTTAATTTTACCTGCGAGTTGATCTCGGAAAAAATATAGAAAAATAACCACTGCGATCGTCGCGTCGAGTAGATACGAAACGAGTACTCGCACGGCCCGTTCCGACACCTGTAGGCCAAGATACAAATAAAACACCGCTGCGAGCCTAAAACTTCCACAATAAAAAATCTGTGGCTTTCAGTCCAGAAAAAGTGGAATTATCACCTTCGAAGTAATCTCTAAAAATTGCAAAAAAATCACGACGGTGTTCATCGCGACGAGTAGATGTAAAACAAGTAGTCACACTCCTCGTTCCGATGCTCGTTGGCCGAGAAAACCCACAATCACTCAGATGCTGTCCAAAAATCTCGCTGCAGAAAATGGGGTCACAAGATGGTCCAAAAGACCCAAGAAAAGCTCGGAATGGAGGAAAACTATAAATATAATAATTGTAGCCCTACCTGTCGTGAAAACGTAGGCGTGAAAATCACCCAAAAACTTCTTCAGGTTAGCCCAGAGGAGTTCGCAGACCAAAACGCGACGAAAAGGCCACCAAGGAAGGAGCGTCGCAGTGCGCCGAATCACAGTAGACGTCGAAGTAGCGTCCTCCAAAAATCCTGGAATTCCTCCACAAGGTGCAGCACTGAATAAGGAAGAAAATCTTTGTAGAGCTCTTCCTGTGAAACAGCCCAGAAAATGTTCAAAGGAAGGCCTAAGTGTAGGTTTTTATATATCCCGAAGGATCCAAATAGGTACTATCAAACAACTAGAGGGGGGGTGAATAGGTGTAATACTTATAAAACCAAATCTCAGTGCAAAATAAAAACCAATGCGGAAATAAAAAACATCACACCGAGATATACGTGGAAACTCCAATCCAGGAGAAAAACCACGGGACCAACACGCAATAACAATCCACTAAGAATAGAAGAATAACAAGGTGATTACCGACTCCACGGACTCAAACCCCTCCTTCAACTTCTTCGGATCTTGCGCTCACCGATTGGACGTCCACGCAATAACAATCCAGTAAGAAAAGAAGAATAACAAGGTGATTACCGTCACCACAGATTTAACCCCTCCTTCAACTTCTTCGGACCTTGCGCTCCACCGATTGCACGTCCACTGCACACGTTCGAATCCACGAACGCCACTCGAATCCACGAGCACACGTTTTGAATCCACGAAACGCCTTCAACACACCGAATCCACGATGCTACGTCGAATCCACGACGCAAACTTAGCCGATAGAAATATTGGCTTCGATGGTGATCCTTTGCTTAGATTATCATTGAAGAACCGTAGAAGAAATCTCTAAGCAAAGACTAGATCAATTCGACAAAAGATAGATCTTGAAAGAACCGTCGAATTGACCTAAAAGAGGCTAAAAAGAAGAACGATAAAAACCTAGCCTCCAGGGTTGCTCTCAAGTGTTTTATAAAATCATCGGTAGTTCTTGAGAAACCCTAAGTGTCTATTTATAGTTTAGAAACCTTTGGAAAGAGATAAGCATAAAAAACTAACCTTTTATGGGATTTTTCAGGACGACGATCCGGATCGGATTTCGGCGATCCGGATTGTGGTAACGAGACAGACAGTTTTCAAAAAAACAAAGGTTCGGGATCCGGATCGAAGTGCCTGATCCTGATCGTTCATACAATTCACCAAATACCAATGTTCGGGATCCGGATTGAAATGCCTGATCCGGATCGTTCATATATTTTGGTAAAAACCTGTCACGCCCCAGGAGGTCTTAGTATAAGCGAAAAAACGTGTATTATATTTTTTTTTCTTCACACGTGAAGATCAACCTCGCCCCCGGTGCATGGCAGACCGCCACATGTACAAATTCACTCTGCAATCGGACAGAGTCTCCTTTGTATATGCACGGCGTCCCATTTACAATATCAACCATCAACCATACAGTCGTCATCATACATAGTGCGGAAAAAATAATTACCTACGGTTTTGCAAACGGTGTCCACCCGACACCCAATTTTTAAAACAGTTACACATTCAAACAAGAGAGCGACGACATCGTTTAGAAAGGATAAATCCAGAGGTTTACAAAATCTGTGCCCACACGGCACTCTGCTTTTGAAAACGTTTTCGCAATCATTTTTATGATGATAAAAACATGCCGCGCCCGAAATCACGAAAGTATGTCTGAACCGTAATAGTACATCCAATCCACAGTGCTAACTATAACTAATATGATCCACAGATGCAAATTAAACTAACAGTAGTTAAGAAAGAGTTGAGATAAATCCAAGGAACCACGAGTAGAAAGCCTCCTACGACTACGGTCCTCTCGACGCAGTCTCACCACCGTCCCGACTAATGTCCCTAGTCAAACCTGTCACGGAGTGGGTAAAGTCAGTGACAAATAAAGTAGATGTCTTAATAATTAACGTTGAATTAAAAACAAACCGATTATACCGGAACCTTTCGCTAAAACCCTGTTACAAAAATAAGCTGGGCCCCAACCCCAGAGTACTTGTCGGAGAGACGGAAGTCTCCCCTCGTGCACAGTCACAATACCCTTTTGATGCGTTTAACCTCTTCACGGTGCTAGTGCGGCGCCCTTAGGTGGCGTGAAGAGGTCCTCACCCCATACACGTGAGGCACACGGGTCACTCGGACCACTTCTCCGGAAAAGTACACCCATGCGGAGGCCAATCCGCCTGTGTATGTGCAACATCCCAAACCAAAATTGCCGGTGTCGGCGTGTGATAAGCCCCGCGACCGCAGCCGCCACAATTTTTAATAAAAAGCATTAAGCCCCGCGACCGCAGCCGCCACAATTATTAATAAAAAGCATTCATGCGAAGGTATAATAGTCCATCTACTTTATTAGACAAGTTAACGAGCCTTTTATGATGATATGGTGCACTCACTGCACTCGTTGCACTTATAGCAAGGGTACCCACCTGGTTGCGAGGGGATCGGAGCACCCGGATCTTTCGCACACTCCCGTTGCGTATCTGGACCTAAGAAGAGTCCATAAGGGTAACCGAAATCAGAACCACGCATTAACTTTATAAAACGAAAGCCCGACATTACCCATCCGACGGAAACCCAAGGAAACCGTCAAACCCGTCGATCAACAGATTCTCCCCCGCCCGCGCAGCCGTCGCCGCCTGCCGGAGCCCCGCGCCGCCCGAACCCATGCGGCGGCCCTCCGCGGCAGCGCCCGCGCGGGTGTGGTCCGCGCGGCGCCCACACGGATGCGGCCCGCGCGGTGCCCGTGCGGCGCCCGTGCGGGTGCGGGCCCGCGCGGCGCCCGCTTGGTGCCCCGCGCGGGTGCAAATTCCGCGCGGCGGCCGCGCGGCGGCCGTGCGGTGCCCGTGCGGCGCCCGCGCGGGTGCAAATCCCGCGCGGCGGCCGTGCGGCGCCCCGCGCGGGTGCAGATCCCGCGCGGCGGCCTCGCGGTGCCCGCACGGTGCCTGCGCGGGTGTGACCCGCGTGGCGCCCGCGCGGTGCCCCGCGTGGGTGCGACCCGCGCGGCGGCTGTGCGGTGCCCGCGCGGTGCCCGCGCGGCGCCCGCGCGGTGCCCGCGCGGGTATGATCCGCGCGGCGCCCGCGTGGTGCCCGCGCGGCTCCCGCGGTTGCCGCCCGCGCGATGCCCTAGCGGTATCGCGCGTCTCCACCGCCCGTGTCGTGCCCTAGCTTGCGCAACGACGGCGGCGGCGGCGGAGATGACGGAGACGACCGAAATCCTAATCAAAAACGTAAAAGAAGATCCCGAAAAACCACAACGAGGATTCACTCATCGGATTAATCCACGAGGAAGTCGTCCGATCGCGCTCTTGTCTCCGGCTCGTTGTTCGGGGTGATCGGACTCCTTCGTTTCCTTCCTTTTCTCCTTTCTTTCCTTCGGCTAGGGTTCCGTCTTTTTTTTTCTTTTCTTTCTCTTTCGCGTTCTTTCTTTTTGGCTAGGGTTTCTCCTTTTTTTTCTTATTACATATTAATTTAACCCCTTTTAAATCCTAGTCGCCGATTAATTAATTTCCCAATTTAATTAATCATAGGAGATAAGAATCCCAAATTTAATTGTACGTAACCGATTAATTAATTCCTTAATTAATTAATCACAGGAATATCCAGATTCCCCTAACAAACATGCCAGATATTTTACGCAGATTTCGATGCACGCCTTAAGTCATCGCGATCTTAAAAACCCCATCCCGGGAGATCCGTACATCGGATTCCCGATCCGATCGCGCCATCGGTCTTCATTTTCCGAGCCCTTCGACGGAAAAATACCCGCACCACACACCGACCGAGTTTCAAACGTTAAATAATTTATTCACTTAAGGGCATAAATAAATAACATGTGAGTCACAGTTAGTCGTAAAAGCCGAATCACTACACCACTCACACTTTATAAAAAGTTTCGTCCCCGAAACTTAAGTACAAACCTCACCAAACAACCCGGGAAAGCATTCCCTCATCCTCGATTCCAGTTCCCATGTCGCTTCGCGTTCTTCGTGGTTGCTCCACTGGACCTTTACGTAGGGAATAGTTCGATTACGCAACCTCTTGTCCTCTCTTGCCAAAATCCGCATCGACGTCTCCTCGACGCTCAAATCCTCACGCAACTCGATGGTGGAAGCATCCAAGGCATGAGAGGGGTCAGCGAGGTACTTCCGGAGCATTGAGACGTGGAACACGTTGTGGACTCGTTCGAGGTTCGGTGGCAAGGCTAACCGGTACGCCACTGGACCCACGCGTTCTAGGATCTCGAATGGTCCCACGTACCTCGGACTTAACTTTTCTTTTAGGCCGAAACGTCGTTTTCCTTTGGATGGTGAGACTCGGAGTAAAACATGCTCACCTACCATGAACTCTAAGTCTCGTCGTCTCTTGTCCGCATAACTTTTCTGTCTGCTCTGGGCGGTCAGTAGTCTTTGTCTGATCAATCGCACCTTCGCCTCAGTCTCCTCCACCAAATCTGGGCCCAAAAACTTACGCTCACCCAAGTCATCCCAGCATATTGGAGACCGACAGCGGCGCCCATACAGAGCCTCGTATGGCGCCATCTGGATACTGGCTTGATAGCTGTTGTTGTAGGCGAACTCCACGAGGGGTAGGTATCGCGACCACCCTTCGCCCAAGTCCAAAACTGTCACGCCCCGGGGGTTTTGTTTTAGCGGAAACGATTCGTAAAAGTTGAATATTTGATGTGTAAATTTTTTTTTGTTTTTAAAAGAAGAAACCCCTCTTCCCCGGCACGTGCCCAGACCCGCCACACATACATGGTCACTCTGCAAACGGGCAGAGTCTCCCCTGTACATGCACGGCGTAGCGTTCGGTACGTGTTCTAACGTGCGCAACCAATCAATCACAACAATCATACATAACCAACCAGCATTCTAAACTGATAAAAGAAGATCACATGGCCGATCGTTTTGGAAAGGATAAATCCACAAGTTTGAAAGGGCGCCTACCCGGCGCTTACGTTTTGAAAGCTAGTTTTCAAAATCAGCATAAATCCACAAGGTTTGAAAGCGGTGCCCACCCGACACCAAGTTTTTAAAGACGGTTTTCGCAATCCTTTCTTTGGCTTCTGCCTTTTTGGTTTTTAAATGGCCGATAGAAATAAAAGGGAAAAATATTGCACCAGGGGCACTAAATGTAGCCCGTACCGACATCCATGCCGACCCCACGAGGGTATCGCGAACCACTCACATAACTACAGAGTAATGAAAAGCGAGAATAAAAGAATAAATACAGTCCAGGGTCCCCAGCGACCCAGCTGCTCCTGTCCCGTCCTCACCACCGCCTACCTCTCTCCCCGTCTGGACCCTGTCACGAAGTGGGATGTCAGTGACGCAGAAATAGTAAGGCAGGAGAATATAGTAAAACAAACCGTGAAGACAACTGGAGCAACCATCCTCCCAAGGAGGAAAGGCAACCTGTACACCTGCATCCTGTAATACCCGGGCACGTCGGACAGCTAAACCGACGGCCCGCACCGTACCTGCAGAAACCCGACCACGCCGGACAACTAAACCGACGGGTCGCACCGCTCGCACCTCGGCGTCTCAACCCCACCACTAATAAGGGGCCCCACTACGTCACCTCGTGGGTATACACGGGTCATAGACCACTTTTCCGGAAAAGCGCACCCTTTGCGGTGGCCAAACCGCGGGTGCGCGTGTGACAGCCTCGAGCCAGGTAACCATAACCATCATCATGTCAGCATCATAATATATATAACAAAAGCAAAACGGCAACATGTATGCTCAAAGTAAAACCGTAACATATGCGATCGAAAGTAACCTGCTATCATGTATAATCCAAAGGAAAACGACCGTCGGAAGACCGGCGCTAAACATTATGACGAAACCCATTAACATGCATAAGCCATCACCCATCAATATTTAACCCCAGTATACTTAGAATTGACCCCGTCCAATATGATAGAGTTAGATGCTAGAACCAAGGAAATAAAACCCACCTGAATGAAGGCCGATCCCGAACTCCCGCTAGACTACCGGGAGGCTGGTGCTGAACTGCTGGGCCCTGAACAGAGACTGTAGTCAGAACTAGACTCACATATACCCGTCCCGACGACACGACAGTAACGGAGTGTTTATACGGGGCAAAATTGCCGATTTACCGCACAGAATCTAACTCTCGATCAATGAGGACCTACTGAACTCTAACAAGATGCCTAGTAGGCGTGTAAACGCTGTCTAAGGTCAGCCAGCAAGTCCGAATCGCATTTTAGTCCAAAATGTATTTTAATTTGCCCAAAGTTATTGCATTAATCCGATGTTTCGTCTCGTTCTCAAAATCCGGGAGTCCAAAAGCTGCGCCGTAACTTTCAGCGCGTTTGTTACGACGAGACGGAGGCCATGCTCACAATATTTGGGCCGAGACCAGGCCCATTTACAAGTTGGCCCATAATCTTTTAGTGTTCAATATACAACTATGTGGCAACCTAATACAAACTTGATCAAAAGGTGATCTAAGAGGAGCATGGTACTCAGTAGGGAGTGTAGACAGTGGGGCTCACCTGAGGCTTGCCGGAAACCCGCCGGAGTAGTGGCCGGAGCAGCACCACCAAATGCCAAGGCTCGGTTTTGGGGCAACCTTGAGCAGCACAGGTGCAGACCTGATTCCAAGAGGAGCATCAGTCAAGGGGGTGTCCCAGACCATGTTTGGCCCATGTGGGGGCGAGCCCCGGCGGCCGGAGGCGGCGGCGGCCGGAGACCAACCCAAAGTGGGTACCTCGGGTGCAAGTATGAAACCGAGTTGCAGGGGTTCCCCCAGGCCTAAACCAAAATGATGGGAAGCTCAAGAGTGGCATCCAGGTCTCACCTGTGGTGGTGGTCGTAGCCCTAGGCGCCGGGGATCGCCGGAGGTAAGATCCGAGGCCAATCGGGTGCAAGTCTGGGGATCGAGAACCCGACGTCAAAAACGCCATGCAAGATGGTGGAAATGTTCTAGAAGGGTTCAGAAGCTCACCTGGGCAGTTTCCCGGTGCCGGGGATCGCCGGCCGGGCGCGGCGGCGAAGCTCGGTTGAAGGTGAGTTGGCCGTTAATGGCGGTTTCCGGCCGCCGTGCTCCGGGCCGGTGCAACTTGGACCAAAAGGCCCCACTTGGCTCCAGGAGTCCTCTGGTGGCGTTGGCCGGCGGTGGGAGGCAGCGCCGGCGCCGGACGGCCGTGGTCGGCCGAGGTTGGAAAAAAAACCCGAATCTAGGGCACGCTCGCGCGGTCCCGATCTCGATCCGATCGTCCCAAGCTTTGGTGGTGGGGTTTCAGTCGACGGGGAGACACGAATCAACGGTGCTGATCTCAGGTTTGACGGCCGGATGCCGGCGGCGCACGAGGTCGGCCAGAATGATGGTTTTGGCTACAGTTGGCTCCCGCCGGCGATCGGGGCGGCGGCCGTGGCTCGGGCTGCAACTGGAAGGTCCCCTCGGTGTTATAACCACTATGCTATGGTCCATGGGCGATTTAGAAACAAAGTTTCCCAAGAACTTACCTCGCCGGAATGTTTGGAGAAGAAGGGTGGTGGCCGCTGCGGCGCTCGGTGGCGGTGGGGTCGGCACCTCTCCGGCTCGGATGCGGCCTCCCAGAGGAGTCCTCAGATCCGGTCTGGGTTGTCTAGGACCCTCCCGAGTACACCCCTCCTCAACCACCCGAGAACAAGGTGGTCCTTGCTTCTCTCTCTCCGGCGGCTGGAGGCGGCGGCCGGTGCGGGGAGCTCCGGGAAACTCGGCAGAGAGGAGGAGGGAGGTTGGGAGTGCGGCTAGGGTAGAGCTCGGGGGTTTAGGGTTCCTTGGAACCCTAGCTCGAGTAGGTGTAGTTATATAGGGTTTTGCTACAATTACAAGGTAGTCCCTCTACACTTGGTATTTTGGGTTCAGACCCCTCACCGTGGCTTTTGTTCACATCTAGGTCCCTCTCCCATGAGTGGCTCGCTTTCCGAGGCAACAAATCTAGGGACCATTGTGCAAAAAGCTGTATTTTAGCCGTATTTCACGCTTTTCGAGACAACCAGACGGTCAAACTGAAGATCTGACACCGCCACGACGTCCGGCTCGACGAAACCTATCAGGTAGCGATTTTGGTTCGTTCAAATTTTGCTCCAGAATTTTTAAATTCCATCCTATACTGTAAATTATACAGTTCGGCACGCGTCACGATGCCTTAGGGTCGCCAGACGGAAATTCCGTCAGTGCCATTGTGTTCAGAACGTCGAAACGGATCAAAACGACTACCTGAATCACTATGTTTGGGTTCCGAACAGTGAATTAGTCAGCGTTGTAACCGCCGTAGTCCCGAAATTGAGGTTTACTGTTCATCTACAGTGGCCACTTAAGTGACACTGTGCACAGGCACTGTCACAATGATTGCGTTTATTTACTCGCTTCTTTATCGATTTCTGGAAGATCCGACCGTCAGATCGAGAAGTGCTGAATATGAATCTCGCTCAGTTCGACGAGACGATCGCAACGGTCCACTCGGATTTCCAAGATCATGTCCGGATTGGGAAGTAGCCTTTTTATCTCGTAAAACGTGCAACTCGCACACTGGCAATTGACTAGATAAATCAACATAGGTCTTTTGAATTCAAAAACCAGGTCAAAATTTGCTTTTAGACTATTTATTAAAATAAAATATTTTGAGTTTTTACATCACTTACAACTTAAAAGAAGTTTCGTCCCCGAAACTTACAACTTAAAAGAAGTTTCGTCCCCGAAACTTACAACTTAAAAGTTTCATTCCCGGAGCTTACAGCCTGAAGTCATACTCTATGAAAAAAAAAAATGCTCAAAAAGTTTAATCGAGGGCTACAAGTCAGTCGCAAGGTATCTACAACTCTAAGGCTACTAATTTAGACCCAATCTGGTACTCCTCATTATAGGGCAGAGTATTTCCTCAGTTCTTTCGACCGTCCGTTGCCTGTAGCCAACGTGCTTACCAAAAGAACAGCGGAATACTAAAGGTTTGTCGCCAACAACAAGTTGGGGACGCAACTCCCACCAGAAGGTATATCACATACTTCCCAACACAATCTCAGTGCCCGAAACATAACCTTTATCGAGGATTACTACCGCCTCGTGGCCACAAACATCACCATGACTAACACATAGGCGAGTCCACGTCGATCCACAAAACCTGTGCAAAAGGTGGGGTCGATTTGCATCCGTCCCAAAACAGGGTTACCATCGGGCCCATAGGCCAACGAATTAAGACACGGGGACACTGAAGGGTCAGCCACTTGTTCAACCTCTAAGCAAACTGTGAGGCTAGTGCACTAATAGCAGTCATCTACTGCTATGCCATCAGCTGGACGATTACGAAGAGAACAGTGATTTAACCTTTAACCACCGTAACGGGTCCGAGCACTCTGGCTCCATTGAAAACATCAGCCCACAGCCGAAACCATGACCGCGGCTAACCCTGCACTAACAACGATCCCAAAAACCGGAGTGCGTACGACTAATAACCGAAACAACGAGACTCAACTGTGTGACACACACCAGAGCTCCAAACCACTATGCCAATACCCTACGCTCCCTTGTGAACACAAGTCATCCTAGGGGTCGTTCCTAACCAAAAACCCAGGTATCGGATCGGAAGGGCGGAAATTTGTGCATCGGAAACTGTGCAATTCACGCACCGGTATGCAAATCGCTAAGGTTAGATCTGCTTTCTCGCCCGCGAGCACACTAGAATTTCTCGAGTGCTACATCACTCACACCTTAAAAGAAGTTTCATCCCCAGAACTTAGATACGCCAGGGATCCAATATATGGGAAAAGTGGCCAAACATGTCCGACTTGCGCTTCCCATTGGCCTTGCGCCCCTCGTGATCTGTACTGCTTCACAATCACAAACTCGCAACCCAAAACCTCAAGACTATGCCTTGGTCATGGGGAGCTGGCGACAAAACCCAAGAAGCACGGTCCTACTTCCATCTTGGCACCCAAGGGGGTGCGACACTCTGATTAACCTCTACCGCTCGGTCCCAATCCCTTGCCCTTCCAAGCACCATACACTGAGCCGAGCTGCATACCCCCAGGCCAACGATCACCTTCCCAACTAGGAGTATTTAAGCTCTAGGTCCGCTCAACAAAAGGAAGAATCAAGCCCAAACAAACAAGATTCGCTAGTCCCAGTGGTCTCTTTTCTCGACCCCAGGGGGAGTCCCAAGACCCCCACAACAACACTACTACACGAGCCCAAACAATACGACTACACAAACGCGACAACCGAGCTAAACCGAGAAACAAAACTTAACCCGTACTCACACACCCCACAAGTCAGTTCTAGACTCCGCTAGTATAGCACTTAACCAACTATCTAGAAAACGGGACATATACTTTTCCCCCGCTCCCCCGATCACTCGCGTTCTACGCTTCTATGCCTTGTTCAATTCATTCATTCGTAGCTAAGTGCGGTATCTCCGTGGATGTCGGACACTGACTCTGCGTCCCCGGCCGATGATCTAGTACGGGCCATGTCTGTCACACATCACAAGAGTCAACTTTAGACTACCCTACTAACAACAACCATAAAGTGAGAGAAAGGACTCAACATTTTCCCCCCCCCTCGGTCACTCACGTTCTACAGTCCTATGCCCTACCCATTTCATTCGTATGTAGGCATGTGAGGGTTGTCCACGGATGTCGGCACTAACTGTTGTGATTGAAAGAACTCTCTGATACCATTTAATCTGTCACGCCCCGGGGGTTTTGTTTTAGCGGAAACGATTCGTAAAAGTTGAATATTTGATGTGTAAATTTTTTTTTGTTTTTAAAAGAAGAAACCCCTCTTCCCCGGCACGTGCCCAGACCCGCCACACATACATGGTCACTCTGCAAACGGGCAGAGTCTCCCCTGTACATGCACGGCGTAGCGTTCGGTACGTGTTCTAACGTGCGCAACCAATCAATCACAACAATCATACATAACCAACCAGCATTCTAAACTGATAAAAGAAGATCACATGGCCGATCGTTTTGGAAAGGATAAATCCACAAGTTTGAAAGGGCGCCTACCCGGCGCTTACGTTTTGAAAGCTAGTTTTCAAAATCAGCATAAATCCACAAGGTTTGAAAGCGGTGCCCACCCGACACCAAGTTTTTAAAGACGGTTTTCGCAATCCTTTCTTTGGCTTCTGCCTTTTTGGTTTTTAAATGGCCGATAGAAATAAAAGGGAAAAATATTGCACCAGGGGCACTAAATGTAGCCCGTACCGACATCCATGCCGACCCCACGAGGGTATCGCGAACCACTCACATAACTACAGAGTAATGAAAAGCGAGAATAAAAGAATAAATACAGTCCAGGGTCCCCAGCGACCCAGCTGCTCCTGTCCCGTCCTCACCACCGCCTACCTCTCTCCCCGTCTGGACCCTGTCACGAAGTGGGATGTCAGTGACGCAGAAATAGTAAGGCAGGAGAATATAGTAAAACAAACCGTGAAGACAACTGGAGCAACCATCCTCCCAAGGAGGAAAGGCAACCTGTACACCTGCATCCTGTAATACCCGGGCACGTCGGACAGCTAAACCGACGGCCCGCACCGTACCTGCAGAAACCCGACCACGCCGGACAACTAAACCGACGGGTCGCACCGCTCGCACCTCGGCGTCTCAACCCCACCACTAATAAGGGGCCCCACTACGTCACCTCGTGGGTATACACGGGTCATAGACCACTTTTCCGGAAAAGCGCACCCTTTGCGGTGGCCAAACCGCGGGTGCGCGTGTGACAGCCTCGAGCCAGGTAACCATAACCATCATCATGTCAGCATCATAATATATATAACAAAAGCAAAACGGCAACATGTATGCTCAAAGTAAAACCGTAACATATGCGATCGAAAGTAACCTGCTATCATGTATAATCCAAAGGAAAACGACCGTCGGAAGACCGGCGCTAAACATTATGACGAAACCCATTAACATGCATAAGCCATCACCCATCAATATTTAACCCCAGTATACTTAGAATTGACCCCGTCCAATATGATAGAGTTAGATGCTAGAACCAAGGAAATAAAACCCACCTGAATGAAGGCCGATCCCGAACTCCCGCTAGACTACCGGGAGGCTGGTGCTGAACTGCTGGGCCCTGAACAGAGACTGTAGTCAGAACTAGACTCACATATACCCGTCCCGACGACACGACAGTAACGGAGTGTTTATACGGGGCAAAATTGCCGATTTACCGCATAGAATCTAACTCTCGATCAATGAGGACCTACTGAACTCTAACAAGATGCCTAGTAGGCGTGTAAACGCTGTCTAAGGTCAGCCAGCAAGTCCGAATCGCATTTTAGTCCAAAATGTATTTTAATTTGCCCAAAGTTATTGCATTAATCCGATGTTTCGTCTCGTTCTCAAAATCCGGGAGTCCAAAAGCTGCGCCGTAACTTTCAGCGCGTTTGTTACGACGAGACGGAGGCCATGCTCACAATATTTGGGCCGAGACCAGGCCCATTTACAAGTTGGCCCATAATCTTTTAGTGTTCAATATACAACTATGTGGCAACCTAATACAAACTTGATCAAAAGGTGATCTAAGAGGAGCATGGTACTCAGTAGGGAGTGTAGACAGTGGGGCTCACCTGAGGCTTGCCGGAAACCCGCCGGAGTAGTGGCCGGAGCAGCACCACCAAATGCCAAGGCTCGGTTTTGGGGCAACCTTGAGCAGCACAGGTGCAGACCTGATTCCAAGAGGAGCATCAGTCAAGGGGGTGTCCCAGACCATGTTTGGCCCATGTGGGGGCGAGCCCCGGCGGCCGGAGGCGGCGGCGGCCGGAGACCAACCCAAAGTGGGTACCTCGGGTGCAAGTATGAAACCGAGTTGCAGGGGTTCCCCCAGGCCTAAACCAAAATGATGGGAAGCTCAAGAGTGGCATCCAGGTCTCACCTGTGGTGGTGGTCGTAGCCCTAGGCGCCGGGGATCGCCGGAGGTAAGATCCGAGGCCAATCGGGTGCAAGTCTGGGGATCGAGAACCCGACGTCAAAAACGCCATGCAAGATGGTGGAAATGTTCTAGAAGGGTTCAGAAGCTCACCTGGGCAGTTTCCCGGTGCCGGGGATCGCCGGCCGGGCGCGGCGGCGAAGCTCGGTTGAAGGTGAGTTGGCCGTTAATGGCGGTTTCCGGCCGCCGTGCTCCGGGCCGGTGCAACTTGGACCAAAAGGCCCCACTTGGCTCCAGGAGTCCTCTGGTGGCGTTGGCCGGCGGTGGGAGGCAGCGCCGGCGCCGGACGGCCGTGGTCGGCCGAGGTTGGAAAAAAAACCCGAATCTAGGGCACGCTCGCGCGGTCCCGATCTCGATCCGATCGTCCCAAGCTTTGGTGGTGGGGTTTCAGTCGACGGGGAGACACGAATCAACGGTGCTGATCTCAGGTTTGACGGCCGGATGCCGGCGGCGCACGAGGTCGGCCAGAATGATGGTTTTGGCTACAGTTGGCTCCCGCCGGCGATCGGGGCGGCGGCCGTGGCTCGGGCTGCAACTGGAAGGTCCCCTCGGTGTTATAACCACTATGCTATGGTCCATGGGCGATTTAGAAACAAAGTTTCCCAAGAACTTACCTCGCCGGAATGTTTGGAGAAGAAGGGTGGTGGCCGCGGCGGCGCTCGGTGGCGGTGGGGTCGGCACCTCTCCGGCTCGGATGCGGCCTCCCAGAGGAGTCCTCAGATCCGGTCTGGGTTGTCTAGGACCCTCCCGAGTACACCCCTCCTCAACCACCCGAGAACAAGGTGGTCCTTGCTTCTCTCTCTCCGGCGGCTGGAGGCGGCGGCCGGTGCGGGGAGCTCCGGGAAACTCGGCAGAGAGGAGGAGGGAGGTTGGGAGTGCGGCTAGGGTAGAGCTCGGGGGTTTAGGGTTCCTTGGAACCCTAGCTCGAGTAGGTGTAGTTATATAGGGTTTTGCTACAATTACAAGGTAGTCCCTCTACACTTGGTATTTTGGGTTCAGACCCCTCACCGTGGCTTTTGTTCACATCTAGGTCCCTCTCCCATGAGTGGCTCGCTTTCCGAGGCAACAAATCTAGGGACCATTGTGCAAAAAGCTGTATTTTAGCCGTATTTCACGCTTTTCGAGACAACCGGACGGTCAAACTGAAGATCTGACACCGCCACGACGTCCGGCTCGACGAAACCTATCAGGTAGCGATTTTGGTTCGTTCAAATTTTGCTCCAGAATTTTTAAATTCCATCCTATACTGTAAATTATACAGTTCGGCACGCGTCACGATGCCTTAGGGTCGCCAGACGGAAATTCCGTCAGTGCCATTGTGTTCAGAACGTCGAAACGGATCAAAACGACTACCTGAATCACTATGTTTGGGTTCCGAACAGTGAATTAGTCAGCGTTGTAACCGCCGTAGTCCCGAAATTGAGGTTTACTGTTCATCTACAGTGGCCACTTAAGTGACACTGTGCACAGGCACTGTCACAATGATTGCGTTTATTTACTCGCTTCTTTATCGATTTCTGGAAGATCCGACCGTCAGATCGAGAAGTGCTGAATATGAATCTCGCTCAGTTCGACGAGACGATCGCAACGGTCCACTCGGATTTCCAAGATCATGTCCGGATTGGGAAGTAGCCTTTTTATCTCGTAAAACGTGCAACTCGCACACTGGCAATTGACTAGATAAATCAACATAGGTCTTTTGAATTCAAAAACCAGGTCAAAATTTGCTTTTAGACTATTTATTAAAATAAAATATTTTGAGTTTTTACAAAAACGCACGCTCGAAGCATGTCTTCCACAATCTGAATCACCCGCTCTGATTGCCCGTCGGTCTGCGGGTGAAACGCCGTACTAAAATGCAACTTGGTTCCCATCGCTTGTTGCAGACTCCGCCAAAAATTTGACACGAACCGCGTGTCTCTGTCCGACGTAATAGATGTCGGTACCCCATGCAACCTTACTATCTCATTGATGTACGTTTGTGCCAGTCGTTCCCGAGTCCATGTTGTGTGTATGGCCAGAAAGTGGGCCGATTTCGTCAAACGGTCCACAATGACCCATATCGCATCGTGTCCTTGTGGCGATCTCGGGAAACCGGTCACAAAATCCATGGTAATCCTTTCCCACTTCCATTCGGGCACCGGTAGTGGTTGCAACTTTCCCGCCGGTCGCTGATGCTCGGCCTTCACTCGTTGGCATACCAGGCAGTGTGCCACGAATCGAGTCACATCTTCCTTCATCTTGGGCCACCGGAAGGTCTGTTTGACGTCATTGTACATCTTCGTTCCCCCGGGGTGCGCTACATAAGGAGTGGTATGCGCCTCCCTCAGAATTTCCTCTTTGAGCTCCGGTAGATCCGGCACACAGATTCGTCCTCGAAACCGTATCGTGCCATCGGTGCTTACTGCGAAATCGCCCTCCTGGTCGGCGGTTATCCTGTCTCGCACCAGCTGGAGTTGGTCATCGGTCGATTGCCCCTCAAGAATCCTGTCCAGCAGGATGGGCTTGACCACTAGAGTCAGAAGTTGTGCGACCGTACCCGCCGGTACCACTTCCAGTCTTAACCGCGAAAACTCCGCAATCAGATGTTCTTGCTGGGTGATAGCATCTACACCTGCTTCCTCGGCCTGCCCTTTGCGACTCAAGGCGTCAGCTACCACATTTGCTTTTCCCGGATGATAGTGGATCGTCATGTCGTAGTCTTTCAGTAGCTCGAGCCACCGCCTTTGTCGCAAGTTTAGCTCCTTTTGGGTGAAGAGGTATTTGAGACTCTTATGATCAGAGTACACGTTGCAGTGTGCTCCATACAAGTAATGTCTCCACAGCTTGAGGACGAACACAACCGCTGCGAGCTCCAAATCATGCACGGGATAATTTCGCTCATAATCCTTGAGTTGCCTTGACGCATAGGCTATAACCCTTCCCCGTTGCATAAGCACTCCTCCCAATCCGTTCCGCGACGCATCGCAAAATACTTCATAATCCTCCCCCGGTTCTGGTAAGGCGAGAATCGGGGCCCGCATCAATCTATCCTTGAGCTCCTCGAAACTTCTCTGGCACTGATCTGTCCAGATAAACTTCTCCCCCTTTCGAGTTAGCCGATTCAAGGGGGTGGCTATCTTAGAGAAGCCCTCCATGAAGCGCCGGTAATACCCGGCTAATCCTAGGAAGCTTCGAACCTCCGTCACCGTTGTCGCTCGGTGCCAGTTCGTCACTGAGTCTATCTTCCTTGGGTCCACCGCGACTCCGGACGCCGAGACCACGTGCCCCAAGAAATCCACCTTACGGAGCCAAAACTCACACTTTTTGAGTTTGGCGTAGAGTTTCTGTTCCCGTAAGGTCTGGAGGACTGTGCACAGATGTTCTTCATGTTCCTCATCTGTACGGGAATAGATGAGGATATCGTCGATGAAGACCACCACGAATAAATCTAGGAAAGGTTTGAACACCCTATTCATCATGTCCATGAATACTGCCGGGGCGTTAGTGAGCCCGAAGGGCATCACTGTAAATTCGTAGTGGCCGTAGCGAGTTCGGAAGGCCGTCTTGGGGACGTCCTCCCCTTTAACCCTGAGCTGATGATAACCTGACTGTAGATCAATTTTTGAAAACACCGTTGCCCCTTGCAGTTGGTCGAATAGGTCATCGATCCTTGGCAGGGGGTACTTGTTCTTAATGGTGGCCTTGTTTATTTCCCGGTAGTCTATGCACAACCGGAGGCTTCCGTCTTTCTTCATCACGAACAAGACGGGCGCGCCCCATGGTGACGCGCTTGGTCTGATAAAACCTTTGTCCAAAAGGTCTTCCAGCTGTGCCTTGAGTTCTTTCAACTCAGCAAAGGCCATCCTGTATGGTGCCTTGGTGATGGGCTTGGTGCCGGGGAGTAGTTCAATGGGAAAGTCAACTTCTCGTTCGGGCGGCATCCCAGGGAGTTCCGCCGGAAATATATCCGGGAAATCCTTTACGACTGGGACGTCATAAAGCGAGGGGACGGGTCGGGTGGCTAAATCTACCGAGGCTAGGTAGGCCACACACCCACCCTCTATTAGTTTCCTGGCTCGTGACGCGGAGACGATAGCTAAAAAGGAGGTGCTTTTACACGCCAGGTATACGTTTTCCAAAAAACCCGACTTCTGCAGTTGCACCTGACGCTTCTCGCAGTCAATCACCGCCTGATACTCGGTAAGCCAGTCCATGCCCAACACTACGTCATATTCCTTTAACGGAATGACCACCAGATCCCTGGGATACGACAACCTTCCTAGCTTTATTGAGCATGAAGGTACCAGTCCAGTTGCCGCGATTGACCCCCCAGGGGTCTGGACGGTCATTAAAACATCCAGGGGACTACTTTCTAGCTGATGTGTTTGTGCAAAAGTACGGGAGATGAAAGAGCGAGACGCCCCGGTATCAAAAAGAGTTCGAGCTCGAAAATCAGAGACGGAAGTAATACCTGCGACCACCTCCTCTTGCAGTGCCGCTCCATGCTGGCCCATGGAGTAGAGTCTTCCTCCTGGTTGTGGTCGTCGTTCCCCTTCTGCTCTTGACATCGAGGGGCGTGGGGGTACTCCCGTCGGTGCTTTACCCCGTCCTTGTGGCTGCGCCGTCGAGGCGGAAGCCGCAGAAGATGCCGCTCCCGCGTTCATGGGGCAGTTATATCGGAAATGCCCCGATTTACCGCAGCGGTAACAGTGGTCTTGTCTCTTAGGGCAATCCGTAACTTGGTGCGTTCCTCCGCAAATAACGCATGGCTTGTCCGCTGGCCGCTGCCTCCCGGTAGGCGCACTCTTGCTCCCTTGTTGCACTTTGGGATACTTTGGGGGCCGGCTCCCACCAGAAGAACCCCGTCCCGGGTAGGCCTGTGTCCGCTTATTCTCCCGGTTATACTCTGATCCCTCACGGCGAGCTTGGGTAATGGCGAAACCCCGCTCCACAATAGTGGCCCTATCCACCACTTCTCGAAACATGCGCAAGTCTGCCGCCTGGACTATTTCGAAAATGTCGCTCCGTAGCCCGTCCACGAAGAGGCGAGCCTTATGGGGTTCGTCCCGTATGACAAACGGAGCGCAGTTAACTAGTCTCGCGAATTCCCTTTGGTATTCCACGACCGGACGATTTTCTTGCCTAATGTTCCTAAGGTCGTCCTCCAGTTGCCGCTTGACGCTATTCGAAAAGAAGGCGCCAAACAATTCCTCTCTAAAGGCTGACTACGACGGTAGTGGGGCATCGGTGGACGGGTCCGGACGTACGGTCTTCCACCAGATGCGTGCGTTCCCTTCAAGGAAGTGAACAGCTAGGGGAACCCGCTCATGCTCCTCCATTAGTAGATCTTCGAAGAGTTTTTCCATAGTATCCACCCATTTCTCGACGACCCAAGGGTCGGTCGTTTCCCCCTCGAAGGTGGGCGGGTCGTGCTTCTTAAACTCCGTCAAATTTGTCCTGACCCTCTCCCGTTCAGTTCGCTGATCCGTAACTCCCCCTACCGCGGTGGATCCCCCGAGAACAGGGGTCGTCCCTGCTTCCCTTGCTGAGTCGCCCATTGTCGCACCCGGCACGGGCCCCGAAGCCGTTGGGGTGGGCATATCCCCCGGGGTTGCGGCCCGTTCTGCCGACACGCCCGTCACCGAGGTCCGATGGGGTGTCACGCCCCGGGGGTTCGAATCGCGCGGAAGAGGAGCCACCGATGCCCCTGACTCAGCCATATATTTTTTTTTTAATACGTTACTCCCCGGCGCGTGCACAGACCCGCCGCATATACAAATTCACTCTGCAAATAAGCAGAGGCCCCTTTGTATATGCACGGCGTCTCAACTACAAAGTGTCTCACAAGGCGTAGTACAAACAATCTCTAACCACATCAGTTGGGGTCTCGTACACATACAACCAAACAATTCACATGACATTCTAGCATTCACTTAGAGCATGGAGGCCGGTGCTTTGAAAGGATAAATAATCACAAGGTTTTGAAAGCGGCATCCACACGATGCCCTCGTTTGTGAAAACAGTTCGCAAACACATAAATCCCACAAGGTTTATAAAGCTCGGTGCCCACACGACACCCACGTTTTAAAAATAGTTTTCGCAAACGGTTTTCTTTGTTTTTTCATCGTTCAAAACGGCCAAGTAAGAGAGAACGTAGTATTCATTCAATTATTCAAATAAAAGGAAAGAAAAAGGGCAACATCCACTTCGACCCCACGGGGGTGTCGCAATCCACATCTAGCTACCATGAATAATAAAAGGAAAGGGAAAGAAGAGTCACTGTATCTGAAGTCATCCAAAAATCAGATCAGCACCCTAACGTCCTCACCGGCGCCCTAGCACTCGCCCCTGGACGAACCTGTCACGGAGTGGGAAGTCAGTGACTAGAAATAGCATGATAAGCGTAGTATACAAAGATAAGGCAAACCACAAACACCGGAGCAACTATCCTTCCCATGCACTTTCCACCTTAAGCACACCCTGTATCAATACGACATCGGGCACCTTCCCCGATGCCCACCGCCGAGCACCTGCCTCACAAAGCAACATCGGGCACCTTCCCCGATGCCACCGCCGAGCACCTGCCTCGGCCGCCGAGCACCTGCCTCGACGTCACCGCTCACACCCCCCACCCATGGGGGCCCCCATTCCTAACGCCACCTTCGCGTGGGGTACACGGGTCAACGTACCACTTTTCCGGAAAAGCACACCCTTGCGGTGGCCAAACCGCGGGTGTGCGTGTAGCAATTTTGAGCCTCAGATTGATATTGAGTATCATAGCATAACATAACATAACAAAACAGGGTTAGTGCATAAACAGAAGGAGACTGACAATTCCACCTTGCCCCGACATGCTATTTCTAACAGTTAAACCCCATTCCCGAAACCCCCGGGAACGTACCCACCTTGTGTGCGTCGTCCTGCGTTCGTCCAGTCCGCGTCTGTGCTCCAGTCGCCAACAGTGTCCCGCACTCCTGAAGGAACATAAGCAAATCGAGACTTAGAAGTCCGAAACTTACAACGACTCCCTACAGCGTGCGGCGGAGTTCTTCGCACGGCACCAGCCCGTGCGACGAACACTCTGCCAGGACGCAGCCCCGCGCGGCACCAGCCCGCGCGGCCGTCCCTCCTGCGGGCGGCCCCGCGCGGCCGAGCGCCGCGCGGGCGCGCTGCCCGCGGTGTGGGCGACCCCGCGCGGCACCAGCCCGCGCGGGCGCCCCTCCTGCGGGCGGCCCCGCGCGGCCGAGCGCCGTGCGGGCGCGCGGCCCGCGGTGCGGGGCGGCCCCGCGCGGCACCAGCCCGCGCGGGCGCCCATCCTGCGGGCGGCCCCGCGCGGCCGAGCGCCGCGCGGGCGCGCGGCCCGCGGTGCGGGGCGGCCCCGCGCGGCACCAGCCCGCGCGGGGCGCCCCCTCCTGCGGGCGGCCCCGCGCGGCCGAGCGCCGCGCGGAGCGCGCGGCCCGCGGTGCGGGGCGGCCCCGCGCGGCACCAGCCCGCGCGGGCGCCCCCCCCGCTGCGGGCGGCCCCGCGCGGCTGAACGCCGCGCGGGCGCGCGGCCCGCGGTGCGGGGCGGCCCCGCGCGGCACCAGCCCGCGCGGGCGCCCCCTGCTGCGGGCGGCCCCGCGCGGCTGAACGCCGCGCGGGCGCGCGGCCCGCGGTGCGGGGCGGCCCCGCGCGGCACCAGCCCGCGCGGGCGCCCCCTGCTGCGGGCGGCCCCGCGCGGCTGAACGCCGCGCGGGCGCGCGGCCCGAGATGCGAGGCGGCCCCGCGCGGCACCAGCCCGCGCGGGCGCCCCCTCCTGCGGGCGGCCCCGCGCGGCCGAGCGCCGCGCGGGCGCGCGGCCCGCGGTGCGGGGCGGCCCCGCGCGGCACCAGCCCGCGCGGGCGCCCCTCCTGCGGGCGGCCCCGCGCGGCCGAGCGCCGCGCGGGCGCGCGGCCCGCGGTGCGCGACGGCGCCGGGCCTCCTCCCTCCTCGTGACCAACAAAAGAAAGAAAGAAAGAGGGAGATTCCCCCGAACGAAACGCGTCCGACTCACCTCGACGTGCGAAAGAGGAGGAAGAGAGGGATCGTCCGCTTGCCCCCACCGGTCCACCCTTGCGGTGTGCTTGGTTTCTCTTTGCCGGCGGCTACGAGGGAGGAAGAAAAAGAAAAGAGACGGCCACCAAAAGAGAATAAGAGGAACCCTAATCCTCTTTCCCTCACGGCTACATATATATACTAAAAGAATTAGGGTTTACCTTAAAAGGTGTGCGGCTGCCAACACGGATCCCGAGGTGTCTAAGGGGGACCCCAACTTCGAGAATTAATTCTGGTCAGACCGGGAGTCGGAAAAATAAACCGATCGCGCCCACGCGCTCCGTTCCGCGAGCTCTACCGCCTAAAATTATTTGCGGGCCCCGACGGTCTGTCCGGAAAAATGCCAAAAAATGAGGCCCCCGGTCAGGCATTACAAGAAGAGGGTGACCAGAAGGGTTAAGGAAAAGCCGGGTCTTACACCACTTACCGCTAAAAACAAGTTTCGTCCCCGAAACTTAATCTTCCCCAGCGGCGAACAGGTCCGGGTAGCACTCCCTCATCTTTGACTCGGGTTCCCAAGTTGCCTCACGCTCTTCTTGATTGCTCCAAAGCACTTTTACGTAGGGAATCGTCCGACTACGCAGCTTTTTGTCCTCCCGGGCTAGGATCCGCACTGGTACTTCCGCAAAACTTAGATCCTCCTTGAGTTCAATCGCGGAGGCGTCCAGCACTCGCGATGGGTCGGGGAGGTATTTCCGAAGCATGGATACGTGGAACACATCATGAACGCGGTCAAGGTTCGGCGGTAGGGCGAGGCGGTAGGCTACCGGGCCGATGCGCTCCAGAATCTCAAACGGCCCTATGTACCGCGGGCTCAGCTTGCCCCTCAACCCAAACCGCTTCACCCCCTTTGACGGCGACACCCGCAGTAACACGTGCTCTCCCACCTGGAATTCCAAGTCGCGACGTCTCTGGTCCGCGTAACTCTTTTGCCGGCTCTGGGCGGTCGCCAAACGTTGCCTGATGAGGCGCACCCTTTCCTCTGTCTCGGCCACTAGGTCCGGCCCCAAAAACTTTCTCTCCCCCAGATCGTCCCAGCAGATCGGGGATCTACAGCGTCTGCCGTACAATGCTTCGTACGGCGCCATCTTAATGCTTGCTTGGTAGCTGTTGTTATAAGCGAACTCTGCAAGGGGTAGGTAGCGCGACCATCCGTCTCCCAAGTCCAGCACGCACGCCCGAAGCATGTCCTCGAGTATCTGGATCACCCGCTCGGATTGCCCGTCCGTCTGGGGGTGAAAGGCTGAGCTGAAGTGTAACTTGGTCCCCAAGGCTCGTTGTAGACTCTTCCAAAAGTTCGAAACGAACCTTGTGTCCCTGTCCGAGGTGATCGTCGTTGGCACCCCGTGCAGCCTTACAATCTCGCTGAGGTAGACCTGTGCCAGCCGGTCGCGTGTCCAGGTCGTGTGGATGGGTAGGAAGTGAGCTGACTTCGTTAGCCGGTCCACGACAACCCAGATGGCGTCGTGTCCCTGCTGCGAACGGGGGAATCCGGTGACGAAGTCCATTGTGACTTGCTCCCACTTCCACTCGGGCACGGGTAGAGGTTGCAATTTCCCCGCCGGCCGTTGATGCTCGGCTTTCACCTGTTGGCAAATCAAACAGTGAGCCACGAACAGCGTCACATCTCCCTTCAATCTTGGCCACCAGAAGGTCTGTCGGATATCTCGGTACATCTTGGTGCCTCCAGGGTGCGCCACGTAGGGGGCGCAATGTGCTTCAGTCAGGATTTCTTTCTTTAGATCCGGCAGATCGGGCACGCAGATCCGCCCTCGGAACCGAAGGGTGCCGTCCGTTCCCACTGCGAAGTCTCCTTCTTGCTCCGGTGAAATCCTATCCCGTTCCAGCTGTAGCTGCGGATCCGCACCTTGGCCTTCCCGAATCCTCTCCAATAGGGTCGGCGCGACTGTTAGGGTCAACAGTCGCTCAACCGTCCCTGCTGGTACCACTTCCAACCTCAATCGTGAAAATTCCGCGATCAAGTCGTTCTGCTGCGTGATCGCGCCCGCCGAAGTTCCTTCTGCTTGCCCCTTTCGGCTTAGAGCGTCGGCTACCACATTTGCTTTCCCCGGGTGGTACTGGATGGTTAAGTCGTAGTCCTTCAGTAGCTCCAACCACCTCCTCTGCCGTAGGTTAAGCTCCTTCTGGGTGAAAAGGTACTTGAGGCTTTGGTGGTCCGAGAACACGTTGCAATGCACACCGTAGAGGTAGTGCCTCCACAGTTTCAGAACGAAGACCACTGCGGCAAGCTCCAAGTCATGGATCGGGTAGTTCTGTTCGTAATCCTTGAGTTGTCTTGAAGCATAGGCAATGACTCTTCCTTGCTGCATTAGTACTCCTCCCAGTCCTATTCGCGATGCATCGCAGTAGACTTCGTAGTCTTCTCCAGGGGTTGGTAAGGCAAGCACAGGCGCTCTTGTTAACCGTTTCTTAAGTTCTTCAAAGCTCTCTTGGCATTGGACCGTCCATATGAACTTTACTCCTTTCCGGGTTAGGCGGTTCAGAGGGGTCGCAATCTTCGAGAAACCCTCCACGAAACGTCTGTAGTATCCCGCAAGGCCCAAGAAGCTGCGCACCTCTGTCACTGTGGTCGGCTGGGGCCAGTCGGTCACCGACTCCACCTTCTTGGGATCCACTGCGACTCCTGCTGCTGAAATGATATGCCCTAGAAACCCCACTTCGCGAAGCCAGAATTCGCATTTATTAAGTTTTGCGAACAACTCCTGCTCCCTAAGGGTCTGTAGAACAATTCGTAGGTGCTCCTCGTGCTTCCCATCGGTGGTGGAGTAAATTAGGATGTCGTCGATGAAGACCACAACGAACTGATCCAGGAAGGGTCTGAAAACTCGGTTCATCATGTCCATGAACACCGCTGGGGCATTAGTAAGCCCGAACGGCATTACTGTGAACTCGTAATGGCCATACCGAGTCCGGAATGCCGTCTTCGGAATATCCTCGTCTCGAACTCTGAGCTGGTGGTATCCCGACTGCAGGTCGATTTTTGAGAAGACAGTTGCACCCCGCAGCTGGTCAAAGAGGTCATCAATCCTAGGTAAGGGGTACTTGTTTTTCACTGTGACTTTGTTGATTTCCCGGTAGTCGATGCATAACCGCAAGCTCCCGTCTTTCTTTCGTACAAAGAGTACAGGCGCGCCCCAAGGGGACACACTCGGTCGGATAAACCCCTTGTCCAGGAGGTCCTCTAGCTGCGCCTTAAGTTCCTTCAGCTCCGCGAAGGCCATCCTGTAGGGGGCCTTCGTGATTGGTCGAGTGCCGGGTGGAAGCTCAATGGGAAAGACAACTTCTCGCTCGGGGGGTAATCCAGGTAGTTCGGCCGGAAAAACATCTGGGAAGTCCCTCACTACAGGGATGTCGGGGAGTGCCGTGGAGGATCCGGCGGCCAGGGCCACCGACACCATGTAGGCCATACACCCGCCCTCTACCAGCTTTCTGGCTCGGGATGCAGGAATCATGGAAGAAAAGGAAACGCTCTTGCAGGCCAAGTACACGTTCTCCGGAAAATCGGGGTACATCAGTCGTACCTCGCGCTTCTCACAGTCTATGACCGCAAGGTACCACGTGAGCCAATCCATTCCGAGCACTACATCATACTCTTTCAATGGAATGACTACCAGATCCCAGGGGCACGGAAGCCTTCCCATCCATATAGGGCAGGAAGGCACCATGTTGCGTGCCTCCAAGGATCCTCCCGCGGTGTGAACGGTCATCAAACTGGGTAAGGGTCTCAACTCAAAATCATGGGTCAGTGCGAAGTCTCGAGACATAAACGAGAGGGTCGCTCCGGTGTCAAAAAGGGTTCTAGCGCGGTAAACAGAAGCAAGAGTGATACCTGCGACGACGTGCTCAGACGGGTGTGTCTCCTGCTGACCCATCGAATAGACGCGGCCTCCCGAAGGCGGTGGCTTCTCCCCCACAGATCGGGGTGCTGGCGGTCTGGGGGCTGACGTCATTGGCGCTTTCCCCCGCCCTGCATGCTGGGGTGAAGGCACGGAGGCTGCTGAAGATGTGGTGCCTTGGTTCAGGGGACAGTTGAAACGGAAGTGCCCCTGCTTGCCACATCGGAAGCAATGGTCCTGTCTCTTGGAGCAATCCATCACCCGGTGCGCCCCGCCGCAGATCACGCACGAGCGGTCCTCCGGGCGTTGTCCCTCTCCTGGCGCTCCCCTGGTCCTTTGCTGGGGTCTCCACCGCTTAGGGGGCCGATTCCCGCTGGAGGAGCCCCCTCCCCCTGAAGTCGTCTGGGTCCGCTTCCTGTCATCTTGTTGGTGGGAGCCTTCCCTTCGGGCGCGCGTGACGGCAAAGCCTCGTTCCACGATGGTGGCTCGGTCGACCACCTTCTGAAAGGTATGTAGATCTGCCGCGTCCACTACTTGGAAAATGTCAGTCCTCAATCCATCCACAAACAGTTGTGCCTTATGGGATTCGTCCCGAATGACGAACGGGACACAGTTCGCCAGTCTCACGAACTCCCTCTGGTACTCCATTACTGTTTTTGGTTCCCTGCCTGATGTGGTTTAGATCGTCCTCCAGTTGTTTCTTCACGCTATTGGTAAAGAACGCCCCGAATAGCTGCTGTTTAAAGGTAGTCCACGACGGAAGGGTAGCGCCCGACGCAGTGTCGGGGCGTACGGTCTTCCACCAAATGCGGGCGTTCCCCTCGAGCAAGTGGGCGGCCAGGGGGACCCGCTCGTGGTCTTCCATCATTAGGTCCTCGAATAATTTCTCCATCGTATCCACCCATTTCTCCACAACCCAGGGGTCTGTCGTGTCCCCCTCGAACGTTGGCGGGTCGTATTTCTTGAAGTCGGCCAGGTTGGCGCGCACACGGTCTCGCTCGTTTGGTAGGTTTGCCCCCTCCTTCGCGACGTTGGCGGTCGCGGCGGGAGTGGGTAACACTACCGTCACACTCGGAGCAATTCCGACGATTGGTGTCGCCGCCGGCCCTGCCGTTGCCGTCGAAGGGGCCACCTCTGGGGCCGAGGCCCGGGTGGGGGGCAGCCCCTCCTTCGGTCTCCATCACCGGTGCAGCTGGGCCCGGGAGACGGCCGGGGCAACCTCTGCCGTCGCAGCGGCCTGCTGTTGCTGCGTCAGTTGGCGCACGCGGTCGTTCAGGGCTGCCAACTGTTCCGCCATCTCTTGTAGCTGCTGCCTTAGGAGCTGATTCTCCGCAGTCATCGCTTCCGCTGCGTCCGCCCCCGTGTCCTCGGCTGTGGATCTAGTCCTGGCCATGATCTGAACATTTGCACGAACCAGTTACTCCTAGTTCAAATAAGACGGCACGCCACTAGTGCTGGCACTAGAGGGAGAAAAGAAAAAGAACACTAATTCCCTCCCCCCTTTTTCCCCCAACGAGCACTCGCGTTTTATTTATCCCGTGTTCACTTTATTACTCAGTAGCCAGAGTATTGCGCCCGTGGATGTTAGGCCCCGACTGTTGTGGTTAAAGTTTACCGCTCTGATACCATCTTAATCTGTCACGCCCCGGGGGTTCGAATCGCGCGGAAGAGGAGCCACCGATGCCCCTGACTCAGCCATATATTTTTTTTTAATACGTTACTCCCCGGCGCGTGCACAGACCCGCCGCATATACAAATTCACTCTGCAAATAAGCAGAGGCCCCTTTGTATATGCACGGCGTCTCAACTACAAAGTGTCTCACAAGGCGTAGTACAAACAATCTCTAACCACATCAGTTGGGGTCTCGTACACATACAACCAAACAATTCACATGACATTCTAGCATTCACTTAGAGCATGGAGGCCGGTGCTTTGAAAGGATAAATAATCACAAGGTTTTGAAAGCGGCATCCACACGATGCCCTCGTTTGTGAAAAACAGTTCGCAAACACATAAATCCCACAAGGTTTATAAAGCTCGGTGCCCACACGACACCCACGTTTTAAAAATAGTTTTCGCAAACGGTTTTCTTTGTTTTTTCATCGTTCAAAACGGCCAAGTAAGAGAGAACGTAGTATTCATTCAATTATTCAAATAAAAGGAAAGAAAAAGGGCAACATCCACTTCGACCCCACGGGGGTGTCGCAATCCACATCTAGCTACCATGAATAATAAAAGGAAAGGGAAAGAAGAGTCACTGTATCTGAAGTCATCCAAAAATCAGATCAGCACCCTAACGTCCTCACCGGCGCCCTAGCACTCGCCCCTGGACGAACCTGTCACGGAGTGGGAAGTCAGTGACTAGAAATAGCATGATAAGCGTAGTATACAAAGATAAGGCAACCACAAACACCGGAGCAACTATCCTACCCATGCACTTTCCACCTTAAGCACACCCTGTATCAATACGACATCGGGCACCTTCCCCGATGCCCACCGCCGAGCACCTGCCTCACAAAGCAACATCGGGCACCTTCCCCGATGCCACCGCCGAGCACCTGCCTCGGCCGCCGAGCACCTGCCTCGACGTCACCGCTCACACCCCCCACCCATGGGGGCCCCCATTCCTAACGCCACCTTCGCGTGGGGTACACGTGTCAACGTACCACTTTTCCGGAAAAGCACACCCTTGCGGTGGCCAAACCGCGGGTGTGCGTGTAGCAATTTTGAGCCTCAGATTGATATTGAGTATCATAGCATAACATAACATAACAAAACAGGGTTAGTGCATAAACAGAAGGAGACTGACAATTCCACCTTGCCCCGACATGCTATTTCTAAACAGTTAAACCCCATTCCCGAAACCCCCGGGAACGTACCCACCTTGTGTGCGTCGTCCTGCGTTCGTCCAGTCCGCGTCTGTGCTCCAGTCGCCAACAGTGTCCCGCACTCCTGAAGGAACATAAGCAAATCGAGACTTAGAAGTCCGAAACTTACAACGACTCCCTACAGCGTGCGGCGGAGTTCTTCGCACGGCACCAGCCCGTGCGACGAACACTCTGCCAGGACGCAAGCCCCCGCGCGGCACCAGCCCGCGCGGCCGTCCCTCCTGCGGGCGGCCCCGCGCGGCCGAGCGCCGCGCGGGCGCGCTGCCCGCGGTGTGGGCAGACCCCGCGCGGCACCAGCCCGCGCGGGCGCCCCTCCTGCGGGCGGCCCCGCGCGGCCGAGCGCCGTGCGGGCGCGCGGCCCGCGGTGCGGGGCGGCCCCGCGCGGCACCAGCCCGCGCGGGGCGCCCATCCTGCGGGCGGCCCCGCGCGGCCGAGCGCCGCGCGGGCGCGCGGCCCGCGGTGCGGGGCGGCCCCGCGCGGCACCAGCCCGCGCGGGCGCCCCCTCCTGCGGGCGGCCCCGCGCGGCCGAGCGCCGCGCGGGCGCGCGGCCCGCGGTGCGGGGCGGCCCACGCGCGGCACCAGCCGCGCGGGCGCCCCCCCCGCTGCGGGCCGGCCCCGCGCGGCTGAACGCCGCGCGGGCGCCGCGGCCCGCCGGTGCGGGGCGGCCCCGCCGCGCGCGGCACCAGCCCGCGCGGGCGCCCCTGCTGCGGGCGGCCCCGCGCGGCTTGAACGCCGCGCGGGCGCGCGGCCCGCGGTGCGGGGCGGCCCCGCGCGGCACCAGCCCGCGCGGGCGCCCCCTGCTGCGGGCTGGCCCCGCGCGGCTGAACGCCGCTGCGGGCGCGCGGCCCGAGATGCGAGGCGGCCCCGCGCTGGCACAGGCCCGCGCGGGCGCCCCCTCCCTGCGGGCGGCCCGCGCGGCCCCGAGCGCCGCGCGGCGCGCGCGGCCCGCGGTGCGGGGCGGCCCCGCGCGGCACCAGCCCGCGCGGGCGCCCCTCCTGCGGGCGGCCCCGCGCGGCCGAGCGCCGCGCGGGCGCGCGGCCCGCGGTGCGCGACGGCGCCGGGCCTCCTCCCTCCTCGTGACCAACAAAAGAAAGAAAGAAAGAGGGAGATTCCCCGAACGAAACGCGTCCGACTCACCTCGACGTGCGAAAGAGGAGGAAGAGAGGGATCGTCCGCTTGCCCCCACCGGTCCACCCTTGCGGTGTGCTTGGTTTCTCTTTGCCGGCGGCTACGAGGGAGGAAGAAAAGAAAAGAGACGGCCACCAAAAGAGAATAAGAGGAACCCTAATCCTCTTTCCCTCACGGCTACATATATATATACTAAAAGAATTAGGGTTTACCTTAAAAGGTGTGCGGCTGCCAACACGGATCCCGAGTGTCTAAGGGGGACCCCAACTCGAGATTAATTCTGGTCAGACCGGGAGTCGGAAAAATAAACCGATCGCGCCCACGCGCGGCTCCGTTCCGCGAGCTCTTACCGCCTAAAATTATTTGCGGGCCCCGACGGTCTGTCCGGAAAATGCCAAAAAATGAGGCCCCGCGGTCAGGCATTACAAGAAGAGGGTGACCAGAAGGGTAAGGAAAAGACGGGTCTTACATGGGGTTGCGGTCCGCAGTCACGCCACCCCGCTTCCGCGGTCCCCACGTAGCTGGGGGCGGCCGTGTCGGGCGGAGGGGTCGGGCATGCTCTGCTGACGCTGTCGCCTGTCGCGTGCGTCAGTGACGAACTGCTCGCAACGTCGCTAATTGTCCGGCCATTTTCTCAACTACTGCCATGTCGAGAAGCTGTATTCGCGCCGCGGCGTCCGTGGCTGCGCATCGCTGCACCTGCGTTCTCGGTAGACTGACCTAGTCCGGGCCATCGTCTTCTGAAACCAAAGACACCGCGTTACCGCTACATTATCACCCTAGCACCTGGACTTACAACGTATCTATATTAACCCCGTTTCCCCGTACTCTCACGTACTAATCGCACCTATACCCTGGTTATCTCGTGTCC
>CM055067.1:14358820-14389431 GCA_029204045.2 Tillandsia leiboldiana | reverse complement strand
TAAAATAACCTCATGCCAAAATTATCAATGACCATACCTGTCCATAATTCTCAATCCATAATGGCTCCTCAGAGTAGAACCTGCACATAACTACATAATCCTATCCCAATGCATAAACCATCCTCATAAAAGGTTATGTGCTAATATGGCATGTAATTAATCATATAGGGTATCCTTGCCTTAGATAAGCTTCCACTAATCAATCAACATGACTATTTGATTAATACCATTGTCATACTGTGAATAATTCACTTGCAATTTCCATAAAATCCTCATTGTTAAACTTACCGATCAATCCAGCTATTGTACCATTCACCTGCATGCAATGCTAACATATGAAAATTTAGAGAAACCGTCCACCGGTTCCGGGAATAAGGCACCCACCTGAAAAGTGACTGTCCAAAGCCCACAGCTGAAAACACCAAAAAACTCTAATCCCTTGCTCCAATAAGTTCAGCACACCCGTAACACTCCGGCACAATACAAAGTCCACTAATTACATAGGCTCCCAAATATAGCACTTAAAACCACATACAACCTCGAATTCTGAACTGTTAAATTATCACCTGCAGATAGTGCCCAGAAAATTCCAATAAAAATATCACAGCAATCCTTGCGTCGATAGCTTCGAAACGGTACCTTGCACGCCCAAATTGGAGTTCGGTAAGTCAAGATAAAATTCGGCAAGGGGGTACACTCATACAAAAATCTGTATTAAAACTGTACACTGTTCACTGAGAAAACAGTAATTTTCACCTCTGATGAAATCTCAGAAAAATCCAAGAAAAATACGAGCGCGTTCCTTGCGATCTGTAGATGAAAAAGTTGTACAGCTCGTTTTCCGGCTGACGCTTGTGCGCAAAGATATGGCCAAAACACCTCGATGCTGTCCCACAAAGCCAACAGAAAATGGGTCACAGTGTTGCCTCGGGATCCGTGCCAAAAACTCGCAACAGGAAAGCACGATCAATACGAAAGATGAAGCCCTACCTCTTAGGAGTCTGTCGGCGCAAGAATCACTGCAAAATGATCTCGGGGTAGCCCAGGGGAGCTAAAACACTGTCGCTGCGCCGAAGAAGAACCCAGGAATGCAACGTCGCGCCACGCCGTAAAATCCAGAACCTCGGGATGCGTGCTCCTAAAATCGTAGAACTTGGCAGGAAGATCAAGAATAAGAGTTGAACAAGTCTTCTTCAAGGTGCTCGGGCAGATGGTGCGTGGGCTGAGAGAAAAGAGCCAAAGAAGAGGGCTCGGGCTGCCTATTTATAGGCATGAGGAAACAATTGGAAAAATTCCCATTGTGTCCCAATTTCCGGGCGCCCGAAACTTTTCGGGCGCGCACAGTGCGGCCCGGCCCACAACTTTCGGGCGGCGCACAGTGCGGCCCAGGTCCACCACACAGTCCAGTCCACTACTCCCCCGGGCCCCCACTGCACCCGGTGCACCTGCGCCCGCGAATGGCGACGCGGACAACGTGGCCCGGCAACCCGTGCACCACGCACGTCGCGCCGTGGACCGCGCACGTCGCGGCTGACCCGGGCCGTACGGCCACCTGCCCCGCCGTACGGCCACCTGCCCCGATCACCCACTCCACCGGTTGCGTGGACCGGGAGCACAACACCGACCAACCACCTCACGCCACGTGTCCACCCGGTCTACCGTGCACCACCGGCCTGCACCGTGAACCCAGACCACAACACCGACCAGTGAGAACCGCCACGTGTCCCCTCCTCGGGTGCACGACGGCCGCGTGGACCGCGCACCTGACCGCGCCCCGCGCGCCTGCCCGCGCCCCTGTGCGCCTGCCCGCGGCCGCGCGCCGCCTGCCCGAGCGCCTTCCGCCGCCTTCCGCCGCTGCCCCGCCGCCGCCGGCGATCGCCGGAAACACTGTTCCGGCGATGAACAGTAAAATTACTGTAGCAAGCTCCGAAAAATACATGTAAATAGCCCATCTTGACCGTTTTCGCGCGCTGATTCCAAATCCGGCGTCCATTTTGCCAAATTCCAATCCTATAAATTGCCGGAGGCTCCCGGAAAGGTATTTTTAATCCGAATTCCGCGCCGAGCCTAAATTTGATATCCACTCCTCGTGTAACTGTTCTAAACATCCGATGGGGTCCCCCGATTACCTACGAGATCCATTTAAGCCCTGAGTCCATCTCTTGTGTCCAAACTGGCGCGGCGAACACCGCCGACATGCCACGTAGGCTTCCAGAAGCTGCTGTCACACTGTAGAAGCCCTGCAAAGATCCGGGTCACCACATCCTCCCCCACTAGAAGAAAGTTTCGTCCTCGAAACTAAGGCAACTCCCAAGGAGTCCCAGAAACCAGTGGTCAATACTCAACACCGCCGTCTCCAGCTCCCAAGTCACCTATCACTCCCCGTGATTACTCCTCAGCAACAACAACAGCAACAACCAGTACGGCATAGCCCGATTGCGCAATTCCCTCACCTCACGAGTCGGAATTCGCAACGGCGTCCCTCGTACTCCAAACTCTCACAGACCCCAAAAGGAACGAGTCAAACACGGGCGAGGGGTCCAAAACATGACACTCCAGAGCTGAGACGCAGAAAAACCTCAAAAACTCCAACAAAAGGCGGGGGGGGAAAAGGAACAAACAGCCTGAGTAACACGCTCTAAAATCACTCCCAAGAGCCAGCTCAACCAAAGCGACCCGAATCACATCCACACAAAACACCTGCACAGAAAAGGGGGCCAAACAAGCAGGGGTTCACACTCGGTCGCCCTCAACACTTAACCACCTAAGTGGATTGCTCAGCCGCAGCCTTCTCATCAAAAGGGCTCCTCAGGGACTCAACTTAAACCCTGCACACAAGGATGGCCCCACACAGCGCCAGCTAAGGAACCGCCAAACTCGACTCCCAAAAGCTCTTTCACTCCAGGTATCCGCCACCACAGTAGCTCAGTCAAGGTGATATTGGATGCTCAACAAAAATCCAATGGTAGCTCTTCAGCCCCTAAGGGAGGTATCACAAAAACTCACAAATCCATCTCCCACCACTGACTAGGTTAGAATCGGCGCTGGTACCAATCTCATCACCCGGTCATCAAGCTCTGCTGGCACTATCCAGTCCAAAAACTCCTCACCCCAACAATGACCGTCGATCTCGGCCAGTCTTAAATAGCATCCACTTTGGCCGAATTTCCACCGCCGCCCCTTCGGCTAGAAGAAGTAATCTAGGAAGATATGCTCTCGAAGCTAAAACTTGCACCACAACGACATGGCAAAAAGCTTCTTCCCCACAGATCTTGTCACACCAAATACAAATGCTGCACAAGCTCTAAACACTCAGGGAGGGGGGGTTAAACCAAAATATTCCTGGAGGATGCCGCTATCAAACCGTTCAAGGCCAACTGAAACACAGAATTCCTCAATCTAGAGGCAACAGGGCATTAGTCAATCCATTGGCTTCACTGTACTCGTAATGCCCCTACTGTGTCCTGAACACCATCTAGACAATGCCCTCAGCTGAAATTCCAAATTGGCGCAGGCATCAAACAATAACTGCCGGAATATAGCTCCTTCAAAAGGTTCTAAATAATACCTGGACCTGCCAGGACTCCAATCCCAAAGGCTCTCACCGTCGTGTATCAACGACGTGGCACTAGGTCAAACAGACCCTCTATCCAACAGATCCCCTGCACCGGTGCGATCAAATCTCCCAGCTCTTACCGATAATCCAAGTGGTGCTATTGAGGTTGGCGCGGTTTCCAGAACCACGTCAACCGCAATCAAAATCCCTAACAGGCGGCATAATCATCAACTCGAGTGGACTCACACCCGGGATTTCGCAGCAATAGAAATATCCTTTGGTCCCGGCGCCACCATAAGCTCCTCTCACACAGTCGCTAAACCCTGTGTGCTCGAACAATCTCCCCATAACAAGCCTCCTTTGTCTGCCTCGCAAAAGTCACAATCAGCACCCTCTCTGCACTTAACCATCCAGTGGTGCCGTGCCAACCAATCCCAAGCACTGGGTCAAAACATCGAACATCCACCCATATCAAGAGGTTTGCTGGTATAACTCAAGGTCACAACGACACTGAACAAAACCCACAAGCCTCCTTCACGTGCATAACACCGATGATGTTCTGTACCTCTAGTGCACGTGGTAATAACTCTGCCTTTAGTCCATGCCGGAAAGCGAGGTGCACTAACTCCGACTGCTGTGATGAAATCACACCTGCAACAACCCGATCCACTGCCGTGGCGCCCTCCAACCAGGCGGCACAAGCTCATCCACACGATGCAAGCGGTTGTCGCTTAGTCCATCAGAAAATATCCCATCAATCACAAGGGAGCACGACCTCTGTCTCTGCTCACGCTGAGGCAACAGATACGATCCTCCGCAGACAACAAAACCACGCTACCGTTGCGCTACTCTGATATAGACACTGATACAGCCATCGGGGTCCGCCCGATCCCCAACATCTCAGAAGTCCATCATTGCAACCGTCACAAGACAAAACACCATTAATCCATGCAATTCCCTATACACTTATCCTTTCTAAGCTCACCCCTCAATCCCATATGATACAATCAAAATATGCAAGTTATAAATCACAAAGGGTAGAATTCCCTTGGGTAAGCTTTGCATTAACCATCCACAAGGATATCCACCACCCAGGAAAGCAAACGAAAATGCCCCTGCCTGCCGATCTGTCCTCCATCACCTAGCGCCAAGCGCCTCCCCCCAGAACTCGCCTCTAGCGGCAGATCCCCATCCAAGGAACTGCAGTGTCCAGCTCCAAACACAATGCCTACTCCGACGAGGCATCCACAGTCCAAAACCCGAACATGAGGGACCGAAAAGAAACTAAAGAGTATCCTGGCGCAATCCACTCCCAATCTCACTTATCCTATGTGCCTCGAAACCTGGAGCACCAGTTCAACAACTGCATAAACTCTCTAGCACAGGGAGGCTCTCAATTGATCACTCCATCACCCCCAACCACGACTCTGCCTCCAAAGGCTCCAAGCTCAATCTTACGAGTCGGGGTGGTTCATCTGCCAAATCTGGCTCACTAAATCAAACATGCCCCACAGCTCCTCTGCTGTCAACCATCCACCCTACCTCAGTGCCTTGGCACTAAACATTGGCACGGAGGGGGCCACTCGCTCTATTGGCACTACAGAAATCCCTGCCGCTGAGGGTACTACATCCAGGTGGTCTCAAAAGAAAAGTACTGTCGGGCTGCCCACTGCTCTGACAACTGCGTCACCACACAAGCTGCTCACTCTGCCGCTGATATGCCTCTGACAATCCTGTCATCTGGGTCCGGAGTTCTCTGACCTCAATCCGGGTATCCGGCCCAAAACCAACCGCTCAAGCTCAACTGCCATGACAGGATGCACAAGGGTCCCAAACCCAGCGTCGGGGAGACACCGCTCGCCACGACGAAACCACAAATCAGCACACAACAACGCTCGACCCAATCCAGCGAAAGTCTAGAGCATGTCACCCATTCCATAGCGTTATGTTGTCTGCAGCCAACATAACTACTTAGGAGAATAAACATGCCAATCACTCATCCCGTCCCTCGAGAGAGGTGTAAAACTCAATCAGGACTCTCGCTACAAATCACGACTCTCACGAAGTCATCCTAGGGTCCAACCACAAGCCTAGGGTTTCTAAGTCCACCATGACCTACAACCTAGGCTCTGATACCACCTAATCTGTCACGCCCCGGGGTCGGAACTGCGACCCGGGCTCGCCAACAGATCCGCCACCTATGCCAAACCCGCATAGGCGAAGCGTCCTACCTGCAAAAAGAGCTACAGCTAACAGATATCAGAGCTAAAAGATAAAACTGCTGTAGAATAAAATCAACCACTGTACAACTGAAGATAAAACAACAAGGTCCATCTCCCAAAAATGATAATCATACATTAACCTCGAGTACAAAACTCATAGCTCAACAGGGAGATATCTCAAATAAAACATCAGTGTACAAGCTCTCAATACATCATATCCTCACTACAACAGTCTCTCAAAAGAGGAAATAAATACCAATATACCGACTATACTGAAGATCTCCACAAAAGGGGGTACCGCTACTCTCCAAAGATGGGTCAGGATCTAGCTCGCTACTCCCTCATCGCGAACAGCAACCGCAGAAACAGCAACCACAGAACGGCAACACCCGCCAAGACTCTGCAAAACAAAGAGGAGAAAGGACAAAAGGGGGAAAACCCCCAACGGGCGTGAGAACTACGCAAATAAGGGAGTTCTCAGTGGGTATCGCCACTAGGCCCGACGATCTGCCCACCAAGACTACTAGAGGCAACAGATAACCGATGCAGTAAAACTGAAAGGAGAAGCTGGAAACACTCTACAGCTACCATGCATCTATCCAAATGCTCAAATGGGGAAACTCTGATGAAGATATGCAACACTCGCACACGAGGTGCTCAACTGACCCAATCGAGCTGACTGCCACATCGGGTCCAGTCAAACCTGCGCCCACCTACAACCACCTCCCGCTGGCGGGCAGGAATTACGTAGGGCGTCCAAACGGACTAACTCGCTATTGAGTAGTGGCTCATGCAGGCTATAGTCATAATCCATGCTCTCTCTCTCAGAACGGATAGACTCAAGATGCTCAACCTCTCACACAATGGTCAAAGAACTCACAACGACCACGGGACCACCGTCAAACCCCGACGGTTCCCAACAATACTAGCACTGGTCTAAACACAGCTACTAGACTCCACTCGGTCCCCCAGGCACGAGTGTAACAAAAAGTATCTGCCTGAATAAACCCAATCGATAGACCAGTAATCACTGGTACTGCCTGCTCTGCTGTCGAACTCAAGAACCCTGCCTGGTGCCCGGCGCTCACACCGTGGAAAGCCTACTCCGGAGTGGCACTCGAGGGGAGCGACCCACACGAGTAAAGTATCACTGTATCAAGCATCACTGTATCGAGTATCTCTGTAACCACTGTCTCATAATAGCAGGACTGGATCAAGACTATGATCAAAGTGGGAAACTCCGTCCACTAACAAAACCCTGATCTGATGCAATAGTACTCAAAAAGTGGGAAACACCATCCACTAGAACAGATCTGATACCCAATCTGATGCAATAGTCAACATCTGGTCAACCGCCCAAAGTCCGCGGTCACCGCAATAACCCACAACCCACAATTGGGTAAATTAATCAAGATCCGGTCAACCGCCTACTGTCCGCGGTTGCCGCAATAACCCACAATCCACAATTGGGTAAATTAATCAAGATCCGGTCAACCGCCTACTGTCCGCGGTTGCCGCAATAACCCACAATCCATCATCAAGCACACCCTGTCTCTGACCCTAAGGTCCCAGCTACACTATCCCAAACCTCTGCTCGAACCCGAGCAACATGACTCAAAAGTCTAAATAAAAGGAGAAAGAAAGCAATCATGGTTTCTCCTAAGTCAAATTCCAATATGTAGTGCAGCAGTAAAAGATGGCCTAGCTATATGTCCCTACACATATGTCCATACAAGCATGCATTTGTCCTCAAGAAGAATAAAGAAAATAAACCTCATGCCAAAATTATCAATGACCATACCTGTCCATAATTCTCAATCCATAATGGCTCCTCAGAGTAGAACCTGCACATAACTACATAATCCTATCCCAATGCATAAACCATCCTCATAAAAGGTTATGTGCTAATATGGCATGATAATTAATCATATAGGGTATCCTTGCCTTAGATAAGCTTCCACTAATCATCAACATGACTATTTGATTAATACCATTGTCATACTGTGAATAATTCACTTGCAATTTCAATAAAATCCTCATTGTTAAACTTACCGATCAATCCCAGCTATTGTACCATTCACCTGCATGCAATGCTAACATATGAAAATTTAGAGAACCGTCCACCGGTTCCGGGAATAAGGCACCCACCTGAAAAGCTGACTGTCCAAAGCCCACAGCTGAAAACACCAAAAAAACTCTAATCCCTTGCTCCAATAAGTTCAGCACACCCGTAACACTCCTGGCACAATACAAAGTCCACTAATTACACTAGGCTCCCAAATATAGCACTTAAAACCACATACAACCTCGAATTCTGAACTGTTAAATTATCACCTGCAGATAGTGCCCAGAAAATTCCAATAAAAATATCACAGCAATCCTTGCGTCGATAGCTTCGAAACGGTACCTTGCACGCCCAAACAGTAATTTTCACCTCTGATGAAATCTCAGAAAAATCCAAGAAAAATACGAGCGCGTTCCTTGCGATCTGTAGATGAAAAAGTTGTACAAGCTCGTTTCCGGCTGACGCTTGTGCGCAAAGATATGGCCAAAACACCTCGATGCTGTCCCACAAAGCCAAACAGAAAATGGGTCACAGTGTTGCCTCGGGATCCGTGCCAAAAACTCGCAACAGGAAAGCACGATCAATACGAAAGATGAAGCCCTACCTCTTAGGAGTCTGTCGGCGCAAGAATCACTGCAAAATGATCTCGGGGTAGCCCAGGGGAGCTAAAACACTGTCGCTGCGCCGAAGAAGAACCCAGGAATGCAACGTCGCGCCGCGCCGTAAAATCCAGAACCTCGGGATGCGTGCTCCTAAAATCGTAGAACTTAGCAGGAAGATCAAGAATTAAGAGTTGAACAAGTCTTCTTCAAGGTGCTCGGGCAGATGGTGCGTGGGCTGAGAGAAAAGAGCCAAAGAAGAGGGCTCGGGCTGCCTATTTATAGGCTAAGGAAACAATTGGAAAAATTCCCATTGTGTCCCAATTTCCGGGCGCCCGAAACTTTTCGGGCGCGCACAGTGCGGCCCGGTCCACCACACAGTCCAGTCCACTACTCCCCCGGGCCCCCACTGCACCCGGTGCACCTGCGCCCGCGAATGGCGACGCGACACGTGGCCCGGCAACCCGTGCACCACGCACGTCGCGCCGTGGACCGCGCACGTCGCGGCTGACCCGGGCTGTACGGCCACCTGCCCCGCCGTACGGCCACCTGCCCCGATCACCCACTCCACCGGTTGCGTGGACCGGGAGCACAACACCGGACCAACCACCTCACGCCACGTGTCCACCCGGTCTACCGTGCACCACCGGCCTGCACCGTGGACCCAGACCACAACACCGACCAGTGAGAACCTGCCACGTGTCCCCTCCTCGGGTGCACGACGGCCGCGTGGACCGCGCACCTGACCGCGCCCCCGCGCGCCTGCCCGCGCCCCTGTGCGCCTGCCCGCGGCCGCGCGCCGCCTGCCCGAGCGCCTTCCGCCGCCTTCCGCCGCTGCCCGCCGCCGCCAGCCGCCGCCGGCGATCGCCGGAAACACTGTTCCGGCGATGAACAGTAAAATTACTGTAGCAAGCTCCGAAAAATACATGTAAATAGCCCATCTTGACCGTTTTCGCGCGCTGATTCCAAATCCGGCGTCCATTTTGCCAAATTCCAATCCTATAAATTGCCGGAGGCTCCCGGAAAGGTATTTTTAATCCGAATTCCGCGCCGAGCCTAAATTTGATATCCACTCCTCGCGTAACTGTTCTAAACATCCGATGGGGTCCCCCGATTACCTACGAGATCCATTTTAAGCCCTGAGTCCATCTCTTGTGTCCAAACTGGCGCGCGAACACCGCCGACATGCCACGTAGGCTTCCAGAAGCTGCTGGTCACACTGTAGAAGCCCTGCAAAGATCCGGGTCACCACAGCAAATGAATAAAACGTTTTTGATCCAAAGGTTTTGTTAAAATGTCAGCTAATTGATCTTCAGTTGAAATGTAGGAAATTTGAAGAATATTTGATTCAACTAGCTCTCTAAGAAAATGATATCTAAGTTCAATGTGTTTTGTTCTTGAGTGCAACACAGGGTTTTTTTGAAATGTTTATAGCACTAGTGTTGTCACATAAAACAGTTACCGAAGTTGCTGAAATCCGGAAGTCGCTCAACACGCTTTTCATCCAAATAAGTTGGGTTGAACAACTACCCGCTGAGATATATTCCGCTTCGCCAGTCGAGAGTGCAATGCAGTTCTGTTTTTTACTATGCCATGCAACAAGACAATGGCCAAGATAGAAACATGCACCACTCGTACTTTTCAGATCATCCACTGATCCTGCCCAATCGGCATCTGAATATCCTATAATGTCTAGACTTGTTCCCATAGGATACCAAATTCCGAAGTTTACAGTTCCTTTGACGTACCGGATGATCCGTTTCACCGCTTTCAGGTGATCCTCCTTTGGTGCTGATTGATATCTCGCGCAGATTCCAACACTAAAGGATATGTCCGGGCGACTAGCTGTGAGGTAGAGTAGACTTCCAATCATACTTCGATAGAGTTTCTCGTCTACACTATCACTAAGAGATTCACTTCATAATCCCTTATTGCTAGTTCCCATAGGAGTAGGAAAATCTTTAGAATCTTCTAATCCGAATTTCTTTACCAACTCCTTTGCATACTTGGATTGGCACAGATGGATGCCTTCACCATTTTGTTTCACTTGCAATCCAAGAAAGTATGTCGGTTCGCCCATCATTGACATCTCAAATTCGCTTTCCATGGTTTCAGCGAATTTAGAAGCATCATTATCCTTTGTTGCTCCAAATACAATGTCATCGACATAGATTTGTGCAACAATGAAGTTATTTTGATAATGCTTCACAAAGAGAGTCCTGTCTGCTCCCCCTCGAGTATAGCCCTTCTCCAAAAGGTGCTTTGTCAACCTTTCGTACCATGCTCGCGGTGCTTGTTTTAAACCGTAAAGAGCCTTTTTCAAACGAAAAACATGGTTAGGTAGTTTACAGTCTACAAAACCTTTCGGTTGAGCCACATAAACTTCCTCATTTAAAAACCCATTTAAAAACGCGCTCTTAACGTCCATTTGAAAGAGTTTTATTTTAAAGTGACAAGCAATAGCGAATAAGATACGAATGGACTCGAGTCTAGCTACAGGGGCGAAAGTTTCATCAAAGTCTATACCTTCTATTTGAGAGTAGCCTTGAGCAACTAGACATGCTTTGTTCCTGATGATGGTACCATCCTCATTTTTCTTATTCTTGAAAATCCATTTAGTACCAATCACGTTGTGTTGCTTCGGAGGCATCGTTAATTCCCAGACTTTGTTGCGTTCAAACTGATGGAGCTCTTCCTGCATTGCTTCAATCCAGTAGTTATCCTGAAGAGCTTCATCAACATTCTTTGGTTCTATCATGGAAACGTAACAAGTGAATCCACAAACCAACTGTCTCCGAGTTCTAACTCCTTCTTGTGGGTCTCCAATAATGTTTGATTCAGGATGATCCTTGGAGATGCGTAACGTTTGAGGTAATGGAGTACTCGGAGGTACATGAGATGATTCCTGCACATCAGATAAACTTGAAGAACCATTAGATGCATCATTAATATTGGAAGTATTATCATGAGAAGATGCATTTACAAGAGTATCATCAACAAGAGAGATATCAGGGGTAGATTTATCAGATACAAAGTGGAAAGCTTCATCTACTTTAACATTTATGGATTCTACAATCGTTTTAGATTCCAAGTTAAATACCCGATATGCTCTACTATTTGTAGAATAACCCAAGAAAATCCCTTCGTCACTTCGAGAGTCAAATTTTCCAAGATTTTCGCGATCACGTAAAATGTAGCACCGACTCCCAAAGATACGAAAATATTTGATGTTTGGTTTTCTACAGAACCATAGTTCATATGGTGTATTTAAAGTTCCCGGGCGCAAATAAACTCGATTAATAACATAGATTGCAGTGTTCACAGCTTCAGCCCAAAAATATAACGGTAAATTCCGGCTATGAAGCATAACATGTGCCATCTCTTGAACAACCCTGTTTTTGCGCTCGACTACACCATTCTGTTGTGGTGTATAGGGTGCTGAGAATTCATGTTTAATGCCATTGGAAGTGCAAAAATCAATGAATTTAGAATTTATGAATTCTCCACCTCTATCACTTCTAACACGAATGATCTTTTCATTCTTTTCAATCATAATACGAAGGCAAATCTCGTGAAAAGAATCAAAAGTATCAGCTTTCTCTTTTAAAAATGCGACCCATGAGTATCTAGAGAAATCATCAACCAATAAGAAAATATACCATTTACCTCCCAAGGATGGTTGACGTGTCGGCCCCATAAGATCCATATGCAATAATTCTAAGGGCCGTTTAATACCAACGTGGTTCAAGGATGAAAGAAGAATTCACCTTTGCGTACCCAAACCTTTCGAGTTTTGGAGTACGTCGGAAATGATTGTGAAGTTGATACCTTTGGTGAAAGCGTCTTGATTGATCCATCGCTTTTCCTTGACGTCGTCGTCTTGTTTGATGAACTACCGAGGCTCTTTTCCTTCGAAAAATTTGCATTTGATTTCCGAGGAATCACCCTTTTGGTAGTCGTTGCAAGAAGTGCTTGAGTTGAGCGTTTGGCTCCCATCTTGCAATTTCTCCTTATGTGCCCTGCAATACCACAACGAAAGCATACCTTGGTGCTTGACGATTCCGAAAAGGGGGAAGTAGGTTTGTTGTCGTTGTTTGTCGTCAATTCCGGTGTCGGGGGAGGAGATACCGACTGGGGCACAAAGACTGTCCCAACCGAACTAAAATTGTCTTCAGTTCGATTGTATCCGAGGCCGAATTTGTTTGATTGACCAAGACCAAGAAGCTTATCCAACTTACTCCTTCCTGATGAAAATCGCTGTAAATCATCCTTGAGTTGGAGAATGGTCTCTGTCATTTCCAATTTTTCCTGTCGAGCCTCGCCGTTGAGCTTCAAGAAGTAATTCGCTTTGTTCACCATATCTACATAATTCTTCTCGAATTGCTCATTGGACTCTTGAAGTGAAGCATTTGCTTTTATCAGATTATCCCTTTCCACTTCAAGATCAGTCGAGAGAGAAGTTACCCTTTTTACTTCTTCTTCGAGATCCTGCAATCTCCCTCTCAACCCCTTGTTTTGCTTAGCCAGTTTCTTTGAATCCCTCAAAAGTCTGTGGTAGGCTAGAGCAAAATCTTCACCTTCCGAATTATTCGATTCATCGTCCGTTGCAATCTTTTCAACAGTGGAGTTGGACAGTGAGTCGGACGTACTTGCCATTAAGCACATGAAGGGTGAAGATGTGGACGCGTGGAACGCCGTTGCGTTATCTTCTTCATCACTTGACGATGACTCATTTGACGATGAGGTGTCATCCCAAGTGACGGCTTGCATCGCTTTCTTCTTTGACGGATTCTTATTGGGACACTCCGTTGAGATATGGCCGTACCCTCGGCACTTGAAGCATTGGACTTGTCCTTCTGAGCTTTTCTTATCCTTAGAAAAACCCTCTTGCTTTCTTGACTTGTAACTTGAAGAACCCTTGCCTTTCTTCGACTTTCCGAAGGATGGAGTTTTGCTTGAATTACCCCTTCGAAAATTTCGGCGAAACTTTCTTGTCAAGAGAGCGAGCTGCTTCTCAAAGTCCTCCATAGATAGGTTCTCGTCATCGTCTGAGGAGGATGAATCCGTGTCTTCTTCTTTTGTTGTTTTCAAAGCATAACCTGAAGACTTAGAAGAGGATGCCTTTCCCGAAGAATAGTTAGCAGGAAATGTCATTTCATATGTTTGTAAAGAACCAACTAATTCTTCTACACGGATTTCGTCCGGGTGTTTAATAGTTTCAATGGCCGTAACCTTGGAACGAAATCTTTCAGGAAGAGTTCTTAATATTTTTCTTACAACTTTAAATTCTGGAATCTTCTCTCCCAAGTTAGCACATGTGTTTACGATGTCTTGCAATCGTGTATAGTAATCTGTGAAAGATTCATTTTCTGCCATGAAAATGGAGTCAAACTTGCTCGTAAGCATTTGCAGTTTTTGAATCTTCACAAGGTTAGTTCCCTCATGTGTAACTTGAAGAACATCCCAGATTTCTTTCGCAGTCTCACATGCCGAGACGCGAGAGAACTCAGTTTGAGACAAAGCATTAAATAGAGCATTAATCCCTTTGCCATTGTAAGAAGAAAAATCTATCTCTTCCTTGGTCCATTTCGACCTAGGTTTGATGGTGCGAACATCACCAATAAATTCAGTTGGATTAGACCATCCTAATTCAATTGATTGCCACACCCGTTCGTCGATGGAGATTAAAAAGGCTTTCATCCGTACTTTCCAATACGCATAATTTGTTCCATCGAAGAACGGAGGTCTGTTGATGTTTCCACCTTCAACCATTGTTTACAACCCTATTCCCGCTCTGATACCACTTGTTGGGTTATATATAATTGGATCTAAATAGGGGAAAAAAACACCTAGAGGGGGGTGAATAGGTGTAAACGTTTAAACACTCAAAAATCGTTGCGCAATAATACCCAATGCGGAAATAAAAATAACACGCAAGATTTTTACGTGGAAAACTCCAAACCGGAGTAAAAAACCACGGGACCGATAACACGGTGAAATCCACTAGAATTATAACACGTACAAAGGTGATATACCGTACTCACAGACGACTCAACCTTTTTCCATACGCTCCTAGTTGATCTTCTCCGCTCGCTCCGCAACGCTTCTCGAATCCACGATCTGCGTCCAACGCCGAATCCACGACGTCCAACGTCGACTCCACGACGTCCGACCGAATCCACGGTCTTCACCCAGTAGCATGCTTCGAATCCACGAACGTACCTCGCTCTGAATCCACGAGAGCAGTTGCACCTTGAATCCACAAGGCCACGCGAGTCCACGCGCCGATTTGGGATAAATCGTTGTTTTTTGGGTGGTGATGATCCGCCGAATACTTAGATTAGAAATAGATCAGAAATACCATCTAAGTATTCATTAATTTGATTCTACTCAAAATCTGAGTTTGGAAAACCTAGAATCAAATTAATAATATAGATGAAGAAACATAGGATTAAATCTAGTATTTCCTTTCTTCTCTATATGTGGATTTTTCTATTTCGGTCGTATTTTACGCCTTTTTGCGTCGTACCCTAAAAGATGAATTAAAGGGTCTATATATAGGTTAGAAACCGTTGGAAGAAGATAAGAATAAAAAACTAACCTTTTCTGGAATTTTTCAGGACGGCGATCCGGATCGGATTTCGGCGATCCGGATTGCAGTAACGAGACAGACAGTTTCCAGAAAAACAAAGGTTCGGGATCCGGATCGAAGTGCCTGATCCGGATCGTTCATACAATTCACCAAACACCAATGTTTGGGATCCAGATTGAAATGCCTGATCCGGATCGTTCATATATTTCGGTAAAAGCCAGTGTTCGGGATTCGGATCAGAAGAGGCTAGGATCCGGATTGAATTTGCGTATGAACTAACAACCTTCGGGATCCGGATCGGATTGTCTGATCCGGATCCTGAACATGTCCCATGTCCAGTTTTTGATTTTTATGCAATTAGAAATTCATCCAAGTGTTTCTACACTATAAGAAGTATTCGGATCACCAAAAATAATTAGTTAAACATACCTGATCCTTTTGAATTCTTCTTTCTTGAGATTGAGTTATATGATCCAACCTTCTTTATCTTCAATCTTCAAGACTTAACCGAATTCACGAAATATGCCAACTCAAATTCCGTAACATAATTAACATGCCATGTTAGCACATAGACTTTTATAAAAGTTGATTAAACGGATTATTCGTTGGGACAAGATGACATATCTATGTGCGGGTGCTACTTTGGTGATTTATTATGGATCATGGATTATATACATGTGTTGTTGGTTAGTGACTTTAGCATGATGGTTATATCTATGCGGAGCTATTATTTAATACACATGTGGAACTACTACTTGATACACTCTCTTTCATTTTTCATAAGGACATTTGCATGCTTGTATGGACATCTAGATAGGCCACTATTTATTGCTACACTATTATTGGAACTTGACTTAGGAGAAACCATGCTTGCTTCTTTTCTCCTTATTCTTTAGTCAGGTTGTTCTTATTGCTCGGGTTTGAGCAGGGGTTTGGGATAGTGTACCCGGGACCTTGGGGTCGGGGGCAGGTGGTACTTGATTATGGGTTGAGGGGTACTGCGGCTACCGCGGATAGTAGGCGGTTGACCGGATATTGGTTATTTTACCCGATTGTGGATTGGGGATTACTGCGGCGACCGCGGATATTGGGCGGCTGACCGGGTGTCGGTTATTGGGCTTGATTGTTGACGGTGGGTATCGCGGCGACAGCGGATATTAGGCGGTTGACCGGATGGTCACTTATGCATCAGATTGGGGATCGGGGTTCTTTAGTGGAGGGTTTTGTTCCACTTAGGCATTGTAGTGATCCAATCCTGCTTTTATGAAACTTGTGACATGGTTACTTTCCTCGTGTGGGTAGCTCCCCTCGAGTTCCCCTCCGGATCGTGGGGGTCAGACAGGCATTGAGTTTTTGCTATCACATCGGCGCAGCTTACTTGCCCGATGCTGAGGGCGGCAGCAGGAGTTTTGCTATCACATCGGCGCGACTTACTTGCCCGATGCTGAGGGTGGTAGCAGGAGTTTTGCTATCACATCGGCGCGGCTTACTTGCCCGATGATGAGGGCGGCATAGATGGGTCTATTTGGGTCGGTTGGTTACTGATGCATATGGTTATTCCATTTTGGGATTGCATTTAGAGGCATAGTAGTGGTAGTTTTCTTTCTTCAGCTGTCTTTATTGCTTATCACTCTTCTTCCCCTTTTGCCTCTGGTAGACCTAGTGGGCACGTCGGAGTTTGAGGCTTTACCCACTAGGGGAGGCTACTGGTTTACTAGTAGTTCTCACCCCCATTCTTCTTTCCTCTTTTTCTTCTCCTTTGTTTTGCAGTGTCTTCCGCGGGTGCTGCTGGGTTTTCAGCAGCAGGTCGAGGAGAGAGGATGGCTGAGTAGATAGATCTCGAGGCAGGATGAGCGGGTTAGCTGGACGGTTGGTGTACCCTTTTTCCTCAGACGGTTGTACTTTACTTTTGGGTCTGGCTTTAGCCAGATGTTTGTATCTTTTTGGTGAGCTGGGAGAGACAGATGTATTATTTTTACAGATGTACTATATTTTATTTCCAGCTTCAGTCTGAGATGTTTTAGTTTTAGTTCAGCTCTGTTTTATTGCTCTTTTCATATATATCTCTTATATCTGAGCAGGTTACCAGCGCTTCGTGTACGCGGGATATTTCGTGTGCATGGCGGATCTGTAGACGGGCCCGGGTTCTGGTTTACACCCGGGGCGTGACACCGACAGAGTGAGATTCAGGAGTTGCGGGCTATGGTGGCTCAGTTGGTAGAGAGCAGTCGTAGGCAGGAGCGGCGCATTGATCAGTTGTTAGCTCTGGGAGGCGAGCCGCCTCAGTTTGTTCAGGGAACCCCTGCACCACCCGTGGTACCCCCTTCACTGGCAGTGCCTTTTTATAGCAGTGGAGCTCTAGGAGCGAGTCGACCTTGGACCCCAGCTGAGGAGGAGCAGGTTGTTACGCGGTTGCTTCAGTTTCACAGTTTGGACCCACCCAGATTTACCGGTCATGATACAGAGCCCTGGGAAGTGGAGGCTTGGGTTGCCGCACTAGAGAAGCTCTTTAGGGACTTCTTTATCCCTGAGAGCATGAGAGTTCACATGACGGTGCATTGTTTGGACGGTGACGCAGATGCGTGGTGGCGGAAGGTGGAGCCCGCTGAGTTTCGGATTACCCGTTAGATGCCTTAGTTAGAGTTTCGCCGAATGTTGTTTGCGGCTTACTTCCCGAACAGTGTAAGGCAAAAGCTTGAGGAGTATTTGAATAACCTTCTGCAGGGGGACAGGATAGTTCAGGAGTACCGACGGGAGTTTATGCAGTTGCTTAACTGCGTACCCTTTGTTGCCCGGGATGAGGCACACCGAGTCTATTTGTTTGAGAGGGGCCTTCGCCCAGAGATCTATACACTGGTGCATGCCCGGAGACTTTAGACCCTGGATGAGGCCATCGAGCACGCCCTATGGGTCGAGAGGGGCAGTGTTGTTGTTACTAGGAGGGCTGGGATGCCCGAGCAGAGTTCAGTGAGGGAGCGCCTCGCTCTCAAGGATGGGGGACAGGCCAGTGGAGGGAGACCGCCTAGATCATTACGGCCTCGGCATCGGCGCCCTGGTCGTTCAGAGCGACAGCGATACCATTTTTGACAGCTGTCCTAGCAGCAGCATGATGGATGTGTCATCTGCGGTGGGCCCCATTCACCGCCACAGTGTGACCACAGACGGGGGCGGTGTTTTTCTTGTGGGCAGTCAGGACATCTTCAGGCAACGTGCCCTCGAGTAGTGCTCACAGTATTACCACTGGCGACGGCACCACCTTTACCTCTTCCGGATGAAGGAGCTCCTCCGATATATCGCATGACAGATAGGGTCACGATGTCGAGACAGACGGAGCGACGACCACTAGCACCGAGCGATAAGATGGTGTAGCTCGAGTGGAGGGCGCCATGAGAGTGGACCGCGTCGTTCCAGGTATGATCTTCTTTGCAGATGTCTGAGCTAGAGCATATTGTTACCGACGCCTCTCATGCATGTACTAGTAGAGCATTTTTGCATCCCTGCATGATCTAGAGGTAGGGTTGTTACCGCATACACTGGAGGTGCAAATACTTGAGTAGGTTGTGCATGTGGGGGAGATCGTGGAGCACGTCCTATGCAGTTGAGGCTGTGGACCACATTGACGGACTAGCAAGTTTTATAGCAGTTCCAGGACGGGGACACGGTGCGTTGGATTGGATGGCGCAGTATTATGCGATGATAGATTGAGGAGGAAGGACTGTGACCTTCCGCTAGCAAGACAAGGGAAGTTCATCTACAAAGATTGTCAGAGTACGCGATGTGCAGCGGTGATATCATCGGCAAGGATCATGTAGAGGAAGAGTCGAGCTTGTATTATTGTTTTTGCGTGATTGTGCTAAAGGCGCCTATGTGACACCCCAATAGTCCCATATTGGATAGGACTGTGGATGTGTTTGGGTATATATATGAGACATGGACACTAGTAATAATAATTGAGATTAAGCATTTTGTGTCACGCCCCGGGGTCGAAACTGCGACCCGGGCTCGCTAACAGATCCGCCATCTGTACGGAAACTGCCGTACAGACGAAGCGTCTAACCTGCAGAAAGAATCAACTACAGTACACAGATATCAGAGACGAAAGTAGACTACTAAAAACTGTAAACCAAACACTGTACAACTGAAAATAATACAATATCCATCTCCCAAATACGATCGTATACAAAGTCCTCTGATACAAAACTCAAAAGGGAGGTATCTCCAATAAATACATCAGTGTACAGACTCTCGATACAAGAATATCCTCACTACATCAGTCTCTCAAACTGTAAAATAAAGTACAACTCCATACCTCACAACAAAGGTCTCTCAACAAAGGAAAAAGAAGTAAACTAATCTACTGAAGCTCTCCTCTGGAGGGGTACCGCTACACTCCAATGACGGGTAGGGAACTAGCTCGCGACTCCCTCGCCTCGGTCAGAAGGATCAGCAACTGGAGCAACAGGAACAGGAGAAGAAGTTCCTGGGGAAAAAGACACCACGACGGGTGTGAGAACTACTTCCCACAGTAGTTCTCAGTGGGTGCCGTCAACAAGCCCAACGGTCTGCCCACCAAGTCTACTAGAGGTAAAAGATAACAGTGCAATGAAATCTGAACAAGAAAAGCTGGAGCTACTCTACAGCTGCCATACCTCTATCTAACTACTCAAAAAGTGGAACAGATGAAGGTAAAAGAGACCACTCGCACCCAAGGTGCTCAATAGGCCCAATCGAACTGACTGCCTCATAGGGTCCAGTCAAGCCTGCGCCTGTCGACTAGGAACGCGCCTGCCCACTACCACGCATCCCCATGAGGACGGGATTTACGTGGGGCGTCCTGCCCGACTAACTCACCCCTCGCGCAAAACTGCCTCAACAGGCCCATCGTATCCACAGCGGCATCTCAGGGACGCGACTCCAACTGAGGAAAACGGCGCGGCATAGAGTATCACAAATTGGCATAAGCAGGCTAGTCAAAATCCACGCTCACTCTCAGAACGGTAGGACTCAGGATCCCCAAATACCTCGCACAACAGTCGGAGAACTCTCGACGACTCAGCTGCTCGGCTAACTCGAAACACGAGACACTAGCCTCGCCAACGGCTCGCAGCACAAGGCTCACTGGCTGGAGATACTCCACAGCCAGGAACGACCCACAACTCAGGGTAACAAAACAGGTCGGACAACACTCAACGACCTGGGACCACCGTCAACCCCAACGGTTCCCAACAAGGCGGACCGGAAGATACTCGACGGCCCGGGACTGCCGTCTGCGCAACGGCTCCCTACACGACGGCACAACAGGGAACAAGACCTCCCGGGACTACCGTTTACCCAAACGGCTCCCGGCACAGATAAGCAACCCAGCTACAACTACCAGACTCCACTCTGCTCCCAAGCAAGAGTGCAAAAGCATCCCACACTAAAAGCAAGTCCCGACCTCTCGGCCCACTACCCGGGCGAGAAAACACTATGTCCAGGGATGAAGGAACAGTGTGGATGTCTAAGCATAAATAACCTTAGCCCAAGTGAGGGTTTTCTACTAGTCTGGTTACACATACAACATATGACGGGGGTGCTAGGTCAAGTTCCAAGATAACCACATTAACCGATAATAAAGGGATAGCCATTCCAACAATCTAGCATGCTACACAAGGAAATAAACTATCATGCATAGTCCTACATTAATAGAATTAATGTACATTCCATAAAACTTGGAGATAAGGCCACCCACCTCGATTTGCCACCAATTGCTCGTAGACACTTGCAATTGGCCTCCACGCGATCCGCACGCAAAACGGGACACGCCGTCGGAGTCCGCACGCAAAACGGAGCACGCTGCCGGAGTCCGCACCAAAAACGGAGTCTGCACGTGAAACGGTGCACAGCGCCGGAGTCCGCAAGCAAAACGGTGCACGGTGCCGAAATCCGCACGCAAAACGGAGTCCGCACGCAAAACGGTGCACGGTGCCAGAGTCCGCACGCAAAACGGTGCACGGTGCCAGGATCCGCACGCAAAACGGAGTCCGCACGCAAAACGGTACACGGTGCCGGAGTCTGCACGCAAAACGGTGCACGGTGTCGGAGTCCGCACGCAAAATGGAGTCCGCACGCAAAACGGTGCACGGTGCCGGAGTCCGCACGCAAAACGATGCACGGTGCCCAACACAGAAAGGAGCAAGAGGGTCAGTTACAGTCTAAAAGAACGCTCCAAAAACTGTACAAAAATACAGAAAAACCAAAGCACGGGACCCACCCGTTAGCGCCGCCGCCGTTGAAACGCTTCCATCGGAAGCCCCGCGCGTTCCCCGAGGCCCGCGACGCAAAACGGCATCTCCCACAGCCTCCTCCCTCACTCTCCCTCACTCTCGGTTGAAGGAGAAAACGAAAGAGGGAAAGAAATTCCCTTGCGGGGAGGAAGAAGAAGAAGAAAAGGAGGGAGAGGGAAGAGGGTGGTCCACGGCCCGGGTTCACAGTGCACCACCCCCGGTCCACGGCACCCGCTCGGGTGCACCGGGTCCAAGCAACGAAGCAGCGGCCACGTGGCCGCGCCCCTGCGCGCCACGCGGCCGCGCTGCCTGCGCTGCCTCCTCCGGTCCACGGCACCCGCCCACGCGCCCGCGACCCGGGGCGCCAGTGGGTGCCCGCCACGTGGCGGCCCCCCACGTGCCCCCGCGCAGGCGGGTGCGCTTCCCAGCGCGCCCACGCGCGTTCTGACACGCGGCCTCCTCGGGGTCCGTGCCGCGCAGGCCACGGTTTGCAAGCCGCGACGTCTCAATTTGCGTGCCGCTTCGCCTCGAAAAACGCGCACGCCTACAGGGCTCCAAAATCAATAAATAAATAGTCCATTCCTAGCGATTTCGCGCGCTGAATCCAAAAACGATGTCCATTTCTCCAAATTCTCATCCGAAAATTTGCCGAATGCCCACTCGATCCGATTTTCGCGCCGGGTCCATTTTTAAAGTCCGATTTGCTAAATTTCAACTCTAAAAATTCCCGAAGGCGACCGGAGAGGTAATCTTTTATCCGGACTTCACCCGGAGTCTAATTTTGACATCTGAATCGCGCAAAATCACTTCTAAACACCCGGCGGGTCCTCCAACTTCCCACGGGGTCTCAATTTAAGCCCGAAGTCCACCGCTTGTGTCCAAATTGCGCGCAACCCACGCAGGCCTCCAGTGATGCAAGCAAATCCCAAATTGCATCACAAATCCATTTCTGGGCCCCCAACACGCGCACCAACACCCCCAACGGCGACCGAAAGCTGCCCAACAACCAGCAACCCTACGCGGGGGATTCCGGGACCTCACATCCTCCCCCACTAAAAGAAAGTTTCGTCCTCGAAACTAGATCAAGCCCATCAGGAGTCAAGAATACCACGGTTAGGTATCTAACAATACGCCTCCAGCTCCCCCACTCGCTCCTCGTGATTACTCCGCAACAACAACAACAAGTACGGTATGACCCGACGTGCAATTCTCTCATCTCTCGAGCCAGAAATTGCAACGGGCGTCCCTCGTACTCCAATAATCACAGATCTCGAAGGGGCAAGTAAATCACGGGCGAGGAAAATCACATCACTACTGAGCTGAGACGTGAAAAATCAAGGGCTCCACAAAAAGGCTGGGGGAAAAACTGAAATAACCACAAGTGTGATACACACCAAACCACAACTTGGTGCCACCCTCAACAAGACGACCCGAAGCATACCCGCAGACTCGTCCAATAAGGAAGGAAAATCCAATAAGTTGGGGTCTTCACTCGGTCACTTCCCGATCCAAAACCACCCGAGTGGACTACTCAACTGCAGGCTACCCTCAAAAGGGATCCTCAAGAGACACAATCTCGTGCCACAGTTGGTCGCTCAACATGCTATCATAACCCCAACGGACCCACGGGTCGAAGTCGATCCCTCAACTCATAAAGAACACCCTGACGGGGACCAAACCGTCGGTGAACGGGACTGAAAACTGGCTCACAAGGCGATCATAAAGCTGATGCTCAACTCGCGGTCAAAAGTCCGAAACATCCAAGAGACTCTCACCGTTGTGTACCTACAACGTGGCATCACTGCCGTGCACCCACGGCGTGGCATCACTGCCGTGCACCAACGGTGTGGCATCATCACCGTGTATCAACGGCGTGGCATCACCACCGTGCACCAACGGCGTGGCATCACCACCGTGTATCAACGGTGTGGCATCACCACCGTGTATCAACGGTGTGGCATCACCACCGTGTATCAACGGTGTGGTATACTCGAGCATCAAGGCCTCAGATCTTCACAGTCCTATACCCAACACTACCTCGAAAACCCGGAGCTGAGGAAGGGCCAGAAGATCAACAGGCAAAAAAAACCAGGGCCCCAACTGCACTGGGCAGGACCAATAACTCCCATCTATGTGCAACACGTGATCAGGTATCTGAACCTCACGAGCACAAGCTAAAGGTCCTATCTCTAGCCTATACATCAATGCAAATGCCCTAGCACTCTCACAGCTATGTCGGAGAACCCTCAACGACTCAACTCACAGCAACACCCCGCTCATAGGCGAGAAGAACCGACTGACGCGGCAAAGATCCAACAATCCTGATAGACCGGTGCCTAGAACCCCCAATCAAACAAGAACAGACTCTAGGCTCAGTCTATCGAAGTTTTCGCTCCTTTACCGTTCAGGGATTCGGTCCCTCTCGTTTAAAGCGGGAAACTATGTCAACACGCAACTCACGGCTGGAGACGCTCCCGGTAGTCCATCAGGACGAACTCGACGCCATCAAATCTCGGCGTCCTGTCAGATCATCTCAATCTCACTAAAATAACCACCTGGTAACTCGGCCGGAGGTGAAAATCGCCTCAACAGGCCAAACCTTCGCCACTCACTATGCGGCATCGCCACTCATTGGGCGGCATTGCCACTCACTGGGCGGCATCGCCCCTCACTGGGCGGCATCGCCTCTCACTGGGCGGCATCGCCACTCACTGGGCGGCATCGCCTCTCACTGGGCGGCATCGCCTCTGGTAGCTCGGCTAGTGGAAAGTATCCTCCTGGTAATTCGGCCAGGGAAAAATGTCCTCCTGGTAACTCGGCCAGGGCATGTGCCCACCTGGTAACTCGGCCAGGGGCAATGCATCAATCTGGTTGCTCGGCCAGTGGAAAGTATCCATCTGGTAACTCAGCCAGTGATAATTATCCATCTGGTAACTCGGCCAGCGATAATTATCCATCTGGTAACCCGGCCAGCGATAATTATCCATCTGGTAACCCCGCCAGTGATAATTATCCATCTGGTAACTCGGCCAGCGATAATTATCCATCTGGTAACTCGGCCAGCGATAATTATCCATCTGGTAACTCGGCCAGTGATAATTATCCACCTGGTAACTCGGCCAGCGATAATTATCCATCTGGTAACTCGGCCAGCGATAATTATCCATCTGGTAACTCGGCCAGTGATAATTATCCATCTGGTAAACTCGGCCAGTGATAATATCCATCTGGTAACTCGGCCAGTGATAATTATCCATCTGGTAACTCGGCCAGTGATAATTATCCATCTGGTAACTCGGCCAGTGATAATTATCCATCTGGTAACTCGGCCAGCGATAATTATCCATCTGGTAAACTCGGCCAGTGATAATTATCCATCTGGTAACTCGGCCAGCGATAATTATCCATCTGGTAACTCGGCCAGCGATAATTATCCATCTGGTAACTCGGCCAGTGATAATTATCCATCTGGTAACTCGGCCCAGCGATAATTATCCATCTGGTAACTCGGCCAGCGATAATTATCCATCTGGTAACTCGGCCAGCGATAATTATCCATCTGGTAACCCGGCCAGTGATAATTATCCATCTGGTAACTCGGCCAGCGATAATTATCCATCTGGTAACCCGGCCAGCGATAATTATCCATCTGGTAACCCCGGCCAGTGATAATTATCCATCTGGTTAACTCGGCCAGCGATAATTATCCATCTGGTAACTCGGCCAGCGATAATTATCCATCTGGTAACTCGGCCAGTGATAATTATCCATCTGGTAACTCGCCAGCAATAATTATCCATCTGGTAACTCGGCCAGTGATAATTATCCATCTGGTAACTCGGCCAGTGATAATTATCCATCTGGTAACCTCGGCCAGTGATAATTATCCATCTGGTAACCTCGGCCAGCGATAATTATCCATCTGGTAACTCAGGCCAGTGAAAACGCCCTCCTGATAACTCAGCCAGGGAAAATGCCTCCTGGTAACTCGGCCAGGGAAAATGCCCTCCTGGTAACTCAGCCAGGGAAATGCCCTCCTGGTAACTCAGCCAGGGAAAATGCCCTCCTGGTAACTCAGCCAGGGAAAATGCCCTCCTGGTTACTCAGCCAGGGAAAATGCCCTCCTGTAACTCAGCTAGGGAAAACGCTCTCCTGGTAACTCAGCCAGGAAAAACGCTCTCCTGGTGACTCAGCCAGGGAAAATGCCCTCCTGGTGACTCAGCCAGGGGAAAACGCCCTCCTGGTGACTCAGCCAGGGAAAATGCCCTCCTGGTAACTCAGCTAGGGAAAACGCTCTCCTGGTAACTCAGCCAGGAAAAAACGCTCTCCTGGTGAACCTCAGCCAGGGAAAATGCCCTCCTGGTGACTCAGCCAGGGAAAACGCCCTCCTGGTGACTCAGCCAGGGAAAAATGCCCCTCCTGGTAACTCAAGCCAGGGCGGGGTGTGTCCTTTTCACAAACACGATGTCTCAGGGGTATCGCAACCCACTGCAGAACAACAAATGTCAGGACACAACAACCATACGACCCAATCCAGCGAAAGTCTAAGACATGTCCTCCATTCCATAGCATTATGTTGTCGCGGCCAACATAATCGCTTGGGAAAGTAAACATGGCAATACTCATCCATCTCTTGGGAGAGGTAAAAACTCAATCAAGACTCTCGCTAAAAGTCACGACTCTCACGTAGTCATCCTAATGTCCAACCGCAAGCCTAGGGTTTCTAAGTCCATCACGACCTACACCTAGGCTCTGATACCACTCTAATTTGTCACGCCCCGGGGTCGAAACTGCGACCCGGGCTCGCTAACAGATCCGCCATCTGTACGGAAACTGCCGTACAGACGAAGCATCTAACCTGCAGAGAAAGAATCAACTACAGTACACAGATATCAGAGACGAAAGTAGACTACTAAAAACTGTAAACCAAACACTGTACAACTGAAAATAAACAATATCCATCTCCCAAATACGATCGTATACAAAGTCCTCTGATACAAAACTCAAAAGGGAGGTATCTCCAATAAATACATCAGTGTACAGACTCTCGATACAAGAAATCTCACTACATCAGTCTCTCAAACTGTAAAATAAAGTACAACTCCATACCAACAACAAAGGTCTCTCAACAGAGGAAAAAGAAGTAAACTAATCTACTGAAGCTTCCTCTGGAGGGGTACCGCTACACTCCAATGACGGGTAGGGAACTAGCTCGCGACTCCTCGCCTCGGTCAAGAAGGATCAGCAACTGGAGCAACAGGAACAGGAGAAGAAGTTCCTGGGGAAAAAGACACCACGACGGGTGTGAGAACTACTTCCCACAGTAGTTCTCAGTGGGTGCCGTCAACAAGCCCAACGGTCTGCCCACCAAGTCTACTAGAGGTAAAAGATAACAGTGCAATGAAATCTGAACAAGAAAAGCTGGAGCTACTCTACAGCTGCCATACCTCTATCTAACTACTCAAAAAGTGGAACAGATGAAGGTAAAAGAGACCACTCGCACCCAAGGTGCTCAATAGGCCCAATCGAACTGACTGCCTCATAGGGTCCAGTCAAGCCTGCGCCTGGACTAGGAACGCGCCTGCCCACTACCACGCATCCCCATGAGGACGGGATTTACGTGGGGCGTCCTGCCCGACTAACTCACCCCTCGCGAAAACTGCCTCAACAGGCCCATCGTATCCACAGCGGCATCTAGGGACGACGACTCCAACTGAGGAAAACGGCGCGGCATAGAGTATCACAAATTGGCATAAGCAGGCTAGTCAAAATCCACGCTCACTCTCAGACAGGTAGGACTCAGGATCCCAAATACCTCGCACAACAGTCGGAGAACTCTCGACGACTCAGCTGCTCGGCTAACTCGAAAACACGAGACACTAGCCTCGCCAACGGCTCGCAGCACAAGGCTCACTGGCTGGAGATACTCCACAGCCAGGAACGACCCACAACTCAGGGTAACAAAACAGGTCGGACAACACTCAACGACCTGGGACCACCGTCAACCCCAACGGTTCCCAACAAGGCGGACCGGAAGATACTCGACGGCCCGGGACTGCCGTCTGCGCAACGGCTCCTACACGACGGCACAACAGGGAAACAAGACCTCCCGGGACTACGTTTACCAAACGGCTCCCGGCACAGATAAGCAACCCAGCTACAACTACCAGACTCCACTCTGCTCCCAAGCAAGAGTGCAAAAGCATCCCACACTAAAAGCAAGTCCCGACCTCTCGGCCCACTACCAGGGCGAGGAAAACACTATGTCCAGGGATGAAGGAACAGTGTGGATGTCTAAGCATAAATAACCTTAGCCCAAGTGAGGGTTTTCTACTAGTCTGGTTACACATACAACATATGAGGGGGTGCTAGGTCAAGTTCCAAGATAACCACATTAACCGATAATAAAGGGATAGCCATTCCAACAATCTAGCATGCTACACAAGGAAATAAACTATCATGCATAGTCCTACATAATAGAATTAATGTACATTCCATAAAACTTGGAGATAAGGCCACCCACCTCGATTTGCCACCAATTGCTCGTAGACACTTGCAATTGGCCTCCACGCGATCCGCACGCAAAACAGGACACGCCGTCGGAGTCCGCACGCAAAACGGAGCACGCTGCCGGAGTCCGCAACAAAAAACGGAGTCTGCACGTGAAACGGTGCACGGCGCCGGAGTCCGCACGCAAAACGGTGCACGGTGCCGGAATCCGCACGCAAAACGGAGTCCGCACGCAAAACGGTGCACGGTGCCGGAGTCCGCACGCAAAAACGGTGCACGGTGCCAGGATCCGCATGCCAAACAGAGTCGCACGCACAAAACGGTGCACGGTGCCGGAGTCCGCACGCACAAACGGTGCACGGTGCCGGAGTCCGCACGCAAAATGATGCACGGTGCCCAACACAGAAAGGAGCAAGAGGGTCAGTTAAAGTCTAAAAGAACGCTCCAAAAGTACACAAAATACAGAAAAACCAAAGCACGGGACCCACCCGGTAGCGCCGCCGCCGCCGCCGAAACGCTTCCATCGGAAGCCTCGCGCGTTCCCCGAGGCCCGCGACGCAAAACGGCATCTCCCACAACCTCATACCCACTCTCCCTCACTCTCGGTTGAAGGAGAAAACGAAAAGAGGGAAAGAAATTCCTTGCGGGGAGAAGAAGAAGAAGAAGAAAATGAGGAGAGGGAAGAGGGTGGTCCACGGCCCGGGGTCACAGGTGCACCACCCCGGTCCACGGCACCCGCTCGGGTGCATCGGGTCCAAGCAACGAAGCAGCGGCCACGTGGCCGCGCCCTGCGCGCCACGCGGGCCGCGCTGCCTGCGCTGCCTCCTCCGGTCCACGGCACCCGCCACAGCGCCCGCGACCCGGGGCGCCAGTGGGTGCCCGCCACGTGGCGGCCCCCCCCCACGTGCCCCCGCGCAGGCGGGTGCGCTTCCCAACGAGCCCACGCGCGTTTGATGACACGCGGCCATCGGGGTCCGTGCCGCGCAGGCCACGGTTTGCAAACGGACGTCTCGATTTGCGTGCCGCTTTGCCTCGAAAAACGCGCACGCCTACAGGGCTCCAAAATCAACAAAAAATAGTCATTCTAGCGATTTCGCGCGCTGAATCCAAAAAACGATGTCCATTTCTCCAAATTCTCATCCGAAAATTTGCCGAATGCCCACTCGATCCGATTTTTGCGCCGGGTCCATTTTTAAAGTCCGATTTGCTAAATTTCAACTCTAAAAATTCCCGAAGGCGACCGGAGAGGTAATCTTTTATCCGGACTTCACCCGGGGTCTAATTTTGACATCTGAATCGCGCGAAATCACTTCTAAACACCCGGCGGGTCCTCCAACTTCCCACGGGGTCTCAATTTAAGCCCGAAGTCCACCACTTGTGTCCAAATTGCGCGCAACCCACGCAGGCCTCCAGTGATGCAAGGCAAATCCCAAATTGCATCAAAAAACCAGGTGGGCCCCAACACGCGCACCAACCAACCCCAACGGCGACCGAAAGCTCCCCAAACACCAGCAACCCTAACGCGGGGGATTCCGGGGACCTCACATTTTGGGCTTGGTTTGGGCCCAACGCGTTATTATTTGCTAGTGGACTGGGTCGTTACATTTGGTATCAAAGCCATTAACCAGCCGAAAGTGTGTGGCGAGTCTCGGCTGAGCCTGTGTCTAGATGGGCAGGGAGCGAGACAAGTCTCACATTGCCTGGTGATTTGGCTGCTGTGTGTGTTTTTGGACAGACGAGGATGTCCAGCCTAAACGGGGGGAGTCTGTGACACCCCATAATCCCATATTGGATGGGAATATGAATGTGTTTGGGTATATATATGAGACATGGACACTAGTAATAATGTCACGCCCCGGGGTTCGAAACTGCGACCCGGCTCGCCCACAGACATACGACATCTGTACGAAACTGCCCGTACAGACGAAGCGTCTACCCTGCAAGTCAGATCTATAGCTATAAATGTATCAGAGCTGAAATAGAACTAAAACCAAAAGCTAAAGAAATCACTGAACATCTGAATAAATAAAATGATCTCAATACAAGTCTCTCAACTATGCTAATACAAGTACAATCCTCACAGATCTCTCAGAATGTCCAGTACAAAAGTGGAAACAAAAAATATACCGGGTGCGTCTATCTCAGACTCTCAATGCTGGTAAGGAACTAAACCGGCCACGTCCTCACCTCGATCTGCTGTTCCGCCGCGAACCAAGCCGGACAGCTACCTCAGGAACCTGCACGCAGCGGGTGTGAGATCTACTAGAAGGTAGATCTCAGTGGGTACCGTCACCAATATCCACGGTATGCCACTTAAGTCTAGGGAGGCAAACAGATCGGTTGCAGATAGATAGATAGATAAAAGGTTAAGATGAATGAAAACTCAGCTAAAATGTCTCAACCATCATGCTCAAAAAGGAAACTATATCATAAACATGCTATGCATACCCTCGCTACTGCAAAATACCTCAGTATCAATGCTCAAAGGAACGATCCATTTAAGAACATAATATGTAACCACCCGCTCATATCACCAATCTCAATGACTGCCACATCGGTCCAGTCAAGCCTGCGCCCCCTAGTGCTATCACACTAGGGTGTCCAATCGGACTATCTCAATCTCAAGGCAAACTCTAGTGTATCAACTAGTCGCATCAACAACACGCACCCGCGGGAGTAGCTCGAGGGGAGCGACCCCACGAACTCAAGTATCTCATCAGTCTCACCGGTCCATAAGCGGCACATGGCAGGCTATGATCCACGATCAAACAATAGGAAACTCAAATGCCTCAACAGCTCAA
>CM055067.1:14249951-14358720 GCA_029204045.2 Tillandsia leiboldiana | reverse complement strand
ACGACGGCAACAAGGGAAACAAGACCTCCCGGGAATACCGTTTACCCCCAAACGGCTCCGGCACAGATAAGCCAAACCCAGCTACAATACCAGACTCCACTCTGCTCCCCAAGCAAGAGTGCAAAAGCATCCCACACTAAAAGAAGTCCCGACCTCTCGGCCCCAGATACCGGGGGGCGAGAAAACACAGGTCCAGGGCTGAAGACGTGTTGATGTCAAGCATAAAATAACCTTAGCCCAAGTGAGGGTTTTTTGTCTAGTTCTGGTTACCATACAACATTGACGGGGGTGCTAGGTCAAGTTCCAAGATAACCACATTACCGATAATAAAGGGATAGCCATTCCAACAATCTAGCATTGCTACACAAGAAATAAACTATCATGCATAGTCCTACATTAATAGAATTAATGTACATTCATAAAACTTGGAGATAAGGCCACCCACCTCGATTTGCCACCAATTGCTCGTAGAACACTTGCAATTGGCCTCCACGCGATTCCGCAAGCAAAACGGGACACGCCGTCGGAGTCCGCACGCCAAAAACGGAGCACGCTGCCGGAGTCCGCACCAAAAACGGAGTCTGCACGTGAACGGTGCACAGCGCCGGAGTCCGCAAGCAAACGGTGCACGGTGCCGAAATCCGCACGCGAAAACGGAGTCCGCACGCAAAACGGTGCACGGTGCCAGAGTCCGCACGCAAAACGGTGCACGGTGCCAGGATCCGCACGCAAAACGGAGTCCGCACGCAAAACGGTACACGGTGCCGAGCGCGAGTCTGCACGCAAAACGGGCACGGTGTCGGAGTCCGCACGCAAAATGGAGTCCGCACGCAAAACGGTGCACGGTGCCGGAGTCCCGCACGCAAAACGATGCACGGGCCCAACACAGAAAGGAGCAAGGGGTCAGTTACAGTCTAAAAGACGCTCCAAAAACTGTACAAAATACAGAAAAACCAAAGCACGGGACCCACCCGTTAGCGCCGCCGCCGTTGAAAACGCTTCCATCGGAAGCCCCGCGCGTTCCCCGAGGCCCGCGACGCAAAACGGCATCTCCCACAGCCTCCTCCCTCACTCTCCCTCACTCTCGGTTGAAGGAGAAAACGAAAGAGGGAAAGAAATTCCCTTGCGGGGAGGAAGAAGAAGAAGAAAAGGAGGGAGAGGGAAGAGGGTGGTCCACGGCCCGGGTTCACAGTGCACCCACCCCCGGTCCACGGCACCCGCTCGGGTGCACCGGGTCCAAGCAACGAAGCAGAGCGGCCACGTGGCCGCTCCCCTGCGCGCCACGCGGCCGCGCTGCCTGCGCTGCCTCCTCCGGTCCCACGGCACCCGCCCACGCGCCCGCGACCGGGGCGCCAGTGGGTGCCCGCCACGTGGCGGCCCCCCACGTGCCCCCGCGCAGGCGGGTGCGCTTCCCAGCGCGCCCACGCGCGTTCTGACACGCGGCCTCCTCGGGGTCCGTGCCGCGCAGGCCACGGTTTGCAAGCCGCGACGTCTCAATTTGCGTGCCGCTTCGCCTCGAAAACGCGCACGCCTACAGGGCTCCAAAATCAATAAATAAATAGTCCATTCCTAGCGATTTCGCGCGCTGAATCCAAAAACGATGTCCATTTCTCCAAATTCTCATCCGAAAATTTGCCGAATGCCCACTCGATCCGATTTTCGCGCCGGGTCCATTTTTAAAGTCCGATTTGCTAAATTTCAACTCTAAAAATTCCCGAAGGCGACCGGAGAGGTAATCTTTTATCCGGACTTCACCCGAGTTCTAATTTTGACATCTGAATCGCGCAAAATCACTTCTAAACACCCGGCGGGTCCTCCAACTTCCCACGGGGTCTCAATTTAAGCCCGAAGTCCACCGCTTGTGTCCAAATTGCGCGCAACCCACGCAGGCCTCCAGTGATGCAAGCAAATCCCAAATTGCATCACAAATCCATTTCTGGGCCCCCAACACGCGCACCACACCCCCAACGGCGACCGAAAGCTGCCCAACAACCAGCAACCCTACGCGGGGATTCCGGGACCTCACATCCTCCCCCACTAAAGAAAGTTTCGTCCTCGAAACTAGATCAAGCCCATCAGGAGTCAAGAATACCACGGTTAGGTATCTAACAATACGCCTCCAGCTCCCCCACTCGCTCCTCGTGATTACTCCGCAACAACAACAACAAGTACGGTATGAACCCGACGTGCAATTCTCTCATCTCTCGAGCCAGAAATTGCAACGGGCGTCCCTCGTACTCCAATAATCACAGATCTCGAAGGGGCAAGTAAATCACGGGCGAGGAAAATCACATCACTACTGAGCTGAGACGTGAAAAATCAAGGGCTCCACAAAAAGGCTGGGGGAAAAACTGAAATAACCACAAGTGTGATACACACCAAACCACAACTTGGTGCCACCCTCAACAAGACGACCCGAAGCATACCCGCAGACTCGTCCAATAAGGAAGGAAAATCCAATAAGTTGGGGTCTTCAGCTCGGTCACTTCCCGATCCAAAACCACCCGAGTGGACTACTCAACTGCAGGCTACCCTCAAAAGGGATCCTCAAGAGACACAATCTCGTGCCACAGTTGGTCGCTCAACATGCTATCATAACCCCAACGGACCCACGGGTCGAAGTCGATCCCTCAACTCATAAAGAACACCCTGACGGGGACCAAACCGTCGGTGAACGGGACTGAAAACTGGCTCACAAGGCGATCATAAAGCTGATGCTCAACTCGCGGTCAAAAGTCCGAAACATCCAAGAGACTCTCACCGTTGTGTACCTACAACGTGGCATCACTGCCGTGCACCCACGGCGTGGCATCACTGCCGTGCACCAACGGTGTGGCATCATCACCGTGTATCAACGGCGTGGCATCACCACCGTGCACCAACGGCGTGGCATCACCACCGTGTATCAACGGTGTGGCATCACCACCGTGTATCAACGGTGTGGCATCACCACCGTGTATCAACGGTGTGGTATACTCGAGCATCAAGGCCTCAGATCTTCACAGTCCTATACCCAACACTACCTCGAAAACCCGGAGCTGAGGAAGGGCCAGAAGATCAACAGGCAAAAAAAACCAGGGCCCCAACTGCACTGGGCAGGACCAATAACTCCCATCTATGTGCAAACACGTGATCAGGTATCTGAACCTCACGAGCACAAGCTAAAGGTCCTATCTCTAGCCTATACATCAATGCAAATGCCCTAGCACTCTCACAGCTATGTCGGAGAACCCTCAACGACTCAACTCACAGCAACACCCCCGCTCATAGGCGAGAAGAACCGACTGACGCGGCAAAGATCCAACAATCCTGATAGACCGGTGCCTAGAACCCCCAATCAAACAAGAACAGACTCTAGGCTCAGTCTATCGAAGTTTTCGCTCCTTTACCGTTCAGGGATTCGGTCCCTCTCGTTTAAAGCGGGAAACTATGTCAACACGCAACTCACGGCTGGAGACGCTCCCGGTAGTCCATCAGGACGAACTCGACGCCATCAAATCTCGGCGTCCTGTCAGATCATCTCAATCTCACTAAAATAACCACCTGGTAACTCGGCCGGAGGTGAAAATCGCCTCAACAGGCCAAACCTTCGCCACTCACTATGCGGCATCGCCACTCATTGGGCGGCATTGCCACTCACTGGGCGGCATCGCCCCTCACTGGGCGGCATCGCCTCTCACTGGGCGGCATCGCCACTCACTGGGCGGCATCGCCTCTCACTGGGCGGCATCGCCTCTGGTAGCTCGGCTAGTGGAAAGTATCCTCCTGGTAATTCGGCCAGGGAAAAATGTCCTCCTGGTAACTCGGCCAGGGCATGTGCCCACCTGGTAACTCGGCCAGGGGCAATGCATCAATCTGGTTGCTCGGCCAGTGGAAAGTATCCATCTGGTAACTCAGCCAGTGATAATTATCCATCTGGTAACTCGGCCAGCGATAATTATCCATCTGGTAACCCGGCCAGCGATAATTATCCATCTGGTAACCCCGCCAGTGATAATTATCCATCTGGTAACTCGGCCAGCGATAATTATCCATCTGGTAACTCGGCCAGCGATAATTATCCATCTGGTAACTCGGCCAGTGATAATTATCCACCTGGTAACTCGGCCAGCGATAATTATCCATCTGGTAACTCGGCCAGCGATAATTATCCATCTGGTAACTCGGCCAGTGATAATTATCCATCTGGTAACTCGGCCAGTGATAATTATCCATCTGGTAACTCGGCCAGTGATAATTATCCATCTGGTAACTCGGCCAGTGATAATTATCCATCTGGTAACTCGGCCAGTGATAATTATCCATCTGGTAACTCGGCCAGCGATAATTATCCATCTGGTAACTCGGCCAGTGATAATTATCCATCTGTAACTCGGCCAGCGATAATTATCCATCTGGTAACTCGGCCAGCGATAATTATCCATCTGGTAACTCGGCCAGTGATAATTATCCATCTGGTAACTCGGCCAGCGATAATTATCCATCTGGTAACTCGGCCAGCGATAATTATCCATCTGGTAACTCGGCCAGCGATAATTATCCATCTGGTAACCCGGCCAGTGATAATTATCCATCTGGTAACTCGGCCAGCGATAATTATCCATCTGGTAACCCGGCCAGCGATAATTATCCATCTGGTAACCCGGCCAGTGATAATTATCCATCTGGTAACTCGGCCAGCGATAATTATCCATCTGGTAACTCGGCCAGCGATAATTATCCATCTGGTAACTCGGCCAGTGATAATTATCCATCTGGTAACTCGGCCAGCAATAATTATCCATCTGGTAACTCGGCCAGTGATAATTATCCATCTGGTAACTCGGCCAGTGATAATTATCCATCTGGTAACTCGGCCAGTGATAATTATCCATCTGGTAACTCGGCCAGCGATAATTATCCATCTGGTAACTCGGCCAGTGAAAACGCCCTCCTGATAACTCAGCCAGGGAAAATGCCCTCCTGGTAACTCGGCCAGGGAAAATGCCCTCCTGGTAACTCAGCCAGGGAAATGCCCTCCTGGTAACTCAGCCAGGGAAAATGCCCTCCTGGTAACTCAGCCAGGGAAAATGCCCTCCTGGTTACTCAGCCAGGGAAAATGCCCTCCTGTAACTCAGCTAGGGAAAACGCTCTCCTGGTAACTCAGCCAGGAAAAACGCTCTCCTGGTGACTCAGCCAGGGAAAATGCCCTCCTGGTGACTCAGCCAGGGAAAACGCCCTCCTGGTGACTCAGCCAGGGAAAATGCCCTCCTGGTAACTCAGCTAGGGAAAACGCTCTCCTGGTAACTCAGCCAGGAAAAACGCTCTCCTGGTGACTCAGCCAGGGAAAATGCCCTCCTGGTGACTCAGCCAGGGAAAACGCCCTCCTGGTGACTCAGCCAGGGAAAATGCCCTCCTGGTAACTCAGCCAGGGCGGGGTGTGTCCTTTTCACAACACGATGTCTCAGGGGTATCGCAACCCACTGCAGAACAACAAATGTCAGGACACAACAACCATACGACCCAATCCAGCGAAAGTCTAAGACATGTCCTCCATTCCATAGCATTATGTTGTCGCGGCCAACATAATCGCTTGGGAAAGTAAACATGGCAAATACTCATCCCATCTCTTGGGAGAGGTAAAAACTCAATCAAGACTCTCGCTAAAAGTCACGACTCTCACGTAGTCATCCTAATGTCCAACCGCAAGCCTAGGGTTTCTAAGTCCATCACGACCTACAACCTAGGCTCTGATACCACTCTAATTTGTCACGCCCCGGGGTCGAAACTGCGACCCGGGCTCGCTAACAGATCCGCCATCTGTACGGAAACTGCCGTACAGACGAAGCATCTAACCTGCAGAAAGAATCAACTACAGTACACAGATATCAGAGACGAAAGTAGACTACTAAAAACTGTAAACCAAACACTGTACAACTGAAAATAATACAATATCCATCTCCCAAATACGATCGTATACAAAGTCCTCTGATACAAAACTCAAAAGGGAGGTATCTCCAATAAATACATCAGTGTACAGACTCTCGATACAAGAATATCCTCACTACATCAGTCTCTCAAACTGTAAAATAAAGTACAACTCCATACCTCACAACAAAGGTCTCTCAACAGAGGAAAAAGAAGTAAACTAATCTACTGAAGCTCTCCTCTGGAGGGGTACCGCTACACTCCAATGACGGGTAGGGAACTAGCTCGCGACTCCCTCGCCTCGGTCAGAAGGATCAGCAACTGGAGCAACAGGAACAGGAGAAGAAGTTCCTGGGGAAAAAGACACCACGACGGGTGTGAGAACTACTTCCCACAGTAGTTCTCAGTGGGTGCCGTCAACAAGCCCAACGGTCTGCCCACCAAGTCTACTAGAGGTAAAAGATAACAGTGCAATGAAATCTGAACAAGAAAAGCTGGAGCTACTCTACAGCTGCCATACCTCTATCTAACTACTCAAAAAGTGGAACAGATGAAGGTAAAAGAGACCACTCGCACCCAAGGTGCTCAATAGGCCCAATCGAACTGACTGCCTCATAGGGTCCAGTCAAGCCTGCGCCTGTCGACTAGGAACGCGCCTGCCCACTACCACGCATCCCCATGAGGACGGGATTTACGTGGGGCGTCCTGCCCGACTAACTCACCCCCTCGCGCAAAACTGCCTCAACAGGCCCATCGTATCCACAGCGGCATCTCAGGGACGCGACTCCAACTGAGGAAAACGGCGCGGCATAGAGTATCACAAATTGGCATAAGCAGGCTAGTCAAAATCCACGCTCACTCTCAGAACGGTAGGACTCAGGATCCCCAAATACCTCGCACAACAGTCGGAGAACTCTCGACGACTCAGCTGCTCGGCTAACTCGAAACACGAGACACTAGCCTCGCCAACGGCTCGCAGCACAAGGCTCACTGGCTGGAGATACTCCACAGCCAGGAACGACCCACAACTCAGGGTAACAAAACAGGTCGGACAACACTCAACGACCTGGGACCACCGTCAACCCCAACGGTTCCCAACAAGGCGGACCGGAAGATACTCGACGGCCCGGGACTGCCGTCTGCGCAACGGCTCCCTACACGACGGCACAACAGGGAAACAAGACCTCCCGGGACTACCGTTTACACAAACGGCTCCCGGCACAGATAAGCAACCCAGCTACAACTACCAGACTCCACTCTGCTCCCAAGCAAGAGTGCAAAAGCATCCCACACTAAAAGCAAGTCCCGACCTCTCGGCCCACTACCAGGGCGAGAAAACACTATGTCCAGGGATGAAGGAACAGTGTGGATGTCTAAGCATAAATAACCTTAGCCCAAGTGAGGGTTTTCTACTAGTCTGGTTACACATACAACATATGACGGGGGTGCTAGGTCAAGTTCCAAGATAACCACATTAACCGATAATAAAGGGATAGCCATTCCAACAATCTAGCATGCTACACAAGGAAATAAACTATCATGCATAGTCCTACATTAATAGAATTAATGTACATTCCATAAAACTTGGAGATAAGGCCACCCACCTCGATTTGCCACCAATTGCTCGTAGACACTTGCAATTGGCCTCCACGCGATCCGCACGCAAAACAGGACACGCCGTCGGAGTCCGCACGCAAAACGGAGCACGCTGCCGGAGTCCGCACAAAAAACGGAGTCTGCACGTGAAACGGTGCACGGCGCCGGAGTCCGCACGCAAAACGGTGCACGGTGCCGGAATCCGCACGCAAAACGGAGTCCGCACGCAAAACGGTGCACGGTGCCGGAGTCCGCACGCAAAACGGTGCACGGTGCCAGGATCCGCATGCAAAACAGAGTCCGCACGCAAAACGGTGCACGGTGCCGGAGTCCGCACGCAAAACGGTGCACGGTGCCGGAGTCCGCACGCAAAATGATGCACGGTGCCCAACACAGAAAGGAGCAAGAGGGTCAGTTACAGTCTAAAAGAACGCTCCAAAAACTGTACAAAAATACAGAAAAACCAAAGCACGGGACCCACCCGGTAGCGCCGCCGCCGCCGAAACGCTTCCATCGGAAGCCTCGCGCGTTCCCCGAGGCCCGCGACGCAAAACGGCATCTCCCACAACCTCCTCCCTCACTCTCCCTCACTCTCGGTTGAAGGAGAAAACGAAAGAGGGAAAGAAATTCCCTTGCGGGGAGGAAGAAGAAGAAGAAAATGAGGGAGAGGGAAGAGGGTGGTCCACGGCCCGGGTTCACGGTGCACCACCCCCGGTCCACGGCACCCGCTCGGGTGCACCGGGTCCAAGCAACGAAGCAGCGGCCACGTGGCCGCGCCCCTGCGCGCCACGCGGCCGCGCTGCCTGCGCTGCCTCCTCCGGTCCACGGCACCCGCCCACGCGCCCGCGACCCGGGGCGCCAGTGGGTGCCCGCCACGTGGCGGCCCCCCACGTGCCCCCGCGCAGGCGGGTGCGCTTCCCAACGCGCCCACGCGCGTTCTGACACGCGGCCTCCTCGGGGTCCGTGCCGCGCAGGCCACGGTTTGCAAGCCGTGACGTCTCGATTTGCGTGCCGCTTTGCCTCGAAAAACGCGCACGCCTACAGGGCTCCAAAATCAACAAATAAATAGTCCATTCCTAGCGATTTCGCGCGCTGAATCCAAAAACGATGTCCATTTCTCCAAATTCTCATCCGAAAATTTGCCGAATGCCCACTCGATCCGATTTTTGCGCCGGGTCCATTTTTAAAGTCCGATTTGCTAAATTTCAACTCTAAAAATTCCCGAAGGCGACCGGAGAGGTAATCTTTTATCCGGACTTCACCCGGGGTCTAATTTTGACATCTGAATCGCGCGAAATCACTTCTAAACACCCGGCGGGTCCTCCAACTTCCCACGGGGTCTCAATTTAAGCCCGAAGTCCACCACTTGTGTCCAAATTGCGCGCAACCCACGCAGGCCTCCAGTGATGCAAGCAAATCCCAAATTGCATCACAAATCCATTTCTGGGCCCCCAACACGCGCACCAACACCCCCAACGGCGACCGAAAGCTCCCCAACAACCAGCAACCCTACGCGGGGGATTCCGGGACCTCACATTTTGGGCTGTGGTTTGGGCCCAACGAGTTATTATTGCTAGTGGACTGGGTCGTTACATTTGGTATCAAAGCCATTAACCAGCCGAAAGTGTGTGGCGAGTCTCGGCTGAGCCTGTGTCTAGATGGCAGGGCTAGCGAGACAAGTCTCACATTGCCTGGTGATCTTGGGCTGCTGTGTGTGTTTTTGGACAGACGAGGATGTCAAGCCTAAACGGGGGGAGTCTGTGACACCCCAATAATCCCATATTGGATGGGAATATGAATGTGTTTGGGTATATATATGAGACATGGACACTAGTAATAATGTCACGCCCCGGGGTCGAAACTGCGACCCGGGCTCGCCAACAGATCCGCCATCTGTACGGAAACTGCCGTACAGACGAAGCGTCTACCCTGCAAGTCAGATCTATAGCTATAAATGTATCAGAGCTGAAATAGAACTAAAACCCAAAAGCTAAAGAAATCAACTGAACATCTGAATAAATAAAATGATCCTCAATACAAGTCTCTCAACTATGCTAATACAAGTACAATCCTCACAGATCTCTCAGAATGTCCAGTACAAAAGTGGAAACATAAAAATATACCGGGTGCGTCTATCTCAGACTCTCAATGCTGGTAAGGAACTAAACGGCCACGTCCTCACCTCGATCTGCTGTCTCCGCGCGAACCAAGCCGGAACAGCTACCTCAGGAACCTGTCACCGCAGCGGGTGTGAGATCTACTGCAGAAGGTAGATCTCAGTGGGTACCGTCACCAATATCCACGGTATGCCCACTAAGTCTACTGGAGGCAAACAGATAGGTATGCAGATAGATAGATAGATAAAAGGTAAGCTGAATGAAAACTACAGCTAAAATGTCTCAACCATCATGCTCAAAAAGGAAACTATATCATAAACATGCTATGCATACCCTCGCTACTGCTAAAATACCTCAGTATCAATGCTCAAAGGAAAGATCCATTTAAGAACATAATATGTAACCACCCGCTCATATCACCCAATCTCAATGACTGCCACATCGGGTCCAGTCAAGCCTGCGCCCCCTAGTGTATCAACTAGGGTGTCCAATCGGACTATCTCAATCTCAAGGCAAACTCTAGTGTATCAACTAGTCGCATCAACAACACGCACCCGGGGCGTAGCTCGAGGGGAGCGACCCCACCGAACTCAAGTATCTCATCAGTCTCAACGGTCTCATAAGCGGCACATGCAGGCTATGATCCACGATCAAACAGATAGGAAACTCAAATGCTCAACAGCTCAACTCAGTCGGAAAAAGAAACCACGACTCAATCGGGAAATGCCCAAATCCTCACATAATCTGTTGGAGAACTCTCTACGACTCAATCTGATAATGCACAACCCATGGCGAAGTCGGGAAACCTCCACGACTAAATCAGAAATACGACCCATGATCTAGAATGAACCCAACAATCCCGACCAGGAAATGCAACTCTCAAGACACTAGAAACTCAACACACAAGGCACTAAAAATCCGCTCGGCCCTCTGCCACGAGCATACATGCAATCTGAACCAACTCAACCCCTTTGGGTGATCTCACAGTTTTAGAAACATTTTTCAAAGCCCGGTTTTCATTAAACATGTCCGACGATTTTTAAAATGGTTCAGATGCTAATCCAATGCAAAATAACCATGCAGTCTAGTGTCAAGACACCTCTAGATCATGCTAAAAATATCAGGGGCTCAGGAAAGTATTTCTACAATTTTCTAGGCAACTATCAGATTTATAAAGCATAAAACAGATAAACTAAACATGATCAATATGCTTACAGAAGCTTTAGAGGGCACTCCATATATTTCAGAGAATTTCCAACCCACCTCAAAAGCATTCCGCAGGCAAACGCTGAAGTCGGTGAAGTGTCGCGCCGCTCACTGTCAGAAACTGCCGGAAAAAACCCCGGAAGCTCGAACGGATCCCACGTGTCCTCTAATAAAGATCCGGCGCGCTTCGGCTCCCTCGCCGTCTGCTCACAGCATGCACGCATGCGCGCGTGCACCCTCGGCTCCGCACAGTGCAAAAACCAACCTCACAGCCACACCCTCGAGTTGCTCCTCAATGTGCAAGATAGAAAAGAGAAGGAAAAATAAATCCATTTCCAACTCAAAACTCACCCTAAATCCATCTAAGAAAATCCAAAAACAAAACCATCAAAATCTGCCAACCTACCTCATGTGCGGCTCGACGCGCGCGCGGCTCCGTCCAGCTCCAAGCAACAGACCACCCAAGCAGCACCCTCTCTTTTCTTTCTTTTCCTTACATTCTCTCTTTTCCTTCACTTTCTTTCTGTCAGTTCTTTCTTTCTTTTCCTTTCTCTATAACCAGGGGAGAAGAGAGGAGTCCATATATATAGAGAGGAGAGGGGTCAATCCGGTCAACATGTGGTGGGACGCAAATTTACCAAAGTGCCCATGCTTAAAACCCACCAAAAGAGCAACCTGCAAGGTGGGGTACCGGTACCCTTCTTGGTGTACCGGTACCCAACACCCCGTTCCGGAATCCACACTTGGGTTCCGGAACACCAAGCCAACCGCAAGGAAAAGGGGTCCAGCCGCAGCATGCGCGACGCATGGGCCCGCCGCGCAGCGGCCCAGCCCGCTACGCGCAACCCCCAGCGCGCACCCCACGCTTGCTGCGCGCCCGCGCGGTGCCCTGCGCGCTCCTGCGCAGCGCCCGCGCGGCGCCTGCACCAGCCGCGCGCTCCACTGCTGCCACTCCTCCACTCATGGGCAGCAACCAACCCACACACACACTCACACACACACCTCCAACACCATCACCAAGGTCAAACCAAGCTTTCTCTCTCTCTCTCTAGAAAACAGCAAATCACCCTCATGAGGCTTGGCGCGCGCTTGCTCCGCTCGGCAACCAACCGAAGGTCCACACTGCTAGCACACCACCACCTCACTCATTTCCATCTTTTAAAACCCCTCAATTCATCTTCTCCTTCTCCTTCTACCTCAATTTCCATTTCCTCTGTTCTTGTTCTTTTCCTCTGTTGTGAATCAGGGGAGGAGATGATGAGATGGCATGCTAATTAATTAGTGGATGGTGCATGGTGTATGGTGTAAAGGACCCCATACTCATTCCAACACCAACACTAACACCAAACCATAGACTTTTAATTCCTTTTTCTTTCTTTACTCTTTCTTTCTCTAATTTCCCTCTCTCAGACAAAAATAACCAACTTAATTAATTAATTAAATAATCAATTTTAAGCCACTCCAACTCACTTTTTGCCCTCGGGGCCTCCGCATCAGTCCGGAACCTCCCGAACTCCGCTGTAATCTGAAAATATACATGTCCAAAGTTTTCCCCACTCAAAAAGCTCAATCGTAGAGTCGATGTGCTCAATCCAAAAACCGGCTCCCATAATTGCCGACTCCAACTCACTTTTCGCCTTCGGGGTCTCCGCACCAGTCCGAAACCTCCCGAACTTCACTGAAAACTGAAAATACACATGTTCCAAACCTTTCCCAATTTTTCTGCAAACAATAGTGGAGTCGAGGCTCTAACAAACCAGTCCTCTAACGGCACACAATGCCCGGAAAAACTCCGATTCCAGCTGGGGCTTCCACACCGATCTGACTCAACCCGAACTCATCTGTAAACATATATGGAACACGCCCGAGGCGATTTCTCCGCACCACACCATCTTGCGAGGTCGGTACACTCTACAAAGTCACGGTACTCTACAAATAATAACTGGGCTTAAACATTTTGGGTTGTGGTTTAGGCCCAACGAGTTATTATTGCTATTGACCGGGTCGTTACAGCCTACGGCGACACCGGGAACCCAGGATACTTCTATTGTCCAAAGGTTTTCGGATATGGTTTCAGCTGAGTTGATAATGATGTCGCCGGATAAGAGGATTGAGTTGTGGATTGACGTGGTTATGGGAACCACGCCGATTTTGAAGGCACCTTATTAGATGGTACCTGTAAAGTTGAGAGAGCTGATGGCATTGTTGATGGAACTAATGGTTAGAGGGTTGTGAGACCCTGTGTCTCACCTTGGGGAGCACCTTCATTATTGTGGCAAAGATGGTAGATCGCTTGGTCTGCCAGCAGAGGTTGACTGACAGTGGCATCTTCAGAGGATTTTGAGGTGTACGGATGCTTTGGGCAGGAGCGCAGTGTAGAGCTGGACCCTGGTGATCGCACGACAGATGCCGCTTCTGGAGCAGATGTGATGATTAGGACTAGAGGTTGTGTCCCTAGGGGTCATGATTAGATCGTAGCTTTCATCTTTGTAGCCACAGCAAGAACAGCGTCAACACTTCTCTCCCTTTTTCTCGTCTTTACACCGAAACTCACGAACGGGACGAAAACTTTGAAAGGCTGCTCCAGAAATGGAGACAGCGCCCGAACCTGTTCTTGATTGATTGAGGCGAAGGCACTGGCCTTTCAGAATTTTCAGACTTTTCGCTATTTTCGGATGCTTTCTAAATAGAGAGTTGAGGTTGATGACGTTCCTGATATTGGGGCCTTTACCTTTCTTGGATGGTTGTGATGTCGTATTTCGAGTAGTTTTGGACGAGTTTGCTTTTGGAGCTCGTTGCTGTTCCCCCGCGATTTGTTGGAGTCATCGTGTTTTCCACGTCGCATCTTAGAGGTGATATGTTTTAGATCCCTCTCCCTTGTTCGACTCACCCCACTCGAGATTTGTGAGTGTCTGGAGTACGAGGGACGCCCGTTGCAAATTCTGGCTCATGAGATGAGGGGATTGCGCAACCGGGCTATGCTGTACTTGTTGTTGTTGAGTAGTTACGGGGAGCGAGTGGCGATTTGTTAGCTGGTGGTGGTGGTGTTGGATACCCACCCTCCTGTTTAAGACTCATGTTGAGTTTTGTTAGTTTCGAGGACGAAACTTTCTTTTAGTGGGGGAGGATATGATGATCCAAATCTTCGCAGAGCTTTTGCAATGTGTTCAACAATCTCTGGAGGCTTATTTTGTGTGATAGAGATGGTTGTGCGCAAATCGGACCTCAGGATTGAACCCGACGTGAAAATTGGATCAAGTTTACCTATCCGGATGCCTTCGGCGAATTTTAGAAGTGAATTTTGGCAAAACGGATATCAGATTTGGATTCAGTGCGCGAAAACGATAAAAATTGGTGATTTACTTGTATTTTTAGGGATCCGGATGCCCAAAAATGGATTTTTGGGCAAAAGGTACTGTTCCGGCAGGCCGGGCAGCGGCGGGCAAGCGGTGGAGCACGGCGGCGTGGCCCCGGGCAGGCGCGGGCAGGCGCAGGCAGCACGGGCAGGCGCGGGCAGGCCTGTCCACGGCCTAGGCGCGTGCACCGGGACTAGGGAAAAGGTGCACATGCCACGTGGCAACACAAGATTGGTTGGGCCGCCCCAATCACGGCGTGACTGGCGGGGCGGCGCCACGTGGCGCCTCCTGATTGGCCAACAGCTTCCAGAAGACCCGACGCGTGGACTGCGCGTGGACCACGTGGGACACGTGGCGCGCGCCCATTGGCGAGTGCTAGTCGCCGCACGTGCGCCGGGCGCACGGAGCGGGGGAACGCGGGACACATGGCGTGATCCTGTTGATTCGGGCACTGCGAAGGGGCGGTTGGATAGCTGCCACGTGTCCGGGCGCTAGCGGATTCGGATCCGGGCGCTCGAATTCGGCTCCTTGACCCGAATAGTGAGTCTTCATGGATTCAGCTATAAATAGCCCTCTTGGGCCAGCATTTGCGGACTTTCTGAGATCCGTTTTGGGAGCTACTTTTGACAGTGAGCTTCTTCTTCGAGTCTTCTTCGCTTTTTGTGGTTTTGGTGAATTTTTGGAGATCGTTTGATATTTTCCCTACCCGATCTCGCGAGTTGTGGCGTTTCTTCGGCATCAGTCTTTTCCGTCGACTATTCGTCCGCAGGCTCCCCTGAGCTAAGTTCTTGGAGTTTTTCGCCGATTTTTGTGGCGGTGTTTCAACGATAGGTAGGCCTTCGATTTTGGTAACCATTTGCCTTCTCTTTTTCGAGTTTTTATCGGAGTTCTTGCAGCATCTTTAGACCCCCTTTTTCTACAGCATGTTTCTAGACAGCAGAGGAGTGATCTTGCATTTTCTTAGCCTACGGATGGCAGAATTTGGTGTTTAAGGACTCGATTTCTGTCTACTCTTCACGAGAATCGCAGCCGTAATTTTCTTCAAATTTTTGGAGAGCATCTCACAGGAGATAATTTCTTGTTTTGTGGACAGATGCGCGATGAGGTTACTGTTTTGAGTGATTTGAGCTTACCGTGGTGTTTGGCTTGTACCTCAGTGACCAGGTAGAGTTTTCTGGTGATTTTTGGTTCGCTGGAACCATGGGAACGTGAGGATCACGCACGTTAAATCTCAATTCATTTGGACTCTGGACCGACGCGCACATCCAAGTGGGTTGGATTTTCCTCCAAATCGACGGACTATTTTATAATTCTATCTGTAGTGGACATGTATGATAGATATGTGTACTATGTTGTTTGAGATATACGCATGGCATAGTTGGGGACTTATTTATAGTTCAGAATATATGCATGGTATAGTTGGGGACTAATTTATAGTTCACGATATATGCATGGCATAGTTGGGGGACCTAATTAATGATCAGGATATATGCATGTTATAGTTAGGGACTCATTATTATTCGGGATGTATGCATGCTAGAGTTAGCATTCTGGGTATTGGTCATGTTGTATGTTCAATTATGGAATCTTGACTAGCACCCCGTCATATATTTGCATTATTAACCAGACTAGTAGAAAACTCTCATTTAGGCTAAATTTTTTTATGCTTTAGCCTTCCTACACCCTGCATGTTTATTTTTCCCTAGACATAGAGTCTTCTCCTCGCCCGGGTAGTGGGCAGAGTCGTCGGGACAAGGTAGGATGCATGTTGCACTCGTGCCGGGGGGCCGAGAGGAGTCTAGTGGTTGAGGTTAGTTTGGTACTAGTGTTGGGAGCCGTTCGGGATGATGATAATCCCAGGTTGTTGGGTTTTCTTCTATTGGGTTCGTTGTCATTGAATTGACATAGTATTGATCTTGTGATAGAAGTACCTTGAACCCAGAAATACTTTTGGATACACATAATTTTTGATAAACTAATATTTCTTTCCAAGCTTCGAGGGTTGCCGGAACTTGTTCTTGTTTGATTAAGGCGAAGGCACTAGTCCTTTGGAACTTGGGAAAATAAAACCGTTTTTGACTGATTTTCTTATAAGCTAAATGGTATTAAAATTAGGTTTTTCCTTCAATCAAGATGGTAATCTAAAAATGAACTACTTTTTGTCCTCACCTGGAGAGGGGTCGAGTGAAATGATTTTTAGAAACAAATGTCATCTTTTTATATAAATCTCCTCGATCACCCCAACGAGGGTTCGTGTGATCTGGGTTCCAAGGGCTGCCTCCTTTTTGGGACGAGAGCTACGGGCGACTGTGCCTGCAACCTGTTCTTGTTTGATTGGGGTCGTAGGCGTCAGTCTCCCGGAATTCTCGGTCCTGGTGTTGTTGGACGGTTGGGTTTGATATTGGGCCGATGAGGGTTCCGGTTGGATGGTTATTTGGTTTGGATGGCGATCTGTTCGCTCGTGGTTCTGGATTACAGCCTGCTTGTGCTACAGTTCTGGTTCTCAATTCTACACGGTTCTTTTCCTCAGTAGGGTCGCTCCACCTGAGTGCCGCTCCGGATGCGATGGTTGTTCTGGTACGTTTGGACTCACTATAAGGCCCAGTCCAGATGGGGTAGTGGTGGTAGGTGAGCGCATGCTTGATTGGCACTTTTGGCAGTTATTACAGTTTGGTTGGTTTGGGCACTGTGGTGGTTGGTGAGCACAGGCTTGACTGGCACTTTTGGCAGTCATTACAGTCCGGTTGTTTTGGGCACCTCGAGTTAGAGTGGTTACATATCATCATCTGTTTCACCCGTCATTGAGCATCGTAGATAGAGGCATGATAGCTGTAGTTCCCTTTCCAGCTATGTTATTCTTATTTACAGTATTCTTATGCCTCTAGTAGACTTAGTGGGCAAACCGTAGGGTTGGAGATGGTACCCACTGAGAACTACGTGACGATGTAGTTCTCACACCCTCTATTGGTGACAATTTTGCAGGGGCTTTCCTTTCCATCCCTGCTTCGGTTGGCTCGACGGATCTTGGTGAGGGAGTCGCGTGATAGATCCCTACCAGTGTTGTCTTATTGGTGAGATAGATGTACCAACCCCGATTATGGGTATTACTATACACTGATGTATTTATGTTTTTAGTTTACCTTCCCTTTTGGACTCATAGTTGTTGTATAGGAAGATTTCTACTTTTTTTTTTGTCTCGGTAGACCAGAGTGTTGTATTATTATTTTGGGAGGTGGATAGTTTACCCTTATTTCAGTTGTACAGTGGTTTCAGATTTTATTACTGACAGTTATTTTGAGCTCTGATATCTGTATAGGTTGGTAGTAGTTGTTCTTTTTCAAGTTGGACGCTTCTCCTATGCAGGATTTTCCATATAGGTGGCGAATCTGTTGGCGAGCCCGGGTCGCAGTTTCAACGCCGGGGCGTGACACAATCGATGGAAGATTTTGAGAAGCAACTAACTTTCTTGACAAAAAAATTCCGCCATAACTTTAGAAGGGGTAATTCAAGCAAATCTTCATCCTTCTTTAAGTCTAAGGAAAGCAAAGAATTTTCGGGTTCAAAATTAAGAAAATAAGAGGGTTCTTCAAAGGAGAAGAAGAACACCGAAGGACGAATCCAGTGCTTCAAATGCAAAGGTCTTGGACATATATCAACGGAGTGTCCCAACAAGAATCCGTCCAAGAAGAAGGCAATGTAGGCAGTCACGTGGGATGACTCCTCCTCCAATGAGTCATATTCTAGTGATGAGGATACAAACGCTACGACATTTCTTGCATCTACAACTTCACCCTTCGTGTGCTTATCATCTACTTCCTCCGGTTCGTTATCTGTCTCCTCCATGAATGAAAAAATGATATCGAATGATGAACCAAGCGATTCCGAAGGTGAAGATTTTGCTCACGCCTATCAACTATTGTTACGAGACTCAAAGAAATTGGCGAAGCATAACAAGAAATCAAGGAGAAGATTGTTGGAACTCGAAGACCAATCCAATATAGCGACTTCTCTCTCAAAGACTCTTGAAGAGGAAAGGGACAACTTGATCAAGATCAATAATTCCCTTCGAGAGAAGAATGAGCATTTTGAGAAGGAACATGTGAAATTAGTGGATAAAGCTAATTACTTCTTAAGGCTCTATTCCAAGGAACGTCAAGGAAACATGGAAATGACGAAGACCATATTCCAACTTACAGAAGATTTGAAAAGGTTCTCATCAGGACGAAGTAAGTTGGATAAGTTACTTGGTCTTGGTCACACAAATAGATTTGGCCTTGGATTTCACCAAACTTGTGAGGAACCAAGTTCAAGTGAACAAAAGTTTGTGCCCCAGTCGGTTTCTCCTCCCACTCCAACTAAATTTGTTAAATCCAATGTTGACAAACCTTTTACATCTTAATCGAACTCAATGTCAAATAAGGTATGTCATCACTATGGATCAAAAAGGCACATGAGATCGACTTGCAAATATGGAGCGAATCAAGCAAATCAAGGATCGACTACCATCAATAACACAAATCAGGAATCAAAAAAAAAATCAACTAAGTGTTAAGAACAATGGTAGTACACCCACCGAGAAAAAACCTATGTGGAAACCTAAGAAAGGTGATCAACCAAAGAAGACGAATTCACCAAAGATTACAAGATCACGATCATTGCTGATGTATTCCAATACTCGTAAGGTTTGGATGCGCAAAGGTGAACTCTTCCCTTGTCTTGTCATTCACACATCACTTGATAATTCATCTTGGTATTTGGATAGTGGTTGCTCATGGTACATGACCGGTGATAAAAACTATTTTAATTCTTTTGAGAAAACCTCCGGAGGACTTGTTATTTTCGGAGATGGTATATCTTCTAAAATAGTTGGCAAAGGAACGATCACTATTTCAAATGATCCAGTTTTGAACAATGTTTTATATATTGAGGACCTTAAGACTAACCTCATAAGCATTAGTCAATTATGTGATGATGGTTTCTCAATTAATTTTTTTGCAATAGAATGTGTTGTAACTGATTTAAATCATTCATTCTTTTTGAAAGGGGTTAGATTACAGAATAATTGCTATGTAGTTCCTGGTAAATCCATTAAACAATGTAACCTAGTTTTACTTGATATTGAAACTCTTTGGCATGAAGACTAGGTCACAGAAACTTTAAGAAACTATCTAGGATTTCACATAAGGATGTTGTTAGAGGTATTCCTAAACTTAGTTTTAGAGAAAACATTGTGTGTGGTGGATGTCAAAAGGGAAAACAAACTAGATCCACTTACAAGAACTTGAAACATCTAGGAACAAAACGGCCATTAGAATTATTGCATATGGATTTAATGGGGCCAACTAGACAACCAAGCTTGGGTAGTAAATGGTATATCTTTCTCATGGTTGATGATTTCTCTCGATTTTCATGGGTAGCATTTTTGAAAGAGAAAACGGATACTTTTGATTCTTTTCATGATATTTGTCATCGTATTATGATTGAAAGAAGTGAAAAGAGTGTTCGTGTTCGTAGTGATAGAGGTGGAGAATTCATAAATTCAAAATTCATTGTTTTTTGTTCTTCAAATGGCATAAAACATGAATTCTCCGCATGTGACGCCCCACTTCCCAGGGGGTCACCCATCCTAGAACTACTCTAGCTCTGGCACGCTTAACTCTCATGTTCCTCTTGGATCTTGCTACCATCCAAAATGCTATAGCCGGGTTAGAGATTTAGTCCTATTATATCATTTATATAGAGGACTAATCCAAATTCCGGGGGTGTCACATTCTTCCCCCCTTTAAGCCCTGACGTCCACGTCAGGCTCAAGCACACTCACAAGCACCAGGCGATGTGAGACTCGTCTCGCTAGCCTTAGCCGACCTTGTGAGGAGCTGCACTCCACTCACAACGGTCATTAGCCGGGGAGCCTTGCTCTACCCGCTATATAACCCTGGCTCAGCCGAGACTCATCTCACATTTCCGGCTGGTGAATGTCTCTGATACCAACTGTGACGCCCCACTTCCCAGGGGGTCACCCATCCTAGAACTACTCTAGCTCTGGCACGCTTAACTCTCATGTTCCTCTTGGATCTTGCTACCATCCAAAATGCTATAGCCGGGTTAGAGATTTAGTCCTATTATATCATTTATATAGAGGACTAATCCAAATTCCGGGGGTGTCACACCGCACCTTATACACTACAACAGAATGGTGTAGTCGAGCGTAAAAATCGTGTTGTTCAAGAGATGGCGCGTGTTATACTTCATAGCAGGAAACTTCCTCGTTACTTTTGGGCTGAAGCGGTTAACACCGCTGTCTATATTATTAATAAAATCTATTTGCGCCCGGGTACTATAAATACTCCATATGAACTGTGGTATAGTAGAAAACCAAATATCAAATACTTTCGTATCTTCGGGAGTCATTGTTACATTTTACGCGACTATGAAAATCTTGAAAATTTCGACTCTCGTAGCGATGAAGGAATCTTTATGCGTTATTCTATTACTAGTAGAGCATATCGAGTATACAATCTTGAATCTAAAACGATCATATAATTTATAAATGTTAAAGTAGATGAAGCTTCTCATTCTTCTTCTGATAAATCTACACTTCATATGATTCTTGATGATGTTGCATATTTGTATGATAAATCTTTTGATAATTTTGATGCATTGCATGATATTTCAAGTCCATCCACATTGCATGTGTTTAGACCAGAATTTCCGCCGCACAAGAAAGCAACACGTGGTGTACACCATCGGCTAAAATCATCAGCCAATGAAAGAAAGGGTCAACCGAAGAAGGGCCCGCATCAAGATCTGGATCAATTTCAGTCAAAGCACAGCACGCGACACCCGCCATTGGCTGAGGGTATTAGCCAGCAGGAGGAACAGCCGACAGAAGAATCTGCTGACGAGAGAAATCACGGATCACTCAAGATCGACTTCGACTAATAGCGTCCACTAGACCTCTCCAATCAATCAACGAAAGAGGCGGGAATTGGAGTCAGCATGCGGGGATTCAAACCAATAAAGGAAAGATTTTGAAAGTGGAATACGAGCGTAATTAACCCGAAAAGGTAAGCAATGCCCAGCGCCGGAAAGCGCCGAGAATTACATTTTGTCGCAGCGGGTGAGGGGATGAATCTAGATGGAAGAGCGGTTGTTATCCTGATAAGGAAGTTTCAATTTGAAAGGAAGTCGTTCAGGATTTTACGATAACTTCCCCCAAATCACACCAATTATTTGTAGTGTCCACGGATTCCGTTCGATATTACCTTCGAAATTTACAGTATTTTTCTTTGTATTTTCGTTACCCTATTTTGGTCGGATTGGTATTTCTCTTTGTAGGGCTCGGAAAAAGGAGCACGGCAGTGCGATCGGCTCTAAATTCCGGTGAGCGGAATGTTACGGAATTTGAGTTGGCGTAGTTTCGTGAAAGTCTCAAGTCTTGAAGATTGAAGGTGAAGAAAGTTGGATCATTTAACTCAATCTCAAGAAAGAAGAATTCAAAAGGATCAGGTATGTTTAACTAAAGATTTTGTGTGATCCGAATACTTCTTGTAGTGTAGAAACACTTGGAAAAATCTTTCATTGCATAAAAATCAAAAACTGGACTTGGGACATGTTCAGGATCCGGATCAGGTTGTTCGATCCGGATCCCGAAGGTGGTTCGTTCATACACCAGTTCAATCCGGATCGTAGCCTCTCTTGATCCGGATCCCGAACACTGAGTTTACCATCTTCCTTGAACGATCCGGATCAGGCTTCGCAATCCGGATCCCGAACGTTGATGTTTGGTGAACTGTATGAACGATCCGGATCAAGCACTTCGATCCGGATCCCGAACCTTCGTTTTTCTGGAATTGCCTGACTCGTTACGACGATCCGGATCACAGCTAATTCGATCCGGATCGCCGTCCGTAAAATTTCCAGAAATGTTAGGGTTTTGATACTTATCTCCTTCCTAGGGTTTCTAACCTATAAATAGACCCTATGACTCTTTTTCTAGGGTTAATCCAAGAAGAGGCCGAAAATCCTAATAGCCGTCATTTTCATATATCATCTTATACGGCTCTTGTAAGACCCGGCTTTTCCTTAACCCTTCTGGTCACCCTCTTCTTGTAATGCCTGACCCGGGGGCCTCTTTTTTTGGCATTTTTCCGGACAGACCGTCGGGGCCCGCAAATAATTTTAGGCGGTAGAGCTCGCGGAACGGAGCGCGTGGGCGCGATCGGTTTATTTTTCCGACTCCCGGTCTGACCAGAATTAATTCTCGAAGTTGGGGTCCCCCTTAGACGCCTCGGGATCCGTGTTGGCAGCCGCACACCTTTTAAGGTAAACCCTAATTCTTTTAGTATATATATATGTAGCCGTGAGGGAAAGAGGATTAGGGTTCCTCTTATTCTCTTTTGGTGGCCGTCTCTTTTCTTTTTCTTCCTCCCTCGTAGCCGCCGGCAAAGAGAAACCAAGCACACCGCAAGGGTGGACCGGTGGGGGCAAGCGGACGATCCCTCTCTTCCTCCTCTTTCGCACGTCGAGGTGAGTCGGATGCGTTTCGTTCGGGGGAATCTCCCTCTTTCTTTCTTTCTTTTGTTGGTCACGAGGAGGGAGGAGGCCCGGCGCCGTCGCGCACCGCGGGCCGCGCGCCCGCGCGGCGCTCGGCCGCGCGGGGCCGCCCGCAGGAGGGGCGCCCGCGCGGGCTGGTGCCGCGCGGGGCCGCCCCGCACCGCGGGCCGCGCGCCCGCGCGGCGCTCGGCCGCGCGGGGCCGCCCGCAGGAGGGGGCGCCCGCGCGGGCTGGTGCCGCGCGGGGCCGCCTCGCATCTCGGGCCGCGCGCCCGCGCGGCGTTCAGCCGCGCGGGGCCGCCCGCAGCAGGGGGTGCCCGCGCGGGCTGGTGCCGCACGGGGCCGCCCCGCACCGCGGGCCGCGCGCCCGCGCGGCGTTCAGCCGCGCGGGGCCGCCCGCAGCAGGGGGCGCCCGCGCGGGCTGGTGCCGCGCGGGGCCGCCCCGCACCGCGGGCCGCGCGCCCGCGCGGCGTTCAGCCGCGCGGGGCCGCCCGCAGCGGGGGGGGGGGGGGGGGGGGGGGCGCCCGCGCGGGCTGGTGCCGCGCGGGGCCGCCCCGCACCGCGGGCCGCGCGCCCGCGCGGCGCTCGGCCGCGCGGGGCCGCCCGCAGGAGGGGGCGCCCGCGCGGGCTGGTGCCGCGCGGGGCCGCCCCGCACCGCGGGCCGCGCGCCCGCGCGGCGCTCGGCCGCGCGGGGCCGCCCGCAGGAGGGGCGCCCGCGCGGGCTGGTGCCGCGCGGGGTCGCCCACACCGCGGGCAGCGCGCCCGCGCGGCGCTCGGCCGCGCGGGGCCGCCCGCAGGAGGGACGGCCGCGCGGGCTGGTGCCGCGCGGGGCTGCGTCCTGGCAGAGTGTTCGTCGCACGGGCTGGTGCCGTGCGAAGAACTCCGCCGCACGCTGTAGGGAGTCGTTGTAAGTTTCGGACTTCTAAGTCTCGATTTGCTTATGTTCCTTCAGGAGTGCGGGACACTGTTGGCGACTGGAGCACAGACGCGGACTGGACGAACGCAGGACGACGCACACAAGGTGGGTACGTTCCCGGGGGTTTCGGGAATGGGGTTTAACTGTTAGAAATAGCATGTCGGGGCAAGGTGGAATTGTCAGTCTCCTTCTGTTTATGCACTAACCCTGTTTTGTTATGTTATGTTATGCTATGATACTCAATATCAATCTGAGGCTCAAAATTGCTACACGCACACCCGCGGTTTGGCCACCGCAAGGGTGTGCTTTTCCGGAAAAGTGGTACGTTGACCCGTGTACCCCACGCGAAGGTGGCGTTAGGAATGGGGGCCCCCATGGGTGGGGGGTGTGAGCGGTGACGTCGAGGCAGGTGCTCGGCGGCCGAGGCAGGTGCTCGGCGGTGGCATCGGGGAAGGTGCCCGATGTTGCTTTGTGAGGCAGGTGCTCGGCGGTGGGCATCGGGGAAGGTGCCCGATGTCGTATTGATACAGGGTGTGCTTAAGGTGGAAAGTGCATGGGAAGGATAGTTGCTCCGGTGTTTGTGGTTTGCCTTATCTTTGTATACTACGCTTATCATGCTATTTCTAGTCACTGACTTCCCACTCCGTGACAGGTTCGTCCAGGGGCGAGTGCTAGGGCGCCGGTGAGGACGTTAGGGTGCTGATCTGATTTTTGGATAACTTCAGAAACAGTGACTCTTCTTTCCCTTTCCTTTTATTATTCATGGTAGCTAGATGTGGATTGCGACACCCCCGTGGGGTCGAAGTGGATGTTGCCCTTTTTCTTTCCTTTTATTTGAATAATTGAATGAATACTACGTTCTCTCTTACTTGGCCGTTTTGAACGATGAAAAAACAAAGAAAACCGTTTGCGAAAACTATTTTTAAAACGTGGGTGTCGTGTGGGCACCGAGCTTTATAAACCTTGTGGGATTTATGTGTTTGCGAACTGTTTTCACAAACGAGGGCATCGTGTGGATGCCGCTTTCAAAACCTTGTGATTATTTATCCTTTCAAAACACCGGCCTCCATGCTCCAAGTGAATGCTAGAATGTCATGTGAATTGTTTGGTTGTTTGTGTACGAGACCCCAACTGATGTGGTTAGAGATTGTTTGTACTACGCCTTGTGAGACACTTTGTAGTTGAGACGCCGTGCATATACAAAGGGGCCTCTGCTTATTTGCAGAGTGAATTTGTATATGCGGCGGGTCTGTGCACGCGCCGGGGAGTAACGTATTAAAAAAAAAAATATATGGCTGAGTCAGGGGCATCGGTGGCTCCTCTTCCGCGCGATTCGAACCCCCGGGGCGTGACAGATTAAGATGGTATCAGAGAGGTAAACTTTAACCACAACAGTCGGGGCCTAACATCCACGGGCGCAATACTCTGGCTACTGAGTAATAAAGTGAACACGGGATAAATAAAACGCGAGTGCTCGTTGGGGGAAAAAGGGGAGAGGGAATTAGTGTTCTTTTTCTTTTCTCCCTCTAGTGCCAGCACTAGTGGCGTGCCGTCTTATTTGAACTAGGAGTAACTGGTACGTGCAAATGTTCAGATCATGGCCAGGACTAGATCCACAGCCGAGGACACGGGGGCGGACGCAGCGGAAGCGATGACTGCGGAAAATCAGCTCCTAAGGCAGCAGCTACAAGAGATGGCGGAACAGTTGGCAGTCCTGAACGACCGCGTGCGCCAACTGACGCAGCAACAGCAGGCCGCTGCGACGGCAGAGGTTGCCCCGGGCCGTCTCCCGGGCCCAGCTGCACCGGTGATGGAGACCGAAGGAGGGGCTGCCCCCACCCGGGCCTCGGCCCCAGAGGTGGCCCCTTCGACGGCAACGGCAGGGCCGGCGGCGACACCAATCGTCGGAATTGCTCCGAGTGTGACGGTAGTGTTACCCACTCCCGCCGCGACCGCCAACGTCGCGAAGGAGGGGGCGAACCTACCAAACGAGCGAGACCGTGTGCGCGCCAACCTGGCCGACTTCAAGAAATACGACCCGCCAACGTTCGAGGGGGACACGACAGACCCCTGGGTTGTGGAGAAATGGGTGGATACGATGGAGAAATTATTCGAGGACCTAATGATGGAAGACCACGAGCGGGTCCCCCTGGCCGCCCACTTGCTCGAGGGGAACGCCCGCATTTGGTGGAAGACCGTACGCCCCGACACTGCGTCGGGCGCTACCCTTCCGTCGTGGACTACCTTTAAACAGCAGCTATTCGGGGCGTTCTTTACCAATAGCGTGAAGAAACAACTGGAGGACGATCTAAACCACATCAGGCAGGGAACCAAAACAGTAATGGAGTACCAGAGGGAGTTCGTGAGACTGGCGAACTGTGTCCCGTTCGTCATTCGGGACGAATCCCATAAGGCACAACTGTTTGTGGATGGATTAAGGACTGACATTTTCCAAGTAGTGGACGCGGCAGATCTACATACCTTTCAGAAGGTGGTCGACCGAGCCACCATCGTGGAACGAGGCTTTGCCGTCACGCGCGCCCGAAGGGAAGGCTCCCACCAACAAGATGACAGGAAGCGGACCCAGACGACTTCAGGGGGAGGGGGCTCCTCCAGCGGGAATCGGCCCCCTAAGCGGTGGAGACCCCAGCAAAGGACCAGGGGAGCGCCAGGAGAGGGACAACGCCCGGAGGACCGCTCGTGCGTGATCTGCGGCGGGGCGCACCGGGTGATGGATTGCTCCAAGAGACAGGACCATTGCTTCCGATGTGGCAAGCAGGGGCACTTCCGTTTCAACTGTCCCCTGAACCAAGGCACCACATCTTCAGCAGCCTCCGTGCCTTCACCCCAGCATGCAGGGCGGGGGAAAGCGCCAATGACGTCAGCCCCCAGACCGCCAGCACCCCGATCTGTGGGGGAGAAGCCACCGCCTTCGGGAGGCCGCGTCTATTCGATGGGTCAGCAGGAGACACACCCGTCTGAGCACGTCGTCGCAGGTATCACTCTTGCTTCTGTTTACCGCGCTAGAACCCTTTTTGACACCGGAGCGACCCTCTCGTTTATGTCTCGAGACTTCGCACTGACCCATGATTTTGAGTTGAGACCCTTACCCAGTTTGATGACCGTTCACACCGCGGGAGGATCCTTGGAGGCACGCAACATGGTGCCTTCCTGCCCTATATGGATGGGAAGGCTTCCGTGCCCCTGGGATCTGGTAGTCATTCCATTGAAAGAGTATGATGTAGTGCTCGGAATGGATTGGCTCACGTGGTACCTTGCGGTCATAGACTGTGAGAAGCGCGAGGTACGACTGATGTACCCCGATTTTCCGGAGAACGTGTACTTGGCCTGCAAGAGCGTTTCCTTTTCTTCCATGATTCCTGCATCCCGAGCCAGAAAGCTGGTAGAGGGCGGGTGTATGGCCTACATGGTGTCGGTGGCCCTGGCCGCCGGATCCTCCACGGCACTCCCCGACATCCCTGTAGTGAGGGACTTCCCAGATGTTTTTCCGGCCGAACTACCTGGATTACCCCCCGAGCGAGAAGTTGTCTTTCCCATTGAGCTTCCACCCGGCACTCGACCAATCACGAAGGCCCCCTACAGGATGGCCTTCGCGGAGCTGAAGGAACTTAAGGCGCAGCTAGAGGACCTCCTGGACAAGGGGTTTATCCGACCGAGTGTGTCCCCTTGGGGCGCGCCTGTACTCTTTGTACGAAAGAAAGACGGGAGCTTGCGGTTATGCATCGACTACCGGGAAATCAACAAAGTCACAGTGAAAAACAAGTACCCCTTACCTAGGATTGATGACCTCTTTGACCAGCTGCGGGGTGCAACTGTCTTCTCAAAAATCGACCTGCAGTCGGGATACCACCAGCTCAGAGTTCGAGACGAGGATATTCCGAAGACGGCATTCCGGACTCGGTATGGCCATTACGAGTTCACAGTAATGCCGTTCGGGCTTACTAATGCGCCAGCGGTGTTCATGGACATGATGAACCGAGTTTTCAGACCCTTCCTGGATCAGTTCGTTGTGGTCTTCATCGACGACATCCTAATTTACTCCACCACCGATGGGAAGCACGAGGAGCACCTACGAATTGTTCTACAGACCCTTAGGGAGCAGGAGTTGTTCGCAAAACTTAATAAATGCGAATTCTGGCTTCGTGAAGTGGGGTTTCTAGGGCATATCATTTCAGCAGCAGGAGTCGCAGTGGATCCCAAGAAGGTGGAGTCGGTGACCGACTGGCCCCAGCCGACCACAGTGACAGAGGTGCGCAGCTTCTTGGGCCTTGCGGGATACTACAGACGTTTCGTGGAGGGTTTCTCGAAGATTGCGACCCCTCTGAACCGCCTAACCCGGAAAGGAGTAAAGTTCATATGGACGGTCCAATGCCAAGAGAGCTTTGAAGAACTTAAGAAACGGTTAACAAGAGCGCCTGTGCTTGCCTTACCAACCCCTGGAGAAGACTACGAAGTCTACTGCGATGCATCGCGAATAGGACTGGGAGGAGTACTAATGCAGCAAGGAAGAGTCATTGCCTATGCTTCAAGACAACTCAAGGATTACGAACAGAACTACCCGATCCATGACTTGGAGCTTGCCGCAGTGGTCTTCGTTCTGAAACTGTGGAGGCACTACCTCTACGGTGTGCATTGCAACGTGTTCTCGGACCACCAAAGCCTCAAGTACCTTTTCACCCAGAAGGAGCTTAACCTACGGCAGAGGAGGTGGTTGGAGCTACTGAAGGACTACGACTTAACCATCCAGTACCACCCGGGGAAAGCAAATGTGGTAGCCGACGCTCTAAGCCGAAAGGGGCAAGCAGAAGGAACTTCGACGGGCGCGATCACGCAGCAGAACGACTTGATCGCGGAATTTTCACGATTGAGGTTGGAAGTGGTACCAGCAGGGACGGTTGAGCGACTGTTGACCCTAACAGTCGCGCCGACCCTATTGGAGAGGATTCGGGAAGGCCAAGGTGCGGATCCGCAGCTACAGCTGGAACGGGATAGGATTTCACCGGAGCAAGAAGGAGACTTCGCAGTGGGAACGGACGGCACCCTTCGGTTCCGAGGGCGGATCTGCGTGCCCGATCTGCCGGATCTAAAGAGAGAAATCCTGACTGAAGCACATTGCGCCCCCTACGTGGCGCACCCTGGAGGCACCAAGATGTACCGAGATATCCGACAGACCTTCTGGTGGCCAAGATTGAAGGGAGATGTGACGCTGTTCGTGGCTCACTGTTTGATTTGCCAACAGGTGAAAGCCGAGCATCAACGGCCGGCGGGGAAATTGCAACCTCTACCCGTGCCCGAGTGGAAGTGGGAGCAAGTCACAATGGACTTCGTCACCGGATTCCCCCGTTCGCAGCAGGGACACGACGCCATCTGGGTTGTCGTGGATCGGCTAACGAAGTCAGCTCACTTCCTACCCATCCACACGACCTGGACACGCGACCGGCTGGCACAGGTCTACCTCAGCGAGATTGTAAGGCTGCACGGGGTGCCAACGACGATCACCTCGGACAGGGACACAAGGTTCGTTTCGAACTTTTGGAAGAGTCTACAACGAGCCTTGGGGACCAAGTTACACTTCAGCTCAGCCTTTCACCCCCAGACGGACGGGCAATCCGAGCGGGTGATCCAGATACTCGAGGACATGCTTCGGGCGTGCGTGCTGGACTTGGGAGACGGATGGTCACGCTACCTACCCCTTGCAGAGTTCGCTTATAACAACAGCTACCAAGCAAGCATTAAGATGGCGCCGTACGAAGCATTGTACGGCAGACGCTGTAGATCCCCGATCTGCTGGGACGATCTGGGGGAGAGAAAGTTTTTGGGGCCGGACCTAGTGGCCGAGACAGAGGAAAGGGTGCGCCTCATCAGGCAACGTTTGGCGACCGCCCAGAGCCGGCAAAAGAGTTACGCGGACCAGAGACGTCGCGACTTGGAATTCCAGGTGGGAGAGCACGTGTTACTGCGGGTGTCGCCGTCAAAGGGGGTGAAGCGGTTTGGGTTGAGGGGCAAGCTGAGCCCGCGGTACATAGGGCCGTTTGAGATTCTGGAGCGCATCGGCCCGGTAGCCTACCGCCTCGCCCTACCGCCGAACCTTGACCGCGTTCATGATGTGTTCCACGTATCCATGCTTCGGAAATACCTCCCCGACCCATCGCGAGTGCTGGACGCCTCCGCGATTGAACTCAAGGAGGATCTAAGTTTGGCGGAAGTACCAGTGCGGATCCTAGCCCGGGAGGACAAAAAGCTGCGTAGTCGGACGATTCCCTACGTAAAAGTGCTTTGGAGCAATCAAGAAGAGCGTGAGGCAACTTGGGAACCCGAGTCAAAGATGAGGGAGTGCTACCCGGACCTGTTCGCCGCTGGGGAAGATTAAGTTTCGGGGACGAAACTTATTTTTAGCGGTAAGTGGTGTAAGACCCGGCTTTTCCTTAACCCTTCTGGTCACCCTCTTCTTGTAATGCCTGACCCGGGGGCCTCTTTTTTTGGCATTTTTCCGGACAGACCGTCGGGGCCCGCAAATAATTTTAGGCGGTAGAGCTCGCGGAACGGAGCGCGTGGGCGCGATCGGTTTATTTTTCCGACTCCCGGTCTGACCAGAATTAATTCTCGAAGTTGGGGTCCCCCTTAGACGCCTCGGGATCCGTGTTGGCAGCCGCACACCTTTTAAGGTAAACCCTAATTCTTTTAGTATATATATATGTAGCCGTGAGGGAAAGAGGATTAGGGTTCCTCTTATTCTCTTTTGGTGGCCGTCTCTTTTCTTTTTCTTCCTCCCTCGTAGCCGCCGGCAAAGAGAAACCAAGCACACCGCAAGGGTGGACCGGTGGGGGCAAGCGGACGATCCCTCTCTTCCTCCTCTTTCGCACGTCGAGGTGAGTCGGACGCGTTTCGTTCGGGGGAATCTCCCTCTTTCTTTCTTTCTTTTGTTGGTCACGAGGAGGGAGGAGGCCCGGCGCCGTCGCGCACCGCGGGCCGCGCGCCCGCGCGGCGCTCGGCCGCGCGGGGCCGCCCGCAGGAGGGGCGCCCGCGCGGGCTGGTGCCGCGCGGGGCCGCCCCGCACCGCGGGCCGCGCGCCCGCGCGGCGCTCGGCCGCGCGGGGCCGCCCGCAGGAGGGGGCGCCCGCGCGGGCTGGTGCCGCGCGGGGCCGCCTCGCATCTCGGGCCGCGCGCCCGCGCGGCGTTCAGCCGCGCGGGGCCGCCCGCAGCAGGGGGCGCCCGCGCGGGCTGGTGCCGCGCGGGGCCGCCCCGCACCGCGGGCCGCGCGCCCGCGCGGCGTTCAGCCGCGCGGGGCCGCCCGCAGCAGGGGGCGCCCGCGCGGGCTGGTGCCGCGCGGGGCCGCCCCGCACCGCGGGCCGCGCGCCCGCGCGGCGTTCAGCCGCGCGGGGCCGCCCGCAGCGGGGGGGGGGGGGGGGGGGGGGGGGGGCGCCCGCGCGGGCTGGTGCCGCGCGGGGCCGCCCCGCACCGCGGGCCGCGCGCCCGCGCGGTGCTCGGCCGCGCGGGGCCGCCCGCAGGAGGGGGCGCCCGCGCGGGCTGGTGCCGCGCGGGGCCGCCCCGCACCGCGGGCCGCGCGCCCGCGCGGCGCTCGGCCGCGCGGGGCCGCCCGCAGGAGGGGCGCCCGCGCGGGCTGGTGCCGCGCGGGGTCGCCCACACCGCGGGCAGCGCGCCCGCGCGGCGCTCGGCCGCGCGGGGCCGCCCGCAGGAGGGACGGCCGCGCGGGCTGGTGCCGCGCGGGGCTGCGTCCTGGCAGAGTGTTCGTCGCACGGGCTGGTGCCGTGCGAAGAACTCCGCCGCACGCTGTAGGGAGTCGTTGTAAGTTTCGGACTTCTAAGTCTCGATTTGCTTATGTTCCTTCAGGAGTGCGGGACACTGTTGGCGACTGGAGCACAGACGCGGACTGGACGAACGCAGGACGACGCACACAAGGTGGGTACGTTCCCGGGGGTTTCGGGAATGGGGTTTAACTGTTAGAAATAGCATGTCGGGGCAAGGTGGAATTGTCAGTCTCCTTCTGTTTATGCACTAACCCTGTTTTGTTATGTTATGTTATGCTATGATACTCAATATCAATCTGAGGCTCAAAATTGCTACACGCACACCCGCGGTTTGGCCACCGCAAGGGTGTGCTTTTCCGGAAAAGTGGTACGTTGACCCGTGTACCCCACGCGAAGGTGGCGTTAGGAATGGGGGCCCCCATGGGTGGGGGGTGTGAGCGGTGACGTCGAGGCAGGTGCTCGGCGGCCGAGGCAGGTGCTCGGCGGTGGCATCGGGGAAGGTGCCCGATGTTGCTTTGTGAGGCAGGTGCTCGGCGGTGGGCATCGGGGAAGGTGCCCGATGTCGTATTGATACAGGGTGTGCTTAAGGTGGAAAGTGCATGGGAAGGATAGTTGCTCCGGTGTTTGTGGTTTGCCTTATCTTTGTATACTACGCTTATCATGCTATTTCTAGTCACTGACTTCCCACTCCGTGACAGGTTCGTCCAGGGGCGAGTGCTAGGGCGCCGGTGAGGACGTTAGGGTGCTGATCTGATTTTTGGATGACTTCAGAAACAGTGACTCTTCTTTCCCTTTCCTTTTATTATTCATGGTAGCTAGATGTGGATTGCGACACCCCCGTGGGGTCGAAGTGGATGTTGCCCTTTTTCTTTCCTTTTATTTGAATAATTGAATGAATACTACGTTCTCTCTTACTTGGCCGTTTTGAACGATGAAAAAACAAAGAAAACCGTTTGCGAAAACTATTTTTAAAACGTGGGTGTCGTGTGGGCACCGAGCTTTATAAACCTTGTGGGATTTATGTGTTTGCGAACTGTTTTCACAAACGAGGGCATCGTGTGGATGCCGCTTTCAAAACCTTGTGATTATTTATCCTTTCAAAACACCGGCCTCCATGCTCCAAGTGAATGCTAGAATGTCATGTGAATTGTTTGGTTGTTTGTGTACGAGACCCCAACTGATGTGGTTAGAGATTGTTTGTACTACGCCTTGTGAGACACTTTGTAGTTGAGACGCCGTGCATATACAAAGGGGCCTCTGCTTATTTGCAGAGTGAATTTGTATATGCGGCGGGTCTGTGCACGCGCCGGGGAGTAACGTATTAAAAAAAAAAATATATGGCTGAGTCAGGGGCATCGGTGGCTCCTCTTCCGCGCGATTCGAACCCCCGGGGCGTGACAGCTCTAGATCCACATATAGAGAAGAAAGGAAATCATTAGAGAATACTCTATGTTTCTTCATCTATATTGATTAGTTTGATTCTAGGTTTTCATACTCACATCTTGAGTTGAATCAAACTAATGAATACTTAGATGGTATTTTCGATCTATCTTTGATCTAAGTAATCGGCGGATCATCACCACCAAAAACAACGATTTACCCCAAAAATCGGCGCGTGGATTCGCGTGTCCTTGTGGATTCAAGGTTCAACCGCTCTCGTGGATTCGGAGCGAGGCACGTTCGTGGATTCGAAGGGTGCTATTGGGTGAAGACCGTGGATTCGGTCGGACGTCGTGGATTCGACGTTGGACGCCGTGGATTCGGCGTTGGGCGCAGATCGTGGATTCGAGAAGCGTCGTGGAGCGAGCGGAGAAGATCCTCTAGGAGCGTATGGAAAAGGTTGAGTCGTAAGTGTGTACGGTAAATCACCTTGTATGTGTTTTAATTCTAGTGGATTTCTGCCGTGTTATCGGTCCCGTGGTTTTTTACTCCGGTGATGGAGTTTTCCACGTAAAAATCTTGCGTATTATTTTTATTTCCGCATTGGGTTTTTATCGCAACGATTTTTGAGTGTTTATACGTTTACACCTATTCACCCCCCTCTAGGTGTTTTTTCCCCTATTTAGATCCTTATTACATATAACCCAACAAGTGGTATCAGAGCGGGAATAGGGTTGTAAACAATGGTTGAAGGTGGAAACATCAACCGACCCCCGTTCTTCGATGGAACAAATTATGCGTACTGGAAAGTGCGGATGAAAGCCTTTTTAATTTCCATCGACGAACGGGTGTGGCAATCAATTGAATTAGGATGGTCTAATCCAACTGAATTTATTGGTGATGTTCACACCTTAAAACCTAGGTCGAAATGGACCAAGGAAGAGTTAGATTCATCTTCTTACAATGGCAAGGGAATTAATGCTATTTTTAATGCCTTATCTCAAACTGAATTCTCTCGCGTCTCGGCATGTGAGACTGCGAAAGAAATCTGGGATGTTCTTCAGGTTACACATGAGGGAACTAACCTCGTGAAGATTCAGAAACTGCAAATGCTTACGAGCAAGTTTGACTCTATCTTGATGGCAGAAAATGAATCTTTCACGGACTACTATACACGATTGCAAGATATCGTAAACTCATGTGCTAACCTGGGAGAGAAGATTCCAAAATTTAAGATTGTAAGAAAGATCTTAAGAACTCTTCCTGAACGATTTCGCCCAAAGGTTACTGCCATTGAAACTATTAAACACCCGGACGAAATACGTGTAGAAGAATTAGTTGGTTCATTACAAACTTATGAAATGACATTTACTACTAACAATTCTTCTGGAAAAGCATCCTCTTCTAAGTCTTCAGGTTATGCGTTGAAAACAACTAAGGAAGAAGACGCGGATACATCCTCCTCAGACGATGACGAGAACCTTTCTATGGAGGAATTTGAGAAGCAGCTCGCTCTCTTGACAAGGAAGTTTCGCCGCAACTTTCGAAGGGGTAATCCAAGCAAATCTCCATCCTTCGGAAAGTCGAACAAAGGCAAGGGTACTTCAAGTTACAAGTCAAGAAAGCAAGAGAACTTCTCAAAGGATATGAAAAGTTCAGAAGGACAACTACAAAGCTTCAAATGTCGAGGCTACGGCCACATTGCAACGGAGTGTCCTAACAAGTATCCGGCAAAGAAGAAGGCGATGCAAGTCGTCACTTGGGATGACAACTCAACGTCAAATGAGTCGTCTTCGAGTGATGAAGAAAAGAGCTCCACCGCATTCCACGCGTCCGTATCTTCACCCTTCATGTGCTTTATGGCAAGTACATTCGAGTCGTTGTCCAACTCCACTGTTGAAAAGAATGCAACGGACAATGAATCGGATGATTCGGAAGGTGAAGATTTTGCTTTAGCCTATCACAGATCTTTACGTGATTTAAAGAAACCGGCTAAGCAAAACAAGGGGTTGAGAGGGAGATTGCAGGATCTCGAAGAAGAAGTAAAAAGGGTAACTTCTCTCTCGACCGATCTTGAAGTGGAAAGGGATAATCTGATAAAGGCATATGTTTCCCTTCAAGAGTCCAATGAGCAACTCGAGAAGAACTATATAGATATGGTGAACAAAGCGAACTATTTCTTGAAGCTCTACGGCGAGGCCCGACGGGAAAAATTGGAAATGACAGAGACCATTTGCCAACTCAATGATGACTTACAGCAATTTTCTCTTGGAAGGAGTAAGTTGGATAAACTTCTTGGTCTTGGTCAAACAAACAAGTTCGGCCTCGGATACAATCGAACTGAAGACAATTTTAGTTCGGTTGGGACAGTCTTTGTGCCTCAGTCGGTATCTCCTCCTCCAACACCGGAAATCATGACAACCAACGACAACAAGCCTACTTCATCCTCTTCAGAATCGTCAAGCACAAAGGTATGTTTTCGTTGTAATTTTGCAGGGCACATTGAAAGAAATTGCAAGATTAGAGCTCAAAGATCAAATCAACCACATCTTGCAACTACTACCAATAAGTTCGCTCCCCGGAATTCAAAGAAGGATTTTCCTAAAGAAAAGGACATTGGTAGTACTTCAAATAAGACGATGACAAAAGAAAAAGACCAATCATGCAAGACGTCTTCATCAAGGAAAACTTCTCAACCATTGCCAACATACTCCAAAACTCAAAAGGTTTGGGTATGCAAAGGTGAAACCCCTCCTTGTCTTTAATCGTTCTACAATTAAATCTTGTGTAGTTTATGTAGACTATTTTCTTTTCTTCTTTTTCTTTTGGCCGACCCGTCAACCATCTTTGGGAGGTAATTGGTATATTTTTTTATTGGTTGATGATTTCTCTCGGTATTCTTGGGTAGCATTTTTAAAAGAGAAAGCTGATACTTTTGATTCTTTTCACGAGATTTGCCTTCGTATTATGATTGAAAAGAATGAAAAGATCATTCGTGTTAGAAGTGATAGAGGTGGAGAATTCATTAATTCAAAATTCATTGACTTTTGTACTTCAAACGGTATTAAGCATGAATTCTCTGCACCCTATACACCTCAACAGAATGGTGTTGTCGAGCGCAAGAACAGAGTTGTTCAAGAGATGGCGCGTGTGATGCTTCATAGCCGGAATTTACCGCTACACTTTTGGGCTGAAGCTGTGAACACCGCTGTCTATGTCATTAATCGAGTGTTCTTGCGCCCGGGAACGTTAAATACACCATATGAACTATGGTGTGGTAGAAAACCCAACATCAAATATTTTCGCATCTTCGGGAGTCGGTGTTACATTTTACGTGACCGTGAAAACCTTGGAAAGTTTGACTCACGAAGTGACGAAGGGATTTTCTTGGGGTATTCTACTAATAGTAGAGCATATCGAGTTTTTAACTTGGAATCTAAGACGATCGTAGAATCTATAAATGTTAAAGTAGATGAAGCTTTTCACTTTGGATCTGGAAAATCTACCCTCGATATCTCTCTAGATGATGATTCTCCTGCTAGTGCATCTTCTCATGATAATACTTCCAATATTAATGATGCATCTAATGGCTCTTCTAGTTTATCTGATGTGCAGGAATCATCTCATGTATCTCCGAGTACTCCGTTTCAACAAACGTTACGAATCTCCAAGGATCATCCGAAATCGAATATTATTGGAGATCCACAAGAAGGAGTCAGAACTCGGAGGCAGTTGGTTTGTGGATTCGCTTGCTATGTATCTTTAATCGAACCAAGGAACATAGATGAAGCTCTTCAGGATGACTACTGGATTAAAGCAATGCAGGAAGAGCTCCATCAATTTGAGCGAAACAAAGTCTGGGAATTAACGAAGCCTCCACAGCAACACAATGTGATAGGTACCAAATGGATCTTCAAGAACAAGAAAAATGAGGATGGTACTATCATCAGGAACAAGGCACGATTAGTTGCTCAAGGCTACTCTCAAGTAGAAGGTATAGACTTTGACGAAACATTCGCCCCTGTAGCTAGACTCGAGTCCATTCGTATACTGTTTGCTATTGCTTGTCATTTCAAAATCAAATTATTTCAAATGGACGTTAAGAGCGCATTTCTAAATGGTTTTTTTAAATGAGGAAGTTTATGTGGCTCAACCGAAAGGTTTTGTAGATCATAAACAACCTAACCATGTTTTTCGTTTGAAAAAGGCTCTTTACGGTCTGAAACAAGCACCGCGAGCATGGTACGAAAGGTTAACAAAGCACCTTTTGGAGAAGGGCTATACTCGAGGGGGAGCTGATAGGACTCTCTTTGTGAAGCATTATCAAAACAATTTCATTGTAGCACAAATATATGTCGATGACATAGTATTTGGCGCAACAAGAGATAATGATGCTTCTAAATTCGCGGAGACCATGGAAAGCGAATTTGAGATGTCCATGATGGGCGAATTGACTTATTTTCTTGGATTGCAAATTAAGCAAAATGATGAAGGTATTCACTTGAGTCAATCCAAGTATGCAATGGAGTTGGTCAAAAAGTTTGATCTAGAAAATTCGAAGAATTTTCCGACTCCAATGGGAACTAGCCACAAGGGACTTGGAAGTGAATCACATAGTGAGAATGTAGACGAGAAACTGTATAGAAGTATGATTGGAAGTCTACTTTACCTCACGGCTAGTCGCCCGGATATATCTTTTGGTGTTGGGATTTGCGCGAGATATCAATCAGCACCAAAGGAGGTTCACCTGAAAGCGGTGAAAAGGATCATCCGGTATATCAAAGGATCAATTAATTTCGGAATTTTGTATCCTATGGGAACAAGTCTGGATATTGTTGGATACTCAGATGCCGATTGGGCAGGATCAGTGGATGATCGGAAAAGCACGAGTGGTGCATGCTTCTATCTTGGCCATTGCCTTGTTGCATGGCACAGTAAAAAGCAGAATTGCATAGCACTCTCGACTGCCGAAGCGGAATACATTTCAGCTGGAAGTTGCTCAACTCAACTCATTTGGATGAAAAGCGTATTGAGCGACTTCCGCATTTCAGCATCTTCGGTAACAATTCTTTGTGACAACACAAGTGCAATTAACATTTCTAAAAACCCTGTGTTGCACTCTAGAACAAAACATATTGAACTTAGATATCATTTTCTTAGAGAGCTAGTTGAATCAAATACTCTTCAACTTTCATATATTTCAACTGAGGATCAATTAGCTGACATTCTAACAAAACCTTTGGATCAAAAATGTTTTATTCATTTACGAAAAGCAATTGGAATGCTTTCCTTGAAATAAACTTCTTTTTGAAACCTTTGCTTAGGATAGGTTTTGTATTTGTTTTTGTTTTGTTCATTATCTATGTTTGTACATAGGACATTAATTGAGCATAGATCATAATTGACTTTAATTGCATCTTTTCGCACATTTAGAAATTTATTATGCTTTTGCCATCATAATATTTCACTGTTGCAATGATCATTTATGTTAATTAAATCATCTTCTAAGTGATCAAAGTCAATTTCTCTCTTTCAATGATCTCTTGGTATAGTCATTATCTTATTTGACTGCTTAGTCGAGTATGAAATCGAGATCAATATTTGGTTGAATACTTTATATCTTAAATAATTGATAGCCAATTGAGGGGGAGTCATAGAAAAAGTAAAATGCTCAAAAGATGTGGAAAGAGTTACATCCCAATGAGGAGTGTGAAAACTACCACCACATGGAGGAAAGAGCTACCACCTCGGTCGTCCGAGTATTGTGTGCAGCTACCACATGTATACCAAGCATGGTTGTTCAAATTTTGATTAAGTAAAATGCATGTTGAAATACTTGACTTCGTCAAATTTCAAGGTTGGTATAAGGTGGGTTTTTAAAGAAAGATGCTCAAAGAGCCACTCTCTTCAACAGATTGTCTAGATACATTATCTACTATATTTGGGATTTCAAACATCTATTGATCTTTGTATTTCATTTTCTTTACTGAATTGATGATTTGATAAAGGCATTACTCATAAGATCAAGTTAGATGTAATTGAAGGTGTTCAACTTTAAGGGATTTAATTCTTGTAAATTCTCGTTTCATTTTTGGATATTATTGATAGATTTGGCATAATCTAATTCTTGTTGTATGAAATGATGATTTTTGTTTAAAGTTGATACACATTTGTGCTTACAATCTTTTTCTGATTTTTCTTGAATTTCTCTGAAATTTTCTAAAGAAAAAGTTGGAGCCGATCCGGATCGGGCAAGATGATCCGGATCCCGAACGCAGGTTTTCTTCTGCGGGCTGACGATCCGGATTGGACCTGCCGATCCGGATCTCGAACGCAGTTTCTCACTGCGGGTAGCCGATCCGGATCGCAATCATTAACTGATCCGGATCGCGGCTAGGGTTTTATAAAGAACAAAAGGGTTTTGATTTCTTTTACTCTAATCTTTTGTTCCAAAGTTTCCAGAGCCTCTCTCTCTAGATTTCATCCTTCCTGGAAGCTTCCAAACTCAAGTTCTTCAACTCCAAGTAAGTTTTATTGATCAAAATCTCGGTTTTTCACCATTTTTCTCTTTTCCTCCTCAAACGTGATGAAATTCTTGGATCAACTTTGTTTGTGGATGGTTTTTGATCAAATTTCTTTTGAAATAAGAACTCTGGGTAGATTAGTTTTGATTATATGCTAGGTGTTCTCCTGATTAACGGATTTTTAGGCTTCGATTTCTAAAATTTCAGTTTTAGGGCATATAATGAGGATTTTCGAAAATCATGCAATTGATCTATTTTTAAAAGTCCTTTTGCAAAACTAATTTGATTCTTAGTCTCTCTACATGATTATGATTGTTTGGGTACAATTTTTCAAATCTTTGAAAATTAACAATTTTTTCGTGTTCTTGAGTTGTTCCACACAGGATTTCTTTTCTCAAGAAACCATTAGCAATGGTGATCACTTGGATTGTTTTCCTACTTGCTGCTATGGTACATACGAGAGACACTGCCAAGAGGGCTAAAAAGGATGAAGTTAACTGGGATGAGTTATCAGATGATGAAACACATCCTGAAGAATCACCACAGAAAACCTCTGTTGCATCGAAAGGGAAAGCCCATGCAGAAACATCAACGGAAAAGGCTCCGCTCACTGCTGCGGAAAAAGGAAAAGCACCAATGACTTCTTCATCCATTTTCCTAAAAAGAAAAAGACTTGCTCGACGACCTGGACGAGCTCGAGGTATTGAAATAAATGAACCATGTCAAGAGAACCCAAGGAATATTTCTCAAATTGACACTGAATCAGAAGACGAAGAAGATTGGGACACATTTCTTGACGAAGTACAACAAGGCATTGATGAAGAAAATAAGGTTTACCTAAAGAAAAAGAAGCTACTGAAGTCTTCCTCAATACTTAAGCAGCAAGCCATGAAAAAGAATGTGCCAAGCAATCCACCCTTTTTGCCAAGACGATCTCCTCGGAATGAAGGTCAAACTGCTCCGTCAATCGTCACTCAACGTTCTTCAACTTCCAGAAGAACTGACCAAAAGGGAAATCTAGAGTCTTCCATAAAACAAGAACAAGATAAAATGGCTCTAGAACTCAGAAAGATGTCCAAGGACATACATCAGATGAAGCAAGAGTGTACTACGATCTCGGGAATGCTTAAAGGAATTTTGAAAAAGCTGGGTTGCACGAGCTCTGAAGACTCCGCCTCGGTTGACTCAGATTCAGATGCCTGAATCGTCTGACTAACAATTCTTTTATGCAGGAACTTTAGATTTTTAACCTTTTCTTGTGCAGGTTTTTCAGTTTTTAGGACTTAATCTTAGTTCTAGTTCTTAAATTTCGGAACATTTTCTTTGAAATTTTTTAACTCTCCTTCAATTTTTGGTAATTTTGGCTTTGTTTGTGACAAAAAGGGGGAGAGAGTTTAGAGAACTTGAACAATGATATTGTGAAAATTGTGATCTTGTATACATCAAGGTACAATGATGAACAATGATGACTGCATCAAGGTACAATGATGAACAATGCTGATGTGAAAATTTGTATACATCAAGGTAAGTATCACTTCAACTTCAACTTTGGTTTTCATCTTGTGATTGTTTGCATGTCTCTACTAACTATTCGACTAACTATTTGGGCATGTAATATGACTAACAAGTTGATGTTGGACTAACACTTTATGATATTTGGTTTTTGATTGCATAGAAGATATGTTGGTTTTTGACTATGATTCTCTTACATATCTGAATTCTCAAATGTCATGATGATCAGATAAACTCTATCTCTGCACTAGGTTTTGTATGCTAAATATTATTGAGGTATCTAACGATCTCTTTTTGTCAAGAATGATTTCTTTGTGCAGAGAGTACAGATGTCTAAGTCTAGAGTCTGTTTTAGGAGTTTATCTCATGTTTTTAAATTTTTGGATCTCCATTGTAAATTTTTGTTGTATGGTGATAGCAACAAAAATATCTTTTTGAATTTTCTTTAGTGGATCTGTGTTTTGTCACGAAACCGCCAAAGGGGGAGATTGTTACGGAATTTGAGTTGGCGTAGTTTCGTGAAAGTCTCAAGTCTTGAAGATTGAAGGTGAAGAAAGTTGGATCATTTAACTCAATCTCAAGAAAGAAGAATTCAAAAGGATCAGGTATGTTTAACTAAAGATTTTGTGTGATCCGAATACTTCTTGTAGTGTAGAAACACTTGGAAGAATCTTTCATTGCATAAAAATCAAAAACTGGACTTGGGACATGTTCAGGATCCGGATCAGGTTGTTCGATCCGGATCCCGAAGGTGGTTCGTTCATACACCAGTTCAATCCGGATCGTAGCCTCTCTTGATCCGGATCCCGAACACTGAGTTTACCATCTTCCTTGAACGATCCGGATCAGGCTTCGCAATCCGGATCCCGAACGTTGATGTTTGGTGAACTGTATGAACGATCCGGATCAAGCACTTCGATCCGGATCCCGAACCTTCGTTTTTCTGGAATTGCCTGACTCGTTACGACGATTCGGATCACAGCTAATTCGATCCGGATCGCCGTCCGTAAAATTTCCAGAAATGTTAGGTTTTTGATTCTTATCTCCTTCCTAGGGTTTCTAACCTATAAATAGACCCTATGACTCTTTTTCTAGGGTTAATCCAAGAAGAGGCCGAAAATCCTAATAGCCGTCATTTTCATATATCATCTTATACGGCTCTAGATCCACATATAGAGAAGAAAGGAAATCATTAGAGAATACTCTATGTTTCTTCATCTATATTGATTAGTTTGATTCTAGGTTTTCATACTCACATCTTGAGTTGAATCAAACTAATGAATACTTAGATGGTATTTCCGATCTATCTTTGATCTAAGTATTCGGCGGATCATCACCACCAAAAACAACGATTTACCCCAAAAATCGGCGCGTGGATTCGCGTGTCCTTGTGGATTCAAGGTTCAACCGCTCTCGTGGATTCGGAGCGAGGCACGTTCGTGGATTCGAAGGGTGCTATTGGGTGAAGACCGTGGATTCGGTCGGACGTCGTGGATTCGACGTTGGACGCCGTGGATTCGGCGTTGGGCGCAGATCGTGGATTCGAGAAGCGTCGTGGAGCGAGCGGAGAAGATCCTCTAGGAGCGTATGGAAAAGGTTGAGTCGTAAGTGTGTACGGTAAATCACCTTGTACGTGTTTTAATTCTAGTGGATTTCTGCCGTGTTATCGGTCCCGTGGTTTTTTACTCCGGTGATGGAGTTTTCCACGTAAAAATCTTGCGTATTATTTTTATTTCCGCATTGGGTTTTTATCGCAACGATTTTTGAGTGTTTATACGTTTACACCTATTCACCCCCCTCTAGGTGTTTTTTCCCCTATTTAGATCCTTATTACATATAACCCAACACGGAACTCCCGTTATGTTCTTCCTAAGTTTGCTATGTGCAAAGGGTTAGAATGTGCATGTCGGTTGTAGGCGCCTTAAAATCTGTGACAACTTGAGGCGATTTCCAAATGGTGTAAAAGACGAATTGAGGAATATATGGTATTAATTACAAAAGATCAAGATTGTTATAACAAGGTAAGGGTTGTTGGAAAATTTAAGAAAGTAGTTATTATTGTTGTGGACCCCTTATAAATAAAGGGTTCGGTCAAGGGTTCCTACTTTACACACTCAAAGAGAGAATAGAACCCTAGTTGTTTGAATCATAACAAGAAAGATTTTTGTCTTCTTCCTCGAAGGCTTCGTCGGAACACGGGAGTAGGAATCGGCATCTTGTTGGAGCACCGGATGAGGGAGCGGCAAACCGATGGGAAACCGGAGAGCGGAGGGAGGAGCCGGCATCGTACCGTTACCTTCTCCGATCCAAAGGTGTGTCGTGGTGGTTTTCGATGTTTCTTATGGGTTTTAGATGGTGTTTTCATGGATATTGTTGGGTTCGTTTGGGCGTTGGTGGTGTCGGGTGTCGCGTGTGATGTGAGGATTGTGACCGGACGGGAAGCCGCCGCCGCCGTCGGTAGAGATGGGAGGCCACCGCCGCCATCATCGTGGTTGGGAAGCCGCCGCCGCCGTCGTTAGAGACGGGAGGCCGCCGCCGCCAACCGTAGGAAACATCACTGCAAAACACGAGGCACAGGACCGGGCCACCAAGGGGCATCGCCGCCGGGGCGTCACCGCGTGCGGGGGGTCGCCTCGTGCGGGGCGCCCATGCTGGGCGCCGCCTGCGTGGGGGCCGCCCGCATGGTACTGCCATGCAGGGTGCCGCCCGCATGGGGCCGCCCATGCGGGGTGCCGCCGGCATGGGGCCGCCCATGCGGGGCACCGCCGCATGGGACCGCACCATACGGGGTACCGCCGCATGGGGGAGTTGCCGGACGGTTGCCGTTCCGCCATCGTGAGTAGTCCGTGGCGTGCCGTTCCCCTATGTGTTGGGTTGACCCTCGCTCCGTTGTACTAATCACTACCCAAAGCATTCTCGGAACATCGCATTGAACCCCAAGTTGTGTTTTGTGTTTAACGATGTTTTAACGTTGGTTTTTCAGGTGTAGTTGCTCGGCGGGGTTGATGTAGTGCACCGATTTCCGCAAAATAGCAAAACTCGATAAAAATACTTGTAACACATTTCAAATGTAATTACAAGTGGGTTGGAAGCATTTCGAATCGACGCAAAAGCCGTTGAGTCGAAAAGTGAGTTGTAGTTGAGAGTTGAATCTTCAAATTTGCAAAACTTAAGTGCTCGTTCGCCGAATTCGCAAAATGGCAAAATGCGGCGAAAAGACTTGTAACATATTTTAAATATGATTACAGTCGAGTTCGGTGCGTTTCGGGCCGACGCGAAGAGCATCGGGTCGAAAAGTGACTTGAACCCCGAGGACTTGGCAAAATTCAGAAATTCTGAATTTTGTGATCGCGAAGCTTTTTCGGAGCCCTGTTTCGAAGACTTAGAGTAGTCAAAAAATTTAAAAGAAATCGTGGGGTGTCTCAGAAAAGTTTGCTGATTAAAAGGGGTGAAGTACCGAGGTGAGCGATTGAAGGAAAATAGGAGAACGAAGCGAAGAAAAATGCTTCGAGAATTCTGAAAGTGCAGTTTTTACTAACGCAGTTTATCGCGAAGCTTTTTTGGGACTCTCTTTTGAGGGCTTAGAGTAGCCCAAAAATTTAAAAGAAATTGTGGAGAGTTTAAGAAAATTTTGTAGAATAAAAGGGAGAAGAAAAATTGCAGTTTCGATTTACCAGTTGACAGCAAAGCGTGGAGAAAGAGGGGTATCCGAATTTGCTCACTGCGGGAAAAAAGCTGGAGAATTTGAGGGCAATTTGGGGAAAAATGGTTATGTTTGGCGCATTTTAGTAAAATCACCCTCTCCCTCCAACCACCCCCCTGCAGAGTAATAAATGCTCTCTCTCTCTCCCTCTTGAAAACTCACCCACCTCTCTCCTCTCACTCTTGGCGCAGGAAGAGAAAGGAAAGAAGAAGAGAGAAATAAGAAGGAAAGAAGAAAGAAGAAGAAAGAAGAAAGAAGGAAGAAAGAAGAGAAGAAGGTGCTTTACTCTCTCTCTCTCTCTCTCTCTCTCTCTCTCTCTCTCTCTCTCTCTTTCCCTCTTTTTTTTCACTATTACAAAGCAATGCAGGCTGCTGCTGCTCCAAGCAGCAGCAGCCGCGCATGCAGCTGGCTTAGCTGCTGCTGCATTGAGCAGCAGCAACTGCCAGGCTGCAGCTGCGCAAGCAGCCAGCCAGCAGCAGCAGCTGCGCATGCAGCTGGCTTGCTGCTGCTGCATTGAGCAGCAGCAGCTGCCAAACTGCAACGATGCAAGCTGCTAGCTGGCTGCGCAAGCAGCTGTGCCAGCAGCTTGGGCTGCAGCAGCCAGCAGCCCTGGCTGCTGCAGCTGCTGCAGCCAGCAGCAGAAGAAAAAAAAAAAAAAAAAAAAAAAAAAAAGTAGAAGAAGAAAAGAAAGGAAAAGAAAGAAGAAGAAATTATCTTCTTTTCTTCTCAACGAACAATATCGTCGATTGATGGAAAAATTCTCAAATTGAGTTTTTCCTCCAATTTTTGGGCATTTCGCCCTAAGTTAAAGAGATCAAAATTCTCTTTGGCGAGCATGGCAAGAATGGGATTTTCTTCCCTATGCCCTACAAATCGATCCAAAAAGAGATTCAATTAAGGAATTCTCCCTTTTATGTTCTAAAAAGGGTTCTAGTTTTATAATATTTATGGATTTAGTGAATCGTAGAAAATAATTGCTTCATGATTTTCCTTTCATTTTAGGAAAATCTTAGAGATCAAGGGAACAATTTTTGCCTCTTTCAAAACAAGAGGAAACATTCAGGTGGGGGATTCTAGCGAGTGAGGGTGACCTCTCCCCTTATCTTTTGCTTTTCTTTACAAGCATGTTAATAGAGTGGCTAGGATTGTATCTTTCATGTTAGTGTAAAAGTGATTTGTGGCATATGGGAATCTCGACTTAGGAGAAAACTTAGATTAGGCTCTAATGTGTGGCATTCACTATAGGACTTCACGAGTGGCATCTTTGCTTGAGTCAATTAAGTGTGTACGTGGAATTAGGGCTTAATTTAGAGTCAAGTTATAAGGGAATCATAGTATAGTTGAGGTTAAAATCCAAAGTGAATGAAATCCCTAGAGTTGTCTTAGGGAGTTGGGTTAATACACCTACACTTTAACTTCAACTTGAGCATAATGAAAGTAAAGAATTAAGTCCAAGGGACTTGTGTTACCTTGAGGCATGGATCTAGGGTAAAGGTATGAGTAGATGAAAAGATAAGCTAAAAGCTTAATTGAAAAGAGAGAAAATGGCCAAGAGGCAATGTGAGCTATAAGCTCGAATGAAAAGGAAGCTAAGTGCTTAAGAGCAAAGAGAAAGGCAAGGGCTTAAAGTGCAAAGAGGCTAAATGCAAAAGCAAAATAAAAGAGATAATAAAATGGGCATACCTTCGGGGGTGAAACGTAGTCCTTGTTGGAGTTAAGGGCAGTGTCCCTCTCCCGGGCAGTGACCCGTACGACACGTTTTCCCGTTGGATGGGGTAACACTTGCGGGTGTTATCGGCAACCTTAGAGGACTTGTCTTATGGCAGCATGTCTGCCGGGCCGGGGCCCGTTGGGCAAGATTCTCCGAGGGTTTAGCAACTTTAATTAAAGCACAAAGAAAAGTAAAGAAAGTGATTGGTCAAGTAAGAGGTTGGTTAGAATGGCACCTTACAACGACATAGAGTCATGTCATGGTAAAGGTAAAAAGTGTTAAGCATGCTAGCTAGAATTTACAGCTTTTAATATTGTATTTCATTCTCTATTATATTGCTTCCATTAGACTAAGCGGTGCAGGGCATTCTCTCTCGGTGGTTGAACCCACTGGGAACTTTGTTGTAGTTCTCACACCCTTTGGGTGACATCCCCACAGGTCCAGGTACATCGAGCGAGGCACGCGACAGGGGCAAGCAGAGTAGCGACCTAGCAGTCTAGAGTCGCCAGTACTATTTTGGAGTTTTATTTTCTTGAGCGAAACTTTGTATGTGAGGATCAATGTAAACTTTAAATGTTTTAAGCTTCATGTTGGAAAAAAAAAAGGGGTTGTAATTGTGTATAGTAGTTGTATGTTAAAGAGAGTTGTAATATAAGCAAGGTTATTTTTCGCTCAAGTGATGTACTTTCATTTTCTTCTAACTATTTGTTTGAATGAATGGAAGTTTTTAAATTCATAGTTTAGTTCTCTGATTGCTTACTCTTCCGCTACATTGAACTACAATTGTTGGAATAAACCGTTCCTTTCGGGTCTTGAAAGGTCATGCCCGATTGGCGGGTCTGTTGGCGCGCCCGAACTGTACAAATTGACGGTCTCGGGGCGTGATAGTTGACATGTTTTTAGTTGGAGCTTTCGCACATCTTCTTCTTCGTTGTTTGAGGTGGGTAACTAAACCAAGGTTGAGGACGTTGTCGGAATTTGTGTTCGGCCTTTCTCTTCCTTTCTTTTATTAAAATGTTTTGGCATAACTATTTTAAGGAAGGACAATGTGTGGCATGTTTTAGCAAAATTTGATACATATAAATGAGGACAAAACAAGACGCTTGATTTGGTCGGGTACAGCTACCGCGATCAAATCTATGATAACGGGTTTTGAGGCTCATGGCGCTAGCACGTACACCAGTGGTTTGATCCACCGCAAGAGGGTGTACTTTTTCGGAGAAGTGGTCCGGGATAGACCCGTGAACTCTACGTGGCTATTACGTAGGGGCCAACCGAAGGAACAAGGGGTGGGTTATAAAGCACCAAGGAATTGAGTAAAGTTGGGTATTCCTTAGGTCGACGGACTAAGGGATGGTGATGTTTGGAACTGGTGTTCCAGTTGTGGTTTGTTGTCCTATTTACTCTTGCATCCGTCTATAATGCATCATGATTATGTATCGGTTATTTTCCTTCTTATGTTTTTGGTCGCTAACTCCCACCATGTGACAGGATCCGGCAGGGACGGAGGAGAGACATTGACGCACTAGTGACATTACTTTTCGTCATCTCGGTGACTTCTTCTTACTCCTCTACTGTTGAGATACTATATGGATATGATAAGCATGACACTTGTTCAATTTGTTTGTGGGTGATGGGATACGACTTGGAACTCGAATACTTGATGTTGTGGAATAATAAACTTTGATGTTCCCTTTTCATCTTGGGATAATTGATTGTGCATGTGAAGGTTTTGAAAAGACTAAATGTTTGCGAAACGGATTTCTAAAACAGAGTGTCGTGTGGGCACTATTTTAAAACTTGTGGTTGTATCCTTTCAAATTGGTGGGCGATTATCCTCGGAATGATGTATGAGTTTATGTGATTCCCTTATGTGACAATGTGTATGTAAACTAGTGAGGCGTGGTGCATGTATGTTGTGCGACGCCGTGCATATACAAAGGAGACTCTGTCCGTTTGTGGGGTAACTTTGTATGTGTGGCGGGTCTGGACACGTGCCGGAGGGTGAGGATGTTTTATTAGAAAAAAATTGGACCGTTTTTCACTTTTGAACTTCCATCGGGGCGTGACAGATTAAGATGGTATCAGAGCGTAAAGGGCACCACTCACATAGTTTGCATAACATTGAGTTCCAATAATGATTAAAACATCCACGGTATCCTTATGCATGCTAATATCTAGTGTAATCAACAAGGTCCCCTGGTTACATGTGTAGGTGGTTTATGTTTGCTTTAATTGTTATGCCTTCCTTTCTACGGGTGTTTTGTTTCTTTGACGGGTTATTGGTTTTTGTTTGTCACGCCCCGGAGGTTTAAATATGCGGAAAACGTGTACCTCTTTTTTCTTTTTTTTGAAACAACTCCACTCTCCGGTACGTGCCAGACCCGCCACACATACAAATTCGCCCCACACGGACAGAGCCTCCTTTGTATGTGCACGGCGTCACATTCGCAATTTGCACTTTAACCACAACAGTCAAGATAACAACTAAAGAAAGAGAAGGGAGAAGGTAATCATACAACCATTCGAATAAGGCCACCAAGTTTTGAAAGGATAAATCCACGGGTTTATAAGACGGTGCCCACACGACTTCTTATTCTTTTCAAAATCAATTTTCGCAAACCTTTTCTTTATTTGAAAATGGCCGAACTAAGAGGAAAATAAAGAAAAGCATTCATCACAAGAGTTTAGCGTCCACAACATCCACATCAAAGAGAAACCACAAGCTACCTAACAAATCAAACTAACCAACAGCATAAAGGAAAGGTATCTAGCCACAGTACGAAGCTACGGTCGTCTAGTCGAAACCTCACCGTCGTCCCGGAGCCCACCCCTGACCGAACCTGTCACAGTGTGGGAAGTCAGTGACAAAAAGAGTATGTGACGCCCCACTTCCCAGAGGGTCACCCATCCTAGAACTACTCTAGCTCTAGCACGCTTAACTCTTATGTTCCTCTTGGATCTTGCTACCATCCAAAATGCTATAGCCGGGTTAGAGATTTAGTCCTATTATATCATTTATATAGAGGACTAATCCAAATTCTGGGGGTGTCACATTATTCCCCCCTTTAAGCCCTGACGTCCACGTCAGGCTCAAGCACACTCACAAGCACCAGGCGATGTGAGACTCGTCTCGCTAGCCTTAGCTGACCTTGTGAGGAGCTGCACTCCACTCACAACGGTCATTAGCCGGGGAGCCTCGCTCTACCCGCTATATAACCCTGGCTCAGCCGAGACTCATCTCACATTTCCGGCTGGTGAATGGCTCTGATACCAACTGTGACGCCCCACTTCCCAGGGGGTCACCCATCCTAGAACTACTCTAGCTCTAGCACGCTTAACTCTTATGTTCCTCTTGGATCTTGCTACCATCCAAAATGCTATAGCCGGGTTAGAGATTTAGTCCTATTATATCATTTATATAGAGGACTAATCCAAATTCTGGGGGTGTCACAGAGTAGATGTAAACCAGTACAATGCGGTAAATATTGAAATGAAAACAAACCGATACATCCGAACATCCAAATTTTCCCTCATGAATCCACAGTAACCCCCTGTAAATCGAAACAGAGCACCTGCCATAAGGTCTAAAGGCCTCTGGCACAAGTGAACACCTTGCTCTCACCTTAATGCTTTAACCCCTCCACGGTACTTGTGCAACACCGTAAGTAACCGCGAGGCATCCCCACCACGACACCTTCACCTTTGTGGGGTACACGGGTCAACGGACCACTTCTCCGAAAAAGTACACCCATGCGGTGGCCAAACCGCCTGTGTACGTGTAAGCAGCCTTGAGCAGAATGACCGCAATCAGTGTGTAACATAGAGCACCGCGACGTACAGTCGCAACAGATAGTAGTAAAGGGATTCTCATGTAAACAGGGGTTAGGCGATAACAAACGGCACATCTACTTTACTCTTACAAGTTACAATTGAAAACATACTTCGAAATACAAACGTACCTACCTCGAGTTGCGTCGAAAGAAACTCCCGGAACACCTGAAACCGACCCGCGCTCGAAACCGGCTCCCGGACCTAAAAAGTCCCCAAAAGAACAGTAGGTAAGACTTAAACTTGCTTGTAGAAAAAGACCGGGGTCCTGGATATGCAACAGCACAACAAAGACTCAGCGGCGGCGGCGGTAGCGGCGTGCGACGGACGACGCGACCGCGCCCCACGCGGCACCGGTCGCGGTGCGGCCGCGCGGGTGCCTGCCCCGCGCGGGGCCGCATGCGGCACCGCCACACGGGCACCAGCCTCGCGCGGCGCCGCATGCGGCCCAGCCTCGCGCGGCGCCGCATGCGGCCCAGCCTCGCGCGGCGCCGCATGCGGCAAAGCCGCGCAGGCGCCTGCCCCGCGCTGCGCCGCATGCGGCACCGCCGCGCAGGCACCAGCCTCACGCGGCGCCGCATGTGGCCCAGCCGCGCGGGCGCAGCCTCCGCGCGGCGCTGCTAGCGGCGCGGCCACGCGGGCGCTGCCCCGCGAGGCACCGCGTGCGGCCCAGCCGCGCGGGCACCAGCCCCGCGCGGCGCGGCGTGCGGCCCTGCCGCGCGGGCGCCTGCCACGCGCGGCACCGCGTGCGGCCCAGCCGCGCGGGCACCATCCCCGCGCGGCACCGCATGAGGTGCGGCGGTGGTCACGAGGCAGCGGTGGCGGCAGCGCTCTAGGGCATCGCGGCGGCGGCGGTGCTCTAGGGCATCGCAGCGACGGCGGTGCTCTAGGGCATCGCAGCGGCGGCGGTGCTCTAGGGCATCGCGGCGGCGGTAACGGCGAGACCTAAATGAAACGGAAAAAGGCGAAAACCCTAAAAGCCGAAAACGCTCGACAAAAGTACGAAAATAACACACCACTTACCTCGATCGATCGGAGAAGACGATCCGTTCACCCTCCCGGCTTCCGGCACTTTGATTGAAGAAGATCGGGATCTCCGCTTTCTTTTTTCCTCTTTTCTCTCCGGCTAGGGTTTTCTTTTCTTGAAGGGAAAAATAATTTCTTTCTTTGTGCGTACGATTAAAACCCCACCTCCGAATATTTAAATGCTAAAAGATAAATCCCAATCTCCTCGAAAAGTGTGCCAAACACTTAGCACGAATTCCGGCGCACACTACGGATACCACAACCTTCAAAACTCCATTCCGGGAGATCCGTAAGTCGGATTTCAGATTCGATCGCACTGTCATTCATCGTTTTTCGGGCTCTAACATAGAAAAATACCCCCAATCACCGACGTTCTACCCAAGAAGACTCGATAGTTTACTTCCCTTACACTTAATTTATTATCAAGGAAAATACAAGAGAACAGGAAAGGTCGAGATATTACATCACACACCCCTTAAAAGAAGTTTCGTCCTCGAAACTTGCCCTCAACCCTCGTTAAACAAGTCGAGGAAGCACTCCCTCATCTTCGATTCCAGTTCCCAAGTCGCTTCGCGCTCCTCGTGATTACCCCAAAGCACCTTTACGTAGGGGATAGTCCGGTTCCCGGAGACGCACTTAGAACTTCAAGCAATCAACTACCGCTTAAAGATTGCTGTGACAGTCGTCTCCCGAGCGCCACGCTGAAAACCCTAAGCGGAAACCCCGCTAGTCCTAAAGCGTAAGACCCTGCCTAACCTCGCTGACCAGGAAGGAATGAAGTTACCAGCCTCGAGGGTTTGCCCAGTAGTCCGAACGTACTTATTTCTACGATGAGGGGTTTCTTCTAATAACTAAAAGTAGGGCGAAAACACAAAGCAAGGTGAAAGAGTGGGATGCTCCGGTGTCAAAAAGAGTTCATGCACGATAATTTGGGACTAGAGTAATACCTGCTACCACGCCCTCCGGTGGGTCCGTCCCCTGGTGGGTCATCGAATAGACTCTGCCCCCTGTTTGCGGCTGTGACACCCCACTTCCCAGGGGGTCACCCATCCTAGAACTACTCTAGCTCTAGCACGCTTAACTCTCATGTTCCTCTTGGATTTTGCTACCATCCAAAATGGTATAGCCGGGTTAGAGATTTAGTCCTATTATATCATTTATATATAGGACTAATCCAAATTTCGGGGGTGTCACATTCTTCCCCCTTTTAAGCCCTGACGTCCACGTCAGGCTCAAGCACACTCACAAGCACCAGGCGATGTGAGACTCGTCTCGCTAGCCTTAGCCGACCTTGTGAGGAGCTGCACTCCACTCACAATGGTCATTAGCCGGGGAGCCTCGCTCTACCCGTTATATAACCCTGGCTCAGCCGAGACTCATCTCACATTTTCGGCTGGTGAATGGCTCTGATACCAACTGTGACACCCCACTTCCCAGGGGGTCACCCATCCTAGAACTACTCTAGCTCTAGCACGCTTAACTCTCATGTTCCTCTTGGATTTTGCTACCATCCAAAATGCTATAGCCGGGTTAGAGATTTAGTCCTATTATATCATTTATATATAGGACTAATCCAAATTCCGGGGGTGTCACAGCGGCCGCGCTTCTCCCTCCTGTCGTGATACTGGGGGGCGAGCGGTCGGTTCTGAAGGAGCTCTCCCCCACCCCTGTTGCTGCGGCGTTGGTGTAGAAGCTGCTGAGGGTGCTGTCCCCGTTTTCAAGGGGCAGTTGAAACGGAAGTGCCCCGGCTCGCCGCAACGAAAACAGTGGTCTTGCCTCTTGGAACAATCGGTCACCTGGTGTATTCCACCGCAAATGATGCAAGGCTTGTCCACCGACCTTGGTCCTCCCGTTGGTGCGTCCCTGGTTCCTTGTTGTGATCTCGGATGTTTAGAGGGCCGGCTCCTATTAGAATACTCTCCTCCGAAATAAGACTGAGTTCGCTTCTTATCCCCGCTAGGTTCCGAGTCCTCCCGTCGGGCACGAGTAATCGCAAATCCGCGCTCCACTAGGGTGGCTCTGTCGACCACCTTTTGGAAGGTGTGCAAATCCGCCGCCTGCACAACCTCGAAGATCTCGCTCCGCAAACCGTCCACAAAAAGACGGGCTTTGTAAGATTCGTCCCTTATGACAAAGGGAACGCAATTGGCCAACCTCACAAAGTCCCGCTGGTACTCCATAACCGTCTGATTTCCTTGCTTGATGTGCTTCAGGTCGTCCTCCATCTGCTGTTTGATGCTGTTGGAGAAAAACTCCCCAAACAGTTTTTCTCGAAACGTGGACCATGATGGAAGGGCGGTGCCCTCCGAGGGGTCCGGGCGCACCGTCTTCCACCACATGCGGGCGTTTCTCTCAAGAAAGTGGACTGCCAAGGGTACCCGCTCATGTTCCTCTATCAGCAATTCTTCGAAAAGCTTTTCCGTTGTGTCTACCCATTTTTCCCCAACCCAAGGGTCGGTCGTCTCTCCCTCAAACACGGGTGGGTCGTACTTTTTGAAATCCGCCAAGTTCGCTCTCACCCTGTCCCGTTCGGTTTGCTGGATAGGGGCTTCCCCCGCAACGACGGCGGACACTCTGGGAGTAGGTGTCACCACGGTCTCTCTCAAGGGGTCTCCAGTAGTGGCTCCCGGCGTAGGTCCCGAAGTCGCTGGTGTTGGTGCTACCGAAGGCGTTGTTGGCTGAACCGACGGTATTCCGGTCACCGTGGTCTGAGGAGGGGCGGCCATAGTCTCGCTGTCAGCCACCGGCGGTCCCGTCACTGGTGCGGTTGGTCCGGGTAGAGGAGCCTGGGCGACCTCCACTGGTGTGGTCGGCTGTTGCGTCAACTGACGTACCTGTTCCATGAGGGTCGCTAGTTGCCCGGCCATCTCTCGTAGTTGTTGTCGGAGAAGCTGATACTCTGCGGCCGTCGGTACCGTGCTTTCTGCCCCCGCGTTCTCGGTTGACGACCTAGTCCGGGCCATTATCCGCTGCATACAAAGAAATCAGGTCAACCCTAGACCTATCTGGCCTAACACCATGCCCTACCATCAACTAGGGACTCCATTTTTCCCGTTTTCCCGCACACACTCGCGCTCTACGCATCTATACCTTGGTTAGCCTGTTGGCCAGTTGCTAGTGGCATTGTACTCTGTGGATGTTGGACACCGACTACCGTGGTTAAAATCATTTTTCTCTGATACCATATAATCTGTCATGCCCCAGAGGTTTAAATATGTGGAAAACGTGTACCTCTTTTTTTTTTTGAAACAACTCCACTCTCCGGTACGTGCCAGACCCGCCACACATACAAATTCGCCCCACACGGACAGAGCCTCCTTTGTATGTGCACGGCGTCACATTCGCGATTTGCACTTTAACCACAACAGTCAAGATAACAACTAAAGAAAGAGAATGGAGAAGGTAATCATACAACCTTTCGAATAAGGCCACCAAGTTTTGAAAGGATAAATCCACGGGTTTATAAGACGGTGCCCACACGACACCTTGTGCTACAATGAAGTTGTCTTGAAAGTACTTCACAAAGAGTGTCCGATCGGCTCCCCCTCGAGTATAGCCCTTTTCCAAAAGGTGCTTTGTCAGTCTTTCGTACCATGCTCGCGGTGCTTGTTTTAGACCGTAAAGAGCATTTTTCAATCGAAAAACATGGTTTGGAAGTTTATGATCAATGAAACCTTTCGGTTGAGCAACATAAACTTTTTCATTTAGAAAACCATTTAAACACGCGCTCTTAACGTCCATTTGAAAAAGTTTTATTTTGAAATGACAAGCAATAGCAAATAAGATACGAATCGACTCGAGACGGGCTACCAGGGCGAAAGTTTCATCAAAGTCTATACCTTCAACTTGTGAATAGCCCTGAGCAACTAACTGTGCTTTGTTCCGAATAACGGTACCTTCTTCATTTTTCTTGTTCTTGAAAATCCTTTTTGTATCGATGATGTTTTGTTGCTTCGGGGGCTTCGTTAATTCCCAGACTTTGTTCCTTTCAAATTGATTGAGCTCTTCTTGCATAGCTTCTATCCAGTAGTCGTCCTGAAGAGCTTCATCAATATTCCTTGGTTCTACCATGGAGACGTAGCATGCGACTCCACATTCCAATTGTCTTCGAGTTCTTACTCCTTGAGGATCTCCAATGATATTAGATTCCGGATGGTCCTTGGAGATACGTAGCGTTTGAGGTAACGGAGTACTCGGGGGTAATTGCGATGATTCTTGCACATTAGATGAACTAGAAGAACCATGAGATGCATCAAAATTTTCAGAAGACTTATCATGCAAAGATGCAATATCATTAGCAGGAGATTCATCATCAAGAAACATATCAAGAGTAGATTTATCAGAAGATAAATGAGAAGCTTCATCTACTTTAACATTAATTGATTCTATCATCGTCTTCGATTCAAGATTGTATACTCGATATGCTCTACTGTTTGTGGAATAACCCATAAAAATTCCTTCATCACTTCGAGAGTCGAATTTTCCAAGATTTTCTCGATCGCGTAAAATGTAACAGCGACTCCCGAAGATACGAAAATACTTGATATTAGGTTTTCTACTAAACCATAGTTCATATGGGGTATTCAAAGTACCCGGGCGCAAATAGATGCGATTGATTACATAGATCGCAGTGTTAATTACTTCAGCCCAAAAATATAAAGGGAGTTTCCGGCTATGAAGCATAACACGTGCCATCTCTTGAACAACTCTATTTTTGCGCTCGACTACACCATTTTGCTGCGGTGTATAAGGTGCAGAGAATTCATGTTTTATACCATTTGAAGAGCAAAAATCAATGAACTTTGAATTAATAAATTCTCCACCTCTATTACTGCGAACACGGATAATCTTTTCATTTTTCTCAACCATAATACGATGACATATATCACGAAAATAGTCAAAAGTATCCGCTTTCTCTTTTAAAAATTCTACCCAAGAATATCTAGAGAAATCATCAACCATAAGAAAAATATACCATTTTCCACTCAAATTAGGTTGACGAGTTGGCCCCATTAAATCCATATGCAATAATTCTAATGGGCGTTTTGTTCCTACATGGTTCAAATTCTTGTGAATGGATCTAGTTTGTTTTCCCTTTTGGCAACCACCACACACAAGGTTTTCTTTGAAGTTCAATTTAGGAACACCTCTAACTATGTCTTTGTTAGATATTCTAGATAGTTCCTTAGGTAATATTTGGTTCGGGGATTATGAGTTTGGGGATAAATTTTTTTATCCCTGTGATAGCTTGTTATTCCGGAATAGTCAGGGATAAAATAAAAATAGTGTTTGGCTGGTAAAACTGTTATTCTTAGGAATAGCTGAAATTGTATTTGGTTCATTTCTTGGAATAAGCGAGAATAATAAAAAAATAAGAGTAATTATAATTTTAAAATAATAATATTTTATCTAATTAATTAATATAAAATATTAATTAAATAATAATTAATATTTGTATAAATTAATATAATATTTTAGTAAGTAATACCGTTTAATTTTTTTAAAATTAAAGTTAAAAATTTTAAAATTTGTATAAATTTTAAAATTTTAAAATTTGTATAAATTTTAAAATTTGAAAATTTATTAAATTTATAAATTTATTAAAAATTAAATTTATAAAATTTATAAATGTATTAAATTTAAATTTTAATTATTTCAAAAAATGTGTAAAAGATGATGCAAAAATTTTAATTTTAAATTTGTATAAAATAAAAAATTTCTATAAAAAATTTAAATTTATATAAATTTTAAAAATTTTAAAATTTTAAATTTTAAAATTTTTAGATTTATAAAAAATTAAAGTTAAAAATTTTAAAATTTATAAAATAAAAAAAAAATTAAATTTAAAATTTTATAAATTTTAATTTTAATTTAAAAAATTTAAAAAAAAAATGAAAATAAGGTTGTTCTCGGGTGGGAACAACCTTATTCCCACCAATAGGGGGAATTGTTATCCCCCTCCTTAACGGGCTATTCTGGAATAACCCGTTAAGGAGGGGATAACAAATCCCCCCAATTTTCTTTTGTGTTTGGGAGGATAAAGGGGGATAAAGGAGTTATCCCTCTTTATCCCCCTAACCAAACATGACCTTAAAGTTAATGTGACATAGTCTTTCATGTCAAAGTGTTTCATTATCAACTGACACTAGGTTATAATTTTGACTTGTTTTACCAGGAACTACATAGCAATTGTTCTGTGACCTAACCCCTTTCAAAATGAATGAATGATTTACATCAGTTACAAGACATTCTACAGAAGAAAAATTAACTGAAAACCATCATCACATAGTTAGCTAATGCTTATCATGAGGTTAGTCTTAAGGCCTTCAACAAACAAAACATTGTTCAAAGCCGGGCCATCTGGAATAGCAATTGTTCCTTTGCCAACTATTTTTGAAGATCGTCCATCTCCAAAAACTACATGTCCTCCGGAGGTTTTCTCAAATGTTTGAAAAATATTTTTATCTCCGGTCATGTGGCGTGAGCAACCACTATCCAGATACCAAGACGAATTGTCATACGCATATAGTGATGTGTGAATGACAAGACAAGGAAAGAATTCACCTTTGCGCACCCAAACCTTACGAGTTTTGGAATACGTCGGCAATGATCGTGACATTGACCTCCTTGGTGAATGCGTCTTGTTCGGTTGATCACTTTTCTTTGGAATCCATGATGACGACGTCTTGTGGGGTGTACTACCAAAGTTTTTTACCTTTGAAAGATTCTTCTTCGATTTTCGGGGAATGAACTTGTTGGTAGTTGTTGCAAGAGGCGCTTGATTTGATCGCTTGGCTCTATTCTTGCAATTTCGTCTTATGTGCCCTGCAAAACCACAACGAAAACATACCTTTGTGCATGTTGAACCCGAAGTAGATGTGGTAGGCTTGTTAACGTCGGAGGCAGTGATTTTCGTCGGAGGAGGAGAAACTGACTGGGGCACAAAAACCGTTCTACTCGAACTTGGATTTTTGCTGGTTCGAGTGTATCCAAGACCCAACCGATTCGTTTGACCGAGACCAAGCAACTTGTCCAACTTACTCCTTCCAGAAGAGAATCGCTTCAAATCTTCCTTAAGTTGGAGTATGGTCTTCGTCATCTCCAATTTTCCTTGTTGAGCCTCGGAGTAGAGCTTCAAGAAGTAATTAGCTTTATCCACTAGTTTGATGTGCTCCTTCTCAAAATGCTCGTTCTTCTCTCGAATGAAAACATTTATCTTGATCAAATTATCCTTTTCCTCTTCAAGAGCGTTTGAGAGAGAAGTTGCCTCTTTAGATTGTTCTTCAAGATCTCGCAATCTTCTTCTCAAACTTTTGTTTTTCTTTGCCAATTTCTTTGAATCCTTCAATAATTTATGATAGGCAAAAGCAAAGTCTTCACCTTCGGAATCGCTCGGTTCATCATCCGTTGTATTCTTTTCATTTAAGGAGGAGTTGGATAATGAACCAGAGGAAGTTGCTAAAAAGCACATGTAAGGTGAAGTTGTGGACGCTTGGAATGCTGTGGCGTTGTTATCCTCATCACTGGAAGATGACTCATTGGAAGTGGAAGTGTCATCCCATGTGACGGCTTGCATAGCCTTCTTCTTTGACGGATTCTTGTTGGGACACTCTGTTGAGATATGGTCATAACCTCGGCATTTGAAGCACTGGATTTGTCCCTCAGAGTTCTTCTTGTCCTTTGAAGAACCCTCTTGCTTCCTTGACTTAAAGCTTGAAGATCCTTTGCCTTTCTTGGACTTAACGAAGGATGAGGATTTACTTGAATTTCCCTTTCGAAAGCTTCGGCGAAATTTCCTTGTCAAGAGTGCAAGTTGTTTCTCAAAATCCTCCATGGATAGATTATCATCAGCGTCTGAGGAGAATGAATCTGTGTCTTCTTCCTTTGTTGATTTCAATGCAAAACCTGAAGACTTAGAAGAAGAGGAAGGCTTTCCAGAAGAATAGTTAGTAGGAAAAGTCATTTCATAAGTTTGAAGTGCACCAACTAATTCTTCTACTTTGATTTCGTCCGGGTGTTTTACTGTTTCAATGGCTGCAACCTTAGGGCGAAATCTTTCAGGAAGAGTTCTCAAAATCTTTCTTACAACTTTATATTCTGGAATTTTCTCTCCCAAGTTAGCACATGTATTAACGATATCTTGCAATCGTGTATAATAATCTGTGAATGATTCATTTTCTGCCATAAAAATAGAGTCAAATTTGCTCGTAAATATTTGCAGTTTTTGAATCTTCACTAAACTTGTTCCCTCATGTGTAACTTGTAGAGTATCCCAGATTTCTTTCGCAGTCTCACATGCCGAGACGCGAGAGAATTCGGTTTCCGACAAAGCATTAAATAAGGAGTTAATTCCCTTGCCGTTGTAAGAAGATGCATCAATTTTTTCCTTAGTCCATTTTGACCTAGGTTTGATGGTGACAACATCGACAACAATCTCAGTAGGATTTGTCCATCCAAACTCAATTGATTGCCAAACCCGTTCATCGATGGAAATTAAAAACGCTCTCATGCGTACTTTCTAATATGCATAATTTGTTCCATCGAAGAACGGTGGTCTATTGATGTTTCCACCTTCAACCATTGTTTACAACCTTATTCCCGCTCTGATACCACTTGTGGGTTATGGATAATATGGATCTAAATAGGGGAAAAACCACCTAGAGGGGGGGTGAATATGTGAAAATAATAAACACACCAAATCGTTGCGTAAAAATAACCCAATGCGGAAAATAAATAAAGTACGCAAGATTTATGTGGAAAACTCCTTCACAGGAGTAAAAAACCACGGGACCGATAACACGGCGAAATCCACTAAGATTAAACACGTGCAAGGTGATTTACCGTAACCCTACGACTCAACCTTTTCCATACGCTCCTAGTTGATCTTCTCCGCTCGCTCCACAACGCGCCTCGAATCCACGATTTGCGTCCAACTTCGAATCCACGAAGTCCAACGTCGAATCCACGACGTCCAACCGAATCCACGGTCTTCACCAATGCGGCACGCCTCGATCACACGAACGTGCCTCGCTCCGAATCCACGAGAGCGGTAGCACCTTGAATCCACAAGGCCACGTGAATCCTCGCGCCGATTCTTGGTAAAATCGATGTTTTATTTGGTGATGATCCTCCGAATACTTAGATCAAAGATAGATAAGGAAATACCATCTAAGTATTCTTCAATTTGATTCTACGAAAAATAGGAGTTTGGAAACCCTTGAATCAAATTGAACAATATAGATGAAGAAACATGAATTTAATCGTGTTTTCCTTTCTTCTCTATATTTGTGGATTTTTCTATTATTTTTCTTAATCGATTTTTCGATTAATTCTCGGTTACCCTAAAAGATGAAATTAGGGTTTATTTATAGGTTAGAAACCTTTGGAAAGAGATAAGCATCAAAAACTGACTTAACATAATTTTTCCCGCACGGCGGTCCGGACTGGATTTGGCTGATCCGGACTGTCGTCTTTTTTCAGCAATTTTCCTGAAAAAATAGTTCGGGGTCCGGACTGGAATTTCCTGATCCGAACTGTTCATGCGACTTCAGCAAACACATAGTTCGGGGTCCGGACTGAACAGGGGATGGTCCGGACTGGAATTCCGCATGAACAAAACTATGTTCGGGGTCCGGACTGGAATGGTCTGATCCGGATCCTGAACATCCAACTTGTCCAGTTTTTTATTTTTATGCAATTAAAAATTATCCAAGTGTTTCTAAACTATAAGAATGTATTCGGATCACCAAAATTATTTAGTTAAACGTACCTGATCATTCCGAATCCATTCTTCTTGATTGATCCACACTTCTCCATCTTCAATCTTCAAGACTTTTACCACTTCACGAAATACGCCAAAACAAAATCCTTAACAATTATTATATATCGGTCTGGGAGGATGTAGGGTAAAAAGAAAAAATAACACTTCGCATTTATTAAACCGATACATTTGAGACTCGAGAAAAGAGCAAATGCAAAAATGTCTCAGAAACAAAAAAGTCGAGGTCGAAGAATTCGGCTAGAGGTTGAAGTGCAGGACCACCACCAAGCTAACTGATGGGGTAGGATCAAGCACCACCTTATGAAGATGGAAGCACCCGACCACCGCTAGAGCTGATAGGAATGGGAGGGAGAGAGAATACAAGGTCTCAATTTACCCTCCCAATCCCGGCGTCCAACGAGAGAAGATCAAGCGGGTTCCCTCGAAGAATGAAGGATGACCGAGTAGGAAGGCCGCAGCCGCCATTGCCCAGTGCATGATCTTCATAAGCACTACCATCTGTAAGCAGCCGAAGATTGGCTAAGTCGCCGGATGTAAGGTCCCGGATCGAAAGGTCATGCACATAAGCTACTTCCGAAGAGACTCCGTTACGAGCCCGAGGTGAGAAGAGCCTTTCGCCACCGGATGACACGCTGTCCCTAAGGCTGATTTGAGAGGCCACCTCGAAAGCACCCTCAAAGTTGAAAAAACTACAGCCAGAACACCGTCGTGGCAGGAGCATGATAATCGGCACGAGGTAAGGGACTAGATGCAAAGAAAGCTGCAAGCAGCGATCCTTTTTATAGGAAAAGGAACGGATCTACAACGGAAGCTTCTCGAAAAGCGGTAGCATTCAATGAAGGAGCGGCAAAGGACATATTTGCCGAAGACCAAGGGGGATTAACGCATGTTCCCAGAATTCCTCGGGCAGTGGGCGGGGACCCTGCCAAGGTATGGGGAAATTGCTGGACGTTGATATCAGTGTCAAAAGGTAGTTCACTTTCGACAATTTCCCGAATGGCACGTCAGCCGATTGCCGAGGGAGTATTGTTTAGACCAAATTTTTCGCCGCACAAGAAAGCAACACGTGGCGTACACCGTCGGCTAAAATCATCAGTTGATGAAAGAAAGGATCAACCGAAGAAAGGCCCGCATCCAGATCTGGATCAATTTCAGTCGAAGCATCACACGACACCCGCCATCGGCTGAGGGTATTAGCCTGCAGGAGGAACAGCCGACAGAAGAATCTGCGATGAGAGAAATCATGGATCACTTAAGATCAACTTCGACTAATAGCGTCCACTAGACCCCTCCAATCAATCGACAGAAGAGGCAGGAATTGGAGTCAGTGTGTGGGGATTCAAACCAATAAAGGAAAGATTATGCAGACGCAATTAGCCCGAAAAGGCAACCAACGCCCAGCGCCTGAAAATGCCGAGAATTATGTTCTGGCGCAGCGAGTGAGGGGATGAATCTAGACTAAAGAGCGGCTGTTATCCTGTTAAGGAAGTTTCAACTCGAAAGGAAGTCGTTCAGTATTTTACGATAACTTCTCCCAAATCACGCCGATTATTCAAATTGGCTATGATAACATGGTTCGAGAATGTGTATAAATACCCAAACCATCGAAGGAAAAGGGGTCCGGCAACCTCGTAAGCCCGGTACCACCCCAGCTTCTTCATTTATCTAGGAGTAGGTTAACTTAACTTTTCATATCTGCATTTACTACTTTCCTAGGAGTAGGATTAATTGTAATCCTTCTATCCCTACCTTATTCCTTGTATCCCGTTCTTCAAATTGATATAAAGTGTAAACCGGTCATTTTCGGCCATGTTTTTATTTTTGCAGTTAGAGTGTAAATCGGCCCATCGGCCGTGTCTTTATTTGCTTTTCTTGTGCTTCAAAGTTACAATCGGCTCCTTAGCCATACATTTATCTTTCTACCCGGTTCGGCTGTTATAAGTCAAAACTGGTGATCCCTCTAGACCTCCGTAAACCCGCTTCGGCTGTCACCGGTCGTCACGGTCGTGAGAGTTATCAGAGGAGAACCCGGCCGAGCGAATCCCTCCTCGACCCAATCACTTGATTGTTAGCACGCGACGCACTTCGACACCTCTGGAGGGTCAACCAGGGGTTGATCGCGCGCAAGCCACATTTTGGCCCCAACAGCATGATTCATCATATGTCTCCCCGAGTACTCCTATACCTTAAAGTCTTCGTATCTCCAAAGATCATCGTGAATCGAACATAATTGGAGATCCTCAAGAAGGAATTCGAACTCGGAGACAATTGAAATGTGGAGTTGCATGTTATGTCTCTATGATTGAACCTAAGAATGTTGATGAAACTCTTCAAGATGAATATTGGATTGAAGCTATGCAAGAAGAGCTAAATCAATTTGAGAGAAACAAGGTTTGGGAATTGACTAAACCCCCTAAAGCAACAAAATATCATTGGTACAAAATAGATTTTCAAGAATAAGAAAAATGAGGACGGTACCATTGTAAGAAACAAAGCAAGATTGGTTGCTGAGGGATACTCACAGATTGAGGGCATAGATTTTGATGAGACTTTTACCCCAGTTGCCCGTCTCGAGTCTATTCATATACTATTTGCAATTGCTTGTCATTTTATAATTAAACTTTTTCAAATGGATGTAAAGAGCACGTTTTTAAATAGGTATTTAAATGAAGAGGTTTATGTTGCTCAACCGAAAGGTTTCATTAATCAGAAATCTCCTAATCATGTTTTTCGCTTGAAAAAAGACTCTTTGCGGACTAAAACAAGCATTGCGAGTATGGTATGAAAGATTAACGAAATATCTTTTAGAAAATGGCTACAATCGAGGGGGAGCCGATTGGATACTCTTTGTGAAGCACTTTCAAAATAACTTCATAATAGCTCAAATCTATATTGATGGCATTGTGTTTGGTGCTACAACTAACAAGGATGCTTCCAAATTTGCAGAAATAATGGAAAATAAATTTGAGATGTCCATGATGGGCGAGCTTACTTAGTTTTGTGGATTGCAGGTAAAACAATGTGAAGACGGAATTCATTTATATCAATCCAAGTATGCGAAGGAGTTGGTCAAAAAATTCGGTTTGGAAAATTTAAAAGACTTTCCGACTCCTATGGGAACTAGCAACACGAGATTAGGAATTGAATCTCACGGAGTGAGTGTAGATGAGAAATTGTATAGAAATATGATTGAAAGTCTCCTCTACTTAACTGCTAGTCGTCCAGATATTTCTTTTAGTGTTGGTATTTGTGCTCGTTATCAATCTGCGCCAAAAGAAATACACTTGAAAGCTATGAAAATGATCATCCGGTATGTGAAAGGTACATTAAATTTTGAAATTTGGTATCCTATGGGCACATCTCTTGATATTATAGGATATTCAGATGTCGATTGGGCAGGATCAGTGGATGATCGGGAAAGCACTAGTGGAGCATGTTTTTATCTTGGCCATTGTCTTGTAGCATGGCATAGTAAAAAGCAAAACTGCATTGCACTATCTACCGCCGAGGCAGAATATATTTCTGTGAAAAGTTGCTCTACTCAATTTGTAGTGCACCGGCTTCGCTGAAGTAGCAAAGTGCGGTTAAATTACTCCGAGCATGTCCAAAAATGTTATTAAGAATGAGTTTGGAGTATGTTGGTTCAAAGCAAAAGTCTTCGGATCAAAAGTGAGTTGAGAAGGTAGGAAGCTGAAACTTGGTGTTTCGGTTTGAATTTGGCCAAATTGGGCAAAGTGCAATGAGAACGTGTTTTAAGGGTGTTTCCTAGGGTGCATGCAAAATTTCAGGCAAAACCGAGCTCATACGGTGCGAAATTGCCTTAGAAACGGACTCCGAAGGCTCAATATGCAAACATCTGCCTAAGTGCAGAAATTTGTGCTGGGTTCGGGTACGCAATTTTGGGTACCGGTACGCAATGCATTTGGTGCTGAAAATTACATTCGGTACCGGTACTGAATGCTGAGTACCGGTACGCAGTGTGCCCGAGTGTAAGAAAATTGGCCAAAAATATTCTAAGTCCCTGGGTACCGGTACCAAATGTTGGGTACCGGTACCCTATACAAAACATGAAATTCCAGCCCTCGGGTTGGAGGTTTCGTGGGTTTAGTACCGGAACGCGAAGCTCGGTACCGGAACTAAAGGTCGTGTACCGGTACTCAAACCCGAGTACCGGTACCCAATGCCCAGAATGCTGGGACAGTGAGATGAATTCTTTTGTAAGTAGGGGTAGTTTGGTAAATTCACCCCACCAACTACCCCATTGCATAAAACCCCTCTCTCCCTCTCTCTCCTCATTCTCACTCTCTTCTCCCTCTCCCTGCGTGAGAAACCCGAGAAAAAAAAGAGAAGAAGGAAAAGAAGGAAAAGAAGAAGAAGAAGAAGAAGAAGAAGAAGAAGAAGAAGAAGAAGATGGAGAGGAGGCTAGGGTTTGGGATTTGATCTCCAAGGAGCTTGGGGATTTCGTGGTGGGCTTCAAGGGAGCCTTTCAAGAGTTGTTGGAGCTCATTCCTCTTCCTCTTTTGGTCAAGAAACCCTCATAAGGGGTAAGTATAAAATTAGGGTTTTCCTCTTTTAAGGTTTTTATGAGTTTATATGGCATAAGAATGATCTCTTATGGTTCTAATCCACTTTTTAGGGATTTTCATGAAGAGGAAATAGATCAAACCCTAGTTCTTGCAACAAGAACCTCAAGGTGGGGGATTCTTCCGAAAATGGGTGACCTCTCCCCTTTGTCCTTTGATTTTCTGACCTAAAAGCATGTTAGTAAGCATGTTAGGGTATTGTGATCATGTATGTGATAATTAGGGCTTAACCCTAAAAGAGGATTATGCTAAACCTAATGTAGATTATGTTTGCATGTGCAATTAGTAAAGGATTTATGTGTAGCATGATCATGATAGGGTACAACCCTAGAAATTATGTAAATGCATAAGAGGAAAGAGCATGTTGGTATTGAGACCTAGAAGAAAACGAGGTCAATTTGCATGGATATAAAACTAGGAGAAAGACCTAGATTAAGGGTTAAATGAGTGGCATGGCAACCAAGGAGTTAACCTTAAGAGAATAAGTGGCATCGTCTTAGGGAATAACCTAAGATTGACTGATAGAGTATTAACATAGAGTCAAATGAACTCTAGGTTAATGTGAAAAGTGAAACTTAGAGTCCAGGAACTCTAGGTTGGAAATGAGATGAAATTCAATTAGAGTTAATAAACTCTAAGCAAAAAGGGAATGGAATTAGAGTTAATGAACTCTAGGCTAAAATGGAATGTGAATAGAGTTAATAAACTCTAGGAATATATTGGAATGCACCTAGAGTTAATAAACTCTAGGCCAAATATAAAGTGAATATAGAGTTAATAAACTCTAGGCCAAATATAAAGTGAATATAGAGTTGGTAAACTCTAGGCCAAAGATAATTGAACGGATTAATGTCCAGGTGGCATAGTGAACCCTAAGGTCATGAACATAGGGTTAAAGTACAAGATTGAGTAATTAAAAAGAGAAAGAAAGAAAGCAAAAAGGGCAAGAAAGTTAAAGAATTTGCCAACTGGCAAGATTAATTGAAAATGTAAATGAACAAAATGTTCAACTCTAAATTGGTGTTAGAGACACCCAAGTTATCCTAGAGTAAAGAACTTAGGATAAAAGAGAAAAGTAAAAGAGAAAGCATTGAGGCATAAATGCTAATGGGAGGGTTGAGCATATGCCACTCCCGAGTGGATGAGGGCCAAGGTGCTTTGAACTCATCTGAAACCAAAGTGTAAAGAAAATGCTTAAAGAGTAAAAGAAGCTAAAGGCTAAATTGAATGAAAGAAAGATAATGAGAAAAAGGAAATTGCTTAATAAGCAAGATAAGCTAAAAGCTTAAATGAAAAAAAGACGGATTGCCACTGGCAAGGTGAGCTATAAGCTCGAGTAAGAAAGAAAAGCAAGTGCTAAAGAGCAGAAAGAAAGAAAATGGCACAATGTGCAAAAGAGGCTAAGTGCTAAAGTAAAAAAAAAAAAAAAAAAAAAAAAAAAAAAGGAAAAAAAAAAAGGATAATAACACGGGCGACCCTTCGGGGGTGAAATGTGCTCCTGTTGGACGTTAGGACAGTGTCCCTCTCCCAGGTGCTTCTGTTGGACGTTAGGGCAGTGTCCCTCTCCCGGGCGCTCCTGTTGGACGTTAGGGCAGTGTCCCTCTCCCAGGCAGTGACCCGTATGACAGAGTTCCCTGTTGGGTGGGGTAGCACTTGCGGGTGCTATCGGCAACCTTGAAAATCTTATCTTATGGTAGCATGACTGCCGGGCTGGGGCAAGAATTTTTGAGGGATTAGCAACTTGAACTAAAGCACAAGAATGTGTAAAAGGTAAAGAGGAAAGTAGAGTGGCCTAGGTGGCCGGGTTAGTATAACCCTCTGGTGGCGGCATAGTGGCCGAGTTTTGGATAGCCAGAGGGGCAAGATTGATAGCAATGAGACAAAGAACAAACACAGATAGTGTAGAGTTAATCATACATAGTTATGATCATGTTAGTCAGCATCTGCAGTTATTATAGCAAAGATTATCTTGCTATCATGCTTCCATTGGACCAAGTGGTGTAGAACATTCTTTTTCGGTGGTTGAACCCGCTGGGAACTTTAAGTAGTTCTCACACCCTTGGGTAACCATTTTTTCCAGGTACAGGTACAGCGATTGTGTCATGCCCCGAGAGTAATTAAATAGCGGAAAAGTAGAACACATTTTTTTTTTTTTTGAACTCCCGCGGAACACGTACCCAGACCCGCCACATACACTTGTCTTCTCTGTACGACTCACACAGCCCAACATGCGTATGTACGGCATAGCGTATTACGACCATACCTCAACCACAACACTCAAAGCGTAAAAAGTAACGAAAGTTTAGGTAGTTAAACAGAAGTCATTTGGGCGGTAATATTTAAAAGATTAAACCAATGGTTTTAAAGATGATGCCTAGGCGACACCGGTTTTTAAATACTTTTCGCAATCCCTTGATATATATTTTCAAAACCATTAATCAAAACACGGTAGAGATCCTGTCATACAATTGTCCAACACCGGCACTAAAGCTATCTCAACATCCACAAAGTCCACAATAACCAAAAGCACATGCGAATAAAACTAACCAACTGAAATAAGCAAAGAGCAAGAAAGAAAGATATCACCAGCCAGAAGAGTGGCTAAAACTTCCTAGTCGGAACCTCACTGCCGGCCCTGACCCCGAACCGAACCTGTCACAAAGTGGGAATTAGTGACAAAAGAAAAGAACACTGAACAACTGTAACAGATGCTAGGAAAGTACGAGAACTAAGAAAATAAGTAAACCAAACCGTAACCCTGAGCATCCACAACCCCAACATGCTACTCAATGAATCTCACCAAAAACCCAGCACAATACCGCCATGTCGGTCCAAGGACCTCAGGCAAAAGAAGTCATCCCGCTCAAAACCTGGTGCCAATAACCCCCCACTATAAGAATACAGTTCCGCAAATAGCCGCAAGGGGGCCCCCACGCATATAGCCGCGTGGGGTCCACGGGTCTAATCAGACCACCTCTTCGGAAAAGTACACCGACACGGTGGCCAAACCGCTGGTGTGCGTGTAAGCTCCATTAGCATAATGTAACATCACAACTTTTCATGTAACGTTTTACCCTCCTACTAATAAAGTATAAGTTAGAGGAAACTGAATTATGGGTTTTCTTAAGTTGATATTCTCGAGGTGCGGGTATTTTTCTGTAATAGAGCTCGGAAAACGGTGAACGGCGGTGCGACCGGATCCGAATTCCGACTTACGGATCCCCCAGAAAGGGGTTATTAGGATCGCGGTAACCGTGGTGTACATCGGAATCCATGTAAGAGATCATGCACGCTTTTCGAGGAGATAAGGAATTATCTCTAAGGAAATAATTTAATAATTAAGTTATTATTAAATACCCGATGTGGATTTCTATGGTACGTACCAAGAAAAGAGAAATCATAATTCCCAAAAAAAGAAACCCTAGCCGGAGATAAAGGAAAGAAAATAGGAAAAAGTGAAACCCTAACTGGAAGAGAAAAGAAGGAAAGAAGGAGAAAGCGGAAGGATCCGATCATCCTCGACGAACGTGCCGAGGCCGGGAGCGTGAACGGATCGCCTTCTCCGACGAATCGCGGTAAGCGATGCTCTTTCGGTTTTCGTTTCGGGATTTTTTGTCGTCGTATGTAGTTTCGCCGCCACCGCCGTCCCGGGATTGCCGCCGCACCCCGGACGGCGCCGCGCGGGACATAGCCGCGCAGCCGGGCCGCCCGCAGCACCGCGCGGGGCAGGCGCCCGCGCCGCGCTGCAGGCGGCATCGCACGAGGCAAGCCGATTGTGAGCGTTGTTTCGGTCTCATGTGTTCCGGTCAGCATATTCGAGGTGGGTACCCTTTTCGGTATTTACGGTGTATAGTCATTCCCGTGGTTTGTGAAATAAAAGTAGATGTTTAGTAAATTGTCTAACCCCATTGCATGTGAATCCTGGTTTATATTCTAACTGAGGCGGCTGAGGTGGCAGTACTATTTTACATTCTAACTGAGGCGACTGAGGTCGCAGTATTGTTTATATGCTCGTATTGCTTACACGCACACCGGCAGTCTGGCCACCGCACAGGGTGTATGTTTCCGGAAAGATGGTAAGATTACCCGTGTACCCTACAAGGAGAGGTTAGTTGGGGACCCCTCAAGGAGAGGCAACTGCTACTTGGGCAGTAGAGGGGTTGGAGGCACCAAGAATTGAGCACGGTATTTGGGGTTGGGGCCCAACATGATTGTATATCTGGGGTAGGTGCCCAGCGTGATTGTGACAGGGATTTAGCGGTACATGAGGGGGAAGTGAATGCTCTGGTGTATTCGGTTTGTCTTTCTAGTTATTGCATTTACTATTTACATCTACATTATCAGTCACTGACTACCCACACTGTGACAGGTCTGAGCAGGGGTGGGAACCGGGACGACGGTGAGGCATCTGTTAGAGGACCTTAGCCCTTGAGGCTAATTAACTTTACAGCTTTATGGTTATCTCTTTAACATTTGGTTAGCATATCTGTTATTACTTGTGGATGGTTTGAGGTGGATGTTGGATTGAGACCTAGTGTAGGAATATCTACTTATATCTGTGAATGTTAAGATGAATGAATGCGGCTCGTTTTCAAATACAAACCTGGTTTCCAAAGTGTTTTCAAACCAAGTGTCGTGTGGGCACAGATTTCTAAACCCGTGGATTTATCCTTTCAAGTAACGTTGCCGCCAAAAAGAGATTGCGAAAACGTTTTGTAAAATTGGGTGTCGGGTGGACACCGTCTTTCAAACCTATGGGTTTATGCTATAAACTGAATATGATAAATGTGACTGTATGGTTAAGTGTAATCTCTCCTCGTTGTCGTTCATTGTTGCATGGTTAAAGTATTTGTCGAACTCGGAACGTCGTGCATATACAAAGGAGGCTCCACCCGTTTGGGGAGTGAATTCGTATATGTGGCGGGTCTGGTGCGCACCGGAGGCGAGGTTCATTTAAGAAAAAAAAATATAGATGTGTTTTCCACTCTTTTAGAACCTCCGGGGCGTGACACATAACCATCGTCAACCTGTGCCGTACTCCTCCCGCGACCCTCGGTCGCACCAATGTAGCATAAGGACTCATTTAGTGACCAAGGGTTGAATTACCTTGCATTTTCTCTTGAAGTGATAAACAACCAGTCCTAACATTCTCAGATTCTTTTGTGAGAGTTTCCAGTAAAAACAGTAAACAGGTAGGGGAGGTCTGAAGGCCACCCCTTCCCAAGATACGGTACCCACCTCGAAATAAGTCGCCCGAAACACCCGAAACGATCCGTACCTTGCTACGACTCCCGGACCTACAGAGTCCCCCAAAAAGAAACATCAGTAACCAACCATGCCCGGCGGCACAAGACCTGACCCCTGTCCGGATAACGCCAGACCCCTCCTGCCTGACGCGGCGCAAGGACACCAAGGTGCGGCGGCGCTTGGCTAGTCCCGCGCGGTAACCAACCTCCTAGGCGCACACAGCGCCCTAGCACTGCGCGCAGGCAAGCACCCGCAGTGCGGCACGACCCCGCGCGGCCAAGCCTGGCGGCGCGCAGCCCCGCGCTGCGCGGGCAAGCACTCGCAACGCGGCAAGGCCCCGCGCGGCCAAGCCCTGGCAGCGCGCGGCCCCGTGCTGCGCGGAAGCACCCGCAGTGCGGTACGACCCCGCGCGGCCAAGCCTGGCGGCGCGCAGCCCCGCGCTGCGCGGGCAAGCACCCGCAGCGTGGCAAGGCCCCGCGCGGCCAAGCCCTGGCAGCGCGCGGCCCCGCGCTCCGCGGGCAAGCATCCGCAGCGTGGCAAGGCCCCGCGCGGCCAAGCCCTGGCGGCGTGCGGCCCCGCGCTGCGCGGGCATGCGCCCGCAGCGCTGCATGGCCCCTTGCGGCCAAGCCCTGGTGGCGGGCGGCCTCGCGCTGCGCGGGCATGCGCCCACAGCGCTGCATGGCCCCGTGCGGCCATGCCCTGGCAGCGCGCGGCCCCGCGCTACACGGGCGTGCACCCGCAGCGCGGCAATAACCCGCGCTGCCAACTCTGGCGGCGCGCGGCCCCGCGCCGCACGGACGTGCCCCCGCAGCGCTGCAAGGCCCCGCGCGGCCAGGACAGGCGACGCGCGGCCCCGCGCTGCCCGGGCATGCGCCCGCAGCGCTGTATGGCCCTGCGCGGCCAGGCTGGCGGCGCGCGGCCCCGTGCTGCGCTGCATGGCCCCGCGCGGCCGGGCTCTGGCGGCGCGCGGCCCCGCGCTGCACGGGCATGCGCCCGCAGCGCTGTAAGACCCCGCGCGGCCGGGTTTGGCTGCGCGGGGCCCCGCGCTGCGCGGGCATGCGCCCGCGGCACTCTGTGCGGGCGGTGAGGTAGCCGTGCTGACGCAAAACAAGAGTGAAAGGAACGAAAAACGGGAAAAGATCAGGAACCGGGAAATAATGAGGTAGGCTAACCTCGCTAGAAGGAGTAGGCGACGCGATCCAACTGACGTTGGTGGTCCTCGGGGTTCGTTCTCTGCAGAAGGCGTTGATCCGCTCTGGTTTCGTCACCACGAGGAGGTCGAGGGAGGAAAAACCCTAACCGGGAAGCGGCCAGTCTAAAGTTTTTCGACTAACAAATGAATAAAGAATATTAATTTTGCGTGTACGTACAAAACCCTAAGGTGGGATATATATATATAAGCGGGAAGAACCCCAGCCGATCTTCCGATGCACCGAACCCTTAACGGGTTCAACCTATTGGGTAGTACCCATTAACACGAAAAGGCCTGATTTGGGAGATCCGTACATCGGAATCCTCCCCCGATCGCGCCGCTAGAACCCGCTTGCCGAAACCAAAGCACGAGAGATACTAGAAAAATTGAATTTTTGTACCAGAAGTCAAGGTCAAGAAAACAAATAACCGAGTGATATTACAGGTTGAGACAGGCGACAGGGGCAAAGGCCCAGCAGCATAGAGACCTAGAGGGTCTAGCAGGTGTACCCTTTTTATATTTTTGAGTGAACTATGTATTGTGAGGAAAAAGAATCTAAAATTGTAATATTGTTTAAAGTTCAAGTTGAGAGACGAAAAATGTAATAAATGTTATATTATGGTTCACTCATGTATGCTTTCATTCTTAGTTTAAACTTGTTGTTTATTTGATGAAAGTTTTAATTAGTAGTGGTTTTAGTACTCTGATATTGAGCTTCCACATACACTTGATGTATTGTTTGGGATGTTACCGTTCCTTTCGGGTATAGAGAGGTCATGCCCAAACGGCGGGCTTGTTGGCGTGCCCGAACTGTCCAAATTGGCGGTCTCGGGGCGTGACACAATTACTTTGAATGAAAAGTGTTATGAGTGACTTCCGAATTTCTATAACCTTGGTGACAATTTTGTGTGACAACATGAGTGCAATAAATATTTCTAAAAACCCTGTGTTACACTTGAGAACAAAACACATTGAATTAAGATATCACTTTTTGAGAGATCTAGTTGAATCAAACACTCTTCGAATTTCCTATGTTTCTACTGATGATCAACTAACCGATATTTTAACAAAATTTTTGAATCAAAAACGTTTTATTCATTTGAGAAAAACAATTAGTATGCTTCCTTTTACATAAATGATTTTTGAAACATTGCTAGATAGGTCTTGTTTTGTGTTCTTAGTTCTTTTTGTCTTTATGTACTTTGGAATACATAAGACATTAAAGTGGCATTAGCTATATTAACTTTAATTGCATCTTTTCATATTGTGAGAGTTTTATTATAATTTGGATATCATTATAACTCATTTGATGCATTGGTCAAGACTATCAATTATTCCATCTTATATTGATCAAAGTCATTACCTCACTCAATGATCTCTTGGTATTGTCTTTATCTTATTTTGATGATTGAAATAAGTATGAACACGAGATCACATCATTGGTTGAATACTTAATATCTTATATAATTATTAACCAATTGAGGAGGAGTTTATATTTTTCATGCTTATAAGATGTGGAAAGAGTTATATCCATTAGTGGAGTGTGAAAACTGCCACCACATAGAGGAAAGAGCTGCCACCTCGGTCGTCCGAATAGTGTGTGCAGCTACCACATGTTTGAAAAGCACGGTTTCATGATTATCTTTGTTAATCAATGCTTAATAGAATATATAATTCATTTAATAATTCTAAATTTGTTATAAGGTGAAAATTTAAAAGATACTCAAAGAGCCACTCCCTAAAGTTTATTGACTAAATTAAATTATTTAACTTATTAGGGATTTCAAACATCTTATGACCTTGGTGCTTCATTTTCTTTGCTCAATTGATAATTTGATAAATTCATTACTCATTACATCGTGATTGATGTTTTAAACTTGCTCAACTTTAGAGGTTTTATTTTTTATAACTTTTCATTTCACAATTTGGGATATTTTGATAGATTCTTTATAATCTAATTCTTTTTATATGAAATGATACTTTTTATTTAAAGTTGATATGCAAGAATGCTTACATACTTTTTCTGAATTTTTTAGAATTGTTTTGAATTTTTCTGAAAAAAAGGTTGCAGACATCCGGACTGAGGGCAATCAGTCTGGATTTCGAACGTTGGGATTTTCCTGCGCGAAGCGAGTCTGGACTGACTTCCCGAACCGATTCGGACTGCGCGCTAGGGCTTTATTAAAAATGATTGATTTGATTTCATTTTTCACTTCTAAAATCATTTCCAGCTTCCTCTCTTTCTCTCACTAGAGCTCTGAAGATCAAAGCCTTCTTCTAAACTCATTTTGCATCAATCAAAGTAAGTTTTTCAGATTAAATCTTCAATTTTTGCTCTGTTTTGTTTAGTTCTCCAAAACTGAGATGAATTTCATGATTCTTTCTCGTTAATTCATGGTTTTTTATGAAATTTCTTTCATGAATTGATTCGTGAATACTATGAATGTCATCTCATGTTGATTTTTCACAGATTAAACTTGTTTTTATGCTTCGATTTCAAGAATTTCGAGATTTAGGGCATTTTTGAGGATTTTTTGTAAATCTTGGATTTGATCTATTTTTGTTTAAATTTTTGCAAATCCTTCTTGATATCTAGCTTTCTCATGATATAAAGATTGTTTGGGTATAGTTTTTCAATTTTTTGAATTAACCATCTTTTTCATGTGAATTAGAGTTCTCTCACAGGACAGTTTTTGAAGAACTAATTCAAGATGGTTTTTCGCTGGTATGTTGTCTTCATCACTGCCTTGATGAGTACAAAGGTGACCAATAAACTCAAAAGGGCACAGAAGAATAAGGATGAAGCGGAATTCGTTCCATTGGACGATTCGGAAACTGGGTCCGAGGAATGGGACAAAACAGTTGAAGGAGCGAAAGATGCCGCAACAACCAAAGGGAAATCTCCTGCCACTTCACCAACTACCAAAGGGAAAACTCCTGCATCTGCAGCAGCAAAGGGAAAAGCCCCTATGGAATTTGTTTTGACGAAGAAGAAGAGCGTCGCAAGGAAGAAAACGAACTCTGGAGGGATCAGGATTGAGGAGCCACTTACGAGTGCTCCACCTCCTGTGGATGAAAACATTGTTCGAATTGACACGGAGCGAATGAAAGCTTTTGAGAACAGCGACTGCATTCGAGAGAGGCACGTAAATATTGGAAATTTACGTGATAGATCAGTAGCTTTCAGTGTTCTTTTCGATCAGGCTGGACTTACACCAATTTGAAATTTTCCAGAGACTTCTGGTTATTGTGTTCATCTTATTCGGACTTTTTACTTGTGTGCAAATCAGCTTCAAGAGGTCGAGGGTGGACCTATGGAATTTAAGACTACGATCCACAACAAATCGATTACTATCACCCCAAAGACCATTGCAGATGTGTTGGGGATGAAGCCTCAGTTGACGGGACTTCATTATCTGAAGAGTCAAGCTCTCACAAGTGTAGAATGGAGAAGAGTCGTTGATAGGATATGCATGCCGGATACTCGGTCGGCGAAAATTCTGTATTTTCTAAAGAGCTCCGACCAGAGTATAGATTTTTAAATTTCATTATTTGTTACAATATTTTACCAAACATGCAAACGAAGGTCCTTCGGTGGGATTGTATGCTATTTCTATATCTTTTGGGACATCCCGCTGAAGCTCGAGAACTGAATATTAATATTCCTTATATTATTTGGAAAAGGATGACACGGTATGTGGAAAACCCACATCCAACAGAGGGACTTCCGTTCCCCCAGATCATTATGCGTATCTTTTGACGTTTCGGGATTGACACTCGATCGTCAAGCTATCAGCACAGTTTGGGGACAATCAATGATTCTACTATCGTGAGGTCTCTACCTTGTCATCCGGATGATACTCTTACACCTCCCCGAGCTACAAGACCTTCAGCATCGACTCCTACTCCAGTTGCACCTACGGCACCTCCAGTGCCTACTCCGACTGTTCCACCTACCGATACATCAGAGGACGATGCCTCTGTCACATCCATTTATTGGGAACAACAGCGACTCTCCTCAGAACAAGAAAGAATTTAATTGGACCTACAACGCATCACGACCGACCAACATGATCTTCGAAAGAAGTATTCAAAGCTATCTCGGTTGGTAAAGGCAATTTTTGACAAGTTAGGATGCTGTAGCTCTGATGGCAACTCTGGTTCTGAGTGACTAACAAGTTTTTTTTCTTTCTTTTTCTAGCATGCATGCATTTGACTTCTTATGCATCTGATTCCTTTTCTTTTGCATTTCATTTTCTGCATATGCATTTAGAGCCCTCTTCCCCTATGAATTTTTATTTGTTTGGCTCATTTGTGACAAAAAGGGGGAGATGGTTTAGAACTTTGGTGAGTTGAGAGGATTGAACTTTGGATGAATGTAATATTTACTAACCTCTCTAACTGCTCTAATGCTCTGACTGCTAGCTAGAACTTGAGAACTGATAGAACTTGAGAACTTGAGAACTTGAGAACTGATAGAACTTGGATGTTGAGAACAAGAACGAGAACTTTTGAATGATATTGGATAACTCTCTGTATGCTTTATGTTTAATTAAATTCTTGTGTTTCAAACAAGGTTCGAAGTGCCGTGGCACGGGGGCGTGCCGCTCGCCGCCTGGCACGGTACGGTACCGGCACGCTTGCGTGCCGACACGTGGCACGCTTGCGTGCCGATGGATACGCATGACCTCCCAGTGGCATGCTCTGGCACGTTTTTTTTTTTGTTTTTTTTTTTGTTCCCAGTAAGCTCTTATAATATTGTTTTGAAATGTTTAGTCAAAAAATTATGAATATTGGCTATATATAGCTTACTATACTCACCAATTAACATATTGATATTTTTTTATATATATATAAATTACAATGGAGTTTTTTTTCAAAATAACCTTCTAAAATTTTATAATATGCGAAATAATCTTATCAAAATTTTATTTGTAAAACTAACCCTATTTTTGCCATATCAGCTTGCCATATCAGCGCCACATACAGAAGGCTCACCGCCTTCTAAAGACGGTGGACCGCCTTTAGCTATAATTTTCATGATTAAGTTAATTTCAAACAAAATTACAGCGAGTCAGATTTTTAAGAGATTTAGGTTGTTATTGTAGAAAGATAAGATAAAACGAGAATGTGGGTACCGATTAGATTTTTAAAATATTTAGATTGTTATTATTTATTAACTAATATAAGAAGGAAAAGAGATAAAAAATATTTTTAATCATAAAACCTAAATCTTTAAAAGATTTAGATTGCTATTAGTTAGTAAATAATAACAACTTAAATCTTTTAAAAATCTGATTTATAACCACATTCTCATTTTATCTTATCTCTTTACTTTTTATATTAGTTAGTAAATAATAATAATCTAAATCTCTTAAAGATACTCACATTTACTAACAACCTAAATTAGTTAGTGAACAAAATAACCTAAATCTCTTAAAGATTAAAACAAAAAAATAAAAAATATGTACCGTACAATATGTGATTTTTTTTTTAAAAAAAAAAAAAATACTCTACGCATGTGATTAAAAAAAAAAAAAAAAAAAAAAAAAAAAAAAAAAAAAGAAAGAAAAAAAAAGAAAGAAAAAAAAAAGAAAAATAAAAGGGAAAAAAGGTCGTGCCGCTCGGCACGGCACGGCGATACCCCATGGGTATCGCCATGTCTCGAGCGATAGGTATCGCTCGAGACGGGGGGAGCGGGGGGGTGCGATACCCCCCCTGTACCGTGCCCCCAGTTGAGGGGCACGGTACGTGCCGCCCGTGCCGCCGCGGCACGGGCGGCACTTTAAACCTTGGTTTCAAATGAATTTTTTCTGTCAAGAATTTTTTTTTGCAAAGAGTACAAGACTTTAAAACTCCTAATTGTGTTTAAGTCTAGAATTTGTATTAGAAGTTTATATCTTGTATTTTATTGTATTTGGATCGTTCATGCGTATTTTTGTTGTTTAGTGATTGCAATAAAAATCAATTTTCTTTACTTTTGGAGGTTTGTATGTTTTGTTACGAAATTGCCAAAGGGGGAGATTGTTACGGATATATATTGGCGAATTTCGTGAAGTTAGTTGGAGTCTTGAAAATTGAAGATAAAGACTTGAAGAACTATGGCATCAATCTTAAGAAGAATGAATCCATAATAATCATGTACGTTTAAATCAATATTTTTGGAGATTTGAATTCATTCTATTTGATTAGAAGCACTTAGAATATTTTCTATGGCTTAAAAATAAAAAATTGGACATTTTGTATGTTCAGGATCTGGATCAGACTAGGTTCAGTCCGGACACCGAACATAGGTTGGTTCATGCTAAATTCCAGTCTGGATCAGCTAGGCTTCAGTCCGGACCCCGAACACTAAATTTTTTATTTCTCATGAAACAGTCTGGATCAGACTCATTCCAGTCCGGACCCCGAATCATAGTTTTTGGAATTTTTACGACAATTCGGACCGTCATGATTCCAGTCCAGACTGTGTTGCAAGAAAAATTTTGTTACAAGCAGTTTTTGATTCTTATCTTATTTTTAATGGCTTATAATCTATAAATAAAACCTAGAGATATTACTTTAGGGTAATCCACATAATCGAAAAATATAGAAGAAATGGAAAACACGTTCTAATCTAGGTTTCTTCTTTTCAATCTCTTGATCGTCTTTTTGATCAAGAAAATTTATCGATTTGATTCTTGGGGTTTTTCAATTCTTTATTCTTTTTCAAGAATCAAATTAATAAATGCTTAGACAGTATTTTTCTTGTCTGTCTATGATTTTTTGAGCATTCAAAATCACCACCACCAAATAAACTTTCAACAAGTTCCGAAAGAAACATCGACGCATGGATTCGCGTGAAGATCGTGGATTCGGTGAAGGCCTTGTGGATTCAAGGTTATCAACTTCGTGGATTTGAAGTTAGGTGCATTCGTGGATTCGGTACATGCTATATTAAAGACCGTGGATTCGGTTGGAGTTCGTGGATTCGAAGTTGGACGCATTTGTGTGATCAAAAAGTGGAGAAGATCTACTTGGAGCTTATGGAAAAAGTTGAGTCGTGGTGTTTCGTTATATCACCTTGTACGTGTTTAATCTTAGTGAATTTTTCCGTGTGATCGGTCCTGTGTTTTTTACTCCTGGATTAGAGTTTTTCACGTAAAATCTTGCGTACTCTCGTTATTTTCCACATTTGGTTATTTTTACGCAAAGATTTTTAAGTTTTATTGTGTCACGCCCCGAGGTCGAAACAGCGACCCGGGCCGGCCAACAGATCCGCCGCCCATAAGAGAAGCCCCGTATAGACGAAGCGACTAACCTGCAAAAGATAATACTAACCACTATACAGATATCAGAGCGAATAGTAAACAGCAGAAAAAGATAAATACAACTCCAAATAGTACATGTCAGGTCCTCACAATACAAAAGTCTCTCCAAAATAAAACTCTCAAAAATAAAAGTACATGAAACCACCAAACGCTGACAGTATTAGAAAACATCCACAGGGGTACATCTACTCTCTCGCTGGAGATAGGAAGGGATCTAGCTCGCGACTCCCTTACCTCGGTCGGAAGGATCGGCAACTGGAGCAGCAGGAACTGGAGAAGGGGTCCCTGGACAAAGTCACCACAGCGGGTGTGAGAACTACAGCCAACAGTAGTTCTCAGTGGGTATCGCCACCAAGCCCGATGGTCTGCCCACTAAGTCTACTAAAGGCATAAAATAACCAATGCAGTACTATAAAGAAAGGCGGAAAGAATACCTCTACAGCTACTATGCCTCTATCTAGATGCTCAAGGGGTTGATACAGATGAAACAGGATGCATCTACTATCTCTCGATAAAACAGTCACCCAATCTACACTGACTGCCACATAGGGTCCAGTCAAACCTGCGCCTACCTACTGCCATGACATCCACGGAGGACAGGACTTACGTAGGCGTCCGTGACTGCCAAAAGGCCCAGTCAGAGGGACTGCGTCGACAAGTCACGATACAAAAGTAATAGGCTCTGCTCCGGAGTGGCAATAATAAAGTAACAGGCTCTGCTCCGGAGTGGCACTCGAGAGGCGCGACCCCACCGAGAAAAGTATCCGCGCATCTCTGTCAAGCTCAAAGTGGCTCATGCAGGCTATAATCCAAATCCACGATCAACAAGATCGACAGTAACCAACATCACCTCTCTCACTAACTGGCTGGAAATCCTTGACAGCCGGGACCCACCGTCGACTCAGACGGCTCCCAAGGCTAGTACTGATCTAAACACAGCTACCAGACACCACTCGGCCCCCAAGCACGAGTGTAACACGCATCCCACAACAACCCGACCACTCGGCCCACTACCCGGGCGAGGGACACTCTATGTCCAGGTGAAGGAATAATAGTGAAAGTCTCTACAGCATAAATAAACTAGCCCAAGTTGGAGTTTTTTACTGGTCTGGTTGACATGCATCATATGACAGGGTGCTAGGTCAAGTTCAATAATAACATTAATTCAACACAGATAGGAAGCATTAAACAACATGATCACAATACTAACACCAGACAACATCGACTCTCACTCTAGCATGCTCCCTAACACATCTCACAATCGTGCATGTTTACTAAAAGATAGAATTAATGAACCATCCACCGGTTTTGGAGACGAAGCAACCCACCAGAAAAGTGTGCCGATCCAAGGTCCAGATAGAACGTGGGTAATCCTCAGGTTCCCACGAATCCAACAAGTCCAAACGCACCCAAAAACTCCACTCGGTCGCTGCGACACAAACAAAACACCACGGTAAACACAAACTCCCAAAAACTCAGCTCTGCGCGCAAATAGTCCGGGAAAAGTCCAATTATCACCTTTGAGAAGACCTCCAAAAATTCCAATAAAAATACGAATGCGATCCTCGCGAAGCTTAGATGTCGATCGAGTCCTCCCGGGCTGAAATCCGATAACCGAACACCAAGATAAAACTCCGACAATGCTCCGCTGTCCAAGAAAATCACCAGCAAGAAAGGGGTTCAAAGATGCTCCGCAAACCCCAAGAAAAACCCCAAATCGAGAGGAACGGTAAATACAAAGATCGAAGGTCTACCTCTCGCGGAACCGCTGCCGCAAAAATCGGCCAAAAAGTCCCTCCCGTCAGTCCTAGGGAGCTCGCGGAAGAAGCATCGACGGAAAAATTTCGGTATCAAAGGCGCGTCGAAGCTCGCGATGTCGAGAAGAACACAGATGGCACGACTCCCAAAAATCTCCAGGATCCCAAATGTCGAAGAAGACTCGAGGTGGAACTCCCCTGTCGAAAATGTTCTGAGAAATCGCAGGGGAAAAACTCAAGAATGAAGCCCAAAGGGGCTATTTATAGCCCAAGCACACCAAAAGGGAGGCCTCGGATTCGGGCGCAAGAATCGGGCGCCCGAATCCGGCCCGGCCCAAGCAATGTGCGCGCCCGAAACTCCCACAACGCGCCACGTGTCCCGTCCATGCCTCGCGCGCCCTGCGAACAAGCGCCCACCAATCGCGGCGCGCCGCGTGGCAGCACGGTCCACGGCGGGGACCGTGGGCTGCCGTTCACGGCGGCCCACCTGGGTCGCTGCGCCCGCCAATGGTCGGGCGACACGTGGCCCGGCGGGGTCCACCATGCGCCGCGCCCGGCGCTAGACGCACGCTATCGCACGTGCGTTGACCCGCCAATCCGCACGCGCCACGTGGCACTTCGCTCCGTTGGCTGCTCCCGGTGCACGCCAAGTGGGCCGTGGACTGGCCCACCTGAGAAATCGGCCCGTTAGGCCCGTTTCGCCCGAAAATAGCCGATTTTCAACGTTTTCGCACGCTGAGTTCGTTTTTGGCATCCGTTTGACGCACAACGGGCTCGATACACCAATAATAGGTGTTTTCTCACCGCCGACAACCCAAACAGGTCGAACGAAAAAACCAGGACACCACATATTGTTTGCACCTATTCACCCCCCCCTCTAGGTGGTTTTTTTTCCTATTTTAGATTTTTGACTCCCATAACCCACACGAAGATCATGCTCTGGCGCATCAATTAGGGGATGAATTTGGACGAAAAAATGTCTACCATCCTATTTGAGGAAATTCGACTCAAAAGGTAGTAGTTGAGGATTTCTCGATGACTCTCCCCAAATCACGCCGATTATTCAAATCGGTGATTATACGCATGGTTCGGGAGTGCATAAATACTCGAACCATCGAAGGAAAGAGCGTTCTGCAATCTCATAAGCCAGTGACCACCCCTGCTTATTCATATCTTTCATACCTGTATTTACTGCTTTCCTAGATAACTTTACCACATTTCCTAGGAGTAGATTAACTTGTAATCGGCCACTTGTTACTCTTGTAACCCCACTCCAATCAATACAAATTCCTAATCGGCTCCTTAGCTTTGTCAAATCTCTGTCTCCATACCCCAGTTCGGCTATTCTAAGACCGAACTCTCTCTCTACCTCCATACCCCGATTCGGCTAATCTAAGTCGGACGGTCGTGAGAGTTTGATTGAGAAGAACCCGGCCGAGCGGATCCCTCCTCGGCCCGATCACTTGATCCATTGGCACGCGGCGCATCACATCGAGTGGGTCAACCAACCCGAGGCCGATGGACGACCGAACCCGGTCAATGGTCAGCGCGATATTTTCGACCCCAACAGATATATTCTGCACATCAAACAAGCCACCCGCAAAGTTTTGAGTTAAAATTTTATTTTTCTCTCAAAATACAAAATCAAATAAAATCAAACTTTGTAGATTTAATCTACAACATAAGTGCTATAAGATGTGTAAATATCATACAATTATATCCACCCTAGAAAAATACGCTATTAACACCCACAAGCATGGAATAAAAAATCTAAATGACAACTTTAGATCTACGTATGTAATCTTGTTAAAACTTTATCTAGGGAACGAAACCAACCTAATAATGCTCTAATACCAATATAGAACAAAGCGAAGGTATTTGTTTGTACCTTTTACAAAAGCAACTAGCACTAGAACTCGATAGGTTCCAGATCGTAGAGGTTGATTCGCGCGTCCTCGGATTGTCCACAAAGATCTTCTAACGCTTCAAACCCACGGTAGATTGAGTTACGAACAAGCTAGATCTATAATCCAAGAGGTTAATGGAAGATGTGGTTTATCTCTCTTTACAAGATGATGCACAAATTTCTTACAAATTTTTGAATATTTTTCTCTATTTTTTAAATTTTTTCTCTTATGAGAGAATCACTCGTATATTTATAAGAGATCCCAACACCGTAATAGGTAAGTAGAAAATTAGGTCGATTCAGTTTATAATTGCTACCCTAATATGGCTAGAATATATCTCTAATTACCTCTCTAATTTAAAAGCGAGAGGAAATCTAGTCCAATTAGACAACATAATAACCGTTGGATCAAGTCTGATCATGGACGCATCTGATTTAGTTTGACCAAATGCGAACAATTCATAATATGAATTTGAAATTCAAATAGTGACACATCGAAAAAGTTGGGGGGAAGTAGGACATTTGGACGCAATTGGAAAAAGGTAGCTAACGAGTTGCAAAATTCATTCTAAACGGTAGTGACTAAAAGCCTTTAAAAGAGAGACTTTTGTTAGGGATGGATCTAAAAGATCATCACAAGAAATCCTATATTTTACCTTTTCCTATTAGGAATAAGCATAACCTAAATCTAGGAGTAGTTGTAAGCTAACCGCCACCACTTTTGACCACCATCTCGCTGCCCGACAATGACCACTCATGACAACCACCTCATACCTCGCCGGATCCCCTCATCTTCACCAGCGAACGCATCACCACATCGTACGCCTTCGCCCGAGTAGATTTATTTCTTTTAAGGATCGCTATCATGCAACGGTCCTCAATACAAACACATTAAATGGCGAACCATAAACTAGTTCTACAGCTTCTCTGTGATTTCAATGTGGGTCCCTCATCCCATCCCCCCACTTTACTCTCTCTTTCTCTCGCGCGGGGCCCTCAAACCATCATTTCTCTCCTCACAGACCAATTTGGTGTTGGTCCCTCATCCCATCCCCTTCCTCTCTCTTTCTTGTGTGGGGCCCTCAAACCATCATTTCTCTTCTCACAGACCAAACCCCTCTCTCTCTTTCACTCTCTTTATCCCATCCATCATTTCTCTGCTCCCAAAGAGAGCTCTAGACTTCGCCTCTACTCTTTCTCTCCTCTCTCTCTCTCTTTCTCTCTCTCTCTCTCTCTCTCTCTCTCATAAACTGGACTTTACCTCTGCTCTGCTTTGCTCTCTCTCTCTCTCTCTTTCTCACAGACCAAACCCTACAACTCTGGACTTCGCCTCTCTCTCTTTCTCTTTCACAGACCAAATCGTATATTCACCTAGGGTTCGTTCTCTCTCCGTCGCGTGCCCTCTGATCTGGGCATTTAATGTCGTCGTGTAAACATCCGCTTCTCTTCCATCGCCTTCCAGAGTTGTTCGCCTCTCGAGTACGTACACCGCGATCTACTACAGATCTAGGCATCAAATGCCACCAAAGAACTACCGCGCAATCTTTGCGAGTCCGTTCGCCTCTCTACCATCACCTGCCTGGAAATAGCCCTTCTTGTACCATACGCTCGTATCTACTATGGATCTGGCATTTAATGCCACCGTAATACTGTACGCCTCCCTATTGTTGCCTTATCGGGAGCCTTTGCCTCTCTCGGCCGTATACGTAGTGCACCGGCTTCACAAAATAGCAAAGTGCGGTTGAATTACTCCGAGCAAGTCTAAAATGTGATTATGAATGAGTTCGGAGTTGTTCGATTCGAAGCGGGAGCCTTCGGATTGAAAAGTGAGTTGGCGGAGCGAGAATTTGGGGATCCAAATATGGAAATCTCATATTTTGGATAGGGTACCGGAACCAAGTGGAAAAACCCAACACATCAAGCTCTCGGGTTGGAAAGCCATCAAAAATATTCAAAGTCTCTGGGTACCGGTACCTAACCGTACCAAAGGTTGGGTACCGATACCCCATGTAAAACAGGGAATTCCAACTCTCGAGTTGGAGATTTCATAGGCTGCGTACACTACAACAAAACTATGCTATAGCGACACTTTTAAGTGTTGCTAAAAACTAAAAAAAAATGTTGCTAGAAAAAATACCGACACTTGTCATTAGTGTCGCTATATGTGTCGTCGCTTGGGTGTATAGCGACACATTACTATAATGTGTCCCAAAAATATGTCTCTATAACCCAATTTTGGATATAGATGGACTATAAATGGGACACTTGCAAAAAAGTGTCACAAACATGTGTCCCTATAACCTAATTTTGTTGTAGTGGTACCGAAACCCGAAGCTCAGTATCAGAACTAAAGGTCGTGTACCAATACTCAAAACCCGAGTACCGGTACCCAGCGCCTAGAATTCTGGGACAGTGTAGGAAAAACATTTGTAAGTGGGGGGTAGTTTTGTAACTTCACCCCCACCTGCAAATCCAACTACCCCTGATGTAACTTCACCCTTCTCACTCTCTCTCCTCATTCTCTCTCTCTCTCCTACACTCTCTTTCTCCATCTCCCTACGTGAGGAAATAGAGAAAGAAAAGAAGAGAGAAAATGAGAAGACGAAGAGGAAGAAGAAGAAGGAGGCTTAGGGCTTGGGTTTTGATCTCCAAGGAGCTTGGGGATCATGAAGGAGACCTCAAGGGAGCTTTCTAAGAGAAGCTCCAACCCTTTTCTCCCTCTCTCTTGGCCAAGAACTCAAGAGAAAGATAAGTGTAAGAATCTAGGGTTTTCTCTTTAAGGGTTTTTATGAGTTTTAAGGATATAGTATTGATCCTTTATGGTTCTAATTCTCTTTTTAGGGATCTTCTTGGAGGGTTAAGCGATCAAACCCACCATTTCTTGCAAGAACACTAAGAGGTGGGGGATTCTTCTGAAAATGGATGACCTCTTCCCTTTTTTCTTTGCCTTTTGATTTAGAAGCATGTTAGTAAGCATGTTAGAGTAGTGAGTATTGAAATGTGGGTTAATTAGGGTTTAGCCCTAAAAGAAAATCATGCTAAACCTAATATAGGTTATGTTGGCATGTGTAAATAGCAAAGGATTTATGTGTAGTGTAATCATGTTAGGGTACAACCCTAGAAATTATGTAAATGAACCAAGAAGAAAATGCATGATGGATTCATGACCTAGGAGAAAACTTGGTCAAATATGTATGGATGTAAAACTAGGAGAAAACCTATGTTAAAAGTGCAAATGAGTGGCATGAAACCTGTTGGGTTATGTATAATTAATGATCTAAATAGGGGAAAAAACACCTAGAGGGGGGTGAATAGGTGTAAACAATAAACACTCAAAAATCGTTGCGCTATAAAACCCAATGCGGAAAAGAAAATATGACACGCAAGATTTTTACGTGGAAAACTCCAAAACCGGAGTAAAAAACCACGGGACCGATAACACGGCGAAATCCACTAGAATTATAACACGTACAAAGGTGATATACCGTACTCACAGACGACTCGACCTTTTTCCATACGCTCCTAGTAGATCTTCTCCGCTCGCTCCGCAACGCTTCTCGAATCCACGATCTGCGTCCAACGCCGAATCCACGGCGTCCAACGTCGAGTCCACGACGTCCGACCGAATCCACGGTCTTCACCCAGTAGCACGTCTCGAATCCACGAACGTACCTCGCTCCGAATCCACGAGAGTGGTTGCACCTTGAATCCACAAGGCCACGCGAGTCCACGCGCCGATTTTGGGAAAATCGTTGTTTTTGGGTGGTGATGATCCGCCGAATACTTAGATTAGAAATAGATCGGAAATACCATCTAAGTATTCATTGATTTGATTCTACTCAAAATCTGAGTATGAAAACCTAGAATCAAATCAATCAATATAGATGAAGAAACATAGAATTTTATCTATTGATTCCCTTTCTTCTCTATGTGTGGATTTTTTAATTTCGGCCGTCTTTTTATTATATGCGGATGCCGTAGAAATTGAATCATAGAGGCTATTTATAGGTTAGAAACCCTTGGAAGAAGATAAGCATCAAAAACTAACCATTTCTGGAATTTTACAGGACGACAGTCCGGACTGGAATGGGCGGTCCGGACTGTCTCAGCGAAACAGACTTTTTCCAGAAAAGACGACGTTAGGGGTCCGGACTGGATTTCACGTTCCGGACTGTTCATGCAATTCCATCAAATACCACGTTCGGGGTCCGGACTGGATTTCATGGTCCGGACTGGAATTGCAATTCCATCAAATACCACGTTCGGGGTCCGGACTGGATTTCACGGTCCGGACTGGAATTGCGCATGAACCATCCTATGTTCGGGGTCCGGACTGTAATGCCCGGTCCGGACTCTGAACATGTAAAATGCCTAGTTTTTTATTTTTATGCAATCAAAAATTCATCCAAGTGTTTCTACACTATAAGAAGTATTCGGATCACCATAAATCTTTAGTTAAACGTACCTGATCCTTTTGAATTCTTCTTTCTTGAGATTGAGGTATATGATCCAAGCTTCTTCATCTTCAATCTTCAAGACTTAACCAATTTCACGAAATACGCCAACTCAAATTCCGTAACAATCTCCCCCTTTGGCGGTTTCGTGACAAAACACAAATCCACTCAAGAAAATTCAAAAAGATATTTTTGTTGATATCACCATACAACAAAAATTTACATTGGAGATCCAAATAAAGATAAATACATGAGTTAAACTCCTAAAACAGACTCTAGACTTAGACATCTGTAATCTCTGCAAAAGAAATCATTTTTGACACAAAAGATCGTTAGTTACCTCAAGAATTTTCAACATTCAAAACCAAACACAGAGATAGAGTTTTTACTTATTATGACATTTGCAATTCAGATATGCATGAAAAACACAATCAAAACTCGACATATCTTCTAAGCAATAGAAATCCAAATGTCATAGAAAGGTTAGTCAACAAGCAACTTGTTAGTTAAATTACATGCCCAAATAGTTAGTCGAATAGTTAGTTGAGGCATGCATCAAAACACATATAAAACCAAAGTTGAAAGTTATACTTACCTTAGTTTCAGCATTGTTCTCACACAAGTATAGTCATGGTCAATCACAGAGCATTGTGCATTGTTCAAAGTTCTCCTATACTCTCTCCCCCTTTTTGTCACAAAACTTAGCCAAAATTACAAAATTTAAGGAGAGTTAAAGAGTTCAAATGATACTAAAAACCTGAGAACTAAAACTAAACGTAAAAAAAATATGAGAAACCTGCACAACAAAAATGATTAGTAAGAATCAATCATCGGACTCAGAGTCCTCAGAGCTCGTACAACCCATCTTCGAGAATATTTTCTTCATTAACTTTTTCATTGACGTGACCTTCTTCGTCAAAGTGATTTGAGCTGCTGTAATGATTTCAAGCTCATCGGAAATTCTCTTCTGTTCCTTCGTAATCTGTTCTTGCTCAAAGGATAAACGTTGTTGTTCTTTATAGATGGCTGAGACTGATGCTTCATCCGCTGGTGCGGGTGCTGGTTGTGATGGTGATGCGGAAGTGCTGACACTGGGTTTCGTTCCGCATGGAGGAATTGGAGTGACATGAGGCAACTTATGAAGGGACTTAACAATGGTGGACTCATCGATCATGCCCAAACAGTGATGATAAGTTGTTGAACTAATATCAACCTGAAATTTCTTTAAAATCCTCATTATAATCAATGGAAATGGGATTCTTTCCGTGGGATGAGGATGCTCAACATATCTTGTCATTCTATTCCAAATAATGTATGGAATGTTGATATTTAATCCCATTGCCTCTGACGGATGTCCTAAGAGATACAAAAACAGCATTCGATCCCATCTCAAGACTTTCCTCTGCATATTTGGAAGGATATTGTAACAGGTGATGAAGTTTAGGAACCGGTACTCAAGACGAAGTTCTTTGGATTTGACAGATTTCTCCGTTGATTGAGTTCCCTCCAAACATATTCCCTTTATAACCATTTGCCACATCGTGTTTGTCAAACACTTTCCTTTCAAGTAGTTAATTCCTGTCTTGCTGGCTTGCATTCCCAAAACCTCGCCAATCAATTGTGGAGTAATTTTAAACCTTGTGCCTTGGATATTCGTGTAAAACTCCATCGGACCGTTTTCATTTTCTCGAAGGTGCCGTGCAGTTGTATAGAAAGTCCTTACGCGATGCAGACAATATCCAAGAATTTCTGGGAATCGGCATACTTGAAGAAGGTTTGCTTGTTTAATCAAAGTACCAAACTCAGGGGAGTGGTCTCGTAGAGCCTCAATATTAACATGCCTCTCGCCAATGCATTCACAATTCTCAAACGCCCTTAGGCGATCCGCATTAACGAACACTTGTTCCTCACGGGGTGGAGAATCCGGAGCTATTGGTTCATTAATTTCAAACCCTCGTGCTCGTCCAAACCGTCGAGCCAGTCTTTTTCTTTTCATCGAGATAGATGATGTCATTGGTGCTTTACCTTTATCCATAGAAGTCTTTCCTTTTAGTGAATCAGGGGTCTTTCGCATCGAGTTGATAGGCATTGTTTCATCGTCCATCAATTCGTCCCAATTCACCTCTTCATTTTCAGATTCAGTCTCAGAGTCTTCAACAAGAAGACATTCTCCCTTTTTTAAAGGTTTCTTTGCTCTCTTCAATTTATTAGTTGCTCTCATGTGCACCATTGCGACTAGCAGAAAGATGATCCATGAAAACTCCATTGCTCTTTGTGCTTTAATAAAGAAGTGTCCTGTGAAGACCAACTCAAGAACACGATAAATTGTTAATTTTCAAAAATTTGAAAAATTGTACCCAAACAATCATAATCGTGTAGAGAGACTAGGGATCAAATTAGTTTTGCAAAAAGACTTTTAAAAATAGATCAATTCCATGATTTTCAAAAATTCTGAAAATATGCCCTAAAACCGAAATCTTTGAAATCAAAGCCCAAAAATTCGTTTTTCAAGAGAAAATCTAGCATATAATCAAAACTAATGTTCCCAGAGTTCTTATTTCAAAAGAAGTTTGATCAAAAACCATCCACAAACGAAAAAGATATGAGATTTTCATCACGTTTTGAGAGAAAATATGAAAAACTGTGAAAAACCGAGATTTTGATCAAGATAACTTACTTTGAAGTGAGGAGAATGAGTTTAGAGGGCTCCAAGATCTTTGCTTTCAAGAGAGAGAAACTTAGGAGATTTAGAAACGAAAACTTGTGATGAAATAAAATCAAAAACCACTTCGTTTCATATAAACCCTAGCCGCGGTACGGACTGCCCGAAGAATGCAGTCCGGATCGACTACCCGCAGGATTTTCCTGCGTTCGGGGTCCGGATCGGCTTGTCCAGTCCGGACCGGCTCCAAACTTTTTCTTCAAAAAAATTCAGAAAAATTCCAGAGAATCTAGAAAAAGTATGTAAGCACTTTTGTGTATCAACTTTAAATGAAAATCATCGTTTCATACAATAAGAAATAGATTATGCAAAATCTATCAAGAATATCCAACAAATGAAACGAAAATTTATAAAAATTAAATCCCTTAAAGTTGAACAACTTCAATCACATCTAACATGATCTTATGAGTAATGCCCGTATCAAACCATCAATTTGGTAAAGAAAATGAAATACCAAGATCAATAGATGTTTGAAATCCCAGATAAGTTAGATAATATATCTAGTCAATTTATTGTAAGGAGTGGCTCTTTGAGCATCTTTCAATAAAATCCCCACCTTATACCAACCTTGAAATTTGACAGAGTCATGTATTTCAATATGCATTTTATTTAATCAAACTTGAAAAACCTTGCTTGGTATACATGTGGTAGCTGCACACAGTACTCGGACGACCGAGGTGGTAACTCTTTCCTCCATGTGGTGGTAGTTTTCACACTCCTCATTGGATGTAACTCTTTCCACATCTTTTGAGCATATTACATTTTTCTTTGACTCCCCCTCAATTGGCTATCAATTATTTAAAATATAAAGTATTCAACCAAAAATTGATCTTGCATTCATACTCGACTAAATAGTCAAATAAGATAATAACTATACCAAGAGATCATTGAGAGAGAAATTAACTTTGATCAAAACAAAGATGATTTAATTGACATAAATGATCATTGCATCAAATGAATTATTATGATATCAAAAGCATAATAAATTTCTAAACATATAAAAGGATGCAGTTAAAGTCAATAAAACTAATGCTCAATTAATGTTCTATGTACAAGCATAGGTAAAGAACAAAAACACAAAAACAAAACCTAATCTAAGGATTGGTTTCAAAAAGAAATTATTTCAAGGAAAGCATTCCAATTGCCTTTCGCAAATGAATAAAACGTTTTTGATCCAAAGGTTTTGTTAAAATGTCAGCTAATTGATCTTTAGTTGAAATATATGAAAGTTGAAGAATATTTGATTCAACTAGCTCTCTAAGAAAATGATATCTAAGTTCAATGTGTTTTGTTCTAGAGTGGAACACAGGGTTTTTGGAAATGTTTATAGCACTGGTGTTGTCACAGAGAATCGTTACCGAAGTTGCTGAAATTCGGAAGTCGCTCAACACACTCTTCATCCAAATGAGTTGGGTTGAACAACTACCCGCTGAGATATATTCCGCTTCGGCAGTTGAGAGTGCAATGCAGTTTTGCTTTTTACTATGCCACGCAACAAGACAATGGCCAAGATAAAAACATGCACCACTCGTACTCTTCCGATCATCCACTGATCCTGCCCAATCGGCATCTGAGTATCCTACAATATCTAGACTTGTTCCCATAGGATACCAAATTCCGAAATTTATTGTCCCTTTGATGTACCGGATGATCCGTTTCACCACTTTCAGGTGAACCTCCTTTGGTGCTGATTGATATCTCGCGCAGATCCCAACACTAAAGGATATGTCCGGGCGACTAGCAGTAAGATAAAGTAGACTTCCAATCATGCCGCGATAAAGTTTCTCGTCTACATTCTCACTGAGAGATTCACTTCCTAATCCCTTATTGCTAGTTCCCATTGGAGTCGGAAAATCTTTAGAATTTTCTAAACCAAACTTTTTGACCAACTCCATTGCATACTTGGATTGACACAGATGGATGCCATCGTCACTTTGTTTCACTTGCAATCCAAGAAAATATGTCAATTCGCCCATCATGGACATCTCAAATTCGCTTTTCATGGTTTCAGCGAATTTAGAAGCATCATTATCTCTTGTTGCACCAAATACGATGTCATCGACATAGATTTGTGCTACAATGAAGTTTGTTGGGTTATGTATAACTGGATCTAAATAGGGGAAAAAACACCTAGAGGGGGGTGAATAGGTGTAAACAATAAACACTCAAAAATCTTTGCGATATAAAACCCAATGCGGAAAGATAAATAACACGCAGAGATTTTTACGTGGAAAACTCCAAACCGGAGTAAAAAACCACGGGACCGATAACACGGTGAAATCCACTAGAATTAAACACGTACAAGGTGATATACCGTACTCACAGACGACTCAACCTTTTCCATACGCTCCTAGTTGATCTTCTCCGCTCGCTCCATGACGCTTCTCGAATCCACGATTTGCGTCCAACGCCGAATCCACGGCATCCAACGTCGAGTCCACGACGTCCGACCGAATCCACGGTCTTCACCCAGTAGCACGCTTCGAATCCACGAACGTACCTCGCTCCGAATCCACAAGAGCGGTAGCACCTTGAATCCACAAGGCCACGCGAGTCCACGCGCCGATTTTGGGATAAATCGTTGTTTTTTGGGTGGTGATGATCTGCCGAATACTTAGATTAGAGATAGATCGGAAATACCATCTAAGTATTCATTGATTTGATTCTACTCAAAATGTGAGTATGAAAACCTAGAATCAAATCAATCAATATAGATGAAGAAACATAAGATAGAATCTATGATTTCCTTTCTTCTCTATATGTGGATCTTAGGCCGTATATAAGATGACGGCTTTTAGGTTTAGCGGCTTCTTTTTGGATTAGCCCTAGAAAAAGAATCATAGGGTCTATTTATAGGTTAGAAACCCTTGGAAGAAGATAAGGATCAAAAACTATCTTTTCCTGGAATTTTACATGACGACGATCCGGATCGGAGTTCGGCGATCCGGATTGCAGTAGCGAGAAAAACAGTTTCCAGAAAAATGAAGGTTCGGGATCCGGATCGAAGTGCCTGATCCGGATCGTTCATACAGTTTCACCAAACATCAACGTTCGGGATCCGGATTGGAAAGCCTGATCCGGATCATTCATAAAACATGGTAAAACCAGTGTTCGGGATCCGATCAAAAGAATCTACGATCCGGATTGAACTGGTGTATGAACGAACAACCTTCGGGATCCGGATTGCAAAGTCTGATCCGGATCCTGAACATGTCCCATGTCCAGTTTTTGATATTTATGCAATTACAAATCCATCCAAGTGTTTCTACACTATAAGAAGTATTCGGATCACCAAAGATATTAAGTTAAACATACCTGATCCTTTTGAATTCTTCTTTCTTGAGATTGAGTTATATGATCCAACCTTCTTTACCTTCAATCTTCAAGACTTAACCGAATTCACGAAATACGCCAACTTAAATTCCGTAACAATCTCCCCCTTTGGCGGTTTCGTGACAAAACATAGATCCACTCAAGAAAATTCAAAAAGATATTTTTGTTGCTATCACCATACAACAAAAATTTACAATGGAGATCCAAAATAAAATACATGAGTTAAACTCCTAAAACAGACTCTAGACTTAGACATCTGTACTCTCTACAAAAGAATTCATTCTTGACAAAAGAAATCGTTAGATACCTCAAGAATTTTATATCATTCAAAAACCACATACAGAGATGAAGTTTATACTCATTTATACTTACCATGACATTTATACATTCAGATATGTAAATTGATCATAGTTAAAACACCAACATATCTTCTATACAATCAAAATCCAAATGTCATGTTAGTGAACATCAACTTGTTAGTTATATTACATGCCCAAATAGTTAGTCGAATAGTTAGTCGAGGCATGCATTCAAACACAAATGAAAACCAAAAGTTGAAGTTCTACTTACCTTTGAAGTTGAGGTTATACTTACCTCCATAGTTTCAAGTTTCTCACAAACATTGTATCATTGTTTTATACTTCTCTCTCCCCCTTTTTGTCACAAAAGTTAGCCAAAAATTACCAAAATGGAGAGAATAGTTAACAGTTCAAGTACCAAAAGTTTGAGAACTAAAAACTAAAAACTAAAACTTAAAAACCTGCACAAGAAAATTATTAGAAATCAACACAAGTCAATCATCTGAGGCAGAGTCTTCAGAGCTCGTGCAGCCCAGTTTTTTCAAAATTCCTTTAAGCATTCCCGAAATCGTAGAACACTCTTGTTTCATCTGATGTATGTCCTTGGACATCTTTCTGAGTTCTAGAGCCATTTTATCTTGTTCTTGGTTGATGGAAGATTCTAAGTTTGCCTTTTGGTCAATTCTTCTGGAAGTTGAAGAACGTTGTGTGACGACTGACGGAGCAGTCTGACCTTCATTCCGAGGACATCTTCTTGGCAGAGAATGTGAATTGTCAAGAGGTTCATTGCTTGGCACATTCTTTTTCCTTGCTTGCTGCTTAAGTATTGAGGAAGACTTCAGTAGCTTCTTGTTCTTTAGGTAAACCTTATTTTCTTCATCAATACCTTGTTGTACTTCAGTAAGAAATGTGTCCCAATCTTCTTCGTCTTCAGATTCATTTTCAGTTTGAGGGATATTCTTTGTTTCATCTTGACATGTTTCATTTATTTCAATACCTCGAGCTCGTCCAAGCCGTCGAGCAAGTCTTTTTCTTTTTGTCTTCCCAGAAGTTTCTTACATTGGAGCTTTGCCCTTTTCAGCAGCAGTAGGCGGAGCCTTTGATGCTTCCGCAGGCGCTTTTCCTTTCGAAGCAGTGGGAACAGTTGTTGCTTCAACTTGAAGCTCATCCCAATCAATTGATTCCGTTTCAGATTCTGTATCGTAATCATCTTTAGTTTTCTTCGCTTTCTTAGCCCTCTTGGGCTTGACAGTGTCTCTCGTATGTACCATAGCAGCCAGAAGAAAAATGATCCAGGTGATCACCATTGCTAATGGTTTCTTGTGAAAAGAAATCCTGTGAGCAACAACTCAAGAACACGAACAAATTGTTAATTTTCAAAAATTAGAAAAATTGTATCCAAACAATCATTATCGTGTAGAGAGACTAAGAATCAAATTAGTTTTGCAAAAAGAATTTTAAAAATAGATCAATCGCATGATTTTCGAAAATTCCCATTATATGCCCTAAAACCGAAATTTTTGAAATCGAAGGCCAAAAATTCGTTTATCTTGAGAATACCTAGCATATAATCAAAACTAATCTACCCAGAGTTCTTATTTCAAAAGAAATTTGATCAAAAACCATCCACAAACGAAATAGATACAAGAATTTCATCACGTTTTGAGGAAGAATAGGAAAAACTGTGAAATACCGAGATTTTGATCAATAAAACTTACTTGGAATCGAAGAACTTGAGTTTGAAAGCTTCCAAGATGGAAGAATTCTAGAGAGAGAAGCTCTGGAGACTTTTGAACAAAAGATTGGAGTAAAAAGAACCAAAACCCTTTTGTTCTATATAAAACCCTAGCCGCGATCCGGATCAGTTCGTGATTACGATCCGGATCGGCTACCCGCAGAGAAAATCTGCGTTCGGGATCCGGATCGGCAAGTCCAATCCGGATCGTCTGCCTGCAGAAGAATATCTGCGTTCGGGATCCGGATCGGCAGGTCCAATCCGGATCGGCTCCAACTTTTTCTTTAGAAAATTTCAGAGAAATTCTAGAAAAACTAGAAAAAGATTGTAAGCACTTTTGTGTATCAACTTTAAATGAAAATCATCGTTTCATACAACAAGAAATAGATTATGCCAAATCTATCAATAACATCCAACAAATAAAACGAAACTTTATAAAAATTAAATCCCTTAAAGTTGAACAACTTCAATTACATCTAACTTGATCTTATGAGTAATGCCTTTATCAAATCATCAATTCGGTAAAGAAAATGAAATACAAAGATCAATAGATGTCTGAAATCCCAGATAAGTTAGATAATATATCTAGTCAATTTATTGAAGAGAGTGGCTCTTTGAGCATCTTTCATTAAAATTCCCACCTTATACCAACCTTGAAATTTTGACAGAGTCAAGTATTTCAACATGCATTTTATTTAATCAAACTTGAAAAACCTTGCTTGGTATACATGTAGTAGCTGCACACAGTACTCGGACGACCGAGGTGGTAGCTCTTTCCTCCATGTGGTGGTAGTTTTCACACTCCTCATTGGGATGTAACTCTTTCCACATCTTTTGAGCATAATACTTTTTCTTTGACTCCGCCTCAATTGGCTATCAATTATTTAAGATATAAAGTATTCAGCCAAATATTGATCTCGATTTCATACTCGACTAAACAGTCAAATAAGATAAAAACTATACCAAGAGATCATTGAGAGAGAAATTGACTTTGATCAAAACAAAGATGAGTTAATTGACATAAATGATCATTGCATCAAATGAAATATTATGATATCTAAAGCATAATAGATTTCTAAATATATAAAAGGATGTAGTTAAAGTCAATAAAACTAATGCTCAATTAATGTTCTATGTCTAAGCATAGATAATGAACAAAAACACAAAAACAAAACCTAACCTAAACAAAAGTTTCAAAAAGAGGTTATTTCAAGGAAAGCATTCCAATTGCTTTACGCAAATGAATAAAACGTTTTTGATCCAAAGGTTTTGTTAATAAGTCAGCTAATTGATCTTCAGTTGAAATGTAGGAAATTTGAAGAATATTTGATTCAACTAGCTCTCTAAGAAAATGATATCTAAGTTCAATGTGTTTTGTTCTAGAGTGCAACACAGGGTTTTTTGAAATGTTTATAGCACTAGTGTTGTCACATAAAACAGTTACCGAAGTTGCTGAAATCCGGAAGTCGCTCAACACGCTTTTCATCCAAATGAGTTGAGTTGAACAACTACCCGCTGAGATGTATTCCGCTTCGGCAGTCGAGAGTGCAATGCAGTTTTGCTTTTTACTATGCCATGCAACAAGACAATGGCCAAGATAAAAACATGCACCACTAGTACTTTTCCGATCATCCACGGATCCTGCCCAATCGGCATCTGAGTATCCAATAATATCTAGACTTGTTCCCATAGGATACCAAATTCCGAAATTAATGGTTCCTTTGATGTACCGGATGATCCGTTTCACCGCTTTCAGGTGAACCTCCTTTGGTGCTGATTGATATCTCGCGCAAATCCCAACACTAAAGGATATATCCGGGCGACTAGCTGTGAGGTAAAGTAGACTTCCAATCATGCTGCGATAAAGTTTCTCGTCTACATTCTCACTAAGAGATTCACTTCCTAATCCCTTATTGCTAGTTCCCATAGGAGTAGGAAAATCTTTAGAATCTTCTAATCCGAATTTCTTTACCAACTCCTTTGCATACTTGGATTGACACAAATGGATGCCTTCACCATTTTGTTTCACTTGCAATCCAAGAAAGTATGTTAGTTCCCCCATCATAGACATCTCAAATTCGCTTTCCATGGTTTCTGTGAATTTAGAAGCATCATTATCCTTTGTTGCTCCAAACACAATGTCATCGACATAGATTTGTGCAACAATGAAGTTATTTTGATAATGCTTCACAAAGAGAGTCATGTCTGCTCCCCCTCGAGTATAGCCCTTCTCCAAAAGGTGCTTTGTCAACCTTTCGTACCACGCTCGTGGTGCTTGTTTTAAACCGTAAAGAGCCTTTTTCAAACGAAAAACATGGTTAGGTAGTTTATAGTCTACAAAACCTTTCGGTTGAGCCACATAAACTTCCTCATTTAAAAATCCATTTAAAAACGCGCTCTTAACGTCCATTTGAAAGAGTTTTATTTTAAAGTGACAAGCAATAGCGAATAAGATACGAATGGACTCGAGTCTAGCTACAGGGGCGAACGTTTCATCAAAGTCTATACCTTCTATTGGAGAGTAGCCTTGAGCAACTAAACGTGCTTTGTTCCTGATGATGGTACCATCCTCATTTTTCTTGTTCTTGAAAATCCATTTAGTACCGATCGTATTGTGTTGCTTCGGAGGCGTCGTTAATTCCCAGACTTTGTTGCGTTCAAACTGATGGAGCTCTTCCTGCATTGCTTCAATCCAGTAGTCATCCTGAAGAGCTTCATCGACATTCTTTGGTTCGATCATGGAAACGTAACATGCGAATCCACAAACCAACTGTCTCCGAGTTTTGACTCCTTCTTGTGGGTCTCCAATGATGTTTGATTCAGGATGATCCTTGGAGATGCGTAACGTTTGTTGTAATGGAGTACTCGGAGGTACATGAGATGATTCCTGCACATCAGATAAACTTGAAGAACCATTAGATGCATCATTAATATTGGAAGTATTATCATGAGAAGATGCACTTACAGGAGTATCATCATCAAGAGAGATATCAGGGGTAGATTTATCAGATGCAAAGTGGAAAGCTTCATCTACTTTAACATTTATAGATTCTACGATCGTCTTAGATTCCAAGTTAAATACCCGATATGCTCTACTATTTGTAGAATACCCCAAGAAAATCCCTTCGTCACTTCGAGAGTCAAACTTTTCTAGATTTTCGCAGTCACGCAAAATGTAACACCGACTCCCGAAGATACGAAAATATTTGATGTTGGGTTTTCTACAACACCATAGTTCATATGGTGTATTTAACGTTCCCGGGCGCAAATAAACTCGATTAATAACATAGATTGCAGTGTTCACAGCTTCAGCCCAAAAATGTAGCGGTAAATTCCGGCTATGAAGCATAACACGTGCCATCTTTTGAACAACCCTGTTTTTGCGCTCGACAACACCATTCTGTTGAGGTGTATAGGGTGCTGAGAATTCATGCTTAATGCCGTTGGAAGTGCAAAAATCAATGAATTTAGAATTTATGAATTCTCCACCTCTATCACTTCTAACACGAATGATCTTTACATTCTTTTCAATCATAATACGAAGGCAAATCTCGTGAAAAGAATCAAAAGTATCAGCTTTCTCTTTTAAAAATGCTACCCATGAGTATCGAGAGAAATCATCAACCAATAAGAAAATATACCATTTACCTCCCAAGGATGGTTGACGTGCCGGCCCCATAAGATCCATATGCAATAATTCCAAGGGCCGTTTGGTACCGACGTGATTCAAGGATGAAAGAAGAATTCACCTTTACGTACCCAAACCTTTCGAGTTTTGGTGTACGTCGGAAATGAATGTGAAGTTGATACCTTTGGTGAAAGCGTCTTGTTTGATCCGTCGCTTTTCCTTGACGTCGTCGTCTTGTTTGATGAACTACCGAGGCTCTTTTCCTTCAAAGAATTTGCATTTGATTTCCGAGGAATCACCCTTTTGGTAGTCGTTGCAAGAAGTGCTTGAGTTGAGCGTTTGGCTCCCATCTTGCAATTTCTCCTTATGTGCCCTGTAAAATTACAACGAAAACATACCTTAGTGCTTGACGATTTCGAGGAGGGTGAAGTAGGATTGTTGTCGTTGCTTGTCGTGAATTCCGGTGTCGGAGGAGAAGATACCGACTGAGGCACAAAAACTGTCCCAACCGAACTAAAATTGTCTTCAGTTCGATTGTATCCGAGGCTGAACTTGTTTGATTGACCAAGACCAAGAAGCTTATCCAACTTACTCCTTCCTGATGAAAATCGCTGTAAGTCATCCTTGAGTTGGAGAATGGTCTCTGTCATTTCCAATTTTTCCTGTCGAGCCTCGCCGTTGAGCTTCAAGAAGTAATTTGCTTTGTTCACCATATCTATATAATTCTTCTCGAGTTGCTCATTGGACTCTTGAAGGGAAACATTTGCTTTTATCAGATTATCCCTTTCCACTTCAAGATCGGTCGAGAGAGAAGTTACCCTTTTTACTTCTTCTTCGAGATCCTGCAATCTCCCTCTCAACCCCTTGTTTTGCTTAGCCAGTTTCTTTGAATCCCTCAAAAGTCTGTGGTAGGCTAGAGCAAAATCTTCACCTTTCGAATCATCCGATTCATTGTCCGTTGCATTCTTTTCAACAGTGGAGTTGGACAATGACTCGGATGTACTTGCCATTAAGCACATGAAGGGTGAAGATGTGGACGCGTGGAACGCCGTTGCGTTATCTTCTTCATCACTTGACGATGACTCATTTGACGATGAGGTGTCATCCCAAGTGACGGCTTGCATCGCCTTCTTCTTGGACGGATTCTTATTTGGACATTCCGTTGAGATATGGCCGTATCCTCGGCACTTGAAGCATTGGACTTGTCCTTCTGTGCTTTTCTTATCCTTAGAAAAACCCTCTTGCTTTCTTGTAGTGATCCGGCCTTTCGGGGTATTTTTGACTTACATGTAGTCATTTAAGCCTCTAAGTGAAATAAAATTATTCAATTCTTAAAAGTTGGCCGGTGTGTGGTGCTAGTATTTTTCTGCGATAGAGCGCGGAAAAAGAAGGCCGACGGTACGATCGGATCTGAAATCCGATACCGGGATCTCCCGGAACGGAATTCCTAGTGATACGGTGATTAGTCATGCATCGGAATCCGTGCAAAATATCTTGCACCCGTTAGAGATAAGGTGGGTTATCTCGTAGGGGATAATTAATTAGTTAATTAATTATCCAAGAAGGAAAATAGAATTCTCTTACGTACTAATTAAAAAGGAAATTAATTAAAGATTTAATACGAGCTATATAAGGGATCCCGATTATCGGAAAGAAAAGAAAAGAAAGAAATAAAAACCCTAATCGGTGAGAAGAGAAAAAAAAAAGAAAAGAAAAGACGGAACCCTAGCCGGAAGAAAGGGAAAGGAGAAAGAGAAGGAGCCCGATCTTCCCGGACATCGAACCGAAGGCAAGAACGCGACCGGACAACCTTCCCGTCGATCTTCGGTTAGTAAAATAATTGTTATAATTTATTTCGATTTTTCCGTCGTCCCTTTTGTTGAGTTCTTGGGTTTCTCCGTCGTATCCGTCGCCGTCACCGTCATCGTCGCCATGCTAGGGCACGGAACGGACGGCGGAGGCACGCGGTGCCGCTAGGGCATCGCGCGGAGGAGAGTCACGGACGGCACCCATGCGGACCCGCAACCGCGCGGGCACCGCATGGGCGCCGCGCGGCTACCGCACGGACGGCACCCATGCGGACCCGCAACCGCGTGGGCACCGCATGGGCGCCGCGCGGCCGCCGCGCGGACCCGCAACCGCGCGGGCGCCGCGCGGCTGCCGCGCGGGCGGCACCCGCGCGGACCCGCAACCGTGCGGGCACCGCGCGGGCGCCGCGCGGCTGCCGCGCGGGCGGCACCCGCGCGGACCCGCAACCGCGCGGGCGGCACCCGCGCGGACCCGCAAACGTGCGGGCACCGCGCGGGCGCCGCGCGGCTGCCACACGGGCGGCACCCGCGCGGACCCGCAACCGCGCGGGCGGCACCCGCGCGGACCCACAATGGTGCGGGCACCGCGCGGGCGCCGCGCGGTTGCTGCGCGGGCGGCACCCGCGCGGACCCGCAACCGGGCGGGCACCGGGCGGGCGCTGCGCGGCTGCCGTGCGGGCGGCACCCGCGCGGACCCGCAACCGCGCGGGCACCGCGCGGGCGCCGCGCGGCTGCCGCGCGGGCGACACCCGCGCGGACCCGCAACCGCGCTGGCGCCGTGCGGGGCCGCACCCGCGCGGGCACCGCGCGGGCGCCGTGCGGGGCCGCACCCGCGTGGGCACCGCGCGACCGCCGCACGGGCAACACCCGCGCGAGGCACCGCGCCGCGTGGGCGTCGCCGCGGAGACACGCCGCGCGGTTCCGAACCGCACGGGGCTCCGGCGGACGACGACGGCGGCGTGGGATTTCCGTTTTCGTCAACCCGGATGGTGTTGGACTTTTCCGTCGAAAAGAGTAAATTGGGTCTTTTGTTTTCGGATGTTAGTTCACGTTTTTTACTATAGTTATCCTTGCGGACTTTCTTTAGGTCCAAGTGCGCAGCGGGGGTGCGCGAAGGATTCAGGTGTTCCGATTTCTCTTCAAATAGGTGGGTACGGTTGCGATAAGTGCAACAAGTGCAGTAAGTGCATCTATCGTCATTATAGTGCTCTTAATTTATCTAACAAAATAGATGGACAGTTTAACCTTTCGCATAATTGTATTTCATCTAACAATTGAAGCGGCTACGGTCGCGGTGCTCACTACACGCCGATCTCGGCAAATCCGTTTCGGATGCTGCACGTACACAGGCGGATTGGCCTCCGAATGGGTGTACTTTTCCGGAGAAGTGGTCTCTTTTGACCCGTGTACCTCACAAAGGGGTGGGTGCCGTGAGGACCTCTTCGCGCCCGCTGAAAATAGCACACCAGCACCGTGAAGAGGTTAAAAGCATCAAAGAGGTGTTTGCGCACGAGGGGAGACTTTAGTCTCCCCGACAGGGACTCTGGGGTTGGTGCCCAACTTAATTGATAAATCTGGGGTTGGGGCCCAGCTTAATTATGTGCAGGGTTTTAGCGAAAGGTTCCGGTGTTTTCGGTTTGCTCCTTATTCCTTATTGTTATTAGACATCTACTTTGTTTGTCACTGACATTACCCACTCCGTGACAGGTGTTACGAGGTGCGTTAGCCGGGAGGGCGGTGAGACTGCGTCGCGAGGACCGTAGTCAGACACTTGGGTTTATTATCTCATTTTCCTTATGCTTCTTTTAGTTAATTTGCTTGTGGATCGTATTAGCCGTGGACATGTATTACTTAACACTGTGGATGAGGTGTACTTTTATGCTTTGATGTTTTTAGTGATGTTTTCGTATGCGGCACGTTTTCATGACGATGTATGTCTATTGTATGGTTGATGGTTGAGGTATGTTGTTGTAAATGAGACGCCGTGCATATACAAAGGAGACTCTGTCCATGGGCAGAGAGAATTTGTGTATGTGGCGGTCTGGCACGCACCGGGGATGAGGTTTAAGTTACCTTGTTAAGAAGAAAAAAAAAAATAATACACGTAATTTTCCGCTTTGATAGACTCAAAAACCCCCGGGGGCGTGACAGATTAAATGGTATCAGAGAAAACAACCATAACCATAGTTGACGTGATCCACATCCACAGTGTAGGGTGCCACAAGCAAATTAGACATGAGATAACCAAGGTATAGGTGCGTAGTACGTGAGAGTACGGGGAAAAGGGGACGTAATGTAGGTGTAATCGTAAGACAGGGTGATAGGGTTATAACCTTAGGGTTAACGTGGTTTCTTTTTCTATAGCGGACGATGGCCCAGACCAGATCGTCCACCGAGAATGCGGACGCGGACAGAGTGACCCCGGCCACCGCAGAGAACCAGCTCCTCCAACGACAACTGCGGGAAATGGCCGGGCAATTAGCGACGCTGACGGAGCAGGTTCGTCACCTGACGCAGCGACAGGCAACCGCGCCAGCCGAGCGCGATCCGACCCCTCCGCCCGAAGCCACCGCACCCACTACGGGACCGCAAGGGACGGGTGGTACGACGACGGAACAGCCCCCATCCCCAAGGGATGTACCTACTCCGACGACCACGGGGCCCGTGATGGGAGCGACAACAGGGGAGGCAGGAACGACCCCTACTCTCGGGGGGGTCCACCGCTGTAGGAGGGATCATGGAGCAACGAACGACGCGAGAAAGGGTCAGGACGAACTTGACTAGGTTCAAGAAGCATGACCCTCCCACTTTTGAGAGAGAAACGACTGACCCATGGGTCGTCGAGAAATGGGTGGATACCATGGAAAAACTCTTCGAGGACCTACTGATGGAGGAACACGAGCGGGTTCCACTAGCCGTCCACTTCCTCGAAGGGAATGCACGCATCTGGTGGAAGACGGTACGCCCGGATCCGTCTACAAACGACCCGCTACCGACATGGACGGCCTTTAGAGAGGAACTTTTTGACGCTTTCTTCTCCGATAGCGTCAAGCGGCAATTGGAAGACGACCTGAAGAACATTAGACAAGGGAACCGCTCGGTCATGGAATATCAAAGGGAGTTCGTAAGATTGGTTAACTGCGTCCCGTTTGTTATACGAGATGAACCCCACAAGGCCCGTCTTTTTGTGGACGGGTTACGGAGCGACATCTTCGAGATGGTTCAGGCAGCGGACCTGCGCACGTTCAGGGAAGTGGTGGACAGGGCCACCATAGTGGAGCGGGGGTTCGCTATCACCCGAGCTCGACGTGAGGGATCAGAAAATAACCGGGAGAGGAAGCGGACACAGACTTACCCGGGAGGGGGTCCGTCTGGTGGAAGCCGACCCCCAAAGTACCCCAAGACGCAACAAGGAAGCAAGAGTGCGCCTATCAGAAAGCCGCGACCAGCGAACAAGCCATGTGTTATTTGCGGAGCATCGCATCCGGTGACGGAATGCCCTAAGAGACAGGATCACTGTTACCGCTGCGGCAAACCAGGGCACTTCTGATTCAACTGTCCTCTGAACACTGGAGCGGCATCATCCGCAGCTTCCACCCCAACGGCGCAGCCACCAGGACGGGGTAGAGCATCAACGGGAATGCCCCCACACCCTCCGGCGCCAAGAGCAGAAGGAGAATCGCGACCACAACCAGGAGGGAGGCTCTACTCCATGGGCCAGCATGGAGCGACACTGCAAGAGGAGGTGGTCGCAGGTATTACCTCCGTTTCTAATTTTCGAGCTCGAACCCTGTTTGACACCGGGGCGACTTGCTCCTTTATTTCCCGCACTTTTGCACAAACACATTTGCTAGAAAGTAGTCCCCTTGATGTCTTACTGACCGTCCAGACCCCTGGGGGGCCAATCGCGGCGACTGGCCTAGCACCCTCGTGTTCAATAAGACTGGGAAGGTTGTCGTGCCCCTGGGAACTGGTGGTCATACCGCTAAAAGAATACGATGTGGTTTTGGGCATGGACTGGCTTACCGAGTATCAGGCGGTCATCGATTGCGAGAAGCGCCAGGTGCAACTACGGAAGCCGGGATTCCCAGAAAATGTGTACTTGGCATGCAAAAGCACTTCCTTCTTGGCTATCATCTCCGCGTCGCGAGCTAGGAAGTTGATGGAGGGCGGGTGCGTGGCCTATCTAGCCTCGGTAGATTTAGCCACCCAACCCGTACCCTCGCCTTCAGAAATTCCCGTGGTAAGGGAATTTCCGGACGTGTTTCCGGCAGAGCTCCCCGGAGCGCCGCCGGAACGAGAAGTTGACTTCCCTATTGAACTACTCCCCGGCACCAAACCCATCACCAAGGCACCGTACAGGATGGCCTTCGCGGAGTTGAAGGAACTCAAGGCACAGTTGGAGGACCTTTTGGATAAGGGCTTCATCAGGCCTAGCGCGTCACCCTGGGGCGCGCCCGTCCTGTTTGTGAGGAAGAAGGACGGAAGTCTCCGGTTGTGCATCGACTACCGGGAGATAAATAAGGTCACCGTTAAGAACAAGTACCCCCTGCCAAGGATTGACGACCTCTTCGACCAACTACAGGGGGCGACGGTGTTTTCAAAGATTGACCTGCAGTCGGGCTATCATCAGGTCCAGGTTAAGGGGGAGGACATCCCCAAAACGGCTTTTTGAACTCGCTATGGCCATACGAATTTACAGTAATGCCGTACGGGCTCACAAATGCCCCGGCGGTGTTCATGGACATGATGAACAGGGTATTCAAACCCTTCCTGGACTTATTCGTGGTGGTCTTCATCGATGATATCCTCATCTACTCCCGTACAGACGAGGAACATGAAGAACATCTGCGCACAGTCCTTCAGACCTTACGAGAACAGAAACTCTACGCCAAACTCAAAAAGTGTGAGTTTTGGCTCCGTGAGGTCGGCTTCTTGGGGCACGTAATCTCGGCGGCTGGGGTCGCAGTCGATCCGAAGAAGATAGATTCGGTGACGGACTGGTCCCAACCGACGACGGTGACGGAGATTCGAAGCTTTCTAGGATTAGCCGGGTACTACCGGTGCTTCGTGGAGGGTTTCTCCAAGATAGCCACCCCCTTAAACCGCTTGACTAAAAAGGGGGAAAAGTTCATCTGGACGGACAAATGTCAGAGGAGCTTCGAGGAGCTCAAGGATAGATTGACGCGAGCCCCGATTCTCGCCCTGCCAGAACCAGGGGAGGATTATGAAGTGTATTGCGATGCGTCGCGAAACGGACTGGGTGGAGTACTCATGCAACGGGGAAAGGTTATAGCCTATGCGTCAAGGCAGCTCAAAGAATACGAGCGAAACTACCCCGTGCACGATTTGGAACTCGCAGCGGTTGTGTTCGTCCTCAAGCTTTGGAGACACTACCTGTATGGGGCACACTGCAATGTGTATTCAGATCATAAAAGTCTTAAGTACCTTTTCACCCAAAAGGAGTTAAATTTGCGACAAAGACGGTGGCTCGAGCTACTGAAGGATTACGATTTAACGATCCACTACCACCCGGGAAAGGCAAACGTGGTGGCCGACGCCCTGAGCCGTAAGGGGCAGGCCGAAAAGGCAGGGGTAAGTGCCATCACCCAGCAAGATAGTCTGATTGCGGAGTTTTCGCGATTAAGACTAGAAGTAGTACCGGCGGGTACAGTCGAACAACTTCTGACACTGGTGGTCAGACCTACCTTGCTTGACAGAATTCTCGAGGGGCAGTCGACTGATGACCAACTCCAGCTGGTGCGAAATAGAGTAACTGCCGACCAAGAAGGTGATTTCACAGTAAACTCCGACGGCACGATACGATTTCGGGGACAAATCTGCGTGCCGGATCTACCGGAACTCAAAGAGGAAATCCTGCGGGAGGCGCATACTGCTCCATATGCAGCGCATCCCGGGGGAACGAAGATGTACAAGGATGTCAAGCAGACCTTCTGGTGGCCCAAAATGAAGGGAGACGTGACTCGGTTTGTGGCACACTGCCTGGTGTGCCAACGAGTGAAGGCCGAGCACCAGCGTCCGGCAGGAAAATTGCAACCCTTACCGGTGCCCGAGTGGAAATGGGACATGATTACCATGGATTTTGTGACCGGGTTCCCGAGATCGTCACAGGGACACGATGCAATATGGGTAATTGTGGACCGTCTGACGAAATCGGCCCACTTTCTGCCCATACACACGACGTGGACGCGGGAACGACTGGCACAAACCTACATCAACGAGATAGTAAGGTTGCATGGGGTGCCGACATCCATCACGTCGGACAGGGACACGCGATTTGTGTCAAACTTTTGGCAGAGCCTGCAGCGAGCAATGGGAACCAAGTTGCACTTCAGTACGGCTTTTCACCCGCAGACCGACGGACAATCAGAGCGGGTGATACAAATTGTGGAGGACATGCTTCGGGCATGCGTTTTAGACCTGGGCGAAGGATGGGCACGGTGCTTGTCCCTAGTGGAATTTGCCTACAATAACAGTTACCAGGCCAGCATTCAGATGGCGCCATACGAGGCCCTGTACGGGCGCCGCTGTCGGTCTCCAATATGCTGGGACGACTTGGGTGAGCGTAAGTTTCTGGGCCCAGATTTGGTGGAGGAGACCGAAGCAAAGGTGCGATTGATTAGACAAAGGCTACTGACCGCCCAGAGCAGACAGAAAAGCTACGCGGACAACAGACGCCGAGACTTAGAGTTCATGGTGGGTGAGCACGTGTTACTCCGAGTTTCGCCCTCCAAGGGGAACCGACGCTTCGACATAAAGGGAAAGTTAAGCCCGAGGTACGTAGGACCGCTCGAGATCCTAGAACGCGTAGGACCGGTGGCGTACCGATTAGCCCTGCCACCGAATCTCGAACGAGTCCATAACGTGTTCCATGTCTCAATGCTCCGGAAGTACCTAGCTGATCCCTCTCATGCCTTGGATTCCTCCACCATCGAGTTGCGAGAAGATTTAAGCGTCGAGGAGACACCGGTGCGGATTTTGGCAAGAGAGGACAAGAAGTTGCGCAATCGAACTATCGCATATGTGAAGGTCCAGTGGAGCAACCATGAAGAGCGCGAGGCGACTTGGGAACTGGAATCAAAGATGAGAGAATGTTTTCCCGAATTGATTAGTGGGGTTTGTACTTAAGTTTCGGGACGAAACTTTTTATAAAGTGTGAGTGGTGTAGTGATCCGGCCTTTCGGGGTATTTTTGACTTACATGTAGTCATTTAAGCCTCTAAGTGAAATAAAATTATTCAATTCTTAAAAGTTGGCCGGTGTGTGGTGCTAGTATTTTTCTGCGATAGAACGCGGAAAAAGAAGGCCGACGGTGCGATCGGATCTGAAATCCGATACCGGGATCTCCCGGAACGGAATTCCTAGTGATACGGTGATTAGTCATGCATCGGAATCCGTGCAAAATATCTTGCACCCGTTAGAGATAAGGTGGGTTATCTCGTAGGGGATAATTAATTAGTTAATTAATTATCCAAGAAGGAAAATAGAATTCTCTTATGTACTAATTAAAAAGGAAATTAATTAAAGATTTAATACGAGCTATATAAGGGATCCCGATTATCGGAAAGAAAAGAAAAGAAAGAAATAAAAACCCTAATCGGTGAGAAGAGAAAAAAAAAAAAAAAAAAAAGAAAAGACGGAACCCTAGCCGGAAGAAAAGGAAAGGAGAAAGAGGAGCCCGATCTTCCCGGACATCGAACCGAAGGCAAGAACGCGACCGGACAACCTTCCCGTCGATCTTCGGTTAGTAAAATAATTGTTATAATTTATTTGGATTTTTCCGTCGTCCCTATTGTTGAGTTCTTGGGTTTCTCCGTCGTATCCGTCGCCATCACCGTCATCGTCGCCATGCTAGGGCACGGAACG